>CM059425.1:166404202-167106916 GCA_030390025.1 Squalus acanthias
AAAACAATGTTCTTTCTGTAAAGTTGTACCTGAAGAGATTTGCGCCCTGCAATAAATTCTCATTCTCAGAAACTGCTGAGCGATTTACAATCCTGGTCTACCTTTTCACCAGTTTTTGCCAGTAGTCATGAACGCAATTGACTTTCCAGCCACCTCACCGAGATTATGTGGGGATCAACAAGTCATCTGTGCTGCATTGTATACTGCAGGTCGGAGCAAACAGTCCTAGGAACTTATGCAAAAGAAGATGGCTCGTGGTGGAATACGAAATGCTGTTAAGATGTGAGGCACATCAGTACACAGGAAATTATTTCTTTATGTCTCGCCCTCATATACTGAAGAGTTTTTTGATTAAATTTGGGGTTAGGTTTAATTTTGGCAAAGTCAATGAAAAAAAAAAGAAACAATTTTTAATATGATGTTTATGTATATTTAGACTGTGCAGTCGGATATATCCTATTGTGAATAAAAATATAGCTAACTATATTCAATTATCTTGATTTAGACAAGCATATCTGTTAAATAATCCAATGTAGACAAAAAGATTGAAAATAAATAAAAGCAACCAAAATTAATTGTGAATACACACCATAAGATTGGCACTAATATTAATTGGGGTCAGAAATTTTGATGTAAGCAGCAGTTTCACCAGATTGTTGCTAATACATCAATATTTACATTTCAACCAGGTAATTGACAGCTTATAAAAATAGGGAAAATAATTTGACATGTACTAGCATTGCTTGACTGAGTCTGTATTACAATCTTCATAGATTTAAGCAGTAAATTACTTTACTCCCAGTTTCAGTGCTATGATTTACACCAATTTAACAGGATAATTGTTTGTTGGCAAATGTTGGAATCATAAAACTCCATATGGGTTCTCCAAACCGCTGATCATGCATCATTTTATAACATTTGAATACTTGCTTTAAACTAATCTAACCTGTAAATAACGATGGCACATGAGCCAAATATGAACCATAAATGAATGTTAATCTGGAGCTTAGGTTTTATTGTTCCCTCATTCACCGAAACAAGGTCAGTGAAATGTCGGCAGACATGTGATTTTTATTTCAACCATAAGAACTAACAGTAGCTTGAAAGAACTACTAATATTGAACTTTAACAAAGACACGTGCCTGAATAGACAATTGCCTCATTAGTTGTAGACAGTTACATAATGAAACAAATCAAGTCTTGGCTTCTTCTCTCATCTGTGCATAGTAAAAAAAATAGTAGCTTTGTGGGGTGGTTTTAACCCTACCCGCCCAATGGAAACCAAGCAGGTGGGCAATTAAAATTGCCACGGTTACTTACCACCCTGGAGATGCTGGGTGCTGACCATTCTGATTTTTACCTGCCCAATTGAGCAGGTGGCAAGGATACCCGCCCAAACCCTTTTTTACATATGAATTTTCGGGTCCTGATGACGGTATGGGGACCCAACTCCAATTTTAACTTGGCGACGCAGGCTGCGTGCTTCCACGCTGCTTCGAGCAGACTCACCAGCTGGAATGGGTGGAAAGTTGTCCGGCAGGGTTTAAATGAGGCCCGAGAGTTAAAATTCCTCGGACCTTATTTCTGGAGCAGCGGGTGAGTTTCTAACAACACTACTCACCTCCCCAAAACCAGCCCGGAGTTGAAATCGGGCCATAAGATTTTCCAGTCAGCATTATTTGGATGGCAGCATTTACCCATTCATTTTAAATGGGGTTAACACTAATGGTAAAGTATCAACAACCGAAAATCTAGGCTTGTATATAATGACACAACTGGATTGCCTATAAACAGTTCTTAAGCACAGGTAGCCACAATATCAATGTTTTTTCATGGTTTTCAGGCTGGCAGAAGAAAATTGTCACAGTTCACTGCTTTGCCAGTATAGACTCTTGGGGGGTAAAATTTCACCTCTGTCAAGCCCGTGTGGTAGCTGGTGTGCAACGGCCACCCCACATTAAAATAATTCACGCACAGGCATCTTCCACCCTTTAAAATGAAGTTCGGAACTGGAACGTCAGGACCCTCATGGACAACCCCAACAGTGATAGACCGGAACGCCGCACTGCTATCGTTGCCCGGGAGCTCAGACATTTCGACATAGACATCGCCGCCTTAAGTGAGACCCGGTGGGCAGGGGAAGGCCAGCTCAAGGAGCAAGGTGGTGGCTACACCTTCTTCTGGAAAGGCAAACCTGAAGAAGAACGCCGCCTCCATGGGGTAGGCTTTGCTATAAAAAATGAACTAGTTGGGCATCTCAGAGACTCCCCTAGCGGTATAAATGAACGCCTCATGACTCTTTGGCTCACCCTAGCCCGGAACCAGTGCGCTATGGTCATCAGTGCGTACGCCCCAACACTGGAAGACACAGACAAGCCCAAAGAGGAAATCTACTCCAGCCTCGAACAATCCCTGTCCCGAGTCCCAACGGGCGACAAACTGATCCTCCTTGGCGACTTTAACGCCAGATTTGGAAAGGATACAGACTTCTGGGGAGGTGTGATCGGCAGAGAGGGGGTAGGGAAAGCCAACTCCAATGGTACCCTCCTCCTGTCGAAATGCTTAGAACATGGCCTTGTTATAACCAACACCTTGTTCATCAGAGAGACAAGTACAAGGCTTCATGGCAGCACCCTCACTCCAAGCACTGGCATCTGCTGGACTACGTCATCATCCGAGCGAGGGACCGCAAGGACGTCCGCTTCACCCGCGCCATGACAGGAGCTGACGACTGCTGGACAGACCACCGCCTAATCCGCTCTGTCATCTCCATCAACGCAGCCCCAAAACAGCGGCGGCAACAGAAACAATGCCGCAGGAAAATTAACGCTGGAGCACTCAAAGACCCCGCTAAGAAAGCCCAATTCAGCCTGCGCCTCACAAACAACCTGATGACTCCCAGTGATTCAGAGACACAGAGTGCCCACAGCACCTGGTCTTCACTCAAGGCCTCCATAATCAGCACCTGTGAAGAGACGCTCGGTCACTCGACCAGGAAACACAAAGACTGGTTCGATGAGAACGACCAGGAGATCCAGGAGCTAATAAGCCACAAGCGCAAGGTATTCCTGATCTGGAAACAGCAACAGAACTCAAGAGCAAGAAAGCAGCTCTCCAGACGCCTGAAGGCCGAGGTCCAACAAAAAACTCGCGACCTAAAGAACAGATGGTGGGTGGAGAAAACGCAGGAGATCCAGCAGCTACCTGACAACCACGACGTGTGTGGATTCTTTAGCGCAGTCAAGACCATCTACGGCCCAAGGCCCTACCCCTCTGCGGGCCAAGAATGGAGAGGTACTCATCAAGAACAGAGAGGCAGTCAGTGCCCGCTGGAAGGAGCACTTCGAAGATCTCCTTAACCGCGACTCTGTCTTCGACGCGAATGTCCTCAACTCCATCCCGCAGCATGCTACCCGCCACCATTTCAGCACAACCCCAGCCTGGCATGAGGTTGAAAAGGCCATCCGACAACTGAAGAACAACAAGGCCTCAGGAGCAGATGGAATCCCCGCCGAAGCACAAAAGCATGGCGGAGAAGCACTACTGGTGCAAATTCATGAACTAATTTCTCTTATATGGAAGGAGGAGAGCATGCCAGGGGATCTCAGAGATGCTGTAATTGTGACCATCTTCAAGAAAGGTGACAAGTCCGATTGCCATAATTACAGAGGAGTTTCCCTGCTGTCTGCCACAGGAAAAGTCATCGCAAGAATCCTCCTCAATCGCCTTCTCCCAGTGGCCGAAGAGCTCCTCCTAGAGTCGCAATGCGGATTCCGCCCACTAAGGGGCACAATGGACATGATCTTCACCGCACATCAATTATAAGAGAAATGCAGGGAACAGCACCAACCGCTGTACATGGCCTTCTTTGATCTCACAAAGGCCTTCGACACTGTCAACCGTGAGGGATTATGGAATGTCCTCCTCAAATTCGGCTGCCCTCAAAAGTTTGTCACCATCCTCCGTCTGCTTCACGATGACATGCAAGCCGTGATCCTGACCAACGGTTCCACCACAGATCCAATTCACGTACGGACTGGGGTCAAGCAAGGCTGTGTCATCTCACCAACGCTCTTCTCAATCTTCCTTGCTGCAATGCTCCATCTCACCCTCAGTAAGCTCCCCACTGGAGTGGAGCTAATTTACAGAACAAACGGGAAACTGTTCAACCTCCGTCGCCTCCAGTCCAGATCCAAGGTCGTCCCATCCTCTGTCGTCGAATTACAGTATGCAGACGATGCTTGCGTCTGCGCTCACTTGGAGGTCGAACTCCAAACCATCGTCAACACCTTCACTGAAGCGTACGAGAGCATGGGCCTTACACTAAACATCCGTAAGACAAAGGTCCTCTACCAACCTGCCCCCGCCACACAGTACTGGCCCCCGATTATCAAAATCCACGACAAGGCCTTGGACAACGTGAACCACTTTCCATACCTCGGGAGCCTACTGTTAAAAAGGGCAGACGTCGACGACAAAGTCCAACACCGCCTTCAGTGTGCCAGTGCAGCCTTCGGTCGCCTGAGGAAGAGAGTGTTTGAAGACCAGGACCTCAAGCCCGGCACTAAGCTCATGGTCTACAGAGCAGCAGTGATACCCGCCCTGCTGTATGCCTCAGAGACATGGACCATCTACAGCAGGCACCTCAAAGCACTGGAGAGGTACCACCAACGCTGCCTCCGCAAGATCCTGCAAATCCATTGGCAGGATAGGCGCACCAACGTCCGTGTTCTTGCTCAGGCCAACATCCCCAGCATCGAAGCTTTGACCACGCTCGATCAGCTCCGATGGACGGGTCACATTGTCCGCATGCCCGATACGAGACTCCCAAAACAAGCGCTCTACTCGGAGCTCCGGCACGGCAAGAGAGCCCCAGGTGGGCAGAGGAAATGCTTCAAGGACACCCTCAAAGTCTCCTTGAAAAAGTGTAACATCCCCACCGACACCTGGGAATCCCTGGCCCAAGACCGCACAAAGTGGAGGAGAAGCAACCGGGAAGGCGCCGAACACCTCGAGTCTCTTCGCCGGGAGCAAGCGGAAGCCAAGCACAGGCAGCGGAAGGAGCGCACGTCAACCCAAGCACCCCACCCACCCGCCCCTTCAACCACCGTCTGCCCCACCTGTGACAGAGACTGTAGGTCCTGCATTGGACTCATCAGTCACCTGAGAACTCATTTTTAATGTGGAAGCAAGTCATCCTCGGTTCCGAGGGACTGCCTAAGAAGAAGGAGAAAATTTCACCTTCAGCAGTCCTGCGGTGTCACTGTGAACAATGGGGCCCATTTCCCATTCAATGCTCCCCAAGGCAGGTCAGGAAATCCATTCATTTAAATGGAAGTTAAATTAAGGTCTGCAGGCCCACAATTTCCTGACGAATGCTCCCTGTAAATGCTGCCCACCTCTCTGCGAGCACCTGATCAGGGAATCAGCACAATTGGGAATGCAGGCATACGAGTCCCACGATTACACAATATGCACTCCCAGCATGCAAATCTGTGCACCAGAATATTAAAAAAGACAATTCATCACATTGACTTTGGACCTCAAACTTTAGCTGTCCCCCACATTTTCCTGCCAGTTTCTCCCTGTCACTTTTCACTTTGCACAGATATTTTGGAGCAGTTTTACTCACATTTTATCTATCAACTGCCTTATCATGGCCTAAGGTGACCTTTGTATATCATTCAGTTCCTTTATGCTTCTTTCCAGATTTTTAAACAAAGAAAATCTATTACCAGGCTATTATACTTTGTCTTGAAGCTTCTCATTAGCTGGCATTTATCATATTTGACCTATAATCTTTACCTATTGCTCTTTCCTCTTTGTTTGGGATCAGAGGTGTTCCTGCTTTCCCTTTTCAGTTTTGATGAAGGATTGCTACCCAACACATTAACAAATCTTATTAGTGACTGACCTGCTGTGTGCTTCTGGCAATTTTGTATTTTTCCTTTTGTTACCTAGTTTTCGTACAGCTTTATGGAAAACCGATGTACAATATTGTAAGGAGTTTTGTATTATGATGTACTTACTGTAATGCTATAAACTGTGAGCAACTGTTTTGGAAAAAACATATTCAGCTATTAATCTCAGTTGCAGAATGGATTAAAACATGATTGAAGGTTCGGATGGAATGGAAGATTGGTATGGAATTTTCCAGTTAAGTAGATTTTACTTCACTTTAGCCATCATTTTCTGCTGATCTCCAGTAGAAAGGAAAACAAATGCACAGCACAGTTCTCACACATTTCTAGTCCTCCACCTTTCCAGCAATAGGAAACCACTTGCTTGATTATACTATTTCCTCTCCCCCTCAATTTTCTGCTATTGCCACTTATCTCTTAAAGGCACTGACACTCATTGGAGGTTTATTCTTTGCACATAGCAGAGCCAGTTTTCTACTGCTTTGTGCCTTGGGAACACTTATTCACTGGGCACAAAGCAAGAAGTGGAGACATACCATGTTGATCTCTGCCTCATTTGCATTTCTCAGGATATCTGGGCTTCCCCGAGGCGGGCGGAGTGGCCAGTGGGGCGGGCGGGGGGGGGCGCGGAAGTGGTCTGAATCTTAACCCCCAAAACCGGTGGGTTGGGGTTGGGTGAGATGTTAAAACTTTAAAAATTTCAAACCTGGCCCCAACCCGCGGGTTTAACAGAGTGGGACAAGGGGAGGGCAGCCAACCCATTCCCAGGAGGCAGGTTGGCCAATTAAATATTTGAATGAGGCTGGCAGCCTTTGATTTAATTTGCCTTTCAGGTTTAACTCTGGCTAGCCGGGTTACCCAAGCTACTGAAGAGAGTTGAGGACAGCTTCGGGGAGAAGGTAAGTGCTTCCACATGGCCCCCCAAGCTCCCCACCCCATCAGAAACTCTCCCATAAACCCTCCACCCCGGGTCAGGGATTGCATCCCCATCCCACACTCCCACTAGCAGCAGCAGGTAACTTACCTGTGGCTGCGGCCTCCTCCGGAGTGCTCCCTGCCCGACTGGAAGCCAAGCCTGTCAATCAGGTTGACTTTCAGGAGGGGATCTTATCAAAGTCAGAGCTCCACAGCATGCAGGGAAACCTGAGCTTCCAGGTTTCCCGACAGAAACTCTGCCCCCCTGCCTACGCAGCCCGCCCCTGTCAAGATTCAGCCCAGTGTGCCTGTGCTTACAGTTGCTGTGAAATAAGTGCTGAGATGCTAATGAGGTAGAAGTTGGCATTCCTGGTGTTCCCACCTCAATTTCCTTCCATATTATCAGAAGGGTGTCTATTTCAAGGGTCATCCTGAAGAAGTGAGCTGCACGCCAAGCACCAAGTTCCTCTTCGATCGGATGATCAGAGAGAGGCTGGCAGCAAAGACGAAAGTCCCTTTTTCCTTCCAAGGACAGGGATTAGCACTGGAGGCCTTCTAGCTGTGGTTTTTGAACAGCCATTTCCTCTTTTGCTACCTCTGGCCTGTCCATCACAAAAAGCGTCTGTTTATAAGAGTGTACAAAGCATATATGAAGTATCTTTCAGCATCCATATTTATGGACACCTCCACATCAACCTGGACATGTCTTCACCACATCCACTTCACAAGTTTGGTTATCACAGAATTGTGCCATCTGCTTCGGGATGATCTGCAGATAACATCTAAGACAGATTTTCTCATAGAGGGGCTAATTACCACACCATGAAACTTACATGTTACCTGATCCTGCCAAGCCACATGAGGGTATATTTGCCACACCAAGCAGATAACAAATGATGTTTTTGCAAGGGGCCACACCTTCATCGCTTTGGAAATGAGGCACCAGCTGGACAGGACATAGACCTTGCATAGGGTGGCTGAGTTCCCTCGTGTGCAGGGCATCATGGAGGACATCATAGCACCTCAAATCAACCCTATATAAACATGAACTGAATGGGTTTGCACTAAATTACAGGAGGGTCTCAGGGGTCAGCCTGAAGATCAAAAGGGAGGTGGGATTTAACCTCTTTCATCATCTCCTGGTTGACCTTAGGGTTTTGTGGCATGCAGTTGCTGTTTCCTCCTCCATATGCAATGATTGAGGAATTAACTCTAGTTAGTGTATTATTCTGCCACCATCATAGCTGCAGCCCTTTAAAAGTTCCTCCCTTATAGGATTTTATACCTCCTGCTAGAATGTTGCAGGCCAAGCTGTCTGGGTAAACTTTTCATGTGCCAGCAGTCTATTCAAAATAGGGGAGGGATTCCCATCATACAATTCAGGTTGGTTTCCAACCTCAACTGTCAGCTGAACCTCATTTGGCCATCTTCACAAAATTAGGGCCAATAATGATTGATATTCACTCTCAGATCCTTCCTTTTACATGCAGACATGTTTCATGCTTGTTCAGTCCATCCACTCAATCTCTGCGTGGTACAAATTCCCCTTATATTCATCATAATTTGGTGTCATCTGCAAATTTTGTGTTAGAAGTACTTGCCTGCATGCCATTTATAAAGGATATGATAGACCCCTGTAAACACCTCAGTCCCAAATGGTGAGTCTTTGATTCCAGCTCAAAGTCTTGCTAAATGGGAGCAAGATCAGAGACCTGAGGTCAGAGGTCAGCACCTCCATTCAAGGCACACTCAATTTTGTAGCAATCTGGGCACTCTCTAGTCATTGCTCCCTGAACAGAGCTTTTTCTATCTGTCATCACTTTATGTTTTCTATTGTAAAACTACTCTTTTATCCAACAACTTAATTTACCTTTAATTCTGTAAGTTCTAATCTTCTTTATAAGCTTCAGATGTGAAACCCTTAGTAAAGTATATGGCTTCTGAAAATATTTGTTAATTCTATCCGCAGAGTGCTTGGTGCCCTATTAATTTAGTTACCTCCTTAAAGAAATCTAGAATCATAGAATCATAGACTAGTACACCACAGAAGGAGGCAGATTTATGAGCCATAATAAATTGCTTTTAAATCCATGTTGACCACTCCTCATGATCTCTGTGCTGTTTAGATGAGCTTTGATAACATTCAGTATAATGCTTTCAAGCATTTTCTTCCTTACAAATGTTAAGCTTTATATGATTTATAACTTCCAGTTTCACATCTCATTCCTTTTCCAATAGTAAGATAGCATTTGGTATCCTCCAACCCTCACACACAGCTCTGGAATTTATCAAATCTCTAAGTTATTAATCAGAGCTTTGCTTATTTTCTCTCTCATGCCACCTGGTTCAGTTGCTCTGCTGACATTTATTCCTGAGTTTCTTCATTATACATGCTTTTCTGATGGATAATATGAGGGGTAATTCTGCAATCCAGCACTTCCATTGGGGAGCAATACTCATAGTAGCACATCTTATGAATTAGTGGCTGTATAGTCAGGGGCTAAAATCAGTGGGAGAGGGGACGCATCCCAGCATAAGTGCCGAGATGGAACTGTTCGGCACATGCACTGCTGACTCTAAGGTTCACGGAGTCAGGAGGAGGTTCCCTGTTTTGCATGCTAATGATGGGCACCAGTGCCACCAGGGGCACAATTAGGGCACCCACCTACCCCATGATATCAGAAGGTCTGGTGCACCTAGTTGGTTCTGGGGGTGCTGGGTCCCTCCTGAAAGCAACTCCTAAGGTTGCCCACAGGAGTCCCCATTTTCTGTAAGGTAACTGCGTTCAAATATTTTTTAAAAATTGTCGATCTTTTCTTCAGGGGTCCATGCCACAATCCTAGTCTGGACTCTCAGGTGGATCCCACATCCGTTGATGGTCGGTATGGTACGCCTGGTCTTCCCAGGTGTAAGTCTGCCAACCCAACGCTGTGTCCCTCTGAGGGTCAGAGACTTGAGAACTCTCGCCATAGGCCAATTCTTCGATGGGGACTTCAAGAAAAAGAAAACTATGAAGGCACTTTACGGGCAGCCAGTCATCCTTCCGTTATCATGGGAAGCCAACTTTTCGGGCGTGGCCACAGCCAGCATCTAAGGAGCAGCGATGCTGGCTGCTCTGTGCCAGGATCACATTATTGCCCTGATGTTTGGCCTGTGAGTTTCCATGGTATTCAGCTAAGCAGCCCCACAAAGCTTGGACATTCCTGGGCTATAACAGTTTCATGAGTTTCATCAATAGGTCACTCTGGTATTCATTTGCTCAGACCACAGCTGAAGATTCTGGTTTGAGGTGATTTAATTTTAAAAGTTTTACAACTCTTAAAGAGTTTAACTCTTTGGGGGAAAAATTTGGTGGCTTAGCGCCTCCCGTTAGTGCCCTAAGAGGGCGCTAATGGGGCGCAACACAACTAGCGCCCGGGCGCGGCAATGTTTGCGCCGCTCGCGAAATTGACCAGAGTTTTTGCAGCGACGCTAAACTCTACCGTCCCGATCTCCTGCACCCGCAGATCATGACGTCAGTCGAGCGTGCAACGCCCCGGTGGCGCCCCGGACCAGATATTGAGTGGTGCCCCCTTCCTTTCCGCCTGCCGCAATCAACGACAGGGAGACTGGAATGTTTTCCAGTCGGTAAGGGGCTGGGGGAGCGCTATTTAAAGGCGGCCTCTTCCTGTCTTTTTTTGTGGGAGACATTTTTGCACCACTCATTCTGACAGAGAGAGAGAGATTCTGAGAGAGAGAGAGAGAGAGAATTCTGCAGAGAGTCAACGCTGTGTGAAGTAGTTTTGGCTACTGAGCATCACTTTTCAGGTTCTTTTGGATTTGACCTTCATTACTTCGATTGTCAAGAGACTTTGGGGGCTGCACTGATTCGGGGCGTCGTCCTGCGCCTGCAGAATCGGAGGCATCAGGGACGCAGAGAGAGAATGGCAATCATAGCCAGAGGGAGGAGGGCCAACAGGCCTGTGCACAGGAGAACTTACCCTCCCAGGGTATTCCGGGAACAATTCTCCTACATTAATTTGTCTGAGGAGCAGTGTTTGCGCAGGCTGCGCTTCAGCAAGGAGGTGGTCACTGAGCTCTGCCACCTGCTGCAGCCAGATCTGCAGCCTCAACTGAGGACCAGGACGTTTCTGTCGGTGGCAGTGAAGGTCACAGTGGCTCTGAATTTTTATGCCACCGGCTCCTTTCAAGCAGCTACTGGGGACATCGCCAATATCTCCCAGTTCGCAGTCCATTGCTGTATCCGGGAGGTGACAAATGCCCTGTATAAAAGGAGACGCCAGTACATCTCTTTCCCGATGACCCGGGCCAAACAGCATGAACGCGCATTGGGCTTTGCAAGGATAGTGGGCTTCCCCATGGTGCAGGCCGCCATTGACTGCACGCATGTGGCATTGTGGGCACCGCATGAGAATGCAGAGGTTTTCCGAAACCGCAAAGGATTCCACTCCTTAAATGTTCAGTTGGTCTGTGACCACAGACAGCTGATACTCGCTGTCAATGCCCGCTATCCTGGCAGCAGCCACGATGCTTTCATCCTGCGCCAGGCTGCTGTGCCAGAGCTTTTCCAGGCAGCGCATCAGCCAATTGATTGGCTCCTCGGGGACAAGGGTTATCCGCTCTGCACCTGGCTGATGACACCGCTCCGTACCCCCAACACCCCTGCTGAGCTGTGGTACAATGAGAGCCATCTCGCCACCAGGAACATCATTGAGCAGACGATCGGCGTGCTCAAGCAACGGTTCTGCTGTCTGGACCACTCAGGAGGAGCCCTGCAGTACTTGCCTGAGCGAGTCTCCCTCTTCATAGTTGTTTGCTGCATTCTTCATAACCTTGCAATCCTCAGGACCCAGCCAATTCCACCAGGCCTTGGTGCACCACCGGAGGAGGAGAAGGAGGAAGAGGAGGAGGATGATCAGCAGCAGCACCAAGGCGGGAGGGAGGCCCACAATGTTGAGACTGCAAGGGCCGTCTGTCAAAGACTGATAACAAGCCGCTTCTAGGCCCCTACTCAGGAAATGGCTTCTGGCATGGAGAACAACATGATGGAAAGCAACCCGCAACCCCTTTAGACAGCCAAGGCAGCAATGATTCCAAAGGCCAAACATGTACATTTTGAATACAACAACTTTTTTATTTTACAAACTCTGTGTGTGTCATTTCTTCATGACAAACTAATAGAAACAAACACAAAAAATCAATAATTAACATAACTGGTTCTCACAACCTGGAGATAATGGCCAAAACACTAAACAAATGTTATCAGACGAACCTCGGCCTGTAATAAAAACATTTCCAACATTTCGTCAGACCTCCAACATTTTGCCCTTCGAGGGTGATCTCCTTCCCTTGCCCACTTGCCCCTTTCCCACCCTACTGCTCCTCCGTAATGGGGCCCCAGTGGCTGCAGCAAGGCTGGTGGAAGGCTGCTGAATGTTAGATCCTGAGACTACAGATGTCCTTGAAGGACGCCCTCGACCAGCTCTGGGCCTGGAGGGCCCGGCTGCAGACTGCATCAACTCTGCTTGGGTGGCAGCAGTCTGGGCTACAGGCGGTGGCAAGTGCAATGGGGAAGTGACAGTGGTGGCAGCAGGAATGCTGTCATCTTGAGAGAGGACAGCACCTCTCTGCTCGATCGACACATTGCCACTCCCACGGGGCAGCACCTCAGCATCCGGAGCAATCTGCTGGAGCACAGATTGCTGGCCTGCTGTGGCGCCATGAGAGCCCCGGGGCAATGTGTCTGAACCAGCGACGATGGCAGCAGTCAGTGCTTGTGTGGCCTCAATCTGAGACTGCATGAGAGCAGTCTGAGATTGGATCATGGCAGCCAGTGACTGAATTGCAGCACTAAGCATTTGTGTGGCGTCCGCCTGTGCTGCAGCGTAGTGCTCCACACTCCTTGCCAGTGCATCAATGCTTTCGGACACCCTTCCCACTGCACCCATTAGCTCAGTGTGCATGTCCACCGTCTGGGTGTTCATTTCAGCAATAAGCCGCTCCTCCTCTGCGTCTAGTGCAGCAGGACTCGCTGGCCTACTCTCCCTCCGGGGAGAAGGCCCCCGAGCTTCCCTACCCCCATCGCGTTGCTGCAGCCCACTGGGTCCCGGAGCTTCACCCTCATCAGACCCTTTTTCCCGCTCTCCCCTCCAGGGAAGACGTGGTCCCAGTGTGGACATGGGCTTCCTCGGGAGACGCTGGTGCTGAGGCTCCGGCTTCCTCTTCCTCCTCGCCTGCGGCTTCGCTCCCACTGGCAGCTTGAGGGCCCGTCTCCTCAGCTGGTGAATCACCATCTGAAAGCAGGGAGGTACAAGAGTGGCTTTAGCGTGAGGACAGGGGAGCAGTAAGGGAGGAAGGAGTGGAGCGATTTAGTAAGTTGCATTGAAAGTGTAAAAGGTTGGTGTTGTGAGGGACAAGTGGAATGAGAGAGGAGAGAAAGCTGATGACCTTACCATTGCTGTTCCGAATGGGGTCTGCCTCTCCAGGGGCGACGGGACCGATCACCTGGCTTGCCACAATCCTGTGGACGCGTTCCTCAAGATCGCTGAGGGGTTGCAGCTGAGGCCGCCCTCCACCCGTCCATTGCTGCTGTCTCCTGTTATGAGATAGCTTGGCCTTCAAGAAAAAGGACGGCATCTGAGTAAATATGCAGCCATGGTCTTGCCTGATGTGCCTCCCATAGTTGAATAGCCCTTAATGTATGCAGCCATGGTCTTGCCAGATGTGCCTCCCATAGTTGAATAACCCTTAATATATGCAAGGTGTGGAATGTGCGTGTGCATTTCATGAGATGGCCATAGGTCTTGGATGAGTGTTGGGCATTGGGGTTTTAAGACCCTCTGGCCATAGAGTGAGGTTGAGATGGAGGGATGGAGAGGTATTGAAAAGCAGCCACTCACCCTGACGACCCGAGTGAGGTCGTTGAACTTTTTGCGACATTGAGTATGGGTCCTGGGCACCATGCTCCTGGAGGAGACGTGATGAGCCACCTCCCTCCACACTCTTCTATAGTCGCGGGGCAATGGCCTCCTGCCACTCTCTGGGTTCAGTATTGCTCTTCAGCGCTCCACTGCGCCAACCAGAGCCTCCAAGGCCCGGTCGCTGAAGCACTGAGCTCGTTCCCTGACTCTCTCCATAGTCCTTGGCTGGAAAATTTAGGCACAGGTCTGTCCACGACGCGATTCAAGGCTGCAATGAGCAGGGTGTGGCTGGAGAGCAAGATCGACCCTTCCCTTTAAGAACTGTCCGGCGCCAGTGTGTCTGTGTTCCATTGCTAACTGACATCACCTGAGCTTCGCCCGCGCTCTGAGTTAGCGCCTCGCTCCTCGGCCTATGCGCCTTAAGACAGGTGTGTAGCACCTGATTTAGCGCTCCAATCACCTCCAGGGGCAATAGAAGTCAAGTTTGCAGTCGGAGGCGATAATTAGCGCCAGGCACTAAACTTTGCGCCTGGCTGATAATTGCACCCCAAACGGGGCGATACTGAATTTCTCCCCCATTAACTCTTAAAAAAATGCTTTTACAACTCTTATGACTTGTGAAATCATAAACTATTAAATAAATCTTTATAGATATTAATTTTTCAGGAGTAGTGTAAGTTAGCAGCATCTATCAAAGAACTTGCACAGTTACAGGTTACTTTTCTTTGGTTTGTAGCAATTTCACGATTTATGACTGGTTGGGGATTCAAAGGTGATACAAAGTGAAAACAAATTACCTGCCATCATCTCTTTCACCCTTTAGTGTGTTCATTTTTCAACTTTGGACTCAAGAATGTTAAAGGCTTTCATACAGAAGACAAAATAAGTATGCTGAAGAATTTTCCAATCTATTCTAGTCTTTAAAATAAGAAGACAGACATTTCCAAGAGGGACACCTTCAGATACACGTTACTTTTCCTCACACTGGAAGGTGCTTGTGCACCTCTGTATCACTGAGAATCAATGTGTGTTCATACATGTGACCTACCTCATTTTTAAACCATTGTTTGCCGTATACTTCACATCACCCCTGATCTGGCAGCGATACGTATTCCATTGTATCTTCTCAGCAGGACTTCCCCCACCAAGTCATTGCATAATCCTCGACTCGTGCATGAACAACACATTTTGGATTCTTGATTACAAATGATTCCTGATCTGATGTACATCAAAGCATTACATTCCTGCTTCAAATTGCTTCAAATGTTCATAACATCATCATAAAAAAATTCCAAAGACAGTTGCTGTTTACACTTTTGACAGCCTTAAATTAAACTTGTACAGGTAAATTTTAATGCAGGGTTTTCCATATTCAGAAGGAAGTGGGTTAGTTAAATAGCATGGTATGATTGCAATAGTATTAATATATGTACAAGTCATAGAGTCATAGGGCTGGATTTTGATACTGGGGCGGGCTGGAGTCGTGTCATCCACTTTTCGTGTTATCCACCCGGCTGCAATTGGATGTGGGAGATGGATGCGATTTTCACCTAATTGGGCAATTGAGTTCCAGCATGTGGGAACCCATGACCCAATTAGTGTTTTCAGTCTGAAAGTCACCTCTGACGATGTCATCATTGCTGCTGCATTGAAGGTCCGCAAAGACTACCTGGCCTTTGCTGTGAGAGGACCTGGAGGCAAAATGAGCAGCAGCAGCCCTAAGTCTGCTCCCAGATATTTTTGTACCACCACCACCACTCCCAGATATTATTATTATTATTACTCCTCCTCCTTCACCTACTCCGTTGTAATAGTGGACCTGCAGCTGATAGTCAGCTATCGAAATGTGCTCCCACCAGGTTTCACATTCGTGCTTCAGAACAGGCGTGCTTCACGTAGAAAAAGGGTTAAAATCACAAAGGCCTTTCAAAATGGCATTATAGAGGCAATTTAGTGCTTGTTAAGGGCCTTAACAGCCTATCCCACCTCTTAGAGGCGGGACGGAGTTGGGACCAGCAGACACGATTTAATGAAAATTGCGTGGAGGCGGGCTTGTGCCCACCCACCAGTTTTCGCAATTTTAACCCCCCACACGCCTCCAAACCCACCTCCACGGGTCAATGAAAATTCTGCCCATAGAGTCATAACGGCACAGAAGGAGGTCATTCGGCCCATCGAGTCCATGCCGGCTCTCTGTAGAGCAATCCAGTCAGTCCCATTCCCCCGCTCTATTCCCGTAGCCCTGCAAGTTTATTTCCCTCAAGTGCCTATCCAGTCTCTCCTTGAAAACATTGAGTGTCTCCGCTTCCACCACTTCCGTCGGCATCGAATTCCAGGTCATCACCACTCGCAGCGTAAAAAAGTTTTCCCTCACATCCCCCCTGTATCTCTTGCCCAAAACCTTAAATCTGTGTCCCCTAGTCCTTGTACCATCAACTAGTGGGAACAGCCTTTCCCCATCTAGCCTATCCAAACCCGTCATAATCTTGTACACCTCTATCAAATCACCCCTCAACCTCCTTTGCTCTAATGAAAACAAATCCAGCTTCTCCAACCTTTCCTTGTAGCTAAGCTCCCCCATCCCCGGAACTATTCTGGTAAATCTCTTTTGTACCCTCTCAAGGGCCTTCACATCCTTCCTAAAGTGTGGTGACCAGAACTGGACGCAATACTCCAGTTGTGGCCTAACCAGCGCTTTATAAAGGTTCAGCATAACTTCTCTACTTTTGTACTCAATACCTCTATTTATGAAGCCCAAGATCCCATATGCTTTGCTAACCACTCTCTCAATATGTCCCGCCACCTTCAGGGACCTATGCACATTAATTCCCAGGTCCCTCTGTCCCTGCACACTCTTTAAAACTGTGCCATTAAGTGTATATTGCCTTTCCCTGTTCCTTCTGCCAAAATGCATCACCTCACACTTCTCTATTAAATTCCATCTGCCACTTGTCTGCCCATTCTGCTAGCCTTTCTATGTCCTCTTGCAGTCGATTGGTATCATCATCACTGTTTGCCACACCCCCAAGTTTGGTGTCATCGTCAAATTTAGAAATTCTACTCTGTATTCCAATATCCAGGTCATTTATATACAGGAATCCCTCGCCAACCGCTGGAGATACGTCCCTGAAAACCCCCGCGGTTAGTAAAATCGCGGTTGGCAAATTCACTATAAACAAAAAAAAAGCATATAAATAGCATAAAAATTAAGTTTTTTACCTTATTCCTAAATGAAAAACCGCGGATATGCGAATTTCACGGCCGCGGTTTGACAAAAATTGTCGCAGAGTGGAAACCGCGGATACGTGAAATCCACGTATGGCAAACCCGCGGCTGGGGAGGGGGATCCCTGTGTATCAAAAAAAGCAGTGGCCCCAGCACAGACCCCTGGGGAACCCCACTGTCTACCATCCTCCAGTCTGAAAAACAGCCATTTACCACAACTCGCTGTTTACTGTCCTTAAGTCCTTATCCAAGCTGCCACTGCCCCACCTATTCCATGAGCCTCAATTTTGTTAACCAGCCTTCTATGTGGTACTTTGTGAAACACCTTCCGAAAATCCATGTAGACAACATCCATTGCATTCCCTTCATCGATCCTCCCTGTTACTTCGTCAAAAAATTCAATTAGATAAGTCAAACACGATCTGCCTTTTACAAACCCGTGTTGGCTCTCCTTAATTAGCTTAAACCTCTCCAAATGCCCGTTAATTTTTTCCTTGATCATTGTTTCTAAAACTTTACCCACCACTGATGTTAAACTGACCAGCCTGTAGTTACTAGGATTGTCCTTACACCCTTTCTTGAACAATGGTGTCACATTTGCCACTTTCCAATCCTCAGGCACCACCCCCGCATCTAGGGAAGATTGGAAAATTATGGCAAGCCCTTCCGCTATCTCCTCCCCCAATTCCCTTAGCAACCTGGGATGCAAGCCATCTGGACCAGGCAACTTGTCCACTCTAAGCATACCCAGCCTTTCGAGTACATCCTGTCTATCAATTTTCACCCCTTCCATTACTTCTACCGATATTTTGTCAGCATCCACCTCCTTAGTAAACACTGATACAAAGTACTCATTGAGTATTCTAGCCTTGCCCTGCGTCTCTAAGCATATATCACCTTCTTTGTCTCTAATAGGCCCCACCCTGCCTCTTACTACCCACTTACTGATTACATGCCGGTAGAAGATTTTTGGGTTCCCTTTTATGTTCACCGCCATTCTACTCTTATATTCTCTCTTTGCCAATCTTATTTTCATCTTCTCATCCCCTCTCAACTTATTGTATTTGGTCTGGTTCTCCCTTGAAGAATTCACCAGACATTCATCATACACCCTCTTTTTTTGCTTCATCATCTTCCCTATCTCCCTCGTCATCCAAGGAGCCCTTGCTTTGGTTCCCTTCCCTCTTGTTGGAATGTATCTAGCCTGTACTTGGAACATCTCCTCCTTAAAGATCACCCATTGTTCCATTACAGTTTTTCTTGTCAGTCTCTGGTTCCATTTTACCCTGGCTAGATCCTTTCGCATCCTATTGAAGTTAGCCCTATTCCAGTTTAGAAGTTCCACTCTAGATTGTTCCTTGCTCCTCTCCATTGCTAATCGAAATCTTATGATACGATGATCACTCGTACCCAAGTGTTCTCCCACAGACACTTGGACGACCTGGCCCACCTCATTCTCCAGCACCAGATCCAGCAATGCCTCCTTCCTAGTTGAGCCAAGAACATATTGGTTAAGGAAATTCTCCTGAACACATAATACAATATTACCAATATAACCTTTCTATTAATGAAGCTGCCAAGCAGAATGCAATATTGTTCTTCAACACATTTTTCAATATAAACTATCCTATAAGCTTCATGCGCCCATGACAGATATTGGTTTGCAGACCAATCAAGTCCTGGATGAGTCAGCCTTGGCACATTATATGGGCTCATTTTACAGATTATCCTCTGCACTTGTCAATGGAATTTGACCTGCAGAACAGCATTGTGTCTGTATGTTCCAGCCTTATCCACAGTTTCATGGAGCACATTAGCTTTTAAAATGGTTCATTTGAATATGAAAGATGTTAGTTCTTCTGCAGCGAACAGGCCAATGTTATTCAGAGGCTCTGTAGAATTATGTGGAGGTGGATAGATATATGTATTTGGATAAACATACACTAACAGAATGAGCACGAGACTTTGCTTCCAGTGTAGAAGCAATGATACAAAATATTTAGCAGTGTAGGCCAGCAGGATTGGAGGAATGTTTGAATGTAATGGAAAGGCAACAACTGTGGACCAATATCATTAATAGAAACTAGTAATTATTTTTCTAAAGGTGGTTAACTCTAAAGTTGAGACTGAGATCGTTGAATGTTGTTGGTAGTACTAAGTGGGCTGAAACAAAAGTGAAAATCATTTCAAAGATCAAACAGTTATCAATAACATTGGGAAAAGTTCGAGGTCTGATGTAGTTTATCCATTACGCAGTACATGTTTTCTCTCTAGTACTTTAGCAGTGAGTAATTCCAGAGCACTTTCTGTACCACACTTTGGAAAATGAGTTTCACTTGTGAAGTTCTTCAAGGTTAGCAACCAGGCCTTAAACAGTTAGGGCCTGTTAAGCTGAAGTAATACTGTTCTATTGGTCTGAGACTGGTGGCAGTGAGCAGGTCACAGCTTGTAGTACTGGAGTTATACAATGTCCTACCTGTGGCTGGAATTCCATTTTCCTGTTGCCAGGGGAGAGTTTTGCACATTCTGGGCAGAACTTTGCGCGTGGTCGATAAATTTTAAAGGCCTCCACATTCTCAAAACATTAAATAAGTTCTATGTCAACTTATAAAATGCTGAAGCGGTCCTGAAAGGCTTTGCAAAATTTAACCTCATATCTCAGTGTGCCTTCAGGATTAAGGGGAGAAAATTTAGGGTTGGAGAAAGTTACTAAAAAAAGTGATGTATTATTTACTTAAACATAGCTCCATTTGGGTTGGCAATCTGTGTCACTCAGGCGGATTGTAAGTCTCATTGCTAATATTTTCCCAATGTTGACAGCTTTGCCTGCAGCTCACTTTTCCTTTCCATAAAGTAGATTTTGTGGGGTAAGTTTTGCGAAGCCCATACTGCCGGTGGCACTTCACACACAGCCAGTGCATAATCAGAAAATCAGTGGCATGGGGCCTCGCAGAACATACTTTTGCATGTCTACAACCAACATAGAAATGACAAAAAAAATCCAGCGATTTGGTGCAAAAGACATGCATTTCAGTGAGATAATCCGTCAGTCAGACTCTCTCTCACTAGCATGCCCCTTTTTATGATAGGGCCCCTGTAAAATAAGGCAATACACAGTTATTCTGAGTTTGATAGCATGAAAGCAATAGTTCTTTATATATTTTAAAACTGTTTAAGGCCTGGTTACTAACCTTGAAGAACCGCACAAGAGAAACCCATTTTCCAAAGTGTGGTATAGAAAGTGCTCTGGAATTACTCACCGCTAAAGTACTGCTGTGTTACTATGACAATGCTATTTCAAGCACATGTATGGATGGCTTAGTTCCCATAGTGAAGGGAAATCCTTAGGCAGAGGTAATAAAATACTTCATGGAACACAATTGCTCTTGTGCTATTGTGATCAAGGGAATACCATTTGTGGAAAGCAACCAGCCAGGGTTAAATTGTGAAGATGTGGGATGGATAAATGTTCTTGAGTTTTGCTTCATTACCCTTGAGAGTCAGGGATACATTGCACAGAATTATGCTTCAGGAGATTAAATAAGTGGGATAGAGTCCATGATAGGGCAGTACTTTATTCTGCTGCACCTGCTGAATATCACTTAACTGCTGTAGTGATAGACAACAAATTGGTTATGATAATAAGAATACACCTTTTAACTAATGAAATTATTTTAATTTATGCAACATTAAAATTACGGGAAATTTTTCAGTTATCTGAGCAAAAACCTACCACTTAGTGAAATATGACCAATATGTGTACTTTAGAGTTTTGAAGTAGAATGATTGTCTGTAAAAACTGCAGAATTGGTTTTGTGGAGCTCAAACACTTTCCCAATACATTTACTGGAACAGTGGGCCCCCAACATCATCTGAGGACATGAAACAAATGGGCCAATTTCTTCAAATCATTTCTAAATGAAAGGAATTTTTCACTTGACTGGTTATATTGATAAACCTTGCCAGTAAAGGTAAGACATGTGTGGTCACTGCAGAACAGAAAGCAAGCTTTTTTCTTGCAGGTTGGCAGCTAGAAAGTGCATGAAAATATATCTTCCATTTAACGGTGTGTTTCCATACTAATGGAAAAAAAAAGACAGATTATGTCTTGTTTGATGACTGACAAGTTACAGGTCCCAATATATCACTTTAGTGTTGTAAAATATGTTTGCCAGATGCACTCAAATATAAATCTTGTGGCATAGTTTATATTTCGATACTTTTCCCAGGAAAATAATACAGCATATTTGAATACATTTGTCAAATCACCCTTTCAATCATTGGCAATGCATTGCAATAAAATCCTTAGACCTTCTGTGTGTAAATCAGAAATTGCTTCAGTAGTTATTGTCAATCAATATTTAGTGAAGAAATTGGTCCCAAATGAAGCAGCAGACAATTGGCTAAAATGCTATTGAGAACTTGGAGAAAAGATAACTGCACAACACATCAATCATTTGTACGCAGGTTGACAGTGGACAGTATAGGATCTGTCAATATGCATCTACAGCTCACTTAAGTGCTGCAGTGGTAGCCAGCAAATTGGTCATAATTATAAGAAGACACCTTTTAAACATTAAAACTACAGTTATCCAACATTAAAATAACTAGGAAATTTTTCAGTTTTCTGAGCACTTCAAATTTTGACCTACCACTTGACGAAGTATGACCCATTACCATGACCCTTTCAAAGTACAGGGAGGTCTATAGGGAACCTCAAATTATGCACACCTTCATTCACAATGTAATAATATCACCATAGTAATGAAAGGCAAATTGTACTGCATTAACAGGGGCTGCTGAATAAACTGGAGGATTCAGCAAAAATGACACATTAGCATCCAGAAAATATGCATTTTAGTAGATCATGGTTAGGATTGTTCTTAAAGTTAAGAGCTAAAATTTATTTAAACTTTTTGCATTGGGTATATGCCTACGGACCACTAAATTGCATTGCAATTCAATAGTTCATCCCCACCAGTTCCCAAAAGAAATTTGTGCCTAAAATATGAAAAGGCTCAGCCTGTTACCTAAACCTAAGGCTGACAATTAGGAAAATTCAGCTGGAGGTATTAAAACATTTGTAAAATAGCAGCATTACTATAAAACACTTAGGGGTAGAAATTAGGTCGCGCCCCATTTGGGGCGCAAATATCGTCTGGACGCAAATATTAGCGCCTGGCGCTAATTATCGGCACTGACAGGAAACTTCACTTTTACCGCCCCGGGAGGTGAGTGGAGCGCTAAAGCAGGCGCTGCACACCTGTCTTAAGGCGCAAAGGCCAAGGAGTGAGGCGCTAACTCAGAGCGCTGGCGAAGCTCATGTAATGTCAGTCAGCAATGGAACACACACACAATGGCACGGGCCAGTTCTTAAAGGGGATGGTTAATCTTGCTTTCCATCCACATCCTGTTCATTGCAGCCTTGAATCTCGGCCTGGAGAGACTTGCACATCAAATGTGCTGGAAAGAACAATGGAGAGTACCAGGCAAAGAGCTCAGAGTGCAGCTCCCACAGTCTCTGCTAAATCGATACAAGGAATGGCAAATCAAAATGAACCTGCAAAGTGCTGCTCAGTACCCAAAACTCCTTCACACAACGTTGAATCTCTCCAGAAGTCTCTCCCTCTCTCTCTCAGAATGCGTAGTTCAAAAATGCCACCAACAATAAAAGACACGAAGAGGCCCCCTTTAAATAGCGCCCCCCCCAGCCCCACAGCGATTGATAGCGTTCCAGTCTTCTGGTCGTTGGATGCGCCAGGCGGTAAGGCAGGGGGCGCCACTCAATTTCCGCTCCGGGGCGCCCCAAGGGCGTTGCACCATGGAATGACGTCATAATCTGCGCGCGCAGGTGGTCGCAGCGGTAAGTTTTAGCGCCGCCGCACAATCTCAAGTTAAGTTCTCGAGCGGCGCAAACATCGCTGCGCCCGGGCGTTAGCGGCTTTGCGCCCCATTAGCGCCCTCTTAAGGCGCTAACGGGAGGCGCAACCAAGTGAATTTTTACCCCTTAGCATTGTGCAAAGAGAGGTGTACTGATGATTTTAAAAGATTTTTATTCTTGAATTTATACATGTGCAAACTTTATATGGGAAAGGTGGAGAAAACATAAACATAAGGAGAGAAATTGGTTATGTGCCAGTCCTTTCCCTGAAGTGACGGCATGGCTAGAACATGTGCCCGAAGATGGGGGCCCCAGGCTTGGTCCAGGTTGGACCTTGAGTCTCATCTCTATAATACAGGCAAACTGTGAACGCCAATTGGGCATTCTGATGGAGTGTCCCAGTTATGATCATCCCATAGGTAAGCCCTGGGGGGGGGGGGCGGGCTGGGGGCAAACGGGAGGGAGGCGAGCGCAGGCTGGCAGCAGCTGCTATACTGCTGTGGAACCAGGAGGCTCTTGCTCCACATTAAGGTAAGTAAAAAAAAAATAAAGACTTATCTATTCTTCTATGACCTCCAGGATATGGAAAAACTGAGTGGCCATGAGTGGTGTATGTTGCACCCAGTTTTTGCTGAATTTAACATTCGGGTCCTGAAACAGGCATTGGACATCTGATTAGCATATACAAAGCGCTTAGGGCTAGAAATTCATTGCATTTGCACCTCTTGTTAGCGCTCCCGGGCACGGCGCCGCTAACGACTCCTGCTAAATTCAGCAGGAGTTTAGCGGCGGCGGTAACTGGTAGCGCCCCGCTCCGCTGCGCAGGCAATGACGACGTCATCACTGTGCGCAGTGTCCCGTTTTTGCCCTGCCTGCAAAATTGGCCCGCGCCCCCTGAATCTACACCGGGCGATGACAGTGACCGATTCAGGGGTGGGAACGGAGCGGCAGGAGGCTTGTGGAGCACTAAGTAAAGGGGAGGTGGCGGGCGGGGGAAAAAAAATCGTCTGACTTACTTGCCGCGGCCGGTTGCGTCTTTGAACACGGGGTCCGTGCCGCGATCTGGCAGCCCGGCACTCCTCTTGAGTGCCGGGCTGCTGGCACGGCACCCCGCTCCCTGGTGGTCCAGGTAGGGCCCCGCAGAGTTGTGGGCTTGGGCCCTCCCCTTTAATGAGAGGAAGAGCCCTTCCATGCGGCAGCGCCAAGTGGCTCAGTGTGTAGCGCTGCAGAACGCACCGCCCCAATATTCGGGGTTAGCGCTCTAAGAAGGAAGTGGAGCGCTTGGGTTAGTGCTCCAACTCCCTCTTGGGGCACTAAAACTGAAGTTAGTAATCGCCGCCGCTATTTTTCGCCAGGCGCTAAATTCTCGCCCAGGCGATGTTGGCAACCCAAACTGATCGCTAGCGAATTTTTCTCCCTTAATGTCTGTTTTTGGCAGGCACCTCAGGCATGTAGAAGTCATTGGCTGTCAAATTGGCAGCCATGTACTTTCGAGGGGATCAGACTTGGAAATTGGTCCCCCAACATGCATTTTGTGCCCAAAAAACAGGCACAACAGGGACTAATTGCCGCTCCCCCCATAATCTTTTGCTGCGTAACTTATTGTATTAAGAAAGGCAAGATAGAAAATACGATTTAGAGGGCAGATCGTGAATAAAGGAATATAATTTAATGGGCTTCTTTAGTTTAAGTCGAGTGTTATCAGTACTGAGGGAACAGCACATTCACTGTATTACCACAACTAACCTGCACCAGCCACACAACTACAGCAGCATCCTGACCCTGTGGAATTCTGTGGAATTGGCTATTTAAATCATCTCTATATGCTTCCCAGGTGATTTTCATGTGTGCAGGGAGTGTTGTTCACTTAAAGTGCAGCAGTTGTTTTTTGTTGGAGGCTGAGTGTTACTGGAAAATGTGGCTGGAGGAGATGCCAGAACTGTTCCCTTTACTGGGAAGAGTCTGGAGGTTTTACTAGAGGAGGAGGCCCTGAGGAAAGTGACAGTTCTTGGGGCAGACGGAAACCCTCCAAGTGTAACCAATGTACTGCAAACACGGCAAGAGGTAACCAATGGAGTAACTGCTCTGTCTTCTGTCTACTGTCATGGAGCAAATGAGAACATTTTTTTTCTGGATTGAGGAAGAACATCAAGAGAGGGAAAACTAAAGAATAACCATTTAAAGCAAAGGGATGTTTGTGCACTCAGCCCACAGTATGCTCTCTTCTTATGCTTTCACACTGGGAAAACTAAAGAATAACCACTCAAAGCAAAGTGATGTCTGTACTATACATGCACTAAGCACTCAGCCCACAGTATGCTCTCTTCTTATGCTTTCACACTAAGTGGAGTGTAGGCTGCTTATTGGAGTACCCCTCGTATCTCCTGCCAATTACGAACAGGTTTGTTTCTTCTGTTTTCAAAGCCTTTCATTACCATTAGCAGAGAACCCACATTGGTGGCAGGCCAGGCAACCAGTAACATCTCATCAGGCCATCACAATTATTGGATTGGAGGCCATCGAGTGAGTGAGCATGGGAGAAATTGGTGGCCTGGTACCAGCATAACAAAGTAACTGCTCTTTAACTTCATTTTTCTCACCATTAAACTCAACCACTGAGTAAAGGGCAGGCACATCTGCCCATCATCAGAAATGTGTACCCATTTACCACATACTCTATGCTAACACGTCTTTCCTTTCTACTTGCTTTGTGGTCTCACAAGATGATACCAGGGAAGATAAGAGGTAGGATTCGCACAGCAACCCTGTCAAACACTCTAGACCCTGTAAGCAGCAGACACGGACATACACTTTGTGGAGATGAGATAGAGAGAGTCAGGAGGAAGCACTAATGAGGAAGAGAAAGTGGAAGTGGCACCAGATGATTATGAACAGGAGGAAGGGAGAGCTGGGGAAGACAGCCAGAATGATCATTAAAATGTCAAACTATTGTTCATTGTCAGCAAGCTTATTCATATATTGCCTGAATCTTAACCTATATCTCCCAGCCCTGCTGTTCTGTGAGCGTAACCCTGTGGAAGTTAAGTTTAGCTACTAGCGTGCTAGCGGGCTGCCCTCCCCACCAAAAATATGTTTGTTACTAGATATTACTGTGCTTACCAATAATTTCAGAACCTTGTCCTAACCAGTTTTTGTCTATTGCTGTTCAAACATTTTCTCCAACAGAGCTGGGAGAATCTGTTAAACAAAATGGCTTGCTAAAGAGAGTGGCAATGGGAATTTGATGAGAATGGGTATTCCGTGCAGAGGGGAAGGGAGGTGCTAAGTACTTTAAACCAAGGGGAAACAGTAAATTTATAAATAATCGGAGTAATTCATTAGATCTAAAGGGATTTTTTTAAAGCAAAATGATGGGACAGCTGAGAACCATTGCCTGCAATCCCTGTGTCATGTGGGAATTATAACCAAATGTGCATAAGTGTCTCCAGTTGCTCAAACTCAAGCTCAGGATTTCTGAGCTTGAGGAGTGGCTGGAGTCACTACAGGGCACACAAGAGGCTGAGAATTTCCTGGAGCGCACATTCCACGAGGTGGTCACCCCCACAGCTGCAGAGCGTTTAGGAAAATAGTAAATGGGTACCCATCCGGTAGGGTAGGAAGAGGCAGGCAGTGCAGGAATCCTCCGGGTGTATGGCACTCTCAGACCAGTTTTCAGCACTGAATACCAGAGACAACAGCTTGGGGGAGTGCAGTCTAGAGCAAAACCACGACAATGTGGGGCAAATGACTGCATAGGGGGCACAGCAAAATGTAGAACTACAATGGGCATAGGGGATTCGATAGTTAGGGGGATAGACAGGCATTTCTGCAACCCGTCAATGTGAGTCCTGCATGGTGTGATGCCTCCCTGGTGCCAGGTTAAAGGACATCACTGAGAGGATGCAGAAAATATTGAGGGGGGAAGGGGAACATCCAGAAGTCGTTGTCCATGTGGGAACCAATGATATAGCAAGGAAAAGGATTGTGGTCCTGCAGTCAGAGTTTCAGGAGATAGGGAGGAAGTTAAAAAGCAGGATCTCAAAGGTAGTAATCTCTGGATTACTCTCAGTGCCACACACTAGGGCACATAGGAATAGTAGGATAAAACAGATTAATGTGTGGCTGGAGAAATGGTGCAGGAGACAGGGCTTCAGATTCCTGGATAATTGAGACCAGTTCTGGGGCAGGAGGGACCTGTTCAAGAGGGACGGGTTGCACCTCAACATAGCTGGGACCAATGTCCTCACGGGAAGGTTAGCTAGTACTGTGGGGGAGGGATTAAACCAATTTGGCAGGGGAATGGTCATCAGGATGAAACATTAGTGAGGAGAAACAAGGTGCACAGAGGACTGGGAGAGGCAAATAGCACTAGACTAAAGAATAGTTCAGGAATAGGAGGGATCAGAGAGGGGGCAAATGCGAAGCAGTCTAAGCTAGGTTTGTAGTGCATGTACGTCAATGCACGGAGCGTGGTAAATAAGATTGCTGAGCTGCAGGCACAAGTCGTCACATGGGACTATGATATAGTGGCAATAACAGAGACCTGGCTCAAAGAAGGGGAGGATTGGGAACTTAATATTTCTGACTGCAAGGTATTCAGAAAAGATAGGGAAGGAAGAAAAGGAGGGGGTGGCAGTATTGATCTAAGAAACTATTATAGCACTGGATAGAGATGATGTAGTTGAGGGGCCAAAGACAGAGTCTATTTGGTTAGAATTAAGGAACAATAGAGGAGTTATTATACTACTGGGTGCGTACTATAGACCACCAAATAGTGGGAAGGAGATAGAGGAGCAAATTTGTAGGCAAATTACAGAAGGATGCAAGAACTACAAAGTTGTGATGATGAGGGACTTCAATTATCCTAATATAGACTAGGATAGTAACTGTATAAAGGGCAAAGAGGGGGATGAATTCCTGAAATGTGTACAAAAGAACTTTCTTGATCAGTGTGTTTCCAGCCCAACGAGGAACGAAGCAGTGCTGGATCTAGTACTGGGGAATTAAGTGGGCTAAGCGGAGCATGTTACAGTAGGAGAGCATTTGGGGAACAGTGATCATAATATCAGGCTTAGAATAGCGGAAAGGAACAAGGAACAATCAAGCGTAAAAATATTTAACTGGAGGAGGGCTAATCGCAGTGAGTTGAAAAGGGATCTGGCTCAGATGGATTTGAATCGAAAATTGGTAGGCAAAAAAGTAATTGAACAATTCAATGAGGAGATGGTTCAGGTACAGAGTAGACACATTCCTATGAGGGGGAAAGGAAGGGCATCCAAAGCTAGAGCTCTCTGGATGACTAAAGATAAAGACGTTAAAATGAGACAGAGAAAGGAAGCTTATGACAATTGTAAGGTTCATAATACAGTAGAGAACCAAGCTGAACATATAAGAGGGGCAAAGAGAAAGTATGAGAATAGATTAGCGGCTAACATAAAAGGGAGACCAAAGTCTTTCATAAACACATAAATAGTAAAAGGGTAGTGAAAGGAAGGGTGGGGCCGATTAAGGACCAAAAAGGAGATCTTCTTGTGGAGGCAGAGGGCATGGCTAAGGTACTAAATGAGTACTTTGAATCTGTCTTCACTAGAGATGCGGATGCTGCCAATTTAGCAGTAAAGGAGGAGGCAGTAGCGATATTGGATAAGATAAAATAAATAAAGAAGATATATTTAAAAGGTTGCCAGTCCTCAAAGTAGAAAAGTCACCCGGTTCGGATGGGATGCATCCTAAGTTATTGAGGGAAGCAAGGGTGGAAATTGGCTCTGGCCACAATTTTTCATTCCTCCTTGCATATGGGGGTGGTGCTAGAGGACTGGAGGTTTGCAAATATTACACACCTGTTTAAAAAAGGGGAGAAGGATAACCCCACCAACTACACACCAATCAGACCAGTCAGCCTAACGTCAGTGGTGGGGAAATTTTTAGAGACAATGGGCTAAAAATTGGATAGCCCCTGAAAACGGGTGCAGAGCTCATGATGCGCGATTACCCCATGCCCGTTCAAAGTAATGCAGGCAGCATGCAAACTTCGTGCTGTCTTCTAATTCTCTGCTGAGTGGCTGCACGCTCAGCAGGGGGCCCAGTTCGTGCGAGGCTAGCATCAATTAAAGCTAGCCTGCAGTTCTTAAAGCCAGCCTGCACCTCTTAAAGAGGAGGTGCATTCTGGCTGCAGCAGGTACTGGAAGTCATTGTCGAGGAGTGTGTGACCTACAGGAATAGTGAAGATGCCGCAACATGCCAGAGAGAGGGCACCCAGATTTTTGGATGTAGGACTCAAGGCCCTCGAGCAGGAGGTGGACAGGAGGAGAGATGTCCTGTATCCACAGGGGGCTAGGAGGCCCTCCAGACAGACACTGAGAAGGGAAAGGGAGCAGATAGCCATCACTGTCAATGCAAGCAGTGTAGCCCCGAGGACCTGGTTGCAGTGCAGGAAGAAGTTTAATGACATCACGAGTGGTCAAGGTCAGTGAATTCCTCTTCAAATGCCATATCCCAGCAACTGCATCACTAGCCTCACACTCTGCTCAATTTACCACACCCCCATTGCTCACCTAGCAACAATCTCTATCAATCACGACTCATACCTCTCATTCATATGCTCTATCTCACCCTCACACACTTACCATTGCTGCAAGCCTCACGCCCACATCTCACAGTTTGTACACACTGCCAGCTATTCAACCATGACAGCCACATCAGCCAAACACAGTGAACCACACTCACTGACACACTTCCCTCTCTCTTGCAGGACAAGGTGGCACAGAATCGTAGGCATTGGCAGCTAACTGGAGGGGGACAGGCACACCTCCATATCCTGACCCCGCTCGAGGAGACGGTGCTTATCATAATTGGAGTGGCTGTGACTGAGGCCGTGGCCAGCGGTGTCACTGAAAGCATTGCTGATGACGGTATGCTCATACCTAATCCTCCTTCTCACATACCACTTCGCCCTCATCCCACAATCTCTTCTGACTTACAAGCTGCAGATGGTGTAAGCATTGCACCTCTTGCTTTCACCCCCCCACCTCTCACCACAACCCTACCCTTATGCCTTTCTCTTTTCAGAGACACAAGAAATCCCACCTGGCCAGGCAGTGGTGCAAGAGGAAGAGGAGAGTGATGATGAAGAAGAAAAACCGTCACTCGATCTGACACTCACAGCCACCAGCTCAGATACAGGCACTGCACGGACTTTAGAGGGTAGCTTAGAGGCGGGATCTGCACATCACTGGGCATGAATGGGCAGCAGCCAGGGCAGGGGAAAGGGTAGCGCAGGTGCCAGCTTCCTGAGGTTGCACACAAGTTATGCTGCACAGGACTCCGATGAGGACTTCGATGGGGCGGTCTACAGAAGAAGGCTGATGGGTATGCACACTGAAATGCTTGTTGCATTGGCAGACCTGCCAGAAAGCCTGAATGCAATGTCAAGGAGCATGGAGGAGTCCAGTTCCAACCTTGAACAGGGCTTTGCCCAGAGCTTGGAGCCCATCCTTTCCAGCGTAGAAGAGGTGGGCAGATCCATTAGCGCACTTCTGGACCCAACCATCATGCCACGTCTGATGGCCGATGTCTCAGCTTCCACTGCAACACAAGCAGAAGCCACCCAATGGCTGAGTGCTGTAATGGAAGCTCAGACTGAAGTCATGTAAGCTCAGCTTGCTGCCATGCAAGCACAAACTGCTGCCATCATGGCTGGGTTTACCAGTGTTGAAAGGGGCTTGCAGGGTGTCACGGCAGTCCAGCAATCTGTCCTCCAGCAGATTACTAGGATTGCTGAGGTGCTGCCCCGGGGGAGTGGCAGTGCCTCTGTGGAGGATGAACCTGCTGTCCTCCCTCAGGATGATAGCATTTGTCCTCCCACCACTGCCACTCCACCAGTGCCCTTGCTGTTGTCTGTCAGCCAGCCAACCCAGACTGCTGCTGGCTATGCAGAGGTGGTTCAGTCAGAAGCCGGGCCTACGAGGCCTAGAGCTGCTCGAGGTTGTCCTGCAAAGCCATCTGCAGTCTCCCTTACTGAAAGTCAGCAGCTATGCTGCAGCCACTGGGGTAGCACTGCGTAGGAGCACTAGGACAGGCAAAGGCACACAGAAGACAGGCACTAAGGGATTCCACAAGCGTGAGTAGTTGACTTTTGAATGAAATATTGTAATAGTTTGATTCATAAAATTGGTTTGGAATGTTTATTTTGTGATGGTTTTTATTATAGCACTGTGGCCAAGAGGACGCCGTGATGGTGAGTAACAGAAGGAATGTAAGGTATGGGACTATTGTTGAATGCGGAATTGGGGTTGTGTGTTCACTGATACTGCAGATCACGGACAGCCCGGGTAGGAAGGGGCTGTCAGGGTTGCCTCCTCCCTTCCGCTTCCTACTCTTCCACTTCCTCCTCCTCCTCTTCCTCCTCAGCTGGTCGACGTATGCCTGGTGGCAAGGGCTGTGCCCTCATGATGGCGAGGTTGTGGAGCATGCAGCTGACCACAACGAATCTTGAGACACACTCCAGTGAGTACTGCAGGGCTCCTCCAGAGCGGTCCAGGCAGCGGAATCACTGTTTAAGCATGCCAATGCTCTGCTCTATCAGATTCCATGTGGCAGCATGGCTTTCATTATATGAATGCTGCCCACATGTGGTTGGGTTGCACAGTGGAGTCATGAGCCAGGTGGTCAGCGGATAGCCCTTGTTGCCCAGTAGCCACCCTCTGGTTTGTCGTGGTGGATCAAGTGCTGATGGTACAGCGGACTGCCGCAGAATGCCTGCTGCCAGGATACTGAGCATTGACTTGAATGATGTGCTGAGTGTGGTTGCACACCAGCTGGACTTTGAGGGAGTGGAATCCCTTCCATTTGTGAAACATCTCCAAATTGAGATGCAGCACCCGCAAAGTGACGTGTGTGCAGTCAATGGCACCCTGAACCATGGGGAAGCCTGCTATCCTGGTGAAGCCTTGTGCTCGCTACGTCTGCTTCCCTCTGGCAAGAGAGAATGAAATGTATTCAGCTTTCCTTGCATACAGAGCCTCACTCATCTTCCTTATACAGGAGTGGATGGCAAACTGGGAGATGTTACAGATGTCACCTGCTCCAGCCTGGAAGGAGCCCGATGTGAAGAAGTTCAAGGCAACAGTTTACAGCCACTGGCAATGCCGTCCTCGCCCTGGACTGAGGCTGCAGGTCTGCCTGCAGCAGGTGGCAGATTTCAGTGAGCACCTTAGTGAAGCTGGGATGTCGCATGCACTGATCCTCGCTGAGGTTGAGGTCGGAGAATTGCTCCCTGCAAACCCTGGGTGGATATGGCCTCCTGCTGAGAGCCCTTCTCCCTGTCCTCCTCCTGTCTCTTCTAGTAGTTTGTCCTGCTCTGTGTCACCTCTGCTCATTCTCCCTGTCATGCTGCAGGCCAAGGGGGATACAAACTATTGCACCCATGTCTGGGAGCATCTGATCTGAGCAGAGCCCTTGCAAGTCAGTACCAAGTCCTTGAGCATGTGCCACACCACTCCTTGTAGATTTTAGGCAACTTTAAAGAAGTCTAGAAAGCACCAAACACTTGTACAAACTCAGCAACAGCTAGTAGAAATGAATCAGCAACTAACCTGTAAGTAGGTGATGATCCCTTTAGATAGCACTGGTAGAGGGTTAAGAGAGGGCATTAGCTCCAGCCTTACATGCTGTTTGACGTCACTATCTACCTACTCTGCATACCCGGCATATGCTCCCAGCGCTAACGCTAATGCCCTCACCAAAATGGCGTCCGGCGTGGCCCAGACCAGACGTGTGCGCACACTGCTCGGATGCCATTTTCAAGCCAATTCAGCACCTGTAGTACCCAAACAATGGGCGCTACACAACCGACTTTTAACCCAATAATCCGGGACAAAATTAATTGGCATTTTGAAAAGTATGGGCTAATAAATGAATGTCAGCACGGATTTGTTAAAGGTAAATCGTGTTTGACTAACTTGATTGAGTTCTTTGATGAAGTAATGGAGAGGGTTGATGAATGTCGTGCGTTTGATGTTGTATATGTAGACTTTCAAAAGGCGTTTGACAAAGTACCACAATAGACTTGTTAGCAAAATTAAAGCCCATGGGATTAAATAGACAGTGGCAGCATTGATACAAAATTGATTAAGGGACAGAAAGCAGAGAGTAGTGGTGAACAGTTGTTTTTCAGAATGGAGGGAAGTATACAGTGGTGTTTCCCAGGGGTCGGTATTAGGACCACTGCTCTTTTTGATATATATTAATGATCTGGACTTCGGTATACAGGGCTTAATTTCAAAGTATGCAGATGATATGAACTCGGAAATGTAGTAAACAATGAGGAGGATAGTAACAGACTTCAGGAGGCCATAGACAGACTGCTCACAAATGGACAAACACATGGCAGATGAAATTTAACGCAAAGAAGTGTGAAGTGATATATTTTAGTAGGAAGAATGAGGAGAGGCAATATGAACTAAATGGTACAATTTTAAAGGGGGTGCAGGAACAGAGACACCCGGGGGTGTATGTACATAAATCTTTGAAGCTGGTAGGACAAGTTGAGATGGCTGTTAAAAAAGCATTTGAGATCCTTGACTTTATTAATATAGGAATAGACTACAAAAGCAAGGAAGTTATGCTAAACTTTTATAAAACACTGGTTTCGCCTCCGCTGGAGTATTGTGTTCAATTCTGAGCACCACACTTTAGGAAGGATGTCAAAACCTTGGAGAGAGCACAGAAGAGATTTACTAGAATAATACCAGGGAGTAGATGAGGGACTTAAGTTATGTGAAGAGACTGGAGAAGCTGGGGTTGTTCTCCTTAGAGCCAAAAAGGTTAAGAGGACATTTGATTTGATAGAGCTGTTCAAAATCATGAATGGCTTTGATAGAGTAAATAAGGACAAACTGTTTCCAGTGACAGAAGGGTCAGTAATCAGAGGACACATATTCAAGGTGATTGGCAAAAGAACCAGAGGCGACATGAGGTAACATTTTTTTACTGTTTGAGTAGCATCAAAGGATTGTTTTTACAGGTGATTTTGAGCTACTTTTTCATTAATGTCAATGAAATAGCATTCTCACAAATTGCCTGTTTGAAAGCCATAGGCCAAGAAATTCGTAATGTTTGTGCTGGCCGTTAAGGCCCATTTCGGCAAAAAAATGGCGGCCACCTTACTTCCGCCTGCTGCCGGCGTGTCCTACGATGGCCGCCATTTTCGGCTGGGCGGCAGCTCTGCCGATGTCCACGCTCACTAGCGATATGGAGATTATGCAGATCGTGACATCAGTGAGTGTGCAACGCTCACATGACGCCCAATCTGCCATTTTGGAGTGCGCCGCTCAACTTACTGACCTGTGTTAATTACAGCCAGCTGACCAAGTATTCACAAGCAGGAAGGAGCCTCCAGCAATGTTATTTAAGGGGATTATCAGCAACAACTTGCAACTGACATGTTTGTTCAGTTTGACATGCTCTGTGGAACTTTCTGCAGCTCCAGCAGCTTTTTAAACTTCTTTCAAGGTCCTAAGGTAACAGGGAGTCTTGGTACAAGTGGAGAATGCCTTCCTTCTTATTTAAAGGCTTCTGCTCACAACACTTGCTCACAGTCATGGGGGCTTTACTGGCAGTCCCCGCCCCCCCCACCCCCGCGCTCGAGTATCTTATGGAGAGGGAGCAGAGGCAGCGAAGAGGAGAAGATGCACGCAGAGGGAGGAGGAGGAGGGCCAGGAGGGCTCTCAACAGGGGGCCTTACTCAACTAGGGTCTTCAGAGAGCACTGATCTTACCTCCACTTAAGCAAGGTGCGGTGTATTAGGAGGCGCCGCTTCACCAAGGAGGTGGTCACAGAACTCTGCCACCTCCTGCAACCAGACCTGGAGCCTCAGAGCAGGGCAACGACGGTGCTGCAATTGGCCCTCAAGGTCACCATGGCCCTCAATTTCTTCGCCAGCGGATCCTTCCAGTCTGCAGCAGAAGATAGCTAACATCTCCCAGTTCGCTGGCCATCGCTGCATCCGGGAGATCACAGAGGCTCTCTACTCCAGGAGAAGGGACTACATTGTCTTCTCTCTGAGCAGAGAGAAGCAGAAGGAGCGTGCACATAGCTTTGCCAGGATAATGGGTTTCCCCATGGTGCAGGGCGCTATCGACGGCACCCATGTGGCTTTGCGGGCGCTGCATACCAAACCTGAGATGTCCTGTAACCGCAAAAGCTACCAATCACTTAATGTGCAGTTGTTGTGCGACCATGCCCTGTGCATCCTGATGGTCAATGCCCGCTATCCTGGCAGCAGTCATGATGTCTTCATCCTGGAGCAGTCCGGTGTGCCAGCAATCTTCCAGCTACCACGTCAAACCCGGGTGGCTGCTCGGAGACAAGGGCTATCCACTCTGCACCTGACTGATGACTCCCCTCCGCAACCCCAGCACTCATGTAATGAGAGCCATGCTGCCACCAGGAACATCATCGAGCAGTGCATCGGGCTCCTGAAGCAACGGTTCTGCTGCCTTGACCACTCGGGAGGAGCCCACCAGTACTTGGTGGAGTGGGTGTCACATTTCATGGTGGTCTGCTGCATGCTCCACAACTTGGCCATCATGAGGGTGCAGCCCTTGCCAATATGGATAGTGGGACCACCTCAGGAAGAAAATGAGGAAGAGGAAGAGGAAGAGGAAGGTAGGAGGCAGGCATCAAATCCCCCTTCGGCACGGGCTGTCCGTGAACGCCTCATCAGACTCCGAGTCCAGTGAATGAAACCCCAGATCCCCGTTGCTCACTATACCCCTCTGTGACTGAATATCACAGTGGCCTCCTGGGCACAAAGCTGGAATGAGAGCCACCACAAAACAAAGTTTCCAAACAAAATTAATAAATTTATCACGATTCAATTTACATTACAATATCAACTAATCACCCTTGTGCAACCCCTCAGTGCCTGTCGTTTGTGTGCCTTTTCCTGCTCTGGTGCTCCTAGGCACTGCTCCCCCAATGGCTGCAGCATCGCTGGTGGAAGGCTGCTGAGTTTCCGTGGGGGAGACTTCAGATGGCCTTGGATGATGACCTCGAACAGCTGTGGCCCTAGAAGGCCCGGCTGTAGACTGCACCACCTCGGTATGGGCGGCAACAGTCTGGGCTGGCTGGCTGCCAGGCAGCGGCAAGGGCAATGGTGGGGTGGCAGTGATGGGAACAGGAATGCTGTCATCCTGAGAGAGGACAGCAGGTTCCTGCGCCACAGACCCACTGCTACTCCCACAGGGCAGCACCTCAGCATTTCTAGCCATCTGTTGGAGGACAGATTGCTGGGCTGCTGTGACACCCTGCAAGCCCCTTTCGACACTGGTAAACCCAGCCACGATGGCAGCAGTCTGAGCTTGCGTTATTGTTAGTGTGGGGGGGGGGGGCGGCGGGAAGCAAGATATCAATGCATACAGCATCAACAGCTTGTAAGTGAAAAGAGATTGTGGGATGAGAGGGAGGTGGGATGTGAGAAGAACGATTAGGAAAGAGTATACCGTTATTGTCCCCAAGGGCTTCAACTTTGCCCGTTGCCACGGCGTCGGTGACTTCCCCTCCAATGATGTCGAGCACGCTCTTCTCCAGTTGGCTCAAGGCCTGTATTGAGGCTTGGCCGCCTCCCGTCTGCCGCTGTTCATGGCGATTGTGAGCCACCTTGGCCTGCAAGAGAAAGGGAAGTGTGTCAGTGAGTGGAGTGCAATGTGTTTGGGTGATGTGCCTGCCATAGTTAAATAGCTGTCAGTGTGTGCAACGTGTGAGATGTGGGTGTGAGTGTTGCAGCAGTGGTAAGGTTGTGAGGGCGAAGTGAAGCTATGATTGTGAGGTATGGGTGGTGATAGGTAGAAATTGTTGGTAGTTGAGTGATAAGGGTGTGGAGCAGTGTGTAAGGTTTGTGGTGCAGATGGTGGGATATGGCATATGCTGAAGCCTTCACTCACCTTGCCCTGCCATGTGAGGTCATTAGAGTTTTGCGGCATTGGATCCATGTTCTCGGGACCACACTGTTGGCTGTCACGTACCCAGATATCTCTTGCCAGAGCCTTCTCGATGTATGTGCTGATGGTTTCCTGCCAGTTTGTAGGAACAAAACAGTCCGCTTCCTCTCCACAGCCACCACCAATGCCTCCAGAGCTGCACCTGAGAACCTTTGGCCTCGTTCTCTTTGCCATTGCTTAGCCATGTCTTCCAACTTCAAGTGTGATTCCAATTAGAGCTCCAACTACAATGACAATGAGGTGCTGCTGCATCAAAGCACCTCCCCTTTAAGTAGTGGAGAAAGCCTAGGCCAAACATTACAGGCAATTAGACTGCACCCGATATTGGCCCACCTGTTGAGCGGTAAGCCAATCAACAGTGTGTTTAGTGCTGAGATCAGTGTTGCAATCATGTAAATGAGCAGGCGGCATGAATCCTGTGTGCTGCCTGGACCACTTTGACCTGGTGCAGCTAAATAGCGCTGGGCCATGACACCGTCCATTTTCGGGCCATATCCAATTTCTAGGCCATAAATTACCATGATTACACTAATGGTTTGTTGATATTGGTGAAAACAAGCTTTTTTCACCGTTTTTTTTATGAAACCATGAATGTTGACCATATGGCTTGCAGTTTTTTTCCTTCAGTTTCTGGTCTAGAAAAGATATGCAGCTATTTCCACTTTTGGGGAACTCCCTTTGGTTTTATTTCATATGTCTTGGACTGGGATTAGGGACATTTTCAAAACTACTCTTCCAATTTGGTTTAGTCTCCATAGGACTCCATTCTACTTTCCAACAAGCTACCACCAGGTGCATTGGTAGATGACCCCTATATTATAGCGGTGTTTAATTTTCAGCACAGCTACTTAGCCTGTGCTATGGAAGGTTGGTGGTGGGAGAAAAACCCCCAAGAAAAACAATAATGAGTGAAAAGCTATCAAGATACTCATCCTCCCTGCTGCTATCCAAGAAAGGCTTTGTAATCCACTAGAAATGCAATGTAAATGTGAAAGAGCTGACTTGAAATTCAACTTACTTGAGATTCCAACCTGAAGGAAAATGACAATACTTTTCAATTTACTTTATTTTGGTTTTCTTGATGCAACTACTTGTTGGCTCTTGTGCTTTACTTATTCATTCCTGCCTTTATCCTTGAATTGCCTCCTATTTTGGCTTACTTGACAATTAATCAAACATGTTGACTGTTATGATTGTTCAAATTGCACCCAGTTGTATTATATGGTGCAGTAGTTCCTCCACTATGCGTCTCAGTGGATATTTTGTGATGGATACACTGATCCCAAGATCAAGCACATTTTACTAGTTGCATTACATGCTTATGAGCCCCTTTCTACAAATGGCATCAATCAATCTGGAATTTCTTTTCTGCTGGGGTTAACATCTGTGCGAGACCCCATCAACACTGAAATAACAAGTTTTCTTGCCAATTACAGGCTTGTTGAAGTATTTCTCTATTTCCTGTTCTGGACCTTGTTTTACTTGCATCGTTATGTGCAACAAGAACTGGTGGATTCATATTTTATAACATTCAGAGTCACTTCTTTTGAACGAACACTTGCAATCTTTGTTTCTGAAATTGTGAGCTCTGCGGGGACTGAGAAAGGCCCTGTTTTCAATCAGTATAGAGTGAGTAATTACGCCTTCAATCTATACAATGGCAATGATGGATGTTGGAAATCTGAATTTCAGAACCCACAAATGTTTTTTGAAGTATTCCCTCATTAAATTAGGCCAATAAAAGGTTATTCCAATAATCTTGAAGTACCTTTTCATATAGAGATCTAAGCCTGAAAATTACGGCAAGCAATTTTAACATAAGAAGACTTGATGCATTTGCATCGTATTTCACTAAAATTGCCTAAAATTACACAGTATTATCATACAAATGCTTAATGCATTCATAATAAATTCTCGGAAGGATTTGATATTGAGCATTTGTACAATAATACACAATGTAATTTTAGGTAATGATGTTCTCTAATCATCCCCAAATTGTTCCTGTAATATGAATATCCAAAGGAAGGCTGAGAAATGTTAACCCTATCCATTACCCAACTGTATTGTGTGTGTTACTCAATATAGGGTAATTTTACAAAATTGCGCTTCTGACATGAAGGCATGGCGACTGGGAACACATAGCAAGAATTCGGACATATGCTCCCCATGATTTTCTATCTATTTTAAGCCTATATGTGGGGTAATTTTACACAATAACATTCATGGTGCTTTTGTAAAATTACCCCTTACATAAAAGCTTATGTACTTCTAACCATTTGGCCTTTTATTCTCTTATTTACTGCTAGGACATGTCATCGAAGATCAGATCATATAATTTGATGAGAAGTAGCAGCAAAATTTATTTAATTAAGAAACTTGTCTATTATCTTTTTGTGCTATGGCAGCAGCCATTGCTCTCTCCAGGAGATGTAAGTATAGAGAAGGAGTTGATAAAGGAGATGGTCATATCACATTAAACATCTTATATGAGGAGTAGCATGTAAGAAGGTTTAGGCTAACACGAAGGTAATAACAAAAGATATTTCAAATTCTAGCTCCAGATTTGTAAGCTGTCTTAATAACTTGAACTGCTGTGCCTCTGGTTATAAAGGTCACATAAGCCATTATTGTATATTTGCCATAGGATCTTTGAAGACACTGCAGAGATTCAAACGGTAGTCAAGCCATCATTTCCACAGTTAAAATATGACACATTCACTATTCTTGTTCTCTTAAGCGCCATCCTCCCAGTGTTCCTTCTCCTTCAAATGATGCTGTGGACTGACGCACATTGATAATGGTTCTGTGGTCAAATACCACCTGAACTGTATTTGAGTGCAAACCATTTCTGTTCATGTAGCCAATGAATTTGACATGAAGAACCCTGATGCCCACAAAGATGCCATTGACAGAGTTTGAAGGAACTCTACCACTCACTGAAGGCTGTGCATTGCATCAGGTAAAGTGATAAAAGTGCTGACCCTTGTAAACATGGTAATTGCTGCTAGATGTGCACTACAGACTGCCTGATGTGCCCCGTGTCTCTGTGGTGGACTGGCAAGGATGCAATTTTCCAGTGGCCCCTTCTGGAAGTGTACCTGAATGGATGCTGGGTGAGGACAGAGTCATGCTTGACTGTAATACCTTCCCTTCACAGTTGATCAGCCTGCTAACATTCACTATCAAAGCTCACATATGAAGAGTATTCGCTTGGGTGAAGTACTGGAGGGAGACGGACATCAAGAAAAACTGTCCTTCAGTAAAAAGTCAACACCTTCAACAGAAGAAGGGGAGTGGGGAGAAAATTGTTGAAGAAAATAAGAAAGAGAGACTATATAAATTACTTTCCAACAGAACTACCTTCATACATAGTCTATCACTAGCAGCATTCAAATGTTTGCCATCAAACTGGCATAGCTTGACAGTGTCCTTGAAGGGTTTGAATTTATAACATTTCTCTTGTTGAATGCCTCAACTAGTAAAATATTCAGGTTTCTGCTTTACAAGCAAAATTGTTTTTTTATTTTTATCCGATTCACTTCACTGAGCAAGCTTTCCACGTCAGTACTCCTCTGTGCCGGTGAAACGCATCTTTGAAGTGAGTGTGGGCAACAGAAGAATCCAGGTGTGCTGCTGGCTTGGGATTTCTCATTTCCCTGATAGGATTGCTCCGCAAGCAATGAATTATGGGGCAAAGCAAGAAATTACTATTCGAGAGCTTCACTCTTCCTCTGCTCCCTAAATACTCTATGGTATTAGAAGCTGGTTAACCAAGATCAAAGTTTGCCTCTGGGCAAGTTCCTTTTCTTTGAATATATGGCTTTTAATTTTTTTAGGTATTTGTCCCCAAAGTCTCATTTGCAATTGTTGGCAAGACAGAATTTTTTTTTACTAGAGGCAGAAGCCTAGAAACATATTTCCAATAAAAAATAGAGCGGAGGCAGCGGACCTGAGAGGGAGCGAGAGCGGAGCCTGAGTAAATAAAGAGCGCGGCAGAGCAAGGCCCAAGAGCAGAAGCAGTGGACCTGACAACAAAAAACAAGGAGTGACATCACAGGAAAGCAGGGAAGTGATTGGTTGGTCAGTATTTCTCTCTTTTTCTTGGGCATTGGTTTAAATTAAGAGCCGGGATTAAAAACTAAATGTTCAAAATTAAACAATTAATTAAATACATTAGAGATGGCAGGGCAGGCGATGTATTACTGCTGCAGCATGTGGGAGCTGGTGGACACCATTGAGGTCCACGGTGACCACGTTTGCAGTAAGTGTTGGTTGCTCGAGGAATTTCGGCTCTGTGTTGATGAGCTGGAGTCCGAGCATCAAACACTGTGACACATCAGGGAGGGGGAGATTACCTGGACGCTATGTTCCAGGAGGCAGTCACACCCCTTAGATTAATTAATTCACATTTGGTGCGTGGTCAGGTACAGGTGGGAGTGACTACGAGCGAGGCAGGTATGGGGAACCAGGGGGTAGTGGTGGAGGAGCCTCAGCCCTTGCTCTTGTCCAACAGTTACGAGGTTCTTACTCTCTGTGTGGGCGAGAGCAGGAACTGCAGGGAGGATGAGCAAACTGACCACAGCACCGTGGCACAGGGAGCCATTCAAGTGGGGGGAGCAAAAAGAAATGTGGTAGTGGTAGGGGACAATATAGTTAGGGGAAAAGACACTGTTCTCTGCAGCCAGAAGCGTGAGTCCCGAAGGCTATGTTGCCTACCCGGTGCCAGGGTAAAGGACATCTCCTCCGGGCTGGAGAAGAACTTGGAGTGGGAGGGGGAGGATCCAGTTGTCGTGGTCCATGTAGATACCAACGACATAGGTAGGACTAAGAAAGAGGTTCTGCTGGGAGAGTTTGAGCAGCTAGGGACTAAATTGAAAAGCAGGACCACAAAGATAATAATCTCTGGATTATTACCTGAGCCACGAGCAAATTGGCATAGGGTCAATAGGATCAGGGAGATGAATGCGTGGCTCAAAGATTGGTGTGGGAGAAGTGGGTTTTGATTCGTGGGGCACTGGCACCAGTACTGGGGAAAGAGAGAGCTGTTCCGTTGGGACGGACTACACCTGAACCATGCTGGGACCAGAGTTCTAGCGAATCGAATAACTAGGGAGGTAGATAGGGCTTTAAACTAAATAAGGGGGCGGGGAGGGGGGGGAGGGTCCTAGTGGAGAGAAATCTAGAATGCTAAAGAGAAAAGACAAGGAAGCAGTGCAGGAAAGTGATTGGGGTAAGGATAACCAGATTGTGTCAGGAAGGGACAGAGCGTATAAACAAAGGAGTGCACTAACAAATAGGGTCCGGGTAAGAGAAAATGGTAATAAGACAAATAGGACCACAGTACAAAAAAATGTTAAGATGTCCAAAAATGTTAAAAAGACAAATCTAAAGGCACTGTATCTGAATGCACGAAGCATTCTTAATAAGGTAGATGAATTAACAACACAAATAGATGTAAACGGATACAGTGGGCCAAAAATTCATCCCGGTGCGCGAGAGTACGCACTGCGTACTCTCGCGTATTCGCTCTCCAATTGCCGGTTTTCTGCATGCCCTGCGCATGCGCTGAAAACCGGCACTTGGTCTTTTGAAAAGGGGGCGGTTCCTCGGTGCATCACGTGCGCGCTACAGGCTGCGCGCACGCTGTGCACTTCGTGCTTTGGACGCGCAGGTAAGTACGGAAGATTTTAGAAATGGAAAAAGGAGGAGTAAGACCCACTTTTAACAAGGTAAGTAGTGAATTAAGTATTTTTTTGAATTTTTTTTAACAGGTATATCTTTTTTAGAGACTTTAAAGACAGGTAAGTTTATTTTTATAACTTTTTAAAAGATTTTAAATTTTTTCAAAAATTTAATTTTTTATTTAAAATGGTTAATTTATTTAACTATACTTATTTTATTAATGTGATGGTTTTTAAAAAAAATTTAATTGAGGTTTAACTGTTATTTTGGGGGGGTGTAAGATTCATAGATTTCACAGCACGTATGTGAAACTTATGAATGGAAGATGGTGTGCTGCCATTGGCTCTAACTGAGTCACGTGATCCCACAGCTCGCACGAATTCACTACGCCGGTGGGATACGCAAGCACTGCCCAGCTGATGTCTGGAACATCAAGTTCGTGCGAGCTGGATCTGAAAAAGCACAAGCGGAGTGAGAGATCGCGGGGAAGCCTTACCCCCGCGGGAACAGAGCGAGATCAATTTCTGGGCCGATATAATTGCAATTACGGAGACATGGCTGCAGGGTGACCAAGGCTGGGAGTTGAATATCCAAGGATATTTGATATTTAGGAAGGACAGGCAAAAAGGAAAAGGAGGTGGGGTGGCATTATTAGTAAAAGATGAAATCAGAGCAATAGTGAGAAAGGATATTGGCTCCGAAAATAAAGATGTAGAATCAGTCTGGGTGGAGCTAAGAAGCACCAAGGGGCAGAAAACATTGGTGGGAGTTGTCTATAGGCCTCCAAACAGTTGTAGTAATGTAGGGGACGGCATCAAACAGGAAATTAGAGATGCATGTAACAAGGGTACTACAGTAATCATGGGAGACTTTAATCTACATATAGACTGGCCAAACCAAATTAGCAATAATACTGTGGAGGATGAATAGAGTGCAAAAGCAAGGAGGTTATGCTAAACCTTTATAAAACACTAGTTAGGCCTCAGTTGGAGAATTGTGTTCAATCCTGGGCACCACACTTTAGGAAGGGTGTCAAGGCCTTGGAGAGGGTGTAGAAGAGATTTACTAGAATGGTACCAGGGATGAGGGACTTCAGTTAAGTGAAGAGACTGGAGAAGCTGAGGTTGGTCTCCTTAGAGCAGGGAAGGTTAAGAGGAGATTTGATAGAGGTGTTCAAAATCATGCATGGTTTTGATAGAGTAAATAAGGAATAACTCTTTCCAGTGGCAGAAGGGTCAGTAACCAGAGGACACAGATTTAATGTGATTGGCTAAAGAACCAGAGACAACATGAGGTAACATTTCTTTACATAGTGAGTTGTGATCTGGAATGCACTGCCTGAAAGAGTGGTGGAGGCAGATGCAATAGTACTATTCAAATGAGAATTGGATAAATACTTGAAGGGAAAAAATTTGCAAGGCTATGGGTAAAGAGCAGGGGAGTGGAATTAATTAGATAGCTCTACCAAAGAACCGGCACTGGTATGATGGGGTAAATGGCCTCCTTCTGTGCTGTATCAGTCTATGATTCTATGATTCTAAAACATAATCCAAACTGAAAATTCTAAGCATTGTAAAATTATGTTGGAAAAGGAGAAGAATTTCACTCCTGTTCATCAACAACAATTTGTATTATATAGCTACTTTAACGTAGTAAAACATCCCAGGGCGCATCACAGGAGCGTTATCACATAAGGAGATATTATGGCAGATCACCAAAAGCTTGGTCAAAGAGATAGGTTTTATGGAGCGTCTTAAAAGAGGAGAGGTAGAGAGGCGGAGAGGTTTAGGGAGGGAATTCGAGAACTTAGGGCCTCGGCAGCTGAAGGTACGGCCGCCAATGGTTGAGCGATTAAAAACGGGGATGCTCAAGAGGCCAGAATTGGAGGCGTGCAGATATCGTGGAGGCTTTTAGGGCTGGAGGAGGTTACAGAGATAGGGAAGGGTGAGGCCTTGGAGGGATTTGAACACAAGGATGAGAATTTTAAAATCAAGGCGTTGCTCAACTGGGAGCCAATGTAGGTCAGTGAGCACTAGGGGTGATGGATGAACTGGACTTGGTGCGAGTTAGGATATGGGCAGCAGAGTTTTGGATGACCTGAAGTTTATGTAGGGTGGAAGATGAGAGGCCGGCCAGGAGTGCATTGGAATAGTCAAGTCTAGAGGTAACAAAGGTATGGATGAGGGTTTCAGCAGCGGATGATCTGAGGCAGGGCAGAGTCAAGCGATATTACGGAGGTGGAAATTGGCGGTCTTAGTGATGGCGTGGATATGTGGTCGGAAGTTCATCTCGGAGTCAAATATGACACCAAGGTGGCGAACAATCTGGTTCAGCCTTAGGCAGTTGCCAGGGAGAGAGATGGAGTCTGTGGCTATGGAATGGAGTTTGTAGTGGGACTGAAGACAACAGCTGCGATTTTGCTGACCTCGGGGGGTCCGTGGTGGGTGATGTCGGTAGTGCGTCCCGACCCCGCAGCTGTCTCCATCCCGGCCTCTGAAATGAATTTCCCGAGATTGGGCTTGTTATGCCCGCCCAGCGCATTTGCCAATCAATCATGACGCGTCATCAACCAGTTTCCTTAAAGCAACCATGGCCAACTTTCTTTTGACATTTGTGCTGTCAGTGTTCTACAGCATTGAGGTGCTGCAAACACTGACAAGCACTGCACAGAGGTGCAGGGCTGCACCCAGGTTCTCCCGTGACTCCCTCCATATGCTTATGCAGGGAATCACAGCACGCAGGGAGGTCCTCTTCCCTTTCTATGGGCGGAAGAGACCTCCCCAGGAGATCAACACAGCCTGGTTGCACATTCCAGAGGAGGGCATAAGCAGGGATGTCATCAGGAGGACCTGGGTTCAGTGCCGCAAACATTTCCAAGATCTCAGTAGATCATGAAAAGTTAGTACAAAGCCACACTCAACCTCATCCTGCTGTGTCTCTCATCACATTCCCATCACTCCGCCTTCCCTACCCTACTCCTGCACATCCTTACTCACACCAACTTACCTTGCACCTCCACCCATCCCTCTCTCTCTATCTACATTATCACATCCCCATCTCACTAGCCACCCCTCACACTCACCCTCATCCTAGTGCAATCATACTAACTAACAACACACAAGGATAGGCACTTGGGTGTTTTATGCAATGTTCATTTAAAGTTTCTGTTAATGTGGTATCAAACATTGAAACCATTATTTTCAACACTTTGCATTCTTGTACAGATTTCTATGCACCTTTGGAAGTGGCTTAGTGAGTTGCAGTGAATGGTGAGACATAAAGGTACCCCCCGTAATGGTGATGAGTATGAAAGGAATGGCTTGGGCATTGCAGGGATGCTTTATGGGGTAGTGCCAACATAACATAAGAACACAAGAAATAGGAGCAGTAGTAGGCTATTTGGCCCTTCGAGCCTGCTCCGCCTTTAAATAAGATCATTGCTTGTCTACCATCATACTTTTTAATGTCGTTTCCCAATCTACCTTAGCCAACTCGCCCCTCATACCTACGTAGTTTGCTTTGTTTAGATTTAAGACCCAAGTTTCGGATTTAACTAAATCACTTTCAATCTCAATATAAAATTCTATCATATTATGGTCACTCTTCCCTAAAGGCCCCTTTACTACAAGGTTATTAATTAACCCTTTCCCAACCTGGCGCATCATGTGGCAGTGAAGGTGTACAGTGTCAAGTGAAGTAAATCTGGCCATGGTGCGGCCATCCCAGGCCTCCCGGGCAGCAATGTGTCCTGTGCAGCATCAGGTGATTGCGTAGAAGTTTGGTGATGTTGTTGTTGGTGCTACTGGTGTGCCTGGTGCTGCTGGTGTTGGGGCTAATGGTGGTGGGATTCTGAGGACCAAGGTGAGAGAGTATAAAGGGCACCCATGCTGATGGAATAGATGGCAGGTGAAGTAGAGATGACAGAAGCGATCTGTCAATGGTGAGGGAGGTAATGAGGTCAGACTGGATGGAGACTTGTGCAAAGACTTACAGCATGGTGAATCTGTTGTGGAAATCCAGTTTGGAAGAGTTTGTGGCTGAGGGAAGATATCTCTGTAAGGTGGGAGCTTTTACTGTACATTTGAAGCTGTCAACTCAACAGCTGATTCAATGGCCACTGAACTCCCGCCTCAGCTTCACAGATGAGATCCACGACCAGCGTGGACCCTGTGGGCGAGCTGTCAAATGCAGAATGTGAGCTGAAATTCATTCTTAAGTGGCTCTAAACAAGCCACTAATTACCTGAATTGGGTCCCCCGCTGTGAAACCGCTGCTGCGTGTCGGGTCTGCTCAGCGCTGACAGACCCGACATCGGGGAAAGGTGCGTGGTGGCGGGTTCACAGCGGTGTCCCAACCTGCTGGGGAAAAAAAACATTTTCCCACCCGACCCGCCACCGATCGCACCCGCTGACCCCCCGGCAAATCCAGCCCAATGGCTTTGGTCTTCCCAATATTTAGTTGGAGGAAATTTCTGCTCATCCAATTAGAGACAGTGGAGGGGTCAAGAGAGGTGGTGATGAGGTAGAGCTGAGTGTCATCACCGTACGTGTGGGAACTGACGCTGTGTTTTCGCATGATGACGCCGAGGGGCAGCATGCAGATGAGAAATAGGAGGGGACAAGTGTAGATCCTTGAGGGACACCAGAGGGAACGGTGCGGGAGTGGGAAGAGAAGCCATTGCAGGTGATTCTCTGGCTACGACTGGATAGATAAGAATGGAGCCAGGTGAGTGCAGTCCCACCCAGCTGGACCAACGGTGTAGAGGTGTTGGAGGAGGATGGAGTGGTCAACTGTGATAAAGGCTGCGGACAGTTTGTGAAGAACGAGGAGGGATAGTTTACTGCTGTCTCAGTCACATAGCATGTCACTTGTGCCAATGTGTTTATACAGATTGATTCAACATAATAATACAGTATCAGTTTGGACCAAATGGTGGAACTGTAATCTAAATGTGGAGGAAAAGAAGCACTGAAAGGCAATTTCATTATTTAGCCATTGGACAGTTTCTTAATCATCTCAGTAAATAAACGCTGCTGGCAATTTTCTTTACCAGCTTAGTTATGTGCAATTTAAACTTTGACGTGCTATCTAGTTATGCTTACAGTTATCTTGCCTCTGTAACATTATGAATTTAATAGATGCCAACTGAAATATTTAAAATACCAGCTTTGATTAGCTTTCTCAATACAAAAGCAAAATACTGCGGATGTTGGAAATCTGAAATAAAAACAGAAAATGCTGGAAATACTCAGCAGGTCAGGCAGCACCTGTGGAGAGAGAAACAGAGTTAACGTTTCAGGTCGATGACCCTTCGTCAGAACTGGAAAAAGTTGGAGATGTAACAGATTTTTAAGCAAGTGTAGGGACAGGGAGAGGGGGGAGGGGAGGAAAGAACAAAAGGGAAGGTCTGTGATAGGATGGAAGGCAGGAGAGATTAAGAGACAACAGGGATGATGGTGCAAGGTAAAAGGAGATAGTAATGGGACAAGTTAAGAAACAAAAGATGACTCTAGATGAGGTGTGAATGGCAATGGCAGGATGATCAACAGCTGCCAGGTGAGAGAGAGAAAAAAAATCATAGGGGCAGAGGAGATGATCTGAAATTGTTGAACTCGATGTTGAGTCCCGAAGGCTGTAAAGTGCCTAATCGAAAGATGAGGTGCTGTTCCTTGAGCTTACATTCAGCTTCATTGGAACAGTGTAAGAAGCCGAGGCCGGAGAGGTCAGAGTGGGAGTGGAGCGGAGAATTAAAGTGACAGGCTACCGGAAGCTCGGGGTCACCCTTATGGACTGAACGGAGGTGTTCCGCAAAGCGGTCACCCAATCTGCGTTTGGTCTCCCCAATTGATTAACTTTCTATGTAAAATAAAGCACTTTTTCCCCGCCAATGTTTCTTCTGAATTTTCTGCCCTTACCCCTTCTCTCCTGAAGGCAATGACTCATGCTGGGATATGATTCCATGTACACTGGAAACCCCTTGGTACCTTGCCCAGGTGACATTCTTCATACGTGAAGCAGGATAGTGAGCGTCACCAGATTATTTAACTGGATTGGTCATGTTGCAGCTAAACCTGAGTGTATCCTCACATATTCCAGCCAGGGGTTACCAGCTAGTAATCAGGAACTGGAAACCTAACACTTTTTATTCTCCTCTCTAATCCAGGGTGCTATGACCAATTGCAGCACCCCTTTACCATCCGAGGTGAAAGTGACTAACTTAGCATAGACCGTGGCTCAGTACTCAGAGACGGCTCATCAAGTGATGCAAGTGAGGCACTGCCTTGTCTAGAATTTTGGATGGGTGCGCACAAGAGCTTTTGGCATGTAAGAGCCTTGGCTCTGGCCCTAGGTCTGGTTTAATAATGTGGAGCAGACAGAGCAGGTCATGGGCAATGGACAGTGCAGTGGAGGATGCTATTTTTAAAAACGGCAGCCCCTTCCTGTGCAGGCCAGCAACGGCAGCAATAAAATCGGCAGCTTCAGCAATCGGAGGTGGAGAAGCGCAGGGCCGACTGCCTGGATAAGAACTGACCATCCACAACCAAATATCCCATTCCGACTACTAGCAGCCTGCAGCACCACTGGGATTCAGACATAATGAACAGGACGTCCAAGTAATAAATAAATTAGATCTGTCTGCCCACGGTTAAGGGCTGGCCCTAAGAAATAAATCTGACTTAAAAATCTGGGCAGCAGGTTGCCTATATTGAATACACTGTGAATAAAAAGCACTGTTTTTGAAAAATGCACACAAGGGCTTCCTGTTATGTAGTCATCTTCATTGTAGCTTCAGATTCTTGCTTTGTTGGAGATGTAGCTTTAATAACACCAACCAGCCTACATGACCCTAGATATACAGAGCTAAACGGAATCAGCAGGATATAAATGACTGGTAAATCAGGAAATACAGCTTACAGGGTTGATACTGGGATTTCACAGTAAGGCCCGGTTGCCATGGTAACATGTATGGTAGGTTAGATATGTACACCTGTGCCTCACCTGTCATAAAGGTCACTATCCACTACTGTCAATACCATACCTCACAGTGCAGGTACCACTGAGCCAATCTGGGAATCATTAAGCTAATCATTCTTACATTCCATTGGATGAATTAATTAACATTGGCTGTAAATTCCAATTAAATTGTGCAGATTCTCATGATTGTTTGTTGTTCGAAAATGTTGCTGGGTTACTAAACCATGAAACCTTAGTGCTCACACACAGGACAATTGGAGTCCTTAGCTTTGACATGCAGGTAATCATTAATAAATAATAAAATTAATAGTTACACCAAATTTGAACTCTGATGAAGCCTAACTGTCAGAAGTTGGAGTTCTGCTTCATAACCATTAAAATGACCTTCAGAGAAGTAGGATCTAATTCAACGATCTGTGAATAGTAAAATGTTAAGAACATAAGTTACAATGATTCATATTCTCAAAAGCTTTTTAATACCTAAAAATATCTCTCTGAATTCATCAAAGATTCTTTGTCAAGAGATAAATATTTATATTCAAGACATAGGGGTAAAAATTCACTTGGTTGCGCCACCCATTAGCGCCTTAAGTGGGCGCTAATGGGGCGCAAAGCCGCTAACGCCCGGGCGCAGCGATGTTTGCGCCGCTCGAGAACTTAACTTGAGATTGTGCGGCGGCGCTAAAACTTACCGCTGCGACCACCTGCGCGCGCAGATTGTGACGTCATTCCATGGTGCAACGCCCTTGGGGCGCCCCGTAGCGGAAATTGAGTGGCGCCCCCTGCCTTACCGCCTGGCGCTTCCAACGACCAGAAGACTGGAACGCTATCAATCGCTGTGGGGCTGGGGGGGGCGCTATTTAAAGGGGGCCTCTTCCTGTCTTTTATTGTTGGTGGCATTTTTGAACTACGCATTCTGAGAGAGAGAGGGAGAGACTTCTGGAGAGATTCAACGTTGTGTGAAGGAGTTTTCGGTACTGAGCAGCACTTTGCAGGTTCATTTTGATTTGCCATTCCTTGTATCGATTTAGCAGAGACCGTGGGAGCTGCACACTGAGCTCTTTGCCTGGTGCTCTCCATTGTTCTTTCCAGCACATTTGATGTGCAAGTCTCTCCAGGCCGAGATTCAAGGCAGCAATGAACAGGAGGTGGATGGAAAGCAAGATTAACCATCCCCTTTAAGAACTGGCCCGTGCCATTGTGTGTGTGTTCCATTGCTGACTGACATTACATGAGCTTCGCCAGCGCTCCGAGTTAGCGCCTCACTGCTCGGCCTTTGCGCCTTAAGAGAGGTGTGCAGCGCCTGCTTTAGCGCTCCACTCACCTCCCGGGGCGGTAAAAGTGAAGTTTCCCGTCAGTGCCGATAATTAGCGCCAGGCGCTAATATTTGCGTCCGGACGATATTTGCGCCCCAAATGGGGCGCGACCTAATTTCTACCCCATACTGTTCAGGTGCCATTGTACATGCAAGCATGAGAATTTTAAAATCGAGGCGTTGGTGGATCAGGAGCCAATGTAGGTCAGACGAGCATATTTAGGGCCATATTATAATTTCTCTAGATTATGTTAATTTATATCAAGAGGTATTGATACCAACTTAGTAATATTTTCCTGGCAGCAATCACAATTAGTTTCACCAGATGAGTTTATTGTGATTCGCAACATAATCACACCGATAGGAAAACAATATATTTTAAATGTGTTGATTAGATTTTGTTCAATCCAATTTATAGTCACAGAGGAGTAATATTTCAAACTTAGTATTTAATGAAGTGAATTAAGTGACTAAAATGATCGTAGAATTAATTTGATGGATTAAAGGGCTAATATATACCAAAATGAGAAGTTGCACAACACCAGGTTATAGTCCAACAGATTTATTTAAAATTACAAGCTTTCGGAGCTGTCGCCCCTTCGTCAGGCAAAGTTACTGTGAGAGAATCTATCAGAATTCACAGAATATAAAAACACAGAGAAAATGCATAGATTAAATCTTTCCCTACATCAAAGACACACTAAGAGCACAGCCAAGACAATGAGATGTGTCCCAGGGGGTCCAACGCGTCAGAACACCTGCTGGCTGCATATCCTCACCATTTTTTGTGTTTGTTTCTTGTGTTTGTTTTTTTTTTTAAAACTGGAAAGACCGGCAACGATGTCAAGTCACGTTCTATAGCGTGACATGAACCCGATGTCCCGATTGAGGCCGTCCTCATGAGTGCGGAACTTGGCTATCAGTTTCTGCTCGATGATTTTGCGTTGTCGTGTATCACGAAGGCCGCCTTGGAGAATGCTAACCCACAGATCCGAGGCTGAATGCCCTTGACTGCTGAAGTGTTCCCCGACTGGGAGGCAACCATCCTGTTTGGCGATTGTTGCGCGGTGTCCGTTCATACGTTGTCTCAGTGTCTGCATGGTCTCGCCGATGTACCATGCTCTGGGGCATCCTTTACTGCAACGTATCAGGTAGACAACGTTGGCCGAGTCACATGAGTATGTACCATGTACCTGGTGGGTAGTGTCCTCACGTGTGATGACGGTATCTGTGTTCATGATCTGGCATGTCTTGCAGAGGTTGCCGTGGCAGGGTTGTGTGGTGTCGTGGTCGCTGTTCTCCTGACAGCTGGGTAATTTGCTGCGAACGATGGTACTTTTGAGGTTAGGCGGCTGCTTGAAGGCGAGTAGTGGAGGCGTGGGGATGGCCTTAGTAAGGTGTTCATCGTCATCGATGACATGTTGAAGGCTGCGAAGAACATGGCGTAGTTTCTCCGCTCCGGGGAAGTACTGGACTCCTCAGAATCGGTTTCATTCTTGGACACACGAATCTCCATCAAAGATGGACGCCTCAGCACTTCACTCTACCGCAAGCCCACGGACAACCTCACGATGCTCCACTTCTCCAGCTTCCACCCTAACCACGTTAAAGAAGCCATCCCCTATGGACAAGCCCTGCGAATACACAGGATCTGCTCAGACGAGGAGGAACGCGATGGACACCTACGGACACTGAAAGACGCCCTGGGATATGACGCTCGACTCGTCGATCGACAGTTCCGAAGGGCCACAGCGAAAAACCGCACAGACCTCCTCAGAAGACGAACACGGGACACAACCAACAGAGTACCCTATGTCGTCCAGTACTTCCCCGGAGCGGAGAAACTACGCCATGTTCTTCGCAGCCTTCAACATGTCATCGATGACGACGAACACCTTACTAAGGCCATCCCCACGCCTCCACTACTCGCCTTCAAGCAGCCGCCTAACCTCAAAAGTACCATCGTTCGCAGCAAATTACCCAGCTGTCAGGAGAACAGCGACCACGACACCACACAACCCTGCCACGGCAACCTCTGCAAGACATGCCAGATCATGAACACAGATACCGTCATCACACGTGAGGACACTACCCACCAGGTACATGGTACATACTCATGTGACTCGGCCAACGTTGTCTACCTGATACGTTGCAGTAAAGGATGCCCCAGAGCATGGTACATCGGCAAGACCATGCAGACACTGAGACAACGTATGAACGGACACCGCGCAACAATCGCCAAGCAGGATGGTTGCCTCCCAGTCGGGGAACACTTCAGCAGTCAAGGGCATTCAGCCTCGGATCTGCGGGTTAGCGTTCTCCAAGGCGGCCTTCGTGATACACGACAACGCAAAATCATCGAGCAGAAACTGATAGCCAAGTTCCGCACTCATGAGGACGGCCTCAATCGGGACATCGGGTTCATGTCACGCTATAGAACGTGACTTGACATCGTTGCCGGTCTTTCCAGTTTTTAAAAAAAAAACAAACACAAGAAACAAACACAAAAAATGGTGAGTATATGCAGCCAGCAGGTGTTCTGATGCGTTGGACCCCCTGGGACACATCTCATTGTCTTGGCTGTGCTTTTAGTGTGTCTTTGATGTAGGGAAAGATTTAATCTATGCATTTTCTCTGTGTTTTTATATTCTGTGAATTCTGATAGATTCTCTCACAGTAACTTTGCCTGACGAAGGGGCGACAGCTCCGAAAGCTTGTAATTTTAAATAAATCTGTTGGACTATAACCTGGTGTTGTGCGACTTCTCATTTTTGTCCACCCCAGTCCAACGCCGGCATCTCCGCATCATAATATATACCAAGCAGCAGAGGTAAACACTGTACAAGTATAAAAGAAACAGACTTTCAAGACTATATTGGTTAACATCAAGTAGATGATGATTTAGTTTGTCGTGACATAAATGGCAACACCAGCCTCCTGCTGATTCCTTTTAGCTCTGTATTTCTAGGGTCATGTAGGCTGGTGATAGTGTTATTAAAGCTACATCTCCAACAAAGCAAGAATTTGAAGCTACAATGAAGATGACAAAATGAACACCAGAACACCACATCCATTTTGTTAATGAGACTTCTTGGCAGGGTGGTATGATCGCACATTCTATTGGAGCTCCAATGCCACAAAGAGATTATGATGCGGAGATGCCGGTGTTGGACTGGGGTGGACAAAAGTGAGAAGTCGCACAACACCAGGTTATAGTCCAACAGTTTTATTTGAAATCACAAGCTTTCGGAGCTGCTGCCCCTTCGTCAGGTGAAGTAAAGGAATACGAATCGACAAAGCATATATAGATAGAGAACAATGCATGTGTAGCGTACAATGTCAGACGACTACATTTAGGAGGATTAAATATAGTCGTCAGACATTGTACGCTACACATGTATTGTTCTCTATCTATATATGCTTTGTCGATTCGTATTCCTTTACTTCACCTGACGAAGGGGCAGCAGCTCCGAAAGCTTGTGATTTCAAATAAAACTGTTGGACTATAACCTGGTGTTGTGCGACTTCTCACAAAGAGATTAGAAACAGGTCTGTGTTCACAATTCTGCACAGGGTGAATTCCTGTTCTCAGCCATGTGATTATGCGGAGGTGCCGAGTGGGGACTGGATGCATCTTTACTGGGAGGAAGAGACATAAGGAGGAGAGTCACCTGACCTGTTTTTACAGAGATCTTAGCACCTGGTAATCAAACAATTATTGGCAGATACCTGTGAGCATGTTACCTACCTGCTCCCTCAGTGGCGAATGACATGTAGCATAGAGTGATAGAATGGGGAGTTACCGAGAGTGCTGAAACTAAGGGCTAGATTTTGCGGGGGGCCAGCGGGCACGATCGGTGGCAGGTAGGGAGGGAAAGTGTTTTTTTCCCCAGCGGGTTGGGACTCCGCTGTGAACATGCCGCCACCCACCTTTACCAAATGTCGGGTCTGTCAGCGCTGAGCAGACCCAATACACAGCGGCGGGGGAGGCAATTAAAATCATTAGTGGCTTGTTTACAGCCACTTAACAATGGTTTTATCCCAGCTTTTTGGATTTGACAGGCCATCCAGCGGTTTCCCGCTGTGCCTAGACTTCTTCTGTGAAGCTGAGGTGGGAGAATCAGCTGATGAATTGACAGCTTCAAATGTCATGTCAAAGCCCTCAGCTGATTGAGAAATGTTCCCTGAACCATTAGCTTCTCTAAACTGCATTTCCAGTACAGATTCAGGATGCTGCAAGTCTTTACACAAGTCTCCATCTAGCCTGGCTTCATTATCTCTCCCACCATTGACAGATCGCTTCTGTCATCTCTACTTCACCTGCCATCTATTCCATCAGCATGGGTGCCCTTGAAACTCTCTCACCTTGCTCCTCAGAATCCCACCACAATCAGCCCCAAAACCAGCATCACTAGGCACACCAGCAGCACCAGGTACACCAGCAGCACCAACAACAACACCATCCTTCTCCGCAATCAACTGATACTGCACAGGACACAGGGCATCAGCACCCGACCACATTGCTGCCCGGGAGGCCAGGGATGGCCTCACCATGGCCAGATTTACTTCACTTGATGCTATATACCCTGGCTGCCACATGATGCGCCAGGTTGGCAGCACCCCACAACAACACCATAAAGCATCCCTACAATGCCCAAGCCATTCCTTTCACACTCATCACCATTGTGAGGGGTACCGTTATGTCTCACCATTCACGGCAACTTACTAAGCCATTTCCAAAGGTGCACACAAATCTGTCCAAGATTGCAAAGTGTTCAAAATTAAGGTTCAATGTTTGACACCACATTAACAGAAACTTTACATGAACATTGCATAAAACACCCAAGTGCCTACCCTTGTGTGTTGTTAGTTGGTATGATTGCACAAGGATGAGGGCGAGTGTGAGGGGTGGCTAGTGAGATGGGGATGTGATAATGTAGATAGAGAGGGATGGGTGGAGGTGCAAGGTATGTTGGTGTGAGTAAGGATGTGCAGGAGCAGGGTCGGGAAGGCAGAGTGAAGGGGATGTGATGAGAGGCACAGCAGGATGCAGTTGAATGTGGCTTTGTACTAACGTTTCGTGATCTAATGAGATAATTGAAACATTTGCGGCACTGCATCCAGGTCCTCCTGACCACATCCCTGCTTGTACCCTCCTCTGCAATGTGCAACCAGGCTGTGTTGGTCTCCTGGGGAGATCTCTTCTGCCCTTGGAAGAGAAGAGAACCTCCCTGCGTGCTGTGACTCCCTCCATAAGCATATGGAGGAAGTCATGGGAGAGCCTGGGTGCAACCCTACACCTCTGTGCAGTCATTGTCAGTGTTTGCAGCACCTCAATGCTGTAGAACACTGACAGCACAAATGACAAAAGAAAGTTGGCCATAGTCTCTTTAAGGTAACCGGCTGATGACGCGTCATCAAATGACATCACCAGAACCGCTTCATCTAATTGGCTGGCAAACACGCTGGGCGGGCTTAACAAGCCCAATCACGGTAAATTCATTACAGAGGCCGGGAGGAAGACAGCAGCAAGGTCGGGACCTGCCACCGACATCGCCCACCACGGACCCGCCGAGGTTTGTAAAATCCAGCCCTAAAAAGATTAATTAGGTGTAACTTTAATCTCTATCTGTAGGTACATATATGAGGGATAAATTGCCTATAGATGTGCCTAATATGTGCATCAGGGTGCAATTTGTTTATTTTGAGTTTTTCACAACACACAATCGTAATGATATATAAATAACATTCAAATGTGCCCTTGTCCATTGATACTGTCTTCGTGGCAATTACTAGTCTATGGACATGACAGGGAATTAGTGACAAGGATATTGTAACAATATAAATAGGAGTCAGTTTTGCTGCTTTTTAATGTTGGCTTTGCCATTGTGTATAGGTAGGAAATAAATGAACCCAAATTGGTCTTCATTGCACCGTTTTCTGGCCGGAGAAGTGTTTTAGCGGGTTTCTGAGGCCTAACAAGCAGCATCCACTAAAAAGTGTTTCTTTTTTTACTAATCTTCCTGTGGAGCCAGGAGGAGCCCCCGTCCCATTCTTCTTTTCCCCATCCCAGGACTAACCTGAGGGACACTACTGATGAGGTAGATGGCCCAAATTGGAGCACCGCTCGCGGGCGAACGGCCTCTGGAGGCGCAACAGGTCCCAGAAGGTTGCCCAATTATTATAGTGAGGTCAAAGGTCTAACTTTGGGCGAGCCTCAGGCCTCCTGGGCTCGCTCTGCGTGTGTGCTGTCAGTTATACCCCTGAAAACAGGCCATAACAAATTTCTACCCCAGTACTGTTCTCTCACATTTAAGTCTCAGATATCAATTGTAGATGAACAAAGTGACCCACCATCCATCCTTTTTCTTAAATTTAAATAGCCTATGTATATCATCCATGTGCACAGGCAAATTGGGAACAGAAAATGGTGCACAGCTATTTTCACAATATGCATATTCAAGTAGGCAAAAAAGTAATTGGGCATATGCTCATTGTGAATATGCTCATTGTGAATATGCCTGATTGAATAATAAAAATGCCAACTTCTTTGTGTAAGTAAGTAGTCTTCATCTTTTTTTCGTTCTTTATGTCACATAATTAAAATATTGAATAGGATTTCTGTAATAGTTGTCAGAGGCTGTTCTACCACCAGTAATATGCTGAATTGAAACTTACTGTTTCATACAAAATAGCATGAGTGACAGGCATTTTGAATTTCCCTCTGGTCCTGTATTATTAGTGAGGTGCAGGGACTGGGGTGGGCTGGTTTCCATAACAACAACAACTTGTATTTATATAGCACCTTTAACATAGTAAAATGTCCCAAGGTGCTGCCCAGGAGGATCAAAAGACAAAAAATTTGACACCGAGCCACATAAGGATAAATTAGGGCAGGTGACCAAAAGCTTGGTCAAAGAGGTAGGTTTTAAGGAGCGTCTTAAAGGAGGAAAGAGAGGTAGCGAGGCGGAGAGGTTTAGGCAGGGAATTCCAGAGCTTAGGGTCTAGGCAACAGAAGGCACGGCCACCAATGGTTGAGCGATTATAATCAGGGATCCTCAAGAGGGCAGAATTAGAGGAGCGCAGGACAGAAGCAAATTGAGATGCCACTTTAATCTTGTTGTTATTAGTTGGCTCTACTATCGTAAGAGATAAAATCAGTAAATGTTGGTCTGCAGCAGAGCTACAGTTGGCTCCTTGGTGGAGAAGCAGTTTTTCGGTAAACAATGCAGGCTGTCCGCATTGGGATAGCACTCCAGCTGTGCAGTTGTACTGTGACTAACCATAGTAGCATGTTGTGAGGTATTGGGCAGTGCACTGGATGACACACTGGCTTTCACCTCTGGTACTTTGGTTTAAATTGGACGAAGACATGATCAAACTGTATGGTGCTTTGGTCAGACTGCACCTTGAATACTGTGTCCAGTTCTGGTCACCAAGAATAAGGAAGACATTCAGGCCCTGGAAGCAATACAAAGAAGAACCGTCAGGGTTATCTCTAGTGTCAAGGTCTGATTTACGAAGAAAGACTGAAGAAACCAAAGCTTCTCAGCTTGGAAAGGAGGCAACCGAGAGATGGTCTTATAGAGCTATATAAGGTAAATCCACAAAATGTTTAATTAAATTGTGGGACTAAAATGAGGGAATATAGGTTCAAATTAATAAAAGGAAAATTTAGGACTGATATCAGGAACTTTTTCACACAAAGGGTGATCGACATATGGAAAGATATTTCCAGACAGAGCAGTAGCGGTGAAAGCCCTGGAATCATTTAAGAAACATTGGCCTAGATATTCGATGGCACCTCATCTGTTTTTGGGCGCAATCAAATTTCTCGGCCATTAGATGCAGTGGGGGTGGTGTGGCGGGGGGGGGGGGGGTGGCTGTACCATTTTTATGGATGGTAGCGCTGAGATGGGCCAAATGGCCTTTATCTGTAGCCCAACAAAATGGGATGAAAGTCTTCTCTGTCGGCTGTAAGGGTCCTAAGTGAAAAAGTATAAGCTGCCTCAACACAGTTGTAGTACAAAATTGACTCTAATTGGCAACAGCAATAAAAGGCCAGAGGATGGTGTGGTAAGTGGAAAAATACCACATTGTTGCAGTAAAGGGTGTTCTTCTGAGGTTGGGGCTTAGGAACAATGCTGGAACAGAGTAGAGGAGTTTCACTTTCAGCTAACCATACTATACCTGACCTGCGAATACTTGAAATAAAAACAGAAAATGCTGGAAATACTCAGCAGGTCAGGCAGCATCTGTGGAGAGAGAAACAGAGTTAACGTTTCAGGTCGATGACCTTTCATCAGAACTGGAAAAAGTTGGAGATATAACAGATTTTAAGCAAGTGCAGAGGCAGGGAAAGGGGGGAGGGAGGAAAAAACAAAAGGGAAGGTCTGTGATAGGATGGAGAGCAGGAGAGATTAAATGACAAAAGGGATGATGGTGCAAGGCAAAAGGGGGTGGTAATGGGACAAATAAAGAAACAAAAGATGGGTCTAGAAGAAGTGTAAATGGGAATAGCAGAATCAGCACCTGCTGTCTGAAAAATGGGGACAGAGGTTATGGTCTGAAATTGTTGAACTCAATGTTGAGTCCAGAAGGCTGTAAAGTGCCTAATCGAAAGATGAGGTGCTGTTCCTTGAGCTTACGTTGAGGTTCATTGGAACAGTGAAGGAGGCTGAGGACGAAGAGGTCAGAGCGGGAGTGGTGCGGAGAATTAAAGTGACAGGCGATTGGAAGCTCGGGGTCACCCTTATGGACTGAACAGAGGTGTTCCGCAAAGTGGTCACCCAATCTACGTTTGGTCTCCCGAATGTAGAGGAGACCGCATCGTGAGCACCGAATACAGTATACTAAATTGAAGAAAGTACAAGTAAATTGCTGTTTCACTTGGAAGGAATGTTTGGGGCCCAGGACGGTGGGAAGGGAGGAGGTAAAAGGTCAGGTGTTGCATCTCCTGCGCTTGCACTGGAAGGTGCCGTGGGAAGAGGAGAGGGTGCTGGGGTGATTGAGGAGTGGATCAGGGTGTCGCGGAGGGAATGGTTCCTTCAAAAACTTGATACTAACTCTAGATGCACATAATAGGAATTAACTAACATTCTTCTCTCTGGTGAATATAAATTCTAGTGAAACTTACTACAAGGTACATTAATCACCAACTAATGTTTAGGAATAAGGTGTAATTTTCTGAATTTGTGCTCCTGGTAAGCAGCTTTATCCCAGGAGCTCATATCAGTTTTTCCAACCATTTAAATGAATGATCAGGAAATTGTGTACAGTGTGTGCCTGAATTTCAAATATGTAAGGGTCCCTGTCAGTAGCATGAAATCAATAAAGTACCCCTATAAAGGCAATTTGTGGTAGGGAAGCAATTTCCTCCAATACCACGGTTCTTAAGGTTAGTGTTCTGAATTGTTGGCAGCCTGTGGTGCAGTAACATTCAGCAACAGGAGTACAAAAGCAAAATACTGCGGATGCTGGACCTGAAACGTTAACTCTTTTTATTTCAGAAATCGGAGCCCAGACTAATTTTCCTCTTATTAGCCTGGGGTCACTAAAGCCAAAAGGAAAAGCTGGCTTCAATCATCCTTATTAAGTCTGATAGCAGAGGCATATTAACATCAGTTGAGAAGAAGTTGGCAATCTTGACCAACCTAATCTCCTGCTTCAGGGAAGGTGTCTGGAGATAAATGGAAGAGAAAAAAATGAAAATAGATCTAACTTAGTCAGTTCGCATACCAGGCTGGCACGGGATGATAAAATCCATTGTCATTGCCATCTCCCCTCTTCCAGCTCACACGGTTTTATGCCCATTGTCACTCTTCCATTCTGGTTTTCTAATGTCTAGTTTCACCATCTCAGCTTTGGTCTTCTATGTGGTGTTTTCCTGCTGGGACTCTTCGAAGGGCTTGGACCTTTCACCATCAATCCAAATTGGTTGTCAAGTACTTTTGTCTGTTTGTGGATAATAAGGCGCTATATAAATGCAACTTTTTTCTTTGTTTATATGCCTTAGCATTACATTGTTCTCACTAAATATAATCGTATATTTGGTGAAGAACATAATGATAAGGCATGCACAGAAAGTAACCCCATAGTAAAATGAACTTTACCATTGTGGTGACTTTGATTTCAACTCATATAGAAAATTGACTCTTCCAAGTCTTTGTTAAAAATTTTCTCAGTTTAGGGGATTGGGTGGTAGAGTGGATTAGGTACTAGCTTTTTTTCCCTGGGACCTGGGTTTGAATTTGGCCCAGCCTCATGGGATTAAAGTCTCTAGTCTGTTGGCTGTAAGGGTCTTTTGTGAAATAGTTTGGGTAGACTCAATCCAGTCCCTACTTGGCCTAGAGGTACAGTAAAAAGCTCCCTCCCATCCACCCCTGACAATTTGATACTAATTGTCACTAAATTGGTATTGTAAATATCAAACTGACATACTGATGTGACAGGAGGTCTTGCTGAAGCAGAGAGGAAGCTCAGCATGTAACTGTGCTGTACCTGACCTAGGAATCCTTGTTGCTGACACCGAGTACCTGAAATTGAACATGTGCCATTCCCTGTATCCCTCACTTTGACAAGCGTAAGATTAAAAATGTTGACAATTTTTTTTTCAATTTAAGTACAAATCACCAAAACATCATCAGGCCAGGCAGCATTCGTGGAGAGAGAAACAGAGTTAACATTTCAGGTTTGGGACCCTTCATCAGAACTCCCACTCTGATCTCTCTGTCCTCAGCCTCTTACATTGTTCCAATGAAGCTCAACGTAAGCTCGAGGAACAGCACCTCATCTTTCGATTAGGCACTTTACAGCCTTTTGGACTCAACATTGAAACATAGAAACATAGAAGATAGGAGCAGGAGTAGGCCATTTGGCTTCTCGAGCCTGTGCTGCCATTTAATGAGATCATGGCTGATCATCCAAATTCAGTACCCTGTCCCTGCTTTCTCCCCATATCCCTTAATCCCCTTAGCCTTAAGAAATATATCTAACTCCTTCTTGAATATATTTAATGAATTGGCCTCAACTGCCTTTTGTGGTAGAGAATTCCACAGGTTCACCACTCTCTGGGTGAAGAAATTCCTCCTCATCTCAGTCCTAAATGGCTTACCCCTTATCCTTAGACTGTGACCCCTGATTCTGGACTCCCCGGCCATCGGGAACATCCTTCCTGCATCTAGTCTGTCTAGTCCTGTTAGAATTTTATAAGTTTCAATGAGATCCCCTCTCATTCTTCTAAACTCTAGCGAATATAAGCCTAATCGACCCAATCTCTCCTCATACATCATTCCTGCCATCCCAGGTATCAGTCTGGTGAATCTTCGCTGCACTCTCTCCATGGCAAGAACATCCTTCCTCAGATAAGGCGACCAAAACTGCACACAATACTCCAGGTGTGGTCTCACCAAGGCCCTGTACAACTGCAGCAAGACATTTTCCCCACTACCGATGTCAGGCCCCGTTTTCTCTCTACCACCTTTTTTAAATAGTGGGGTTACATTAGCTACCCTCCAATCCATGGGAACTGTTCCAGAGTCTATAGAATTTTGGAAGATGACCAGCAATGCATCTACTATTTCTAGGGCCACTTCCTTAAGTACCCTAGGATGTAGATTATCAGGCCCTGGGGATTTATCGGCCTTTAATCCCGTCAATTTCCCTAACACCATTTCCCTACAAATACTGATTTCATTCAGTTCCTCCCTCTCATCAGACCCTATGTTCCCCGACATCTCTGGGAGTTTATTTGTGTCCTCCTTTGTGAAGACAGAACCAAAGTATGTATTTAATTGGTCTGCCATTTCTTTGTTCCCCATTATAAATTCCCCTGATTCTGACTGCAAGGGACCTACGCTTGACTTCACCAATCTTTTTCTCTTCACATATCTATTGAGTTCAACAATTTCAAACCATAACCCCTGCTCCCATTTTTCATGCTGTATCATGTTGCCATCCCCATTTGCAATATTTTATCTTTCCTGTCTCTTCCTTAGCACAGTATGTCCCTTCAATTTCTTCTTCCCCTCCCACGCACCCCCCCCTCCCTGTCTCTGCACCTGCTTAATATCTGTTACATCTCCAGCTTTTTCCAGTTCTGATGAAGGGTCCCAGACCTGAAACGTTAACTCTGTTTCTCTCTCCATGGATGCTGCCTGGCCTGCTGAGCGTTTCCAGCATTTTCTGTTGTTATTTTAGATTTCCAGCATCCGCAGTATTTTGCTATTACTCCAAAACATCATAGTCATTTCACACTGAAAGTAATTGTTTAATCAATGCCTTGAGAAATATCAATAGCATTTTCTGGAAAACATTTAATTTGTAATGGTAGAACTCTGTCCCACTGTGTACGATTAAAATTAGACATGATTAAATGCCATACCCTCAGAATAAGCCACTCTGCCACAAAAACATTTACTTTGATTTCCCCTAATTAGAGCAACAGTAAAACTGGCCAACCCCACAGTTGGCCTTTTTATGCCTGTTAACTTGAAAATGAACTTGTAAACTTCTTTGAACACACAGGGGAATTGTATTTTGTGCTGTAAATGACTGAGATGTTCTTGATCTTTATCATTCTTGATCAATGTACTGTAGCTAACCACCTAATGCCTGCCGAAACAGCAGAAATTTCCACCAGAGATGTTGCACTTCTGTTTACTCCCAGGGCTATTTAGCATCTTGCCAGGAATAAAAACAACTTAAAAGGTAAGGCTGAATATATTGTGCCCTTTATTATTTATTATATTGCCCATTAGAGAAATTAAAAATTCGATGTTGGAAAGCTGAGAATAGTTAAAGGTGAAGATAAAGTCATAAGACAAAACGGGCAGGCCATAGGAATCTTTGAGCAGGAAGGATGCACGTATCTGTATATTAAGATCAGAATGTGAGAAGCACTAGAAAACAAATACAGTAATTGGATTACTCAAATTGATAGAGAATTGAACAATAAATGGAACGCAGTCTTTAATTAAATAACAATTGTTATTTCTAAGTGAGGTGCCATATGATATTGTTTGTTTAGATTTATAAAGTTGAAAAATGGCAAATTCAACTGTCTAGAGACAATGGGGGTGAAATTTGACTTCTGCTCCAAACGGGTATGAAGCCTGCGGAGTGGTCATGCCTGAACCATACTGGGGGTTGGGACTCATTTAAATGCTGCTGGCCAGCTGTAAGTGACAGATGCTCCTCAATAGCACGTCGCCGAATTTTGCGCCCCGTTAGCACCCCCCGGAGGCACTAACGGCAGGCGCAAAGGAGCTGAATTTCACGGCCATTGTGTCAATGGGACAACAACAACTTGTATTTATATAGCGCCTTTAACATAGTAAAACATCCCAAGGCTTCACAGGAGTGTTATAAGAACAAAAAAAAATTGACACCGAGCCACATAAGGAGAAATTAGGGCAGATGACCAAAAGCTTGGTCAAAAAGGTAGGTTTTAAGGAGTGTCTTAAAGGAAAAAAGAGAGGTAGAGAGGCGGAGAGGTTATGGGAGGGAATTCCAGAGCTTAGGGCCTTGCAGCTGAAGGGACAGCCACCAATGGTTGAGCGATTATAATCGGATGATCAAGAGGGCAGAATTAGAGGGGCGCAGATATCTTGGGGGGGTTAGAACATAAGAACATAAGACATAGGAGCAGGAGTAGGTCATTTGGCCCCTCGAGCCTGCTCCGCCATTCAGTAAGATCATGGCTGATCTGATCTTGGCCTCAACTCCACTTCCCTGCCCGCTCCCCATAACCCTTGACTCCTTTACCTTTCAAAAATCTGTCTATCTCCACCTTAAATATACTCAATGACCCAGCCTCCACAGCTCTCTGGGGAAGAGAATTCCAAAGATTCACGACCCTCTGAGATAAGAAATTCCTCCTCATTTCCGATTTAAATGGGTGCCCCCTTATTCTGAAATTATGCCCCCTAGTTCTAGATTCCCCCACGAGGGGAAACATCCTCGCTGCATCTACCCTGTCAACCCCCTTCAGAATCTTATGGGGGAAAAATTCAGTTGGTTGCGCCTCCCGTTAGTGCCTTAAGAGGGCACTAATGGGGCGCAAAGCAACTAGCGCCCGGGTGCGGCGATGTTTGCGCCGCTCGCGAAATTAACTAGACATTTTGCGGCGGCGCTAAACACTACCGCCACGATCTCCTGCGCCGGCAGATTGTGACGTCAGTCAAGTGCGCAACGCCCCGGTTGTGCCCCAGAGCGGATATTGAGTGGCGCCCCCAGCCTTACCGCCTGCCGCTAGTAACGACAGGTTGAGGGGAGCATTTTGCAGTCAGGAAGGGACTGGGGGAGCACTATTTAAAGGCGAACGCTTCCTGCCTTCTTTTGTTGGTGACATTTTTGCACCACACATTCTGAGAGAGAGAGAGGGGGAAAAATTCAGTATCGCCCCATTTGGGGCGCAATTATCGGCCGGGCGCAAAGATTAGTGCCTGGCGCTAATTATCGCCTCCGACTGCAAACTTGACTTTTATCACCCCTGGAGGTGATTGGAGCGATAAATCAGGCGCTACACATCTGTCTTAAGGTGCAAAGGCCGAGGAGCGAGGCGCTAACTCAGAGCGCTGGCGAAGCTCATGTGATGTCAGTCAGCAATGGAACACAGACACAATGGTGCCAGCCAGTTCTTAAAGGGAAGGATTGATCTTGCTCTCCATCCACAGCGTTGAATCTCTCCAGAAGTCTCTCTCTCTCTCTCTCAGAATGCGTGGTGCAAAAATGACACCAACAAAAAAAGGCAGGAAGCGGTCGCCTTTAAATAGCGCTCCCCCAGTCCCTTCCTGACTGCAAAATGCTCCACTCAACCTGTCATTGCTAGCTGCAGGCGGTAAGGCAGGGGGCGCCACTCAATATTTGCTCCGGGGCGCTACCGGGGCGTTGCGCACTCGACTAACGTCACGATCTGCTGGCGCAGGAGATCGTGGCGGTAGTGTTTAGCGCCGTCGCAAAATGTCTAGTTAATTTCGCGAGCGGCGCAAAAATCGCCGCGCCCGGGCGCTAGTTGCTTTGCGCCCCATTAGCGCCCTCTTAAGGCGCTAACGGGAGGCGCGACCAACTGAATTCTTCCCCCAGAGACTTCTGGAGAGATTCAATGCTGTGTGAAGGAGTTTTGGGTACTGAGCAGCACTTTGCAGGTTCATTTTGATTTGCCCTTCCTTGCATCTATTTAGAAGAGACTGTGGGGGCTGCACTCTGAGCTCTTTCCCTGGTTCTCTCCATTGTTCTTTCCAGCAGATTTGATGTACAGGTCTCTCCAGGCCGAGATTCAAGGCTGCAATGAGCAGGATGTGGATGGAGAGCAAGATCAACCCTCCCCTTTAAGAACTGGCCGGCGCCATTGTGTCTGTGTTCCATTGCTGACTGACATCACATGAGCTTCGCCAGCGCTCTGAGTTAGTGCCTCGCTCCTCTGCCTTTGCGCCTTAAGACAGGTGTGAAGCACCTGATTTAGTGCTCCAATCACCTCCAGGGGCGATAAAAGCCAAGTTTGCAGTCGGAGGCGATAATTAGCGCCAGGCCCTAATCTTTGTGCCCGGCTGATAATTGTGCCCCAAATGGGGCGATACTGAATTTTTCCCCCTATATGTTTCAATAAGATCCCCTCTCATTCTTCTAAACTCAAATGAGTATAGGCCCAACCTGCTCAACCTTTCTTCATAAGACAACCCCTTCATCTCCGGGATGTTGTGGGGCTGAAAGAGATTACAGAAATAGGGAGGGGTGAGGCCATGGCCATGGAGGGATTTGAAAACAAGGATGGGGATTTTAAAATCGAGGCGTTGCTTATACGGGAGCCAATGTAGGTCAGCGAGCACAGGGGTGATGGGTGAACGGGACTTGCTGCGAATTAGGACACGGGCAGCCGAGTTTTGGATGACCTCATGTTTACGTAGGGTAGAATGTGGGAAGTAGGCCAGGAGTGCGTTGGAATAATCAAGTCTAGAGGTAACAAAGGCATGGATGAGGGTTTCAGTAGCAGATGAGCTGAGGCAAGGGCGGAGATGAGCGATGTTAAGGAGGTGGAAATAGGCGGTCTTTGTTATGTTGCTGATATGTGGTTGGAAGCTCATTTCAGGGTCAAATATGACACCAAGGTTGCGAACAGTCTGGTTCAGCCTCAGACAGATGCTTGGGAGAGGGATGGAGTCAGGGGCTAGGGAACGGAGTTTGTGGCAGGGACCGAAGACAATGGTTTCAGTCTTCCCAATATTTAGTTGGAGAAAATTTCTGCTCATCCAGTACTGGATGTCGGACAAGCAGTCTGACAATTTAGAGACCGTGGTGGGGTTGAGAGAAGTGGTGGTGAGTTAGAACTGGGTGTCATCAGCGTACATGTGGAAACTGACGCTGTGTTTTCGGATGATGTCGCCAAGGGGGCAGCATATAGCTGAGAAATAGGAGGGGGCCAAGGATAGATCCTTGGGGACCCCAGAGATAACGATGCGGGAGCAGGAAGAGAAGCCATTGCAGGTGATTCTCTGGCTACGATTAGATCGATAAGAATGGAACCAGGGAGTGCAGTGCCACCCAGTTGGATGATGGTTGCGAGGCTTTGGAGGAGGATGGAGTGGTCAACCGTGTCAAAGGCTGCAGGCAGGTCGAGATGGATGAGGAGGGATAGTTTACCTCTGTCACAATCACAAAAAGTATCATTTGTCACTTCGATGAGAGCCGTTTCGATACTGTGGCTGTAAAGGAATAAGCCATACCTATTCAGAAAAATACACCATCCTATGAACAGAATTCTAGCTTTATTAAAATATGACATACTGGGTTTAAAAATCTAAAAGCTTCAATGACACAAAGCTGTAAATACAGGCTTCTGAGATAAGATGAGTGTTAACACAAAGCTGTAAACACCATACAAGCTTTTGAAATGGGAATTGGTTGTTGACACTGAGACAATGGCCCTATTGAAGAAACAAAGAGTTGCTTCCAAGAAGTCTGCAGTTTGGAACCAACACAATAGCTATACCCAGTTTAAAGTGTTAAAAACTAACACTTCGAACAGAAACACAGAACATTAAAAAACCATGTGCCTTTGTAAAAGTAATATCAAATGAAAGACAGGAAACATAAGTTTGTAATACAACCAATTGAAGTAGCTAGGTAAACAATTATGTACTCGGTTGAAGTGGGTTTAAATTTACATGTTGTAAAAGATACAAACAGAAGACTTTGAAAATATTACATCAATAGATGCACCAAGTAATCACATGGTTTTTATATTGAACTTGGAACAGTTAGGAGACGCGAAGTCTGGCTTACAACCAGTTAAAGTGATTTAAGAATTCAATAGAAGACCGTCGTAAGAAAGGCATCAAATAGATAAATCTGTTATAACCATTTTCTATGATAAGTTTTGAAACACTGACACAGCAGATATAATTATGCATGCAGCAGCTGAACTGACAGTAAGATTAGAAAGAAGTCAACAGAAATATGACTAGAGATAATTAGCTTACATCAGCAGAAAACTTCAAAGGATATGCCACTGCAAAAAGAGTATAAAATATGGAACTTTCAGATCGGAAGTCAGAAGTCGCTGGAAGGGGCAAGCGATTCTCAACTTCAGAGGCAGGCTCTGTAAGTTTTTAACTCTTTGAGTCTCGGGGATCAAAAGGTACTTTTATTTGATTTTGGTGGATGTCCTGGATTATAAATAAGTATGAAGTGTGGAAATGTAACGAAGTTAAGATTTGAGAATAAGGATCTCTGATAAGAAATGTAAGCTATTTGTATTTTGAACTGTTAAAGTTGCGATTGAATCACCAACTGTTAGCTGCATGTCAGTTCTTTAATAAATCTATATATTTTTAGAATTGTCTCACATAGTATTTCTGTATCAAACTCGTGAACTCAATCTCTGTACACTCTTTGGTGAGGAGTTGCAGAATTCTGGGGGAGTTTTCCGGACCCTCATAATATCCGGAAGGTTACAGTCTAGTTAAACTTATTAAAAGTGCTATCTGGAGGATGGTAACATCTTCAAGTCGTTCCTTTCCTTTAGGGAGAGATAGTCTGACCTTTAGACCAAATTAAGCATCTCTAGGATTCGGCTATCTCTAACTTTAGTTGAAGGTGAACGTCTGGGGAATACACCTGATCTGGGGTAGCCCAAAAAGGGCTAGGACTAGTAATTATCCCTTCATGGCAGGGGCGGAAACGTGATTGGAGGGATTCAAACATGGAATTCCGGGAAAGATAGGCACGGATCTGGGAGGCGACAACACGTTCAAGGATTTTGGAGATGAAAGGGAGGTTGGAGATGGGTCGGTAGTTTGCAAGGATGGAGGGGGTCAAGGGTTGTTTTTTTGAGAGGGGTGATGATGGCAGATTTGAAGGAGTGGGGTCAGTACCTGAGGAGAGAGAACTGTTAACAATGTCAGCTAACACGGGAGCCAGAAATGGAAGTTGGGTGGCCAACAGTTTAGTGGGAATAGGGTTGAGGGAGCGGAAAGTGGGTCTCATGGACTAGATGAGCGCGGAGAGGTCATGAGGGGAGATCGGAGAGAAACTGGAGAAAGATGTGAGTTCAGGGCTCGGGCAGGGGGGAACCTTAGAGGATGTTTGGCCTGGTGGGCTAGGGGAAGGAAGGGAAGTGGCTGAGGCAGCTGATTGGATGTTCTCAATCTTAGAGACAAAGAGGTCTATGAGCTCCTCACACTTGTTATCAGAGGTGAGGGTGGAGGAGACAGGGGAGAGGGGTTTAAGAAGACGGTTAGCAGTGGAGAATAGAAGCCGGGGTTTATCTTTGCATTCCAGAATGATTCTGGAATAGTGAGCAGTTTTGGCAGACGAGAGCAGGACCCGATAATGCTTTATGTGGTCCAGCCAGATCTGGCGGTGAATGGCTAAACCAGTTGTCCGCCATATCCGTTCAAGTCTGTGTCCCTTGGAGTGAGCGAAGATGAGGGCCGTACCAGGGGGAATGGCTAGGGTGAGAGAGAGTAATGGTTTTAATAGGGATTAGGGCATCAAAGATGGTGGTGAGGGTGTGGTTGAGCAGACCGGTAGCTGCAGAAATGTCATGGTGAATGGAGGGCCAAAGGCTGGAGAGTTGGGATTTCATAAGTGCAGTTGTAAGAGGGTTGGGAGAGAGTTTTTTCCGGGGGTGGACATAGAAGGAAGTAGGGTTGGGTGGTGGGGTGGGGGGGTGTGGTGGTGGAAGGGGGATGTGGGTGGAGAGCGATACAAGGAAGTGGTCAGAGATGGCCTTATCTGCGATTGACACGATGGGTGTAGCGAGGCCGTGAGAGATGGCAAGATCAAGGTGGTGCCCATGAATATGGGTTGGGGAGTTTCATGGAGGGAGAGATTAAGGGAGGATATGAGGGTAGTGAACTCAGAGGAGAGAGATCATGATGAATTGAGATGGAGGTTGAATTCACCGAGGATGAGAAGTCGCTCGGTGCAGAGGCTGAGGGAGGAAATCAGTGAAGATGTCTTGGTGATAACATTTTTATGGTACTTGGGTGGGTGGTAGAAATCGAGAATTTTAAATGAGAGGTGAGAGGGGTGGAACAAACATCTTGTTAATAGGGACGATTGAGATGCCCTCTGAATTTTAACTGCCGGCTGTCCGTTTTTCAGGCCATGAGCTGAAAATCTTCCCCAATAAAAATAGTGCCACATGGGTTCTAATGATAAAATCGATTCAAAACAGCAAGTAATATAGATTTCTTCAGATATTTGTTAAACACCCTTTTAGATTGCAGTAAAACCAGGAAGTATTAACTAAGCACTTAACTCTCATTGGGATCAATTTTCATTTCAGGTGCAGATCAGGTGGGCAGGTTAATGATAATTGGGTCTCATTTAAATTTGAGAGGTGAGCTGGCAGTGGTAATTATGCAGCTCATCATTTGGGAGGTTGTGAAATCCTGTGGGCCTGCCCCTTTTTAAAGCAAGCAAGCAAGTAAGCATCACTTGGAGGTGGAGTTTTCATTGCTGATGTGTGGAGCACGTATTGTGGAGTCCCAGCACAATGTCGATTGCTGCAACACCCTGATTTTCTGATACTACAGTGGAGGTACTTAATGAAAACATCAGGGCCAGGCAGGAGGTCCTGTTTCCCTCAGATGGCAGGTGGGTGCCATGACAAATGTCAGGATGCATGGAGAGAGGTGGCTGAGCAGGTCAGTACCAGAACTTGGTTGTAGTGCTGGAAAAAATGTAATGACCTTACAGGACTGCCATGGTAAGACTCTTCTTCACATCTCTCTTACTCTGAATACAGCCCTCCGACACCACAGTTCCCTCCAGCACTAGCAATCCTTCCCTTCTCTGCTGCACAAGCCTATTTTCCATTCATAACAGGGCACTTTGCTACACCTCCTTCTGCTTACACTCACATTCAACACCTACTACTGTCCTCCAAAACTGGCACAAATGACAATCTCTTTTTTTAAATCTTGTTTGGACTTTGATTAATTCTCACATTTTTGTTCATTTCTTTGGTACTTCGCACCATTTCAACCAACAACATCTCCCTCTTGCTGGCACTTGCTGCTGCTTCCTCTCAGCTTGCATTCTATTTTAAACTGTTTCTCACATCTTCGCAACCCTTTCACAGGCCACACACTAACCCACTCCCACACTTTCTGCAGGACAGGCTTGCACAGAACACCAGGGAGACTGGAAGAACTGGCGGCGGTGCTGTCATGTTGTGAACTCTCACTCCAATGGAGGATGCCACCATCAACATCAGAGGGAGGAGACGCAGCATTGAAAATGGTGAGGCTGGAAGCCTTGCACAGCAGGGTGTTTGTCCATTTTCCCTTCCTTTACTCTCTAGCACAAATGCACACTTGCACGCACAAACAGCATAGTACATTGGGGCTGCATTGCGCTTCCACTTGTCTGCTTGCCCTTGACATTGCATCCTAACCCTTGTAACTCTGTACATTTTCTATGTCCTTCTGATGACTCAGGCCCTGCAGCTGCACAGATGGGGAGGGGTGCTACCCTCCTGCAGGTGCACTGTCACTTGCTCATACCACCCCAAGCGCCAGCACAAACATCAGCAACCCGGGTGGGATAGATAGTGAGTTAAAGGAGTCTGCACAGGGTGACCAACTAACAGAAATGGCTTGCCAAAAGGTAGGTTTGGGTCCTAGCTCTGCTGAAGAAGACAGAGACGCAGACTTTAGGGGCCCAGCCTTCAAAAGGTAAATGTTTTCTGCACACCAGCAATTGCTTAATGCATTGGATAGCCTGACAAGGAGCTACTGCCATGTATCTGAAATGGTGGCGGTGTCCGCTTCCAACTTGTTTGAGGTTCTGGCACATGGTCTTGACACTCTGCAGTTAGCCATGGAGTAAGTGGTCACCATAATGCGCATTGCAGCTGAGCCCTCCTTGCAGGAATCTGTGGCATCAGCATCTCTCCAGATGTCTGCACTAGCAGCATGCAGGCTTTGGACTCCACCAGGGAATGGTAGCATAGTGGTATTGTCACTTGGTAGTAATCCAGAGGCCTGGGGAATTTAAATAAATCTGGAATAAAAAGCTAGTGTCAGTAATGGTAATCATGAAACTATCGGATTGTCGTAAAAACCCAACTGGTTCACTAATGTCCTTTTTAGGGAAGGCTATCTGCCGTCCTTACCTGGTTTGGCCTCTGACTCCAGACCCACAGCAATGTGGTTGACTCTTAACTGCCCTCTGAAATGGCCTAGCAAGCCACTCAATTGTAACAAACCGCTACGAAACACAATAAGAATGAAACTGGACGGACCACCCGGCATCGACCTCGGCACCTGCACACCTAGCCCAGTCGACCCTGCAAAGTCCTCCTCCCCAACCTCTGGGGATTGAGCCAAAATTGGGAGAGCTGTCCCACAGACTAGTCAAGCAACAGCCTAACCTAGTCATACTCGCAGAATTTTTCAGCCAATGTCCCAAACTCCTCCATCACCATCCCTAGGTATGTCCTGTCCCACCGGCAGGACAGACCCACTAGGGGTGGTGGCACAGTGGTATACAGTCGGGAAGGAGTGGCCTTGGGAGTCCTCAACATTGACTCCGGACCCCATGAAATCGCATGGCTCCAAGTCAAGGCCAAGCATAGGCAAGGAAACCTCCTGCTAATAACCCCTCCCGCCCTCCCTCAGCTGATGAATCAGTACTTCTCTATGTTGAACACCACTTGGAAGAAGCACTGAGAGTAGCAAGGGCACAAAATGTACTCTGGGTGGGGGACTTCAATGTCCATCACCAAGAGTGGCTCGGTAGCACCTAAAGGACATAGCTGCCAGTCTGGGCCTGCAACAGGTGGTGAGAACCAACACAAGGGAAAAACCTACTTGACCTCGTCCTCGCCAATCTACCTGTCTCAGATGCATCTGTCCATGACAGTATTGGTAGCAGTGACCACTGTCATTGTGGAGACGAAGTCCCGTTTTCACATTGAGGACACCCTCCATCGTGTTGTGTGGCACTACCACCGTGTTAAATGGGATAGATTCAGAACAGATCTAGCAGCTCAAGAGTGAGCATCCATGAGGCGCTGTGTGCCATCAGCAGCAGCAGAATTGTATTCCGTCACAATCTGTAACCTCATGGCCCGGCATATCCCTCACTCTACCATTACCATAAAGCCAGGGGACCAACCCTGGTTCAATAAGGAGTGTAGAAGAGCATGCCAGGAGCAGCACCAGGCGTACCTAAAAATGAGGTGCCAACCTGGGGAAGCTGCAACACAGGACTACATGCATGCTAAAAAGTGGAAGCAGCATGCTATAGACAGGGCTAAGCGATCCCACAATCAACAGATCAGATCAAAGCTCTGCAGTCCTGCCACATCCAGTCGTGAATGGTGGTGGACCATTAAACAACTAACTGGAAGAGGAGGCTCTATGAATATCCCCATCCTCAATGATGGTGGAGCCCAGCATGTGAGTGCAAAAGACAAGGCTGAAGCATTTGCAACCATCTTCAGCCAGAAATGCCGAGTGGATGATCCATATCGGCCTACTCCTGAGGTCCCCACCATCACAGAAGCCAGTCTTCAGCCAAATCGATTCACTCCACGTGATATCAAGAAATGGCTGAGCGCACTGGATACAGTAAAGGCTATGGGCCCCGACAACATCCCGGCTATCGTGCTGAAGACTTGTGCTCCAGAACTAGCCGCACCTCTAGCCAAGCTGTTCCAGCACAGCTACAACACTGCATCTATCCGACAATGTGGAAAACTGCCCAGGTATGTCCTGTCCACAAAAAGCAGGACAAATCCAATCCAGCCAATTATCGCCCCATCAGTCTACTCTCAATCATCAGCAAAGTGATGGAAGGTGTCGTTGACTTACTCACCAATAACCTGCTCACTGATGCCCAGTTTGGGTTCCGCCAAGGCCACTCAGCTCCCAACCTCATTACAGCCTTGGTCCAAACATGGACAAAGGAGCTGAATTCCAGAGGTGAGGTGAGAGTGACTGCCCTAGACATCAAGGCAGCATTTAACTGAGTGTGGCATCAAGGAGCCCTAGTAAAACTAAAGTCAATGGGAATCGGGGGGAAAACTCTCCACTGTCTGGAGTCATGTCTAACACAAAAGAACATAAGAACATAAACAGGAGTAGGCCAGTTGGCCCCTCGAGCCTGCTCTGCCATTCAATAAGATCATGGCTGATCCAATCTTGGCCTCAACACCACTTTCCCGCTCTCTCCCCATAACCCTTGACTCCCTTGTATTTCAAATGTCTGTCAATCTCCGCCTTGAATATATTCAATGACTCGCCTCCGCAGCTCTCTGGGGTAGAGAATTCCAAAGATTCACGACCCTCAGAGGAAATTCCTCCTCATCTCTGTCTTAAATGGGCAACCCCTTATTCTGAAACTATGCCCCCTAGTTCTAGATACCCCCACTAGGGGAAACATCCTCTCAGCATCCACCCTGTCAATCCCCCTCAGAATCTTATATGTTTCAATAAGATCATCTCTCATTCTTCTAAACTCCAACGAGTATAGGCTCAACCTTTCGTCATACGTCAAGCCCTTCATCCCAGGAATCCACCTCGTGAACCTTCTCTGCACTGCCTCCAATGCAAGTATATCCTTCCTTAAATAGGAGACCAAATCTGTACGCAGTACTCCAGGTGCGGTCTCAGATGGTTGTGGTGGTTGGAGGTCAATCATCACAGCCCCAGGACATCTCGGCAGGAGTTCCTCAGGGCAGTGACCATCTTCTGCTGTTTATCAAGGACCTCCCCTCCAACATAAGGTCAGAAATGGGGATGTTTGCTGATGACTGCAGTGTTCAGTGCCATTCACAACTCCTCAGATAATGAAGCAGTCCATGCCTGTATGCAGCAAGACCTGGACGATGTTCAGGCTTGGGCTGATAAGTGGCAGGTAACAATCGCGCCACAGAAGTGCCAGGCAATTACTATCTCCAACAAGCGAGAGCCTAACCACAGCCCCTTGACATTCAACGGCATTGCCATCGCCGAATCCCCCACCATCAACATCCTGGGGGGTCACCATTGACCAGAAACTTACTGGATCAGCCACATAAATACTGTGGCAACAAGAGCAGGTCAGAGGATGGGTATTCTGTAACGAGTGTCTCACCTCCTGACTTCCCAAAGCCTTTCCACCATCTACAAGGCACAAGTAAGGAGTGTGATGGAATACTCTCCACTTACCTGGATGAGTGCAGCTCCAACGAAGCTCGACACCATCCAGGACAAAGCAGCCCGCTTGATTGGCACCCCATCCACCACCTTAAACATTCACTCCCTCCACCACCGGCGTACCGTGGCTGCAGTGTGTACCATCTACAAGCTGCACTGCAGCAACTCGCCAAGGCTTCTTCGGCAGCCCCTCCCAAACCCGCGACCTCTTCCACCTAGAAGGACAAGGGCAGCAGGCGCATGGGATCACCACCACCTCCAAGTTCCCCTCCTAGTCACACACCATCCTGACTTAGAATTATATTGCCGATTCTTCATCGTCGCTGGGTCCAAATCCTGGAACTCCCTCCCTAACAGCACTGTAGGAGTACCTTCACCACACGGACTGCAGCAGTTCAAGAAGGCGGCTCACCACCACCTTCTCGAGGGCAATTAGGGTGGGCAATAAATGCTGGCCTTGCCAGCGACGCCCACATCCCATAAAACAAGTTTATATAAAAAAAAAAAAAAAAAAAATCTCCTCAACCTTGTACAGGCTGGGACACTGAATACATGAAGGTAGGGAAAAATGAACTTTCATGTTTAAATAAGGAAAGCACAAACTGAGTTTAACAAGAAAATTGATTGATTCTTCCCCCAGCCTTTGCATTGAGCAACTCGTAGTCAGTGCTTCTAATCTTCATCTCAACTCACCTTGACCCCTCTCTGCTTTCAATGCCCTCCTTTCCTGCCTTAAGCGCGCTCTTCGTATAAATTCCCCTATCCATATTCACAACCATCCCCTTGACCTTGCCATCTCACATGGTCTCTCTACTCCCTTGCTGTTGATCACCGTGAAGGCCATCTTAGATCACTCCTTGCTTTCTCACCACCAACATCCCCTACCCCTTTCCCATCCCGCTTCCTTCTGTGCCTGCCCTTGGAATAAACGTTCCCCCAAGTTACTTAAAACTGCACTTTCAAACTCCCAACAGTTTAGCCTGTGGTCCTCCATTCGGCATAATCCTTCTGTAGTTGTCGATCTGCTGAACTATTCCCTCTCCTCCATCTTTGGTGCCCTTATCTCCAATAAAACCCTTACTCTCCCACCCTAGTGAATCCCCCTGGCATGGCCCCTATCTTAGCTCCCTCAAACCTAAACTGTGCAGATTTGATCGTACCTGGTGCACAATTGGTTTAGCCGTCCATCACCAAATCTGGCTGGACCACATCACAACTCGCTCCCCTTTACCAAAGCTACTCACTAATGCAGGATCATCCTGGAGACCAAAGATAATCCGGGCTGCTTTTGTCCCCTTCCAATTGTCTCCTTACCCCCTCTCCACTGCCCCTTTACATCCAATAGCGAGTGGCACTTCCAACAATGCAGCACATCCTCTGTACTGCATTGACATGTCAGCCTTGCTAATGTATTCAAATAGTGCCATGGGGTCTTTTACGTCCACCTCAGAGGGCAAACAGGGCCCTGGTTAAACGTCTCATCTGAAAGACTAACCTCAAAGTGCAGCGCTCCCTCAGTGCTCGATTATTTGGTCAAATCTGTGGAGGGTGGCTTAAATGCACAACCTTCTCCGAGTTGAAAGGTCTACTATTGAGCCAAAGCTGACATTTTGTCCTTGATATTAACACCCGCACGACAGGAGGGAGAGGCTTGAGTGGAGGTTAAAGACTTAAATATGGGGAACATGCGCCACGCAAACGGCTGCCACCATTTTTACATCGGTGGTATTGGGGCACCCGAGTATGTCGCCATGGAGAGGCGGGATATTTAATTAACATATTTAAATTGGGAGCCTGATTTTAAAATTCACTACTGCTGCGCGGACTTCCGAGTGATTGGGAAATCCGGCAGTGAAAGGGAGGTGGGAGCTGCCGGCTCCACAAAGTAAGTGCTACTTTTCGCACTCCTTCTGGGCCAGGAAGATCAGGAGTGCTCCCCCACGCCTTTCAAGGAAGCCTTTGGCCTCCCCCTGCTTATCGACGACCTGCTCCCCCCAGCCTTGTTTGCCGACTTCATCCCCCCACCCCCATCTAATTGCCAACCTGTCCCCCTCCCGATTGTCAGGGACTTTCCCTAAGGATCCGTGGCTGTGGCCTCTTGACCCTGGTTTTCCCTCCTAGCCACAGGCCAGGCTACAAATTTGGCCAGCTGCCGGTTGGGAAAGGAAACAAAAACATTTTATATTGAGGCCCTGCCCTTAGGTTCGGCAGGACCTCTGTGTCTTCGGCCTTGCCGGATTTTCTGGCCATCTTTGGCCTTTGCCCCCCACCCCCCCCCCCCTCCCCGGCTCCCTGTAAATATTGAGGCCGTTGCTTCAGACAAGCTCGATTTTAGATCAAAATTCAACACTCTCTTATTCAAGTTCATAATGTAAAATTCATCACTGCAATGTCAGTGAATCAGCATAAGCTGTTGTTACGGAGAGTTATCTGTATAAACATTGGTGCTAATATTGAAGGTATTCTCTAGGCATGAAAGGTTTTAAAGTGACAATGATAATGTCTATAGATAATTGGTGAATCAAGGAAACTGGGCAGACAGAGGAGGCAGATATATCATTGCTCCAAAGTAGTAATAGTGAGTAGAATGCCCAATGCATTTTGTTTTATACATTAAATTAAAATCAAGTTGTCCATAAAGAATTAATTCGTACAGTGATTTGCAAAGGCAAGAAATTTTATATTGAATTGAGTTATTTATATTATTGCATGAACATAAAGAATGTTCCATAATTCTGTATTATGAGATGCACCAGTTAATTATCAGAAGTGGGAATTGTACACCTGGAGGTTTTGTGCGGGTGGTTGTTATCATGGTCTAGGAGTGGTGTTATACTATTGGAAACCTCAGTGCGGGGGCGGGGAATGCTTTAATTTGGTTTGATTTCTAGCTGGTCAGGCCCAATATGCTTCTACATCAATTTCTGAAGGAAATCTTTAAACTAGTGATAAAAAAAAGAACTTTAATTAAAAAATGGCACAACACCTTCTAAACCTTTTTTTGTTTGGGGAAAGGAAGCGTTAGAAGGGCCATAAATCATTTTTCTCAATGGCAGCATATACAAATTATGTGTTTATATCCATACTAATCAAATTTTCAAATTGCACAATCAATGAGTATGCAGACAAACAAATGGAAAAAAGACTCATCAAAGACCTTTTTGTGAAAATGGTACCCCTTTAAAACCAATGAGTGTTTATGCGTTAGAAAAATCTATTATAGCTGTACTGTTCTGAGCTCTTGCAATTTATCTCTTTGAGAGCTGATCTGCAGTGGTTATCAAACATTTGGATTGCCTCTGACTCTGGGCTTTAAATCAGTCACTGCCAATAATCATTGGGTCCTGGGGACAACTATTAAAATCTATATCTTTGTGGGATACTAAACCTCTCCACTCATACTTCAAATAAAGAAACTCGCATTCTACTGAATAAGAGTCTCTCTGCACCACTTACATATAGTTAAAGAGCCTGACTGATTAAACTACATTCTGCTGTTAGAATGGCACACAAGATTCCACTGAGATCACTGCTGCTTGCATTCGCTGTGTTGCTGCACTAAGTATATGGGTTAGTGCCCATTTATGATTAGCTTCCAGTTGTTGCACCTTCAGTGCCAGCATACTTACGACAAGCAAGCCAGTATTACTTTGTTATACTGGACTGTACAGGCAAAATCAGAACTCTTTTTTATTTTAACACACATTTCCAGCCACCACAAATGCATAGAAATTGAACTGCCAATAGTCTAAGAGATGCTAAATGTGGTTGGAGATGCATAGCAATTTACTGAGAAATATACTTCAGACATAAAAAGGCTTATGTAAGCTGTCTTCAGACACAGTGTTGTCACATTGCTGGAGATAAATGAATGTAACAAACACAGAATAGGGAGAATTTTGCATGCTCTGCTATTTTTAAATAGATGTGCATTTGTGATATAATCAATACTAATCTATAAAGTATTCCCTTATGTCTGATGTGAATAATAAACTGACTTTAATGATGTGTGGCACTTGAAGGAAGTGATTGATGAACGGCTCTGGAGAGTTTCCTGCAGAGTTTGCTGGCTATTGCTGATAATATGGCACAGCCACTACTGGATGGAAGATTCGCAAATATTGAGGATAGATGATAGTCACCAAAAGACTCTTGTAGATTTTCCTTTGCTAATCCCCACAGATACTAAAATAAGGGAGACTGAGAAAACAGTAGGCAGAGAAATAGAAGAAAGAAAGACTTGCATTTGTACAGTGCCTTTCACAACCTCAGGACGTCCCAAAGCACTTTACTTCAAAAGTACTTCATTGGCTGTATAGTCACTGTTGTAATGTTGGAAACTGCAGCAGCCAATTAGTGTACAGCAAGCTCCCACAAATAATTTATTAATGAGCAGATCATCAGTTTCAGTGATGTTGGTTGAGGGGAAACATCCTCCCTGCATCTACCCTGTCAAGCCCTGTAAGAATTTTGTATGTTTCAATGAGATCACCTCTCATTCTTCTAAACTCAAGAGAATATAGGCCTAGTCTACTCAATCTCCTCAAAGGACAATCCCCCCATCCCAGGAATCAGTCTGGTGAACCTTCATTGCACTCCCTCTATGGCAACTATATCCTTCCTTAAGTAAGGAGACCAAAAGACTGTACACAGTACTCCAGGTGTGGTCTCACCAAGGCCCTATGTAATTGCAGTAAGACTTCTTTATTCTTATACTCAAATCCTCTTGTAATAAAGGATAACATACCATTTGCTTTCCTAATTGCTTGCTGTACCTGTATGTTAACTTTCAGTGATTCGTGTCCAAGGGCACCCAGGTCCCTCTGAATACCAACATTTCCCAATCTCTCTCCATTTAAAAAATATTCTGCTTTTCTATTTTCCTACCAAAGTGGATAACTTCACATTTCTCCACATTATATTCCATCTGCCATGCTCTTGCCCACTCACTTAACCTGTCTATATCCCCTTGAAGCCTCTTTGCATCCTCTTCACAACTTACTTTCCCACCGAGCTTTGTATCATCAGCAAATTGAACACATTGCACTTGGTCCCCTCATCTAAGTCATTGGCCAGAACTTTTACCTTTGTGTCGGGTTGGGTGCATGCAGGCAGCGTAGCGGGTCAGGAACGTGATGTTCTGAGAAACGCGCTGCTCAGAGCGACTTTCACTTAATGACCCCAATTGAAAGACTCATGCGCGTTTCCCTGACCTATTAAATGGTGCGGGTCTGATGATGTCATCGATGACTCATTTCCAGCGCCTATATTTAAAACAGCCTTGCACTGAACTCGCTTGAAGGTTACCAGAGGAGGGTGGAAGATGACAAAGAAAGGCCACAGTAGTGTTATAACTTTGGAAGGATCGATAGCCAAAGGCAGAGGATTGCACCACACTTCTCTGATTCATCGCTGCATACTCTGGTGGAGGCTGTCAGAGCAGGCAGGGGAGAGCCTGGCTGGATATAGCTGAGGAGATCAGCAGCAGGGATGTTGTCAGAACGACCTGGATACAGTGCAGGAAACGCTTCAATGATCTCCTGAGGTCAGGAAAGGTGAGTGCAATGCCACACTCGCCTTCATCCTGATGTGCCTGTCAACACATCCCCATCACTCTGCCTTCCCAAGCCTACTCCTGCACATCATTCCTCACACCAACATACCTTCCAAGTCCACCCATCCCTCTCTCTATGTACATACTCACATCCCCATCTGACTAACCATCCCTGACACCCACCCTCATCCTAAAGCAATCATAGCAAGTAACATCACTGAAGGAGGCCATTTGGCATTGTCACCCCATTCCCTCATAGGTCACCCTCTACAGACGTAACCCATCCATTTGTTACACTCATTCCATCACTCTCACTCAGACTTCTCCTCTTTCCTTCCTTGCAGGAGAAGAGAACCCACAACAAGAGAGAGAGGGAGAGAACCGGAGGTGGCCCTCCAGTAATCGCACATCTTACAGCAGCAGAGGAGGCGGCTCTGGAAATTTCGGGAGGTTGAGAGATGCTGGCAGTGGGAGATAGAGAGGGGGACGTTCCAGCAACCTGGTGACAGAATCACATCTCATAAAGCCACATAGCATACAACAGTCATTCATATGGTGACTGATGTCAGCAGCCAGTGAAATGTCATCATGTGCATAATGGTAACGTTGCCCATTCTTATTATTATAATACTTCTAATTCATCTTTTTACTCTTACAGGTCCATCAAGTGCCCCCCGCCCCCCCTACTGTCCAGCCAGAGGAGGAAGACAACTCCTCCGAGGAATCTCCAGCCCCTGAGGGTGCACCGTCAGCAGACCCACGCGCACCCAGCACCAGCGCAGATACTCACCTCGGTGGGTCCTTTGCGCTATAGAGTTGTCACCTGGTGTATCTCAATTCACAAGTGAGCAAGAGCAGCTGGCATTGACAGGGACAGCAGTGGAGACTCCTCGCCAGAGGGCGCAGGACGCTCCAAGCTCTGCTAAGCTGCATGCAGACGCTGAGCCTCGGGGTCATCAAGAAAGAGGGTGATCTTGGAGGGGCAGCAAAAACTGCATGAGGCTCTGGCATCTTTTGCAGCTGCGATGTCTGCAAATGTGCAGAGAATGGAGGGGTCCATCTCCAACATGAGCACTACCATGTCGCAGGCGATGGCGATGATGCGCTGTTCCATGGAAAGGATGGCCACCTGCATGGAGCAGCAAATGTGCCAGTCACATGAGCACATGCTAGCTGTGGACAACAGATGGCAGGTGCTCATAGACCTCCTCTCAAGGAGGGATGTAAACGTTGACTTGGGCCTTTATCGCCCCACTGCTGTGCAGCAAGGTGCTCGCCAGCTCCTTGCTAGCAGGGAAGTGCGGGTGGGCCATGAGAGGGATGATGGTGACAGGGGACATGGAAGTGGGGGCTCTTCTCAAAGCACTACCACTTCTCCCCTGTTGCCTCCCCGTCAGAGACCCACATGCTTCCTCGGATCACGATAGCCAAGTCTGCCCCTGCACAGTCACAAGAGGAGCAGACTTTGGCGGGGCCATCACAGGCTCCAAAACCCAGAGGACATCCGCCAGAAGTGTCTAAGCAGTCGCAGCAGGGAAGTGAGCAGCCTGCAACTACCTCTGCTGAAGCCATGGGTTGCACCTCGTAGACGCACTCAGAAAAGAAAATTGACACCAAAAGTAGATGCACAAGGGTATGTGCATGGGTGTATGAAAAAATGTCAGTGCTAAGTTCAGTTGTTTTGATGACACAGATAAATGTATTTCTTTGCACTACTTTCCGGTCTTGTCCATTTTTGCCTCAAACCTTGGAAGTGGCTTTGTCATTTGGAGTGAATGGTGAGACATTATTTAACCTCAAACATTGGGGCTTTGGGTGGCAGGAATGGCTTGGCCATTGTAGGGATGCTTTATGGTGTTGTTGGGGGTGTGGGGGCGGGGGGGAGTTAGTACAGCATGTGGCTGCATTGGAGCAAGTTAAGTAAATCTGACCATGTGCACCGCTTCTCGTGCCATCTGCACCACAGGTTCCTTATCTTTCACCTGCTCCTCCTCCTCCTCCTCTGAAGAGGCTGTGCGCCATGTTCCTCCTGCAGCTCCAATCCTCGCTGCTGCGCTATGTTGTGCAGCGCGCAGCAGACAGCGATTTTTTTTGATTTTTTATTATTCATTCTGGGATGTGGGCGTCGCTGGCACATGATAGCTATTAGGGAATCTGGTGCACACATGCATAGTCATTTTTTATGGTTGCAGACGAGCTGCACATTGAGGGAGTAGAAGCTTTGCGGTTCACAAACACACTCCTGGGTGATGAGGGAGTGCCTTCATGGCCACGTGTACAGTCGATGACATCCTGCACCTGTGGGAAACCAGCCAGAGCTGCAAAGCCAAGCAGTAACACTGGCTTCATCAGTGGCAAAGTTGATATAATTGGCTGACTTGTGAAACATGGCATCGGTCACCTGGGTGATGCATCTGTGGGCGGCTGACTGTGAGATTGCGCAAATATCTGCTGCATATCCCTGGAAGGAGCCTGAGGCAAAGAAGTTGAGGGTGATGGTGACTTTGACGGCCACTGGCAAAGAGTGTCCACCAGGGCCTGTGGGCAGCAGGTCTTGTTCCAGCAAGCTGCAAATGTCTGCGATGACCTGGCACGATAGCTTGAGCCTCCTGAAGCACTGCTGCTCAGTCATGTTGACAAAGCTCATCCTCTGCCTGTATACCCTGTGCTGGGGGTATCTCCTCCGGCGGGCTGCAGCCCTGTGGTGCCCCCCACCCCCCCTTCTCCTGTGGAGCATCAGGTCATTGAGGAGAAGGCTGCTGTTGTGGTGGCTGGTGTTGGTGGTGGTGATTCTGAGAACCAAGGCGAGACAGTATAAGCGGCACCCATGTTGATGTCATAGATGGCAGGTCAAGTAGTAATCAGAGGGCCAATCCCTCAATGTTCTAATACTGACTAGCAATGCGCTGAGAGTGGCTTCTGAGGTTGCAGAAATGACCTGCAAACTCCAGAAACCGAAATCTGTGCACAAAATGGAGTCAGCAAGAGCCTTTTACTTCGGCAACTAATGAGGTGTACGGTGTGAGTATTTGTGTTATTCCCAGCTGTCAATTATTGCCCTCGCACAATGGCCACTGAACTTCCACCTCCCCATCACAGGTGAGGTTGCCGAGCTGCGTGCTTCCCGTGTTCATGCCGTTAAATTCAGAAGCTGCAGTTAAAAACCCTCTTGCGGGTCTGATAACAAGCAGTTAATGAGTTGAATTAGGTTGCCTGCCTCTGCCGATCGGATCTGTGGCACGCTGGGAAAGCGCCCGAGTTAAAGGTGGGATGACGGCGGGTTCCCGACGCGCTGCCTATTTCCACAATTTTTACAGCTGACCTGCCTCCAAACCCGCCGCACGGCAACGGGAAAGTTCCGGCCCAAGCACTGATCCTTGCAGTATTCCACTAGTTACAGCCTGCCAGCCCGAAAATGACCCGTTTAATTCTACTGTTTTCTGTCCATTAACTAATCCTCAATCCATGCCAGTGTATTACCCCCAATCCCATGAGCCCTAATTTTGTGTAATAACCTCTTGTGTGGCACCTTTATCGAAAGCTTTTTCAAAATCCAAATACACCACATCCACTGGTTTCCCCCTTATCTACCCTACTAGTTACAACCTCAAAAATCTCTAATAGATTTGTCAAACAGAATTTCTCTTTCATAAATCCGTGTTGACTCTACCCAAACATATTATGATTTTCTAAGTTCCCTGTTACCACGTGCCTAATAATAGATTCTAGCATTTTCCCTACTTCTGATGTTCGGCTATCTGGCCTGTAATTCTCGGTTTTCTCTCTCCCTCCTTTCTTGAATAGCGCAGTTACATTTGCTGCCGTCCAATCCACGGGGACCATTCTAGAATGTAAGGATTTCTGGAAGATCAAAACCAATGCATCCACTATCTCTGCAGTCACCTCTTTTAAAACCCTAGGATGTAGGCCATCAGGTCCAGGGGATTTGTCAGCTTTTAACTTTACAATGTCATTGTATTTAAATTTACTTGTGTTCATTGCTTTTTGACAACTTGATAAAAATATTGGGCCAAAAATTCATCCCGCTGCGCGAGAGTACGCACTGCGTACTCTCGCGTATTCTCTCTCCAATTGCCGGTTTTCTGCATGCCCTGCGCATGCGCTGAAAACCGGCACTTGGTCTTTTGAAAAGGGGGCGGTTCCTCGGTGCATCGCGTGCGCGCTACAGGCTGCGCGCACGCTGTGCACTTCGTGCTTTGGACGCGCAGGTAAGGACGGAAGATTTTAGAAATGGAAAAAGGAGGAGTAAGACCCACTTTTAACAAGGTAAGTAGTGAATTAAGTGTTTTTTTGAATTTTTTTTAACAGGTATATCTTTTTTAGAGACTTTAAAGACAGGTAAGTTTATTTTTATAACTTTTTAAAAGATTTTAAATTTTTTCAAAAATTTATTTTTTTATTTAAAATGGTTAATTTATTTAACTATACTTATTTTATTAATGTGATGGTTTTAAAAAAAATTTAATTGAGGTTTAGCTGTTATTTTGGGGGGGTGTAAGATTCATAGATTTCACAGCACGTATGTGAAACTTATGAATGGAAGATGGTGTGCTGCCATTGGCTCTAACTGAGTCACGTGATCCCACAGCTCGCACGAATTCACTCCGCCGGTGGGATACGCAAGCACTGCCCAGCTGATGTCTGGAACATCAAGTTCGTGCGAGCTGGATCTGAAAAAGCACACGCGGAGTGAGAGATCGCGGGGAAGCCTTACCCCCGCGGGAACAGAGCGAGATCAATTTCTGGGCCAATAAGAACTCAGACCATCTATCTGCTCTGTTACTTGCAGTGGCAGATTGAGAATGTACATTTACTGCAATAGTGCCTCAGATTTCCTAACTGCAACAACATAAAATTAAATAACTTTTCAGCTTATGGTAGTAAAACTTGCTGCTACTTCTGAGAAGACTACTGGAATTATCTTAGTTTTCAGCCAGAGATCAACAATAAGTAAGCATGGCAGTAAAGTCTAGTAAGCTGCCAGCATGATATCTCAGGCAGTTATAATGCCACTTTCACATCATTGTGAAGTGGTTTTGTGTGAAAGTGGCAATATAGTTTGGGGAAAAAACACAAAATGCTGCCAATACTCAACAGGTCAGGTAGTGTCCGTGGAGGGAACAGAGAAATTGATGTTTTGGGTGTGGACCCTTTGCCAAAACAGTTTTGACAAAAGGTCTACACCTTTTGTTAGCTCCTCTATTCTCTCCACAGTCGCTACCTGACCTGCTTAGTGTTTCCAGCATTTTTCTGTTTTTTGTTTAAGATCTCCAGCATCTGCAGTTTTTATTTTGGATTTTGACTCGACAGCAAACTAAAGTGACCGATGTGAAACCATCTCTAGTTGGTAACCTCACACCACTTGAACTGAGCACTAGATGCAGATTAAGGCCAGTCCACTGGACCTCCTTAAACTCTAGGGGTGAAATTGGACTTCGCCAGGACCACAACAAATTGGCAGACTGTTTGCACAACACTCGATTTTCTTTTTCATGGAAAGGAAAATAAGGCACCGTTTAAAACTAGTTACCGATTCGTTATGAGCACATCCTGCCCTCTGTTCCACCATTAGAAGATGCTCTTTCAGCCCCTACCCTTTGGAACTCCCTTTCAGCCCTTTTCCATAGTTGCCTTCCCACTTCCTTTTAAAAGCCCTTACCTCCCTCCAACTTCATTTTTACTTTTCTCCCTCCTGCTTGGTGGCTACTCATTGTCCAATGCCCTATAAAGTGCTCATGATGTGGAGATGCCGGCGTTGGACTGGGGTGGACAAAAATGAGAAGTCGCACAACACCAGGTTATAGTCCAACAGATTTATTTAAAATTACAAGCTTTCGGAGCTGTCGCCCCTTCCTCAGGTAGAGTTACTGTGAGCTCTGAGACATCTCTCTGTATATGAGAAACATGGACAAAAAAGCTGAATTCCAGATGTGAGGTGAGAGTGACTGCCCTAGACATCAAGGCAGCATTTAACCGAGTGCGGCATCAAGGAGCCTTAGTACGACTGAAGTCAATGGGAATCGGGGTGAAAGCTCTCTGCTGGCTGGAATCATACCTAGCACAAAGGAAGATGGTTGTGGTGGTTGCAGGTCAATCATCACAGCCCCAGGACATCGCTGCAGCAGTTCCTCAGGGCAGTGTCCCAGGCCCAACCATCTTCAGCTACTTCATCAATGATCTTTCCATCCATCATAAGGTCAGAAATGGGGATGTTCGCTGATGACTGCACAGTGTTCAGTGCCATTCGCAACTCCACAGATAATGAAGCAGTCCATGCCCGCATGCAACAAGACTTGGACAACATTCAGACTTGGGCTGATAAGTGGCAGGTAACATTCATGCCACATGACTATCTCCAACAAGCGAGACTCTAACCAACGTCCCTTGACATTCAACGGCAATATCCTGGGGTTCACCATTGACCAGAAACTTAACTGGATCAGCCACATAAATACCATGGCAACAAGAGCAGGTCAGAGGCTGGGTATTCTGTGGCGAGTGTCTCACCTCCTGACTCCCCAAAGCCTTTCCACCATCTACAAGGCACAAGTAAGGAGTGTGATGGAATACTCTCCACTTGCCTGGATGAGGGCAGCTCCAACAACACTCAAGAGGCTCGACACCATCCAGGACAAAGTAGCCTGCTTGATTGGCACCCCATCCACCACCTTAAACATTCACTCCCTCCACCACCGGCGTACCGTGGCTGCAGTGTGTACCATCTACAAGATGCACTGCAGCAACTCACCAAGGCTTCTTCGGCAGCACCTCCCAAACCCGCGACCTCGACCACCTAGAAGGACAAGGGCAGCAGGTGCATGGGAACACCACCACCTCCAAGTCACACACCATCCTGACTTAGAAGTATATCGGCGATCCTTCATCGTCGCTGGGTCAAAACCCTGGAACTCCCTACCGAACAGCACTGTGGGAGTACCTTCGCCACACGGACTGCAGCGGTTCAAGAAGGCGGCTCACCACCACCTTCTCGAGGGCAGTTAGGGATGGGCAATAAATGCTGGCCTTGCCAGCGACGCCCACATCCATAAACAAATATAAAAAATAAACACTATGGAAATGTAAGTTGATACACGTTACACCAAAAGCTGTAAAGTCTGTTCGCTCCGTCCACAATCAGATAGGGTTTCACATTATGATAACAAATGCTCAGACTGCAGCTAGTTTGATAACACTGGGTAGAAGAAAGTACCAACATTCTTATTACAACAGGATCTTGTGTGTAAATCAGGAGTTTCTCCATTTTTGAACAGCTATTATCATAGTTGCCAAAAATCCACTTTTTGAGTGACTGATGCATATTTTGGGCCACCGTTCGTACTGCTTGTGCAGTGCCCCCAGTGCTCGTTGATTCTTGGACATTTTAACTCACCCTACAGTCCCTTGTTCCATATCTATTCTGTGCATATGTGATGTTTCAGAGCATATGCAGAAGAGATAGGGCACAAGGCAAAGTGGGATGAGTTCGTCAGTCACCAAAACATGCTTAGTTTAACAAGTCCCATATTCTGCCCTTCATTGTCCCTTCTGATGCAGTTAGCCCTGTTGTGTACCCTTAGACTCCCCATCCAGTTTTAGTGCTGCCCACGCTCACTGCGCTTGGCAATCTTTTCACCCAGTCCTTACTCCTCTATGCTTGGTTAGAAGTAATTGGAATGATGCACTGGGCTCTTTGCAGTTAGTATTTTGTCATTATCTCATTGCTGTTTGTAGGACCTTGTGTGCAAATTGTCTCCTACTTCACATTACAACATTACAACAGTGACTACATTTCAAAAGTACTTAAGCAAAATACTGCAGATGCTGGAAATCTGAAATAAAAACAATAAAAACAGAAAATGTTGGAAATACTCAGCAGGTCAGGCAGCATCTGTGGAGAAAGAAGGTCATCGACTTGAAACGTTAACTCTGTTTCTCTCCCCACAGATGCTGCCTGACCTGCTGAGTATTTCCAGTATTCCCTTAATATTCAAAAATCTATCGATCTCTATCTTGAGTATACTCAACAACTGAGCCTCCACAGTCCTCTGGTAGAGAATTCCAAAGATTCACCACCCTCTGAGTGAAGAAATTTCTCCTCATCTCAGTCCTAAATGGCCGACCCCCTTATTGTGAGACTGTGACCCGTGGTTCTCGACTTCCCAGCCAGGGGAAACATCCTCCCTGCATCTACCCTGTCAAACCCTGTAAGAATTTTGTATGTTTCAATAAGATCACCTCTCATTCTTCTAAACTCTAGAGAATATAGGCCTAGTCTACTCAATCTCTCCTCATAGGACAATCCCCCCATCCCAGGAACCAGTCTGGTGAACCTTCGTTGCACTCCCTCTATGACAAGTATATCCTTCCTTAGGTAAGGAGACCAAAACTGTACACAATACTCCAGGTGTGGTCTCACCAGGGCCCTATATAATTGCAGTAAGACATCTTTACTCTTATACTCAAATCCTCTTGTAATAAAGGCCCACATACCATTTGCTTTCCTAATTGCTTGCTGCACCTGCATGTTAACTTTCACTGATTCGTGTACAAGGACACCCAGGTCTCTCTGAACACCAACATTTCCCAATCTTTCACCATTTAAAAAATACTCTGCTTTTCTATTTTTCTACTTCACATTTCTCCACATTATATTCCATTTGCCATGTTCTTGCCCACTCACTTAGCCTGTCTATATCCCCTTGAAGCCTCCTTGCATCCTCTCACAACTTACATTCCCACCCAGCTTTGTATCATCAGCAAACATGGATATATTACATTTGGTCCCCTCATCCAAATCATTGATGTAGATTGTGAATAGCTGAGGCCCAAGCACTGATCCTTGCGGTACCCCACTAGTTACAGCCTGCCAACCTGAAAATAACCTGTTTATTCCTACTCTCTGTTTCTGTCCGTTAACCAATCCTCCTTAATTATCTATAAAGTGCTTTGGGACTTCCTGAGGTCGTGAACGGTGTTCTATAAATGCAAGCTTTTCTTTCTTGATAATCTATTCGTGGGATCAGTACAAAGCATATGTTGAATCAAAACTGGCACCATTTTAGAAAGTCATCTTTTAGGAATACAAGTTAGCCATCTTTTTAACCCCTTGTCCAAAAAGGTTCCTATTATATTGTAATCTAACCAAAGTAAAGAGTTAGGGATACTACAGAAATAGTTTCAAATTTCTTAAATATCCTATTATTTTGTTTCAGCAAGAGTGGTAAACTAGTGTTTAGAAGTCATGGAGCATAATCAATATTGGCAAACTATAAATAAGAGGATAAGTTGTCCAATTGTTTGAGAATATGCTCAGTAGCTGCAGATGTTGAGAATTCTGATATGAGTATTTCCCAGAAAATTGTTAAAACGACAAAAGACATTACTGCTGAGCAAGTCCCCAATTGATGAACACACACCATCAATTCCACATACATCAGAGCTGGAATTCAGAGGCCAGTACCAGAGCGGAATAAAGAATTTTCATTATTGCTTGCCAGTTTGATGAATGGAGCTTTTATTTTTGAAGGTTGCTCACTAAAAACTATCAGTTAAACTAATCCTAAAAGGGTATAAAATATGTCCTCTTGAGTCTGTCCCATTTAAAACTATTCTAAGAGACTTTGATAGCATCTCTTCATTTGATGTGATCTGAAGAAAGACACCAGGGAACCTATTCTAATTTGCTATTCATGGTCTTGTAGGCGTTGATACCTGTAGTTGGCTTTTTTAAGTTTCTGAAATAATTTGTTGGCGCGGGACACCATTAGGTGGACTTACAATTGCACGTTTAGGTTTTTACATTTTTTGCCAACGAAGTTGCTGGATGTGTGAGCTGATGACCGCACAATGAGGGCAACAGGGCATCTGGGACCTCGGTGAACGACGGGACCAGTGTATCTCCTTAACCAATGAGATTAAAGGATTGAGAAATAAACTGCGGAAGGACTGAGAAGGAGTGTGAATTAGAGTCAAATCAGGTACAGAAAGAGAAATAAAGGGCTTGATTTTGCCAGCGCTCAGAGGGAGGGTTTGGAGGCGGGTCCGCTGTCAAATTAACAAAGATTGATAGCGGGGAGGAAACCCGCTGTCAACCTGCCTCTTCGCGAGTCTCTGTAAGGAAATCTCTTAAACTTAATTAAAAGATTCCTCGTGATTCAGGCTCGAGCGTATTGTCCAAATGCAAGTTTATTACTCAGACACCAATAGTATAATAACTATTACGGTAATACAATAGACTCACACAACCTGGTTTCCTGCAGACACAAGGTGATCAAACTTGGCCTCAGTAGTTGTTGGACTTCCGACCGTCCCGTCAGCTCTAACTCAAGAAGGCTGTTACCTGTTCTTTGTATCCCCCTTTTTTGTGAGTCATATCACATGATGCCCAGAATGTATATTGAAGCGAGGTTCCTTCTCGCCAGACCTCCAGACTTGACATAACAGCCACCTTGATGGTTTAACTGTTAATCAGTTCAACCTGACATGGGGCCTTAATATTACAAAAGCAACAGGACGACCCAGACAATCCCAGATAGTTCTGACAAAAGGTCATCGACCTGAAATGTTAACTCTGTTTCTCTCTTCACGGATGCTGCCTGACCTGCTGAGTATCTCCAGCATTTTCTGCTTTTAATCCCAGATAGTTAATGTGATACTACTTGGGTGCTTCCATTGTTCTGGCCAATAACTGCTAGTTGCTAGTTGCTATTTCCATTGTTCTGACTAATCTCCAATATTAGCATACCCTAATTGGACAATGGCCTAGAGATATGATGGGACGCCTGACACAGAAGCAAATTCTAACAGTCTCCCAGGTGTCGGGTCTGTCAGCGGAGAACTGACCCGACACCAAGCGGCGGGGGAGACAATTGTGCTCATTAAATGGCCTGTTAAGAGCCAATTTAATGGTATTTTGAGACTTCCTTCCAATTTTACGTGCTCCCCCACGGGTTACCCACTGCTCGGGGAACACGTCAGCTCACCCTGGGTGAGTTGAGGCTGCTCTGATGTATCTGATAAGCTGACAGCTGCAGAAGTGCTGTGAAGGATGCCATGTTGCAGGTGGCCAGTTTCAGAGCGCAGAAACTGTTAGTTACTGCATTTTTAAGACATATAGAGATTTCCTTAGTTTGCAATGTTTAGAGTCAACTGTATGCCCAGTGCCATCTCATTGGAACAACGTCTCTCAACATTGACAGATCGATTCTGTCATCTTACCTGCAGCTGACATCTATTGCAGCAACATCGGTACCCTAGAAACTACCCCTGACAACGTCCCTGCTTTTGCCCTCCTGTGCAATGTGCAACCAGGCTGTGTTGATCTCCTGGGGAGGTCTCTTCCACCTTAGGAAGGGAAGAGAACCTCCCTGCGTGCTGTGACTCCCTCCATAAGCATATGGAGGGAGTCATTGGAGAGCCTGGGTACAAGCGTCCACCTTTGTGCAGTGCTTGCCAGTGTTTGCAGCACCTCAGTGCTGTCAAACACTGACAGAACAACTGTCAAACTCAATGTGGCCGTAGTCCCTTTAAGGAAACCGGCTGATGACGCATCATCAAATGACGTCATCAGACCCGCTTCCTGTTAATTGGCCGGGAAGCCTGCACAGCGGTCTTAACAAGGCCAATCAAGGGAAAATCCCTTTGACAGAGCGGCTGCAGCCAGGAGTGGGACCGGAACCCGGCAAGCAGCTATCATGCCACCATCCCACCTCTGCAGAGAAAATCCAGCCCAAAGAGAGGGAAAGAAAGATTTGATTAAGAGAGAGAGAAAACAAGAGACTTCACACTTATAATTGTTTACTTTCTGGACAAGAGCAGTTGATTGGCAGTCATTAACAATTTTTACGTGGTTAAAAGGATAATTACGCTGATAATTACTAGACTTAGCTTTCTGTGGTGAGTTTAATGGGCAATTAATGTGAAAATGCAACAACTTCATGATAATCACGGGGAGGTTAAGCGCGAGATGCCCTTTTTATGAAGCTAATGGTGGAGCGGCGCAAATCGGCCAGCAACTTGTGGCGATTCACAATTCACGGGGTATCGCCTCCTCGCCACAAGTTGCTGGCCGATTTGGGCATTAATAAAGGTGTGCGTTGTTCACAGGACATTATTTTTTCAGCAAAATCTGGCCCATAGTATTTACCAACAACTGCAAGACATAAGTACTGAATTTTGTGCAGGTCTGAATTTGGAACATAAGTAAAGATTGGGGCAGAAATTCGTCTGTTGTCGGGTGAGTACGCACTGTGTACACACCCGTGGACGGAACGAAAGTGCCGGTTTCTTGCATGCACTACGCATGCGCGGGAAACCGGCACTTCCGTTCCCCTGAGGAAAGAGGTTCAGAGGTCGAACGCGCACGCCGGAGGGCCAGCGCGTTCGCCTCGCACTTCGGATTTTTTTTACAGGTTCCTCCATGAAGGTAAGCACGGAGAAGATACACTTTTAAAAAGGATGCGCAAAGCCTTCTTTTAACAATCATGATTCGGAGATGCTGGTGTTGGACTGGGGTGGACAAAAATGAGAAGTCGCACAACACCAGGTTATAGTCCAACAGATTTATTTAAAATTACAAGCTTTCGGAGCTGTCGCCCCTTCGTCAGGTAAAGGTACAATGAAGGAATCTACAATATTACACAGTATATAAACACAGAAACTGCAGAGATACAATCTTTCAGGGAAGCATTACTTCAAAGACACACCAGAGCACAGATTTGACACGTTGGACCCCCTGTGATCCATCTCATTGTCTTGGCTGTGCTCTGGTGTGTCTTTGAAGTAATGCTTCCCTGAAAGATTGTATCTCTGCAGTTTCTGTGTTTATATACTGTGTAATATTGTAGATTCCTTCATTGCACCTTTACCTGACGAAGGGGCGACAGCTCCGAAAGCTTGTAATTTTAAATAAATCTGTTGGACTATAACCTGGTGTTGTGCGACTTCTCTTTTTCTTTTAACAAGGTAAGTGTTGATTTTATTAAAATTAAATTTTTTTTTCACAGATTTATCTTTTTTAATTACTTTAAAGAAAGGTACGTTTAGTTTTAGCCCCGTTAAAAAATTTAATTAATTTTTTCAATAATTTAAATTTTTGTTTAAAATAGTTAATTAATGTAATTTATAGTTATTTTAAAAATGTGATTAAAAAAAATATATATTTGTAGTTTTAGGGATGTTTTGGGGCCGATCTGTATTCATAGATTTGACATTCCTGTCAAATCTATGAATGAAAGATGGTCTGCTGCCATCGGCTCTCCATGGCCCACGTGATCCCAGGGGACGCATCGCACTAACTACGCCCCTGGGATACACAAGCACTGCGCGCCGGCAGCTGCAGGAGGCCCAGGACCCGAAGTCCCCGTGGGCCCAGAGGTCAACGGCAGGCGCGGTAGGTAGGTGCGCGCGCGATCCTTGCACCCGCGGGAAGCCAGGGAGCCGAATTTCTGGCCCATTAGTTTCATTGTTTTGGAGGAGCTGGAGTATTCTCTTCTAATGATGCACCCCTCTCCTCAAAAAACCAAACCTTGATCCCTCCGTCCTTGCAAACTACCGCCCCATCTCCAACCTCCCTTTCCTCTCCAAAGTCCTTGAACGTGTTGTCACCTCCCAAATCTGTGCCCATCTTTCCCGCAATTCCATGTTTGAATCCCTCCAATCAGGTTTCTGCCCTTGCCACAGTACCAAAACGGCTCTCATCAAAGTCACAAATGACATCCTTTGTGACTGTGACAGAGATAAACTATCCCTCCTCATCCTTCTTGACTTGTCTGCAGCCTTTGACACGGTTGACCACTCCATCCTTCTCCAACGCCTCTCCACCGTCGTCCAGCTGGGTGGGACTGCACTCGCCTGGTTCCATTCTTATCTATTTAATCGTAAACAGAGAATCACCTGCAACGGCTTCTCTTCCCGTTCCCGCATCGTTACCTTTTGGTGTCCCCCAAGGATTTATCCTTGGCCCCCTCCTATTTCTCGTCTACATGTTGCCCCTTGGCGACATCATCCGAAAACAGAGCATCAGTTTCCACATGTACGCTGACGACACCCAGCTCTACCTCACTACTTCTTCTCTCGACCCCTCCACGGTGCCTAAATTGTCAGACTGCTTGTCCGACATACAGTTCTGGATGAGCAAACATTTTCTCCAATTAAATATTGGGAAGACCGAAGCCATTGTTTTTGGTCCCCGCCACAAACTCCGTTCCCTAGCCACTGACTCCATCCCTCTCTCTAACATCTGTCTGAGGCTGAACCACACTGTTAGCAACCTTGGTGTCATATTTGACCCTGAAATGAGCTTCAGACCACATATCCGCAGCATAACAAAGACCGCCTACTTCCACCTCCGTAACATCGTCCGTCTCCGCCCTTGCCTCAACTCATCCGCTGCTGAAACCCTCATCCATGCCTTTGTTATCTCTAGACTTGACTATTCCAATGCATTCCTGGCTGGCCTCCCACATTCCACCCTACCTAAACTTGAAGTCATCCAAAACTCGGTTGCCCGTGTCCTAACTCGTAACAAGTCCCGTTCGCCCATCACCCCTGTGTTCGCTGACCTACATTGGCTCCCAGTTAAGCAGTGCCTCGATTTTAAAATTCTCATCCTTGTTTTCAAATCCCACCATGGCCTCGCCCCTTTCTATCTCTGTAATCTCATTCAGCCCCACAACCACCCCGAGATATCTGCACTCCTCGAATTCTGCAATCTTGAGCATCCCTGATTATAATCGTTCAACCTTTGGTGGCCATGCCCTCTGTTGCCTAGGCCCTAAACTCTGAAATTCCCTGCCTAAACCTCTCCGCCTCTCTACCTCTCTTTCCTCCTTTAAGACACTCCTTAAAACCTACCTCTTTGACCAAGCTTTTGGTCACCTGCCCTAATTTATCCATATGTGGATCGGTGTCAAATTATTTGTCTTAAAATACTCCTGTGCAGCGCCTTGGGACATTTTACTACGTTAAAGGCACTATAAATACAAGTTGTTGTTGTTGTTGCAAATATCGAACGCTAATTGTGACTCACAAAGCTAGTCTAGAATAAATTATTATTGACTTCCAATACTGAATTATAGTATTTTTGGTGCTAAAAAATACAACCAAAAATATCAAACATTTTCATAGGGGGTGGGCATGCCTCCAGACCACCCCTCCTTCCAAAGAAGTAAATTTAAACCATCACAGCTCCCTACAAAGATTTCCAAATCCACCACTACAAAGTTACATTTTTGTGTATTTTGGTTTTTTTCTCCCTATAATACCATTAATGGAACATAGGATATAGCTGCAGATTGTCATGACAAGTTCATGTTGCACTCTGCTCCCATTATAATTACTTCTTGTAATTTATATGTGAGTCTTGGGGCTTAATTTTCACAGAAAAATAAATTGAATTGTGGAATGTGATTCCAAAAATTCCTGAAATCCAATGTAAAAAGGTATTTAACTCATGCAGTCACCTTGAAGCAGTGGTCTTGGCCATAGGTCAGGGCTGTTTTCAGCTGTATATTGATTTTTTAGGTTGTTAGCTTTCCTCAGGCAGTTTCAGATTTTCTGAAGATGTTCATCAGCTTTTCTGAGTTTAGTAGGTTTATTATTTGTGTATTATGAACAAGAATTATGCACTCCGCAGACATAGCATTGAACTTTTTGACAGTTATAAAGAGTAAATGATTATTTATCTGCTTAAAAAGCACATAAGGAGCATATTTACAGGTATGCCACGATATTCCGGTTTTCTGCTGTTACCATTAACAAAATTCGGTTACATGAAATTGCCTGCAGGAAAATTGATCTCAGCCACCATTCCGATTGTTAGTCATTAAAATCTTCAAAAATAAAGTGTTCACTCCTTTTTCTCAATTGTATTGATTCATCTACTCCCCAGTCATGTGCTCTCCACCCAGTAGAATCTGGATTGAGATTACTCAGCTCCATATTATATAGGACTGTTACACCAAGCAGAGAGAGAAGACGTAATACCGATAGCAACCTCCTGATTCTGGGATGGATGCTGATATTTCCACAACAGCGGGCTTTATTTGGAAGCCCATTTCTCACCTCAACGTAAGTATAAGTTATTAGTTAAGATTCTTGTTCCTTGGCCAGACAAAGAAGAAACATCAGAAGGCGTGGAACAAGAACATTTCATTTGACTTAGGGAACCCATTCCTTCCAACAGACTATGCACAGTTTCCCCTATAATGGACTCCACCTAACTTATTTTAATGACCTGAGGGAGGTGACACCATAAATAAAACTTCCAAGAATATAAAGCATCATGAAATTTCTCTTTGAACCTCAAAGTAATTTAGCAGACCTCTGGGCCCCGTATTTATGGGGAGGTAGGGAGGGAGCGGGAGGGTGTCACGGCGGCCGGGAAACCTGGAAATGCGGGTAACGTGGAGGCCCTGCCGAATTTATGACAGGAACTTATTTAATTTTTTTATCACCGTTTCCCGGCCAGCAGCCAGCCAGTGTGAAAGGCTGGCTGGCTGGCTGTCGGGCGGGAAGGACTGTGGCACAAGGCCACAACTAGGGAGCGGAGAGGGGGGAGAGGGAGAGATCGTGGGTCAGGATGGGCATCGTGGAAAGCCATGGAGGACATTGGGGTGACGGGGTCAGGGAGAAGATCAGCGGGGGGAGAAGCAGGGGAGAAGATCGGGGTGGGGTGTTGGGGGGCTGCAAGGAGAATATGGTGGGCACATCAGAGGGAGCCAGGGAGAAGATCGCGGGCCATGGAGGACACGGGGCAGGAGATATTGGATCGCGGAGAGGGTGGGTTCCGTTCTTGGGGGGGGGGGGGTGGGGTGGGGGGTTTCGATCGCGGGGGTCTGATTGTGGGAGGGAGCTCGGAGGATCGCGGGGAGGGAAGCAGGTTAGCTTGGTGGGCCGGGGGAAGCACTCCTGCTCCTCCTGGCCCACAAGCAGTGCTGAAAAAGCACTTACCTGCTGGATCCAGTCATTCTCGTCTCCCTTCAGCTGCTGTGTTTCCCGAGACCTAGGAAACCCGGCCCGCAGGCATTAAAAGTAAAATTGTGGTTAAATCTGAGGCAGCCTCTCATTAAAATATTTAAATAACTGACCTGCCTCTGGAGAGCACGTTAGTCGCCCTGTCCCTTTCCCGCCCGTCCTGGGGTGGGGGGGGGGGGGGTGGGGGAAGGTTAAAATAATATCCCACCTGGAGTTACATTCGGAGTTACATTGCAACTTACAAAATTCAACCGGAACAGCTTGCATTCCATAGGTGGTATCTCTAGGGTTCCAATAACACAGGAATATAGTAACATAATAACAGTTGAAGACCTCCATTGGGTCACCATTTAACCTTCTCAGTTCCAGTGAAAAAGCCCTAACTTCTCAAGTTTCTCTCCATAATTGTAACCTCCCATTCTTGGTGACACCATTTTGAATCTAAGTTGCACCTTATCCAATGCTTTTATATCTCTCCTGTAATGGGGTGCCCAAAGCTCTACACAGTACTCCAATTGTAGCCGAACCAAGGTTTCTTAGAAGATCAATGTGACCTCGTTGCTTTTTATATCTCAGGCCATTTTTCCTATATGAGCTTTAACAGTGAGTGTTGGCAGACTTGTATGAATATCATTTTGTTTTAAATAATCTTTTTTCAAATCCTTTCTGTGGAAAAATGGTGATAAAATCTTGAAATGTTTCACATTTTTATGTTTGAAAGGCTTGGATTTTTTGTGTATGGGGATGTTTTAATTTTCAGTGTATGAGGGCTCACATTTTATATGCAGTTCACTCACTGGCTGTAACATATGTATCTAACCCCCAGATGCAAAAGACTAGATCGTCCACACCCACCCCTCAACATAGACTGAGGTTGACTAATTCAGCACAGGCCAGAGATTGACCCCACGACTTTCGTGGACCGTATGGCCCAGCTACAAGCTGGATAAACTCACTGAACCAATGAGGATGCTTTCATTTAACTTTTAAACAATTAACATTACAGATGTATATTTTTGCTTCATATAAAAGTTTTCTGTCCTTTGAAATTAAAAGTTTGTATTATCACTTCTTTGTCCTTTCTCCTGTTTCAAGAACATAAGAACATAAGAATTAGGAGCAGGAGTCGGCCATTTGGCCCCTCGGGCCTGCTCCGCCATTCAATAAGATCATGGCTGATCTTCTACCTCAACTCCACTTTCCTGCACTATCCCTTGATTCCCTTAATATGCAAAAATCTATCGATCTCTGTCTTGAATATACTCAATGACTGAGCCTCCACAGCCCTCTGGGGTAGAGAATTCCAAAGATTCACAACCCTCTGAGTGAAGAAATTCCTCCTCATCTCACTCCTAAATGGCCGACCCCTTATTCTGAGATTGTGACCCCTGGTTCTAGACTCTCCAGCCAGGGGAAACATCCTCCCTGCATCTACCCTGTCGAGCCCTGTAAAAATGTTGTATGTTTCAATGAGATCACCTCTCATTCTTCTAAACTCTAGAGAATATATTCCTAGTCTATTCAATCTCTCCTTATAGGACAATCCCCCCATCCCAGGAATCAGTCTGGTGAACCTTTGTTGCACTCCCTCTATGGCAAGTATATCCTTCCTTAGGTAAGGAGACCAAAACTGTACACAATACTCCAGGTGACGTCTTTACTCTTATACTCAAAGCCTCTTGTAATAAAGGCCAACATACCATTTGCTTTCCTAATTGCTTGCTGTACCTGCATGTTAACTTTCAGTGATTCGTGTACAAGGATGCCCAGGTCCCTCTGAACACCAACATTTCCCAATCTCTCACCATTTAAACAATACTCTGCTTTTCTATTTTTCCTACCAAAGTGGATAACTTCACATTTCTCCACATTATATTCCATTTGCCATGTTCTTGCCCACTCACTTAGCTTGTCTATATCCCCTTGAAGCCTCTTTGCATCCTCCTCACAACTTACATTCCCACCCAGCTTTGTATCATCAGCAAACTTGGATATATTACATTTGGTCTCCTCATCCAGATCATTGATATAGATTGTGAATAGCTGAGGCCCGAGCACTGATCCTTGCGGTACCCCACTAGTTACAGTCTGCCAACCCGAAAATGACCCATTTATTCCTACTCTCTGTTTTCTGTCCGTTAACCAACCCTCAATTCATGCCAGTATATAAGAACATAAGAAATAGGAGCAGGAGTAGGCCATTCAGCCCTTCGAGCCTGCTCCGCCATTCAATGAGATCATGGCTGACCTTCTGCCTCAACTCCATTCACCGGCCCTATCACCATATCCCTTGATGCCCTTACTAGTCAGAAATCTATCGACTTCTGTTTTGAATATATCCAATGACTGAGCCTCCACAGCCCTCTGGGGTAGAGAATTCCAAAGATTCACCACCCTCTGTGTGAAGAAATTTCTTCTCATCTCAGTCCTGAATGGCCTACCCTTTATCTTGAGGCTGTGGCCCCTGGTTCTAGACTCCCCAGCCAAGGGAAACATTCTCCCAGCATCCATCCTATCAAGCCCTGTAATAATTTTGTATGCTTCAATGAGATCCCCTCTCATTCTTCTGAATTCAAGAGAATACAGGCCTAGTTTACTCAATCTCTTCTCATACGACAGTCCCGCCATCCCAGGAATCAATATCATGAACCTTCGTTGCACTCCCTCTATGGCAAGTATATCCTTCCTTAGGTAAGGAGACCAAAATTGTACACAATACTCCGGGTGTGGTCTCACCAATGCCCTATATAATTGGAGTAAGACTTCTTTACTCCTGTACTCAAATCCTCTTGTAATGAAGGCCAGCATACCATTTGCCTTCCTAATGGCTTGCTGCACCTGCACATTCACTTTCAGTGACTCATGTACAAGGACACCCAGGACCCTTTGAGCATCTGCATTCCCCAATCTTTCACCATTTAGGAAATACTCTGCTTTTCTGTTTTTTCTACCAAAGTGGATAACTTCACATTTATCCACATTATATTCCATCTGCCATGTTCTCGCCCACTCACTGAGCCTGTCAAGATCCCCTTGAAGCCTCTTCACATCCTCTTCGCAACTGACACTGCCACCTAGCTTTATATCATCAGCAAATTTGGAAATGTTACATTTCGTCCCCTCATCCAAATCATTGATATAGATTGTGAATAGCTGGAGCCCAAGCACCAATCCTTGCGGTACCCCACTAGTCACAGCCTGCCATCCTGAAAAAGACCCGTTTATCCCTACTCTTTGTTTTCTGTCTGTTAACCAATTCTCAATCCATGCTAGTATATTACCCCCAATTCCATGTGCCCTAATTTTGTTCAGCAACCTCTTGTGTGGGACCTTATCGAAGGCCTTCTGGAAATCCAGATACACCACATCTACCGGTTCCCCTTTGTCTACTCCACTAGTTACATCCTCAAAGAACTCCAACAGGTTTGTCAAACAGGATTTCCCTTTCATAAATCCATGTTGACTCTGCCCAATCTTACTATTAGTTTCTAAGTGCCCAGTTATTGCATCCTTTGTAATAGATTCCAGCATTTTCCCAACTACTGATGTGAGGCTAACAGGCCTGTAGTTCCCCCAATCCCATGAGTCCTAATTTTGTTTAATAACCTCTTGTGTGGCACCTTATCGAATGCCTTCTGAAAATCCAAACACTCTACATCCACTGGTTCCCCCTTATCTATTCTGCTACTTACAACATCAAAAAACTCTAACAGATTTGTCAAACACGATTTGCCTTTCATAAATCCGTGTTGACTCTGCCCAATCCTATTATTATTTACTAAGTGCCCTGTTACCACGTCCTTAATAATAGATTCCAGCATTTTCCCTACGACTGATGTCAGCACCATTATATTTCTTTTCTTAATGTCAGCTGAGGCTCAGTTGGTAGTATTCTTGCCCCTGAGTCAGGAGGTTGTGAGTTCAGAGTTCAACCCCAGGGACTTGAGCACAAAAATTTAGGCTGACACTCTAGTGCAGTGTCAGATGTGCTGCCGTCAGATGAACTGTTAAACTGAGGTCCCATCTGCTCTCGCAGGTGGACATAAAAGATCCCAAATTACTATTTCAAAGAAGAGCAGCGGAGTTATCCTTGGCGTCCAGGCTAATATTTATCCCTCAATCAGCATCACTGAAACAGATTATCTGGTTATTATCACATTGCTGTTTATGGGAGCTTGCTGTGTGCAAATTGGCTGCCGCATTTCCTACATTACAACAGTGACTACACTTCAAAAAAGTACTTCATTGGCTGTAAAGCGCTTTGGGACGTCCTGTGGTTGTGAAAGACGCTATATAAATGCAAGCCTTTCTTTCTTTTTCTTTTACTTTTCATAGAGTAGATCGGCCCCAACTTGTCAGTGCAACCTGGCATATGCCAGCTCCATTGTTCCTGGAATCATCGATCACCTCGAGCCCTGTTTTAGACTGAGAATTCTATCTTCACTTATTGAAAATAGGGCTGATCCCCCTATCAGGCAAACCCGGTGACAAATGGCACTCACAGGGAGTGTTGGTTGGGAAACTGTGGGCCTATAGCACCTGATTTTCAATTTATTTAAACAAATGGGCAGATAATCAGGGGTTGTATGCCCAGCATTCCCTGAGCAATGCTCCCTGTGAGTGCTATTCCTCACTAGACCATCTGGTTGGGGGAATCTGCTCTTACATATTCATAGCCTGTGGTCTGGAATGTTCTATTTAACGAATATATAACTTACTTGCCCTGACCCCAAGTGATCCCAAACCTATTTTGCAAAGGTGTTGATTTGTACTGGTAATGTGATACAATCGTGCTGACAAGATTTATGCCATGAATTTTTAACACTCAGCAGTGTAGTCAAGAGTCATTGGCTACCACGTCATTTATTTTTAATGGAAAAGATGTAAAATACATTATTTAATGTAGCATTACTTTTAAAGGACTTTTTTATTCCTTTCTGTTTTACAGATGGTGCAGTTTTTAACCTTAATGGGAATAGGCCTTAATTCTTAGAGGGAAAAATTTGGTTGGTTAGTGCCTCCCGCTAGCGCCTCTGGGGGGCGATAACAGGGCGCTAATGATTTACCGCCCGGGCGTGGCGATGTTACCGGAGTCCGCGAAATTCACCTGGCGATTTGCGGCGGCAGTAATCCCTAGCGCCACGCTCTCCTGCGCCCGGAGATCGTGATGCCATCCGGCTGCACAGCGCCCCGTTAGCGCCCCGGACCCGAAATTCGGTTCCGCCCCCTGCAGCATCACCAAGCGACAACACCGACAGCTGCAGGAGACGTTGTTCGGGAGGCTGGGTGCTTCAGGAGCGCTATTTAAAGGTAAGGCCACTGGTCTTCAGTAGAAATGTGTTTTCTTCCTTTAGGGTGCATTTTGAAAATTTTTAAATGCCGCGATTGATCAGATATGCACTCTGTTAGAGTGCTTGGGGCTGATCGTCGAGGATACCGGCTGCCGTTGGCGACAAGGGAGATCGTTCAAATGCAGAGCCTGCAGCAATGGCCCTTCCCTTTAAGGGAGGGAAGGAGCCCTTGGATCCCGGCAGCGCTGGAGTGGTCATTGTGCATCGCTGCACCTCTACCGCCTCCGCCACCCACCCCTCCCCTGCGAGGGTTAGCGCTCCAGAAGGGAAGTGGTAGTGCTTGATTTAGTGCTCCACTTCCTTCCTGGAGCGCTAACACTGAATTTACCGAAAGCTGAGAATGATTAGCGCCTGGCGCTAATTTTTCCAGATTTCAAAATTTAGCGCCCCAAACAGGGCGATACCGAATTTCTCGCCTATAATGTGGTGGAAATCTGCAATCGTAAGGGACGATTATAAATGAGTGATTGAATTCCCCCTTTGCCATATTGGCTTAATTGTTGGCCTAAGATGCTGCATAGAAACTTTTCTGCCGGCACCTGGGGAAATGGTTTCCTTTGGTTGCTCTGCGCCATCAACGGTGGGTCGGTTTCTTGTTTTTGCTGGAGAATTACTCTGGGGTTCTTCCAATCTCCCGCCGTAACTTTGGTGGAAGATCAACAAAAACCCAGGAGAAAAAATGCAAACAACTGTTTTTGGTCATTGACGCCGCTTCTCTTGAGATGTGCTGGAGAAACCCCACCGAAATTCCAGGCTGCTACTTCTACCAAAATCATAAAAGCGAGGGAAAGAAAATCAGACAGTGGGTCAACTCATAGCATTTTAATATACACATTCTGTTCAATTGTGCAAGCGTGACATTCACAGAGATCCAGAGTACAGGTCACACTCTTACAAATTGGATTGGGAAATGGTGCAAATGAATGAGATGCGAAAAACAATTATCTGAATGAAATAATGTAATTCTATGTAATAATCTTTCAGATTCTTTTGATGATGAAGATTAGGAATTACTTTAGTACAGGATGCAATGTCGGCCCGGAATTTGCAGTTGGGATGACGGCGAACTGGCAGCGTTCGTCGTCATTCCGCCTTTGAAACTGACTGTAACTTCGGGATTTTGCGCGGGTGTATGTGGAAATTCCAAAGATGCGGTCAGTCATTGGCAGCTCTGACACAGGCTGCGCTGTGCACCCCCCCCCCCCCCCCCGCACAGAGCCGGCAATCTGTGTAATCAGCCAAATCATTGAAACTGGCGTAAACTTCAGCTCTTCCGCAGTAATTACACTCTTAAATTCCCCACTAAAAGTTAGACCCAAAGGGATTAGGTGTAACTGGGATTTTAACAGCGTTATTACTGCTAAACAAATCTTAAGGGCCTGGAAAACTAATTTTAATTTTGTGCTGTGTGAAATTTGTCCATTTTAATAAAAATTAAAATTTTAAAGAAACTTTTCAAAATTAATTTTTTTTAAAGTTTGTCCATCTTTATTTTAGGTTTGCCTTTTCCCCATGTGAGAGCTCCAATCTTTCTTTTGCTCTTTCTAACTATTTTAAAATGTTAGAATTTTAAGAACTTACTCACTTCCTTGTTGGCTGTCTGTGAGAATTCTGCCTTTTGATTGGCTACTTAGACAGCTTGTTGATGTCACAGCAGTTTGAGCAAGGGAATCCCCACTACAGTCGGTTGAATTGAATTGAAGGTTGGAAAACCCGAAGTTCTTGACACAGGGATTGTGAGATCCTTGTGCGGAGCGTACTTCGGGGCCAGCGGCGAATGCCTTCGCTTCATTGCTGACCGCAAATTCTGGGCTATTATTTTTGTTGTTGCTCATGAGTACTCCTCTATTTCCAATTGGTTGCTGGTCTCTACCAGCAACAGAGCAAAAGAGAATGAGTTCAAAGTCCTGCTCAGACTTTAAAATACAACATCCATGCACTAAATCATGTTTGAATCTAGTATGTACAGCATTTCATGAGGTATGAGGTTGTGGTGAACCTGACACATTTTATGATAGATACTCTAACTGTGGCCACAGTTACATTCTTTTGGGGAAATCATTCCCCCCCTCTCCAGATCTCTGCCAATGCCAGTTGTTAATTGCCAAACTCGCAACAAGTCTAATTCACCCATCACTCCTGTGTCCGCTGACCTACATTGGCTCCCGGTCTGGCAAAGCCTTGATTTTAAAATTCTCATCCATGTTTTCAAACCCCTCCATGGCCTCGTCCCTCTCTCTGTGACCTCTTCCAGCCTTACAACATGCTGAGATCTCTGTGCACCTCCAATTCTGGCCTCTCAAATTCCCTCACTGAACCTCTCCACCTTTCTATCTCTCTCTCCTGCTTTAAGGCACTTCTTAAAACCTATCACTTTGATCAAGATTTCAGTTTTCTGTCCTAATGTCTCCTCAGTGTTAAATTTTGTTTGATAATGCTCCTGTGAAGCGCCTTGGGACATTTTGCTACGTTAAAGGCGATAGATAAATGCAAGTTTTTGTTGTTGGTGTTGTTGTTTGTGAAATTGTATCAACTTAAGTGGCATTTACCTACAGGTTGTGATTTTCCATCCTTTCTCAAATTGGCATCTCCCTTATGTAAGGTTTCCAAAATTTTGCAGATCCCCAAAAACCTAAGGAAAAAGGACTTTGGAACTACCTCAGAGTGATAAAAATGTAGTTGGGCCTAACCTAAGGAATTTAAGACCAAAAACCAAGTTTTGGCATTTTAAAACTATGTCTGGGCCTGTAAAGGGACAAGGAGGTGGGACGACCTCTGTAAAAGCAGTTTTGGTTATTGCAGTTAATTACACTGTCTGGGGAACTGGGATGACCTCACTCAAGCCCCAGCAGACATTAACATTTGAACAATAGACCCAGGGAAAGAGCAGTCCCACCCAAAATACAGGCCCCATCAAAACCGATTACAGGGCCCATCAGAAACATGCATAATAAAACCCACTCAGGACCATTCTATAGAAAGACCGAGCCCAGCCTAGAAACCCAAAACACAAAATCAATCACCAGTGATCAACCAAGGAGATCGACAGGATGCAAACCATCCCAAAGGCCATTTGACACCTACAGAGCAGTTACTGGTAACAGACCCGCCAAAATCAGACAATGAACTGAGTAGATTTGGCGAGTAGATAAGGCCATGTTCAATGGGTGAGATTGAAGGCCTGTTAAAAAACCAGTTAACGCGCTAGTAAGTCGTTACTGATTTACGAGCCCGCCAAAACCAGACAATGAACTGAGTAGATTTGGCGGGTAGATAAGGCCACCTCAATTCCGTATAATTGAAGGCCCGTTAAGCAGTTCAAGGTCGCAGTCGGTGGTCATCAGAAGAAGAAGAAACCAGTAAGAAGACAAACCGAGCTGGAAGCGAGTCGGCATCGCTCACCACTCAGACACACCTGAGTCCAGCTCGTGAAGATACCAGCTCAACGGACCTCCAACAACGGTCCCAACACAGTCACCCAGAGCAACAAGCAGCAACAAGTCACCGACGGCTCCACGAGGTCGACCGACACACTAGACAAGGCCTAAAACCATCGCGGAAACCAAAGGCCTCAAGTAACCAACAACCGCATATTACCCCCAACGGATCGGGTAATAGCAGGCCACCGCGACCAACAAAGAACAACTCAAGGGAAGAAAACCCGAAGAACCGCAAAATTTCCACTCTACAATCTGCTCCTGACTTACCCCTGAGTAAGATTTTCCCCAAAGACTCTAAACCCTACTTCTAAACCAGAGAAATTGGGTACTCACCAGATAGATCCAAAACGACATCCTACCGCATCAGCTGACTCGCGAAGACTGACCAGAGACGCAGGTGAAGTCCTCTACCGTGTATGGGGTACGGCAGACACTAACCGCCATAAACAGCGAACCCCAAAACCACGATTTAGCCCAACTGTCAAAGGATTGGTGAGCATTATCCCTGGTCCTTCAAAACCTAACTTAGCTAGTAAAGTGGGGTTGGGAGGGGTGAAGTATTGTTCTACTGTTATTTCCCTCGCTTGTACCGAAGTGTTCCCCACCTTTAGAGTGTCAAGAGTGTTGTCATTTTGTGTTTTACCTTTTTAATAAAGATTGAAGTTCTTTTCATCAAACTCAGTTGTCTGCTGCACCTTTTGTCACAACCCCCAAATAAGTCCACGGTCTAGAACCAAGGGTGTGGGAGCGATTCAAACCGCTCAGAAGTCAGAGGTAAAGCTGACACAAACCACCACCCCCTACACTTAGGTGGTCTGAATGAAATCCGGACTGTTTCACCTGTAAAATCTCAGAGCACAGCCCATGTCCTACACTCTGTGGCACAGCACATTTAGTGTACTAATGTACTTAGTCACCCAGATGCCTTCTGCTAAACCACTTGAAGGTGATTTTTAAAAAAATACCTCCCTTGACTCCACACTCTTAAATTTAACTCTAAAGATGGAAATGCAATGTGAAAATTAATCATATTTCTACTTTATACGGCTTGGAGATGCATTCTGTTTTTCTGAAAGTTAAACCATCCATTAAAGTTAGATGGATCAGATTAAACATCATGGAACCAACCAGGGAACAGGCTATTTTAGATCTTATATTGTATAATGAGACAGGGTTAATTCGCAATCGCATAGTAAAGGATCCTTTGGGGCAGAGTGATCATAATATGATAGAATTTCACATTAAGTTTGAGAGTGACTTGTCTAAGTCCGAAATTAGAGTTTTAAACTTAAATAAAGCCAATTACATAGGTATGAGGGGCGAGTTGGCTAAGGTAGATTGGAAAAATAGATTAAAAGGTATGGCAGTAAATAAGCTTTGGCTAGCATTTAAAGAAATATTTCATAATTCTCAACAAAAATACATTCCATTGAGAAACAAAAACTCCACGGGAAAAGTGATCCATCCATGGCTAACCAAAGATGTTAAGGACAGCATTAGATTGAAAGAAGAAGCTTATAATGTTGCAAAGAATAGTAGGAAGTCTGACGATTGGGAGAGTTTCAGAAAGCAGCAAAGGATTACCAAAAAATTGATCAAAGGGGAAAAAATAGAACATGAGAGAAAACTAGCAAGAAAGATAAAAACAGATTGTAAGAGCTTCTACAAGTATGTAAAAAGGAAGAGAGTAACAAAGGTGAACGTTGGTCCCTTAGAGACTGAGAAAGGAGAAATTATTATGGGGAATAAGGAAATGGCAGAAACGTTAAACAAATATTTTGTATCTGTCTTCACAGTAGAAGACACAAAAAGCATACCAAAAATGTTGGGGAACCAAGGGTCTAATGAGGGTGAGGAACTTAACATAATTAATATAAGTAGAGAAAAAGTACTAGAGAAACTGATGGGACTAAAAGCTGACAAATCCCCTGGGCCTGATGGCCTACATCCTAGAGTTCTAAAAGAGGTGGCTGCAGAGATCGTGGATGCATCGGTTTTGATCTTCCAAAATTCCCTAGATTCTAGAATGGTCCCAGCGGATTGGAAGGTAGCAAATGTAACATCGCTATTCAAGAAAGGAGGGAGAGAGAAATCAGGGAACTACAGGCCAGTTATCTGAACATCAGTCATCAGGAAAATGCTGGAATCCATTGTTAAGGACGTGGTATTAGGACACTTAGAAAATCATAATATGATTAGGCAGAGTCAACATGGTTTTATGAAAGGCAAATTTGTTAGAGTTTTTTGAGGATGTAACTGGCAGGGTAGATAATGGGGAACCAGTGGATGTAGTATATTTGGATTTCCAAAAAGCATTCAATAAGGTGCCACATAAAAGATTATTACACAAGATAAGGGCTCATGGTGTTGGGGGTAATATAATAGCATGGATAAAGGATTGGTTAACGGACATAAAATAGAGAGTAGGGATAAACGGGTCTTTTTCAGGTTGGTAGGCTGTAACTAGTGGGGTGCTGCAAGGATCAGTGTTGGGGCCTCAGGTATTTACAATCTATATTAATGACCTAGATGAAGGGACCGAGTGTAATATATCCAAGTTTGCTGACTATACAAAGCTAGGTGGGACAATAAGCTGTGAGGAGAACACAAAGGGCTGGATTTTGCCAATGGGGAGCTTTTGGACGTGGGACTCCCAATTGTCGGATTTTAGTCCCGCCTCCATCAACTTCTGGCCAATCCATGTTATTTTCCCCTGATTGGACTTGTTAAGCTCGCCCAGCAATCACTGACATTCTCTGTAGTTTGATGAGTTCTTGAATTCAAGACTCATCAAACCTCTTTATTTAGCAGAAATTAGATGGTTGTTGCATTGGAGAATGCAGCGACCATCTGTCATCTCTGCCGCGGAGGTGCGAGACTCTCCGCTTACCCTACTCTTGAAGCCTGCAAGAAGAAACAAAGGTAAGTAAACTATTACTAACACTTTCCACTTACCTCACATACTTACTTCTCCACACTTGCACCCATCACTTACCTTCACAGTGCACTTTTGGACCCCTCCGACCCCCGCAGACCCACTACTCGCCTCGATGACTCTGGCAGGGTTTGCAGCCTTCGGGAAGCCCGCACTTGTGTGGGTAAAATGGGAATAATCCTCTTATCTACCTGTTAACAGGCAGATAAGTGGCACTAATCCCCTTCCCGCCTCCAAGGAGACAGGACCCGGCGCGGGTCGGCTACACGCCTCCTGGCAAGATGGCACGGAGGCGGGTTGGGGGCGGGTTGGGCACCCGCACCCAGATTCTCCCATTTTCCCGGCAGTCCCACACCCATTCCCGCCTCCACTGGGCTGGAAAGATCGCGCCCAAAGAGTCTGCAAAGGGATATAGATAGACTACGTGAGTGGGCAGTAAGGTGGTAGATGGAGTATATTGTAGGGAAATGTGAAGTTATTCACTTTGGTAGGAAGAATAGAAAAACAGAATTTTTTTAAATGGTGAGAAACCTCCAAATGTTGATGTTCAGAGAGATTTGGGTGTCCTCGTGCAAGAAACGCAGAAAGCTAGCATACAAGTACAGCAATCAATAAGGAAGGCAAATGGCATGTTGGCCTTTATTGCAAGGGGCTTGGAGTACAAGAGTAAGGAAGTCTTGCTACAATTGTACAGGGCCTTGGTGAGACCACACCTGGAGTACTGTGCACAGTTTTGGTCTTCTTATCTAAGGAAGGATATACTTGCCATGGAGGCGGTGCAATGAAGGTTCACTAGATTGATTCCTGGGATGAGAGGGCTGTCCTATGATGAGAGATTGTGTAGAATGGGCCTATACTCTCTGGAGTTTAGAAGAATGAGACGTGATCTCATTGAAACATACAAGATTCTTAAGGGGATTGAGAGTGTAGATGCTGAAAGGTTGTTTCCCCTGGCTGGAGTGTCTAGAACTAGGGGGCATAGTCTCAGGATAAGGGGTAGGCCATTTAAGACCGAGATGAGGGGGAATTTCTTCACTCAGAGGGTTGTGAATCTTTGGAATTCTCTGCCTCAGAGAGTTGTGAATGCTGAGTCTTTGAGTATATTCAAGGATGAGATAGATAGATTTTTGGACTCTAGGGGAATCAAGGGATATGGAGATCGCGCGGGAAAGTGGAGTTGAGGTCGATGATCAGCCATGATGGCCTACTCCTGCTCTTATTTCTTATGGATCAAACGCATGTTGGACAATAACTCCTGTAGATAGCTTGATGTATGGACACATAGGGCTCGATTTTAATTCCCGAGGTGGGTTGGAGTCGGGTTGCGTGGTGAGCGCGTTCCAGAGCCGCTTCTGGCGGGATCAGCTGCTGATATCCGATTTTGATTCAATGAGCTTATTAATTTCAAGGAGGGGCGCTGGCCGGTCCAATGAGTGGGATCGGGTCGGCTGGCCGCCTCTGATGACGTCATCATAGCAGCTGCTTTTAAAGCTACCATTCAGCCTAAGTCTTTCTCTTGTGGATTCCTGGACTTGATTTATATGCAATGACTTCTTCTAGAGGCAAGGCAGCTCCTCGTTTTAATGATGACTCCCTCCATGTACTTGTGGATGCTGTCAGAGGGCGCAGGGAGATTCTCTTCCCTCCTGATGGCCGGAGGAAGCCTCCTCAGCAGACCAAGGCAACCTGGCTGTACATTGCTCAGGAGGTGAGCACAAGGTGCATATGTTCACGCTCATGGATCAAGTGCTGAAAAAGGTTTAATGATCTTTTGCGAACATCAAAAGTGAGTATCCCATCACACTTGCCTTCAATCTGCTTCCCTTCTCTTCTCATCACCAGCACTCTGCGTTGTAAGCCTGCTCCTTCACATCCCAGTTTACCCTTACTTCCCTTTCACCCTTACCTACCCATTTCTGTCTCTGCACTGAATCACTTCAGCATCCTGCCTATGCACCCCTTAGACTCGCTCTCACTGTTATGCAGTGACAACAACTAACAATGCACAGGGAGCTACCTTCCTCTTGGCACCTTACCCCATCTTCGTCTACCTCAAAGCTTCTATGGTAGGGATTAATCACACTCACTCCATCACTGTGGCTGAAAAGCGCTTGTGTCCCTCCTTGCAGGAAAAGATAGCACACAATAAGAGGGAGAGAGCACTGACTGGAGGAGGAACACCTACCCTAGCCACATTGACCAGTGCTGAGGAGGCTGCAAACGAGATTGTTGGAGGTGGCGAGGACTGGAAGTGGGTGATGGAGAGACGGGCACACTAGAGGAAGCTGGTGACATAATAGAGTTTCATTCCTCTCAGAATGCAATAGCATATGATGTTCATAGACAATTGCGTTATATCATCTGCTCAAAAGGATGTGTCGGCTACATCAATATCAGATGTCTAATTCAAGCCTTTACTCTCCCACAGGACCATCGAGCGCCCCCCTCCCCACGATCCAGGACGAAGAGCCGGACAACTCCTCAGAGGAACCTGAAGCCTCTGAGGGAGCAGCGTCACCAGGACTCAGCGCACCCAGCACCAGCGCAGCAGCGCACACTTCGGTGGGGCCCTCGCAAGTTAGAGTAGTGTTGTCACCTGGTCTATCACTGCATACAAGTGAGCATCAGCAGATGGTAGAGACAGTGACAGCAGTGGAGAGTCCTCGGCGGAGGTCGCAGGACTCCTAGCTCTGCTGAGCTGCATGCAGACGCTGTGCCTCTGGGGCCATCCAGAAAAAATGCAGTTCGGGAAATACAGGAACAAGTGCAGGTGTCTCTGGAAGGGTTTGCCTCCAGGGTTAGTGCGAGTGTGGAGAGAATGGAGGAGTCCATCTGTAATATCAGCATTGCCGTAGTGGAGGCAATGGTGCATGAACGCACCACCATGGATAGGATGGCAACCTCCGTGGAAAGGATGGCTACGTCCATGGAGGAAATAAGTCGCCAGAGTCAGGAAAACATGGTGACTGTTCAGAATAGAATGTCATCTCTGGAGGAGTGATGGGCAGCTATTGAGCAGAGAGACCAGAGCTTCATGGACATCCTTTTGATGAGGACTGCCAGTGCAGATACAGGTCCTCATGGTCCCTCTGAAGTGCAGCAAGGTGCTCTCCTGCCACTTGCCAGCACTGAGGTGCGGCTGACCCATGAGAGTGATGTTGTTGGCAGGACAGAAGGAAGTGTGGGCTCCTCTCAAAGTGCTCACATGACCATACCACTACGGAGCCCTCGGTCAGAGACCCACTTTGCAGAGACAACTGAGATGGCCATTTCAGCCCCTGTACAGCTGCAGGAAATGCAGACTGTTGAAGAGCCCTCCCAGGCTCCCAAACCCAGAGGACGCCCGCCAAAGGCATCTAAGCAGGCGCAGCATCCTAGTCAACAAGGTGCCTCTACATCTGCTGAAGCCACAGGGGAAGCACCACGTAGAAGCACGTGTAAGAGAAAGATTAAGCACCTATAGTCACAAGGGGAGTCACTTGGGTGAATTATATATTTTTTCTGACTCTTGCTGGTTTATTATCCTTTTGTCATGTGTAAAAGATAAATTATGTCAAACAGTTGATTGTGTGGCCTATGTGTTATGGGAAATGGCAAAAGCGCATTGAGGGCTCAGGGCGACTTGCTTTTGTAATGCTGATGGTAAAAGTGATAGGAAATAACAGGGTATAGCAGAGATGAAGTATGATGTTGGACAAGTGTCGCCTGCAATTACACAGCCATATGGTTGCCACCTATGGTTGAAGAGTAAGCTTATGCTAATGTGGCATGGCATTGTGCATACCCTGCTTGACGGGCAGCAGTGAACCCCTCATCCTCCTCCTACTCCTCTTCCCAGGAAGACCTGTGGTGAGCCACGCGGCTGCTACTCCTCCGATTATGTGGACCAGGATGAGAGGGCATAAATGTTTCCCATCCCCTTGTTATAGATTTCATTTGAGGTAACAATCTTGCAAGCGCACAGTCGAAGTGGCCTGAAATTATTCCATTCATGTCACACTGCAGTTGGGTGTCAGCTTGAGCAGTAAGAAGGTCAGTAGATGAACAAAATGTTATCCCATACCTACAACAGCAAAGTTGTTGCATTTGAATGTCAGCCATGTTTCAGGGGCGCTTTTAAAGCGCTCCACCAATGTATACAAATCATGTCCTCCAGCAACTCGTCTCCTTGAACCTGGCCTGTTTCTGACTAGTAGGGAAACAGGAGCCAGAAGCACGAAAATGGGAAGCCACTATGAAAATAGGATTAGCAAGGCAGTTAACAGATTGTTAACTGCCTTAACTACCTGTCCCACCGGTTCCAGACAGGTCAGTTTGGGAGCAGCTGAACAGACACTCACGAAAATTGGATGGGGGCGGGATGGAGGCAGGTTGGGTGTCTGAAGCCATTTTTTCCAATTTTCGCAACAGACCCGCCTCCAAACCCACCTCCTCAGGGCTATTCAAATCGAGCCCAAATATATTCTTGAGACTTCTAGGAAAATAGTTTATGGTGCTATTATGGTACCAATTCAGCATTTTGCTTCAGGTATAAAACCATGTGGATGTCACACCACTTTGGCTTTGCTCCAGTTTAACAGCAACTGGTGAGAATCATTTTTCAAACTTTCTCAATAATAGTATGGGTCACATATGGTAGATGTATATAACTGCACTATAAAGAACTGGCAGAAGCTGACATAGTGAGAGAGGAAGTATTAAGGGGTTTAGCAGCTTTAAAAGTGGATAAATCCCCAGGCCCGGATGAAATGCATCCCAGGCTGTTAAGCGAAGCAAAAGAGGAAATAGCAGAGGCCCTGACCATCATTTTCCAGTCCTCTCTGGCTTCAAGTGTGGTGCCGGAGGACTGGAGGACTGCTAATGTGGTACCCTTGTTTAAAAAGGGAGAAAAGGATAGACCGAGTAATTACAGGCCAGTCAGCCTAACCTCGGTGGTGGGGAAATTATTGGAAAGAATTCTGAAGGAGAGGATAAATCTTAATTTAGAAAGACACGGATTAATCAAGGATAGTCAGCATGGATTTCTTAAGGGAAGGTCGTGTCTGACAAACTTGATTGAATTTTTTGAGGAGGTAACAAGGAGGGTAGTGCGTTTGATGTAGTGTATATGGACTTTAGCAAGGCTTTTGATAAGGTTCCACAGGGCAGACTGGTCACGAAGTTAAAAGCCCATGGGATCCAGGGCAAAGTGTCAAGTTGGATTCAAAACTGGCTCGGAAGCAGGAAGCAGAGGGTAATGGTTGATGGGTGTTTTTGTGACTGGAAGGCTGTTTCCAGTGGGGTTCCGCAGGGCTCAGTACTAGGTCCCTTGCTTTTTGTGGTATATATCAATGATCTAGACTTGAATATAGGGGGTATGATTAAGAAGTTTGCAGATGATACTAAAATCGGCTGTGTGGTTGATACTGAAGAAGGAAGCTGTAGACTGCAGGAAGATAGCAATAAATTGGTCAGGTGGGCAGAACAGTGGCAAATGGAATTCAATCCAGAGAAGTGTGAGGTAATGCATTTGGGGAGGGCTAACAAGGAAAGAGAATACACATTAAATGGTAGGACACTGAGTAGTGTAGAGGAACAAAGGGATCTTGGAGTGCATGTCCACAGATCCCTGAAGGTATCAGACCAGGTAGATAAGGTGGTTAAGAAGGCACACAGAATGCTTGCCTTTATTAGCTGTGGCATAGAATACAAGCTTCTCATTTTTGTCCACCCCAGTCCAACGCCGGCATCTCCACATCATAGAATACAAGAGCAGGGGGGGGTATGCTTCAACTGTATAAAACACTAGTTAGGCCTCAGCTAGAGTACTGCATGCAGTTCTGGTCACCACATTACAGGAAAGATGTGATTGCACTAGTAAGGGTACAGAGGAGATTTACAAGGATGTTGCCGGGAGTAGAGAATCTTAGCTATGAGGAAAGACTGGATAGGCTGGGTTTGTTTTCCTTGGAACAGAGGAGGCTAAGGGGAGACCTTATTGAGGTGTATAAAATTATGAGGGGACTAGATAAAGTGGATAGAAAGGACCTATTTCCCTTAGCAGAGGGGTCAAAAACCAGGGGGCACAGATTTAAAGTAATTGGTGGAAGATTTAGAGGGAATTTGAGGGTAAATTTCTTCACCCAGAGGGTTGTGGGGGTCTGGAACTCACTGCCTGAAAAGGTGGTAGATGCAGAAACCCTAACCACATTTAAAAAGTACTTGGATGTGCACTTGGGATGCAGTAACCTGCAGTGCTATGGACCAAGAGCTGGGAAGTGGGATTAGGCTGGATAGCTCTTTGTTGGCTGGCATGGACACGATGGGCCGAAATGGCCTCCTTCCGTGCTGTAACTTTCTATGATTCTATGATTCTATGATTTACCAGTTGAAACAGCAATTTACTTGTACTTCTTTCAATTTAATAAACTGTATTCGCTGCTCACGATGCGGTCTCCTCTACATTGGGGAGACCAAACACCGATTGGGTGACCGCTTTGTGGAACACTTCCGTTCAGTCTGCAAGCATGACCCCGAGCTTCCGGTCGTCTGTCTCTTTTATTCTCCGCTCCAATCCCACTCTGACCTCTCTGTCATTGACCTTTTACACTGTTCCAATGAAACTCAATGTAGGCTCGAGGAACAGCATTTCACCTTTTGATTAAGCACTTTACAGCCTTCCGGACTCAACATTGAGTTCAACAGTTCCAGATCGTAACTACTGCCCCCATTTTTTCAGACAGCAGCTGTTGGTAATGTTTCCGCCATTCCCATTTATACCTACTCTAGTTCCACCTTTTGTTTCTTTACTTGTCCCATTACCATCCCCTTTTGCCTTCCACCATCATCCCTTTTGTCCTTGTACACGAATCACTGAAAGTTAACATGCAGGTACAGCAAGCAATTAAGAAAGCAAATGGTACATTGGCCTTTATTACAAGAGGATTTGAGTATAAGAGTAAAGGGGGCAAAAATTAGGTTGATTAGCGCCTCCCGTTAGCGCCCTAAGACATTTTGCGGCGGCGTTAAACACTACTGCCACGATTTCCTGCGCTCGCAGATCGTGACTGTCGGTTGAGCGTGCAACGTCCCGGTAGCGCCCCGGACCAGATAGTGAGCCGCGCCCCCTGCCTTTCCACCTTCCGCTAGCAATGACAGGTAGAGGGGAACGTTTTGCAGTCGGGAAGGGGCTGGGGGAGCGCTATTTAAAGGCGGCCGCTTCCTGCCTTTTTTTGTCGGTGACATTTTTGAACCATGCATTCTGAGAGAGAGAGAGATTCTGAGAGAGAGAGAGAGAGACTTCTGGAGAGATTCAACGCTGTGTGAAGGAGTTTTGGGTACTAAGCAGCACTTTGCAGGTTCATTTTGATTTGACCTTCCTTGCATCGATTGAGAAGAGACTATGGGGGCTGCACTCTGAGTTTTTTCCCTGGGCCTCTCCATTGTTCTTTCTAGCAGAATTGATGTACAGGTCTGTCCAGGCCGAGATTCAAGGCTGCAATGAGCAGGGTGAGGCTGGAGAGCAAGATCGACCCTCCCCTTTAAGAATTGGCCGGCGCCAGTGTGTCTGTGTTCCATTGCTGACTGACATCACATGAGCTTCGCCAGCACTCTGAGGTAGGGCCTTGCTCCACGGCGTTAGCGCCTTAAGAGAGGTGTGTAGCGCCTGATTTAGCGCTCAAATCACCTCCGGGGCGATCAAAGCCAAGTTTGCAGTCGGAGGCGATAATTAGCGGCAGGTGCTAAACTTTGCGCCCGGCCGATAATTGCGCCCCAAACGGGGCAAAACCGAATTTCTCCCCTAAGCCGTCTTACTGCAATTATATAGGGCTCTGGTGAGACCACACCTGGAGTATTGTGTACAGTTTTGATCTCCTTACCTAAGGAAGGATATTGTTGCCATAAAGGGAGTGCAATGAAGATTCACCAGACTGATTCCTGGGATGGGGGTTTGTCCTATGAGGAGAGATTGAGTAGACTTGGCCTATATTCTCTGGAGTTTAGAAGAATGAGAGGTGATCTCATTGAAACATACAAAATTCTTACAGGGCTTGACAGGGTAGATGCAGGGTGGATGTTTCCCTTGGCTGGGCAGTCTAGAATCAAGTGTCACAGTCTCACAATAAGGGGTCGGCCATTTAGGACTGAGATGAGGAGAAATTTTTTACTCAGAGGGTGGTGAATCTTTGGAATTCTCTACCCCAGAGGGTTGTGGAGGCTCAGTCATTGAATATATTCAAGACAGAGATCAATAGATTTTTGGATATTAAGGGAATCAAGGGATATGGGAAAAGTGCAGGAAAGTGAAGTTGAGGAAGAAGATCAGCCATGATCATATTGAATGGCGGAGCAAGCTCGAGGTGCCGAATGGCCTACTCCTGCTCCTATTTCTTATGTTCTTATCTCTCCTGCCTTCCACCCTATCACAGATCTTCCCTTTTGTTCTTTCATCTCCTCCCCCTTTCCCTGCCTCTGTACTTGCTTAAAACCTGTTACATCTCTAACTTTTTCCAGTTCTGATGAATGTCATCGACCTGAAACATTAACTTTGTTTCTCTCTTCACAGATATTTCTAGCGTTTTCTGTTTTTATATACCAGTTAATGTTGATTGATCTCAAATGACTTCCCTAATTGTAAAATGGTGACTCTGAGCAAAACATTGATAAAGGGTTTAAGATCATACATACTTCAGCTTTACATGCAATCCTGAGTTTTACCTCACCTCCCTAACATATGGAGATATAGCAAGAACAATCTGCAAACCATATTTAATTAGAGAGAAAACTATAGGTTAATGCTTCTGAGTGTGCACTGGTACCGGGGTATCTCACCCACTGCCAGTGCGAATTGAATAATTGTGCGCGAGCTGACGCTGATTTTTCTACATGTGCTGTCAGTGAGATAACTCACCTCTGAAAATGGTAGCCTCAAAGGTGAAATCAGTGCAGTGTCACATAATTCCTTTTTGTTGTTCAGCAGCAAACTTGAAGGACAGAAAAAAAATTGTTGAGAAATGAATTATTTCATTCAAACACATGTAGAAGGCACTTGTCACAGAATGTTGCTGATGCACTATAGCCTATGTCATTTTAAATTGAGAAACCTTGACAAACCGGTCAGTGTTCCTGTATCCTGATCAGGCTCTGCCTATATATCACACACTTCCCTGTATTTTTGTTCTGTTTTTCTAACTCACCTTTCTATACACACACAGAAATGAATGCACTCAGAAATAATAACACTTTATCATACTTTTCTTCATGTTTTCACCCAGGTACAAACAGGATTCTTTTTTAAATTAGGCTATGCAGTAATATTTATAAATGTCTACTTACATTTGTGCTGGTTCTCTTCTCAATCTTTACAGGTCCTGGCTGCTGTTTTTTCTGCGATTTTTTTAATCCTATTTTTCTTCTCCTGTTTTTTCTCTACTTCTCTTATTCCCCCTGCTAATTTTTGCCTTGGGAGGCACTTCAATAGTTTTCATAAACAATGGAAGTCCAATAATTTGGGATCTCAGGAATTCCTTGCCCATGTCTATATTCCCATCAGGAATTCCATAAAATATAAACCACCTCACCCCAATAGAAGCATCAGTAGCATTCAACTATAATTAAAATAATAATGTAAAACACACCTACCCCTTGTTTAAAAAGCCTTCAATTTCAATATACCTTACAAAGATTTTTCATTTTATTTTGATTTTAATATCTCTATATTATTCCAATGAATTTCTAACTAAATATGTTTTCATGTTACTTGTTGGCTTTCTTGCCTGATGCAGTCATCCAAGGCCATACAGTTGTCAGCTTATCACATTTGGCTCTGAACCAGTTGTTAGGGAAACAAGCTGGGGGATGGGTAGGATTGGAAGAATCATCTCGGTTCATTTCACAGAAAGGCTCCCTTGAATATACTTGTAAACTAGTCATGCCCATCCAAGTGCTATCGATATTTCTTCAATTTTCTTTTTGATTATAAAATAAAATAGTTTGTGAGAATTATTATACACTGTGGGAAAAATCATTAAACCAGTGGTTATGTCTTTTCTGGTTGCCAAAAGCAGCATCTTTAATAGAGGAGCCAGACCTGCAATGAGAGAATAGCTTGGATGTGTGAAAGGCTGTATAGAGAAGTACCTCTGTGTACGTTTTCATAGGTGCCATCTCCATCTGAGACAGCAGGTGGCCTACCTGCAAGGATTAGAGAGGGAACATCAAAACTTCTGCTGCTTGTTTTTCCCAATCGTACCTTTTTCTCTTCCTGAACTGTCTGCATTGAGAGGTGACTGATACAACAACAACTTGTATTTATATAGCACCTTTAATGTAGTAAAATTTCCCAAGGCTCTTCACAGGAGTATTATAAGACAAAAGATTTGACACTGAGCCACACAAGGAGAAATTAGGGCAGATGACCAAAAGCTTGGTCAAAGAGGTAGATTTTAAGGAGCGTCTTAAAGGAGGAAAGAGAGGTAGCGAGACGGAGAGGTTTAGGCAGGGAATTCCGGAGCTTAGGGCCTAGGCAACAGAAGGCATGACCACCGATGGTTGAGCGATTATAATCAGGGATGCTCAAGAGGGCAGAATTAGCGGAGCGCAGATATCTCAGGAGGTTGTGGGTCTGGAGGAGATTACAGAGATAGGGAGGGGTGAGGTCATAGAGGGATTTGAAAACAAGGATGAGAATTTTGAAATCGAGGCGTTGCTTAACCGGGAGCCAGCCAGTAGGTCAGTGAGCACAGGAAAGAATGAGTGACAATTGTCATGAAGCCTCATTACTGCCATAATCCCACTCAGACAGATGGCAAAGATTTGCTGATATGGAAATGGAAGTGCTACATTGATTCTGTTCTGAAGTTGGTACACTGTTGAGACTGTGGTGAGGCTTGAGAATGTGTGTGGCTAAGGTGTTATACAGAATAATATGTCTGGGTGATCTACAACTAGCCTGAATTGTACAAATGCAAGCCCCTGCTTCTCTTTGTTTTTTTTAATAAAGTTCATTTTTGTATCATCTTGCTTGACACCATTTCAGGCTTGATAATGAGATAAGGGTTATGCCTGCACAAAGGTGGCCCATGTGACCAAAGTCTACGCTGTACTAGAGACACTGCGGAGGCAGTGGTTTAACACTTCCTTTTACTGTACCTGACCTGGAAGTAGCTTGAAAGCGCATATCTGAAGTTCTTTTTTTTGTATCATTGTGTTTAGCAGTCTTTCAGACTTTCCCTGTCCATGATTTTGTGACCATTTAAAATAAATTTTACACATTCTGATGCAGAGTAGTGCTAACTGTTGGCAAGTTGTTTATGGATTTATGGAGAATTGCAGATGAAACACCCACCAGGAGTCTGAAGTTAGGAAGTCTGGTGTCGTAGAGTTCTAATAATAAAAAGTACCTAATGAATATATGTTTAATTATAGAAATGATTAATTTGCTGATAATTCTGTAGTGAGTTGTTATTATTCCCCGTTCCCTTTCCTGATTCGATCCCTGTCAGTGTCTGTGTAAATTTTACTAAAATCATTTTATAACACTTTCCTTAGGTAATATCAACTCATATCACAGTGGTCATAAGCTTGAGACTCAGTGATGGCTGACTGCCTGCCAACTAGTGTTGCATGTGTGAGGATTTTTCTCAGACTGCAACACTTTATAGGTTATTTCTCTATAAATCAGCACAAAAATCTTACCCCAGAAGCCACAGGCTTAGGATTACTTTACCTCCGAATGCTGGCAGTATAATCACCCTTCCAGTACAACACTGGGATTCTAAATCATTATCTGAAATAAAAAGAAGAAATACATAGCAGACCAGACAGCACCTGGGAAATGAAATGTTGGCTCGCCAGGCCCGGAGTTCCCTGGAAACTTGTGCGATTACAGACTGTACGTCATGACACAGGTGTAATGATGTGAACTTTACTCTGCAAAGCACACAGCATGATTTGTATTTTTATTCAACGGGTTTTAGTGTGACTGGACAATAAATGTGACTGATTAGATGCTTATCTTGATGGTAAACAGTTGCTCAGAGTGAAGGTTTAAATGATGGTTATAAAATGGTTTATTATTTAAGAGTTATATGAGTAGATAAAGGTACAGCAGGTATATAGTTGCTGTTTAGATCAACTAACAGTCTGTTTTTCAAGGACAGTGGACAGGCAAGGTAAGGATCAGTCTGTGCATCTCCTGTTCTGTGAGGATTATGAAGGCAAGTAGAGAAAGGCATTCAGTAAGAAGATTAGGGATTGCTTATAAATCTATGCTGCAATTTAGCTTGAAAAAGCATATAAAAATATATGATTTAAGTGTTTTATCAAAGATCAAGTGAAGTTATTGTTTTATATGGATTTGTTAGACTTGGATGTGATTTTCCAGTCGGCAGTATTGGGGAGTGGTATCCTGCTTTTGTCACGACCGATAGGATGACATTTTTCCTTTCTCTTTATACATTGGTGGAGAGAAACCACTATCAGGGTTCAGGTAATCGGTGAGCTGGTCAAAAAGGGAGATAGAACTAATGACCACCTGTTCAAATTCTCCCTTTTAAGTGTTTGTTTGGCTTTGATTAATTAGGATGCTCTCCTCTGAGTTAGGAGCTTGTGGGGCATTTTCGATGCAGAAAAGCTGGCGTGCTCCCACCGCACGCCAGAAGCCGGAGGCTCGCCTGAAAATGGCTAGCACGGGAGACAGCAGCCCTCAGGTGTACTGTGTGACTGGGAGGAGCACTCCTGCTCCTCCTGCCTCCACACGAAGAGAACATTTTAGAAAAGATTTACCTGTTGGTTGGCGGCTGCTGGTTAGTCTGCCGCAAACGCTGTAAAACCTGATGATCCGCTCAGTGCTCAGTGCTGCCCAATTTCTGGAAGGGATCCTCAAACAAGCATAAGGCCCTCATTAACATATGCAAAGGGCCTAATGCATGTTTAAGGTGGCCACGTGAGATGTCCGAATATCGGCAGGTGGGTTAGATTAAAATCGAGGCTTTCATGTTCAGGTTGCTGACTCCATCTAGGAACATAGGAACAGGAGTAGGCTATTCAGCCCCTCGAGCCTGTTCTGCCATTCAATTTATCCTCTCCTTCAGAATTCTTTCCAATAATTTCCCAGTCGGGGAACACTTCAGCAGTCAAGGACATTCAGCCTCGGATCTGCGGGTAAGCGTTCTCCAAGGCGGCCTTAGAGACACACGACAATGCAAAATCATCGAGCAGAAACTGATAGCCAAGTTCCGCACTCATGAGGACGGCCTCAACCGGGATCTTGGGTTCATGTCACGATACATGACGTAGAGTCATCCAGACTCAAGTCGTCGTTGGCTTGTTCACAGATGTGATTTCCAGTAAAAAAAAGTAAACATTTTAAAGTTTATCGTTTTCCATACAGACTGCAGCTTTTGACACATTAGACCCCCTGTAACCCCACCTCATTGTCTCAGTTGTATCTTGCTATGTCTTTGATGTGGTGCCTTCCTGGCTGACCTGATTGTTTATCTGCCGAGGTGTGACGAAAGGCAGTCAGGAGGATTAAATGTAGTCGTCTGCCATTGTACGCTTCACATGCATTGTTCTCTATCTATATATGCTTTGTCGATTTGTATTCCTTTACTTCACCTGACGAAGGAGCAGCGCTCCGAAAGCTTGTGATTTCAAATAAAACTGTTGGACTATAACCTGGTGTTGTGCGACTTCTCACTTTTGTCCATATTAGATAGGAGCAGACTAAGAAAGACTACGAAAAATTCAAAAATGGGTTTAGAATGCATGTACGTAAACGCACAAGTGTGGTGAATAAGGTTGGTGAGCTACAAGCACAATTAGCCGTGTGACAATATGATGTTGTGGCAATAACGGAAACGTGGCTTAAAAACGGTGAGGACTGGGCACTTAATATTCAAGGGTACAAGGTGTTCAGAAAAGATAGGGAAGGAAAAAAGGGAGGTGGGGTGGCAGTGCTGTTTAAGGAAGACAGTGTAGTGTTGGAAAGGGAGGTTGTTCTTGAGGGGACAAGGACAGAATCCATTTGGTTAGAGTTGAGGAGCAAAAAGGGTATGATCACGATATTGGGGGTATTCTATCGGCCTCCAAATAGTGAGAGGGAGGTAGAGGTGCAAATCTGCAGAGAAATTGCAGAGATATACAAGAGCTATAAATTGGTGATATTGGGGGACTTTAATTACCCAAATATCGATTGGGATAATGCTAGGGTAAAGGGAAAGGAGGGGGAGGAATTTCTGAAATGTGTTCAGGAGAATTTCCTTGACCAATATGTTCTTGGCCCAACTAGGAAGGAGGCATTGCTGGATCTGGTGCTGGGGAATAAGGTGGGCCAGGTCGACCAAGTGTCTGTGGGAGAACTCTTGGGTACGAGTGATCATCGTATCATAAGATTTAGATTAGCAATGGAGAAGAGCAAGGAACAATCTAGCGTGGAACTTCTAAACTGGAATTGGGCTAACTTCAATGGGATGCGAAAGGATCTAGCCAGGGTAAAAGGGAACCAAAGACTGACAGGAAAAACTGTAATGAAACAATGGGTGATCTTTAAGGAGGAGATGTTCCAAGTGCAGGCTAGGTACATTCCAACAAGAGGGAAGGGTAAGGGAACCAAAGCAAGGGCTCCTTCGATGACGAGGGAGATAGAGAAGATGATGAAACAAAAAAAGGTGTGTGATGTATGTCAGGTGAATTATTCAAGGGAGAACCAGTAAGTTGAGAGGGGATGTGAAGGCGAAAATAAGATTGGCAAAGAGAGAATGAGAGAGTAGAATGGCGATTAACATAAAAGGGAACCCAAAAATCTTCTACCGGCATGTAAACAGTAAGCGGGTAGTAAGAGGCGGGGTGGGGCCTATTAGAGACAAAGAAAGTGATATATGCTTAGAGGCGCAGGGCAAGGCTAGAATACTCTATGAGCCAGAAATTCGGTTTTCTGGCTTCCTGCGGGTGCAAGCATCACGCGCGTACTTGCCTACCGCGCCTGCAGTTGTGCTTTGGGCCCACGAGGACTTCGGGTCCTGGGCCTCCTCCAGCTGCCGGCACGCAGTGCTTGTGTATCCCAGGGGCGCAGTTAGTTCGAAGCGTCCTCTGGGATCACGTGGTCCATGGAGAGCCAATCCTAGCAGGGCATTTTCATTCATAGATTTGACAGGAAGACCTGTCAAATCTATGAATAGAGATCGGCCCAAAACCACACTTAAACTTCAAATAAATTTAAAAAAAATCACATTTTTAAAATAACTATAAGTTACATAAATTAACTACTTTAAACAAAAATTTTAATTTTTGAAAAAATTAATTATACTTTTTAACGGTGCTAAAAATAAACTTACCTTTCTTTAAACCTGTTGAAAAAATGTTTAAATTGTAATTAATTAACCACTTACCTTGTTAAAAACAGGCCTTGCGCCTCCTTTTTAAAAGTGCAGCTTCTTCATACTTACCTTCCCGGAGAAACCTGAAAAAAAACCTGAAGTTCGCTGCGTGCGCGCAGCCTCTCCCGCGCACGCGTTCAACTTCTGAACCCCTCCCTTCAGGGGAACGGAAGTTCCAGTTTCCCGCGCATGCGCAGTGCATGCAGGAAACCGGCACTTCAGGTGGCCTTACGGGTTAGTACACAGTGTGTACTCACCCGACAACAGCCGAATTTCTGGCCCAATGAATACTTTGTATCGGTGTTTACTACGGAGGTGGATGCTGACAAAATATCGGTAGAAGTGAAAAAGGTAGAAGCAATGGAAGGGGTGAAAATTGATAGACAGGATGTACTAGAAAGGCTGGGTATGCTTAGAGTGGATCAGTCGCCTGGTCCAGATGGCTTGCATCCCAGGTTGCTAAGGGAATTGGGGGAGGAGATAGCGGAAGGGCTTGCAATATTTTTCCAATCTTCCCTAGATGTGGGGGAGGTGCCTGAGGATTGGAAAGTGGCAAATGTGACACCATTGTTCAAGAAAGGGTGTAAGGACAATTCTAGTAACTACAGGCCGGTCAGTTTAACATCAGTGGTGGGTAAAGTTTTAGAAACAATAATCAAGGAAAAAATTAACAGGCATTTGGAGAGGTTTAAGCTAATTAAGGAGAGCCAATATGGGTTTGTAAAAGGAAGATCGTGTTTGACTAATCAAATTGAATTTTTTGATGAAGTAACAGAGAGGATTGATGAAGGGAATGCAATGGATGTTGTTTACATGGATTTTTGGAAGGTATTTGACAAAGTACCACATAGAAGGCTGGTTAACAAAATTGAAGCTCGTGGAATAAATAGGTGGGTCAGTGGCAGCTTGGATAAAGAATTGGCTTAAGGACAGAAAACAGCGAATTGTGGTAAATGGCTGTTTTTCAGACTGGAGGATGGTAGACAGTGGTGTTCCCCAAGGGCCACTGCTTCTTTTGATATATATAAATGACCTGTTGGTTGGCGGCTGCTGGTTAGTCTGCCGCAAACGCTGTAAAACCTGATGATCCGCTCAGTGCTCAGTGCTGCCCAATTTCTGGAAGGGATCCTCAAACAAGCATAAGGCCCTCATTAACATATGCAAAGGGCCTAATGCATGTTTAAGGTGGCCACGTGAGATGTCCGAATATCGGCAGGTGGGTTAGATTAAAATCGAGGCTTTCATGTTCAGGTTGCTGACTCCATCTAGGAACATAGGAACAGGAGTAGGCTATTCAGCCCCTCGAGCCTGTTCTGCCATTCAATTTATTCTCTCCTTCAGAATTCTTTCCAATAATTTCCCAGTCGGGGAACACTTCAGCAGTCAAGGACATTCAGCCTCGGATCTGCGGGTAAGCGTTCTCCAAGGCGACCTTAGAGACACACGACAATGCAAAATCATCGAGCAGAAACTGATAGCCAAGTTCCGCACTCATGAGGACGGCCTCAACCGGGATCTTGGGTTCATGTCACGATACATGACGTAGAGTCATCCAGACTCAAGTCGTCGTTGGCTTGTTCACAGATGTGATTTCCAGTAAAAAAAAGTAAACATTTTAAAGTTTATCGTTTTCCATACAGACTGCAGCTTTTGACACATTAGACCCCCTGTAACCCCACCTCATTGTCTCAGTTGTATCTTGCTATGTCTTTGATGTGGTGCCTTCCTGGCTGACCTGATTGTTTATCTGCCGAGGTGTGACGAAAGGCAGTCAGGAGGATTAAATGTAGTCGTCTGCCATTGTACGCTTCACATGCATTGTTCTCTATCTATATATGCTTTGTCGATTTGTATTCCTTTACTTCACCTGACGAAGGAGCAGCGCTCCGAAAGCTTGTGATTTCAAATAAAACTGTTGGACTATAACCTGGTGTTGTGCGACTTCTCACTTTTGTCCATATTAGATAGGAGCAGACTAAGAAAGACTACGAAAAATTCAAAAATGGGTTTAGAATGCATGTACGTAAACGCACAAGTGTGGTGAATAAGGTTGGTGAGCTACAAGCACAATTAGCCGTGTGACAATATGATGTTGTGGCAATAACGGAAACGTGGCTTAAAAACGGTGAGGACTGGGCACTTAATATTCAAGGGTACAAGGTGTTCAGAAAAGATAGGGAAGGAAAAAAGGGAGGTGGGGTGGCAGTGCTGTTTAAGGAAGACAGTGTAGTGTTGGAAAGGGAGGTTGTTCTTGAGGGGACAAGGACAGAATCCATTTGGTTAGAGTTGAGGAGCAAAAAGGGTATGATCACGATATTGGGGGTATTCTATAGGCCTCCAAATAGTGAGAGGGAGGTAGAGGTGCAAATCTGCAGAGAAATTGCAGAGATATACAAGAGCTATAAATTGGTGATATTGGGGGACTTTAATTACCCAAATATCGATTGGGATAATGCTAGGGTAAAGGGAAAGGAGGGGGAGGAATTTCTGAAATGTGTTCAGGAGAATTTCCTTGACCAATATGTTCTTGGCCCAACTAGGAAGGAGGCATTGCTGGATCTGGTGCTGGGGAATAAGGTGGGCCAGGTCGACCAAGTGTCTGTGGGAGAACTCTTGGGTACGAGTGATCATCGTATCATAAGATTTAGATTAGCAATGGAGAAGAGGAAGGAACAATCTAGCGTGGAACTTCTAAACTGGAATTGGGCTAACTTCAATGGGATGCGAAAGGATCTAGCCAGGGTAAAAGGGAACCAAAGACTGACAGGAAAAACTGTAATGAAACAATGGGTGATCTTTAAGGAGGAGATGTTCCAAGTGCAGGCTAGGTACATTCCAACAAGAGGGAAGGGTAAGGGAACCAAAGCAAGGGCTCCTTCGATGACGAGGGAGATAGAGAAGATGATGAAACAAAAAAAGGTGTGTGATGTATGTCAGGTGAATTATTCAAGGGAGAACCAGTAAGTTGAGAGGGGATGTGAAGGCGAAAATAAGATTGGCAAAGAGAGAATGAGAGAGTAGAATGGCGATTAACATAAAAGGGAACCCAAAAATCTTCTACCGGCATGTAAACAGTAAGCGGGTAGTAAGAGGCGGGGTGGGGCCTATTAGAGACAAAGAAAGTGATATATGCTTAGAGGCGCAGGGCAAGGCTAGAATACTCTATGAGCCAGAAATTCGGTTTTCTGGCTTCCTGCGGGTGCAAGCATCACGCGCGTACTTGCCTACCGCGCCTGCAGTTGTGCTTTGGGCCCACGAGGACTTCGGGTCCTGGGCCTCCTCCAGCTGCCGGCACGCAGTGCTTGTGTATCCCAGGGGCGCAGTTAGTTCGAAGCGTCCTCTGGGATCACGTGGTCCATGGAGAGCCAATCCTAGCAGGGCATTTTCATTCATAGATTTGACAGGAAGACCTGTCAAATCTATGAATAGAGATCGGCCCAAAACCACACTTAAACTTCAAATAAATTTTAAAAAAAATCACATTTTTAAAATAACTATAAGTTACATAAATTAACTACTTTAAACAAAAATTTTAATTTTTGAAAAAATTAATTATACTTTTTAACGGTGCTAAAAATAAACTTACCTTTCTTTAAACCTGTTGAAAAAATGTTTAAATTGTAATTAATTAACCACTTACCTTGTTAAAAACAGGCCTTGCGCCTCCTTTTTAAAAGTGCAGCTTCTTCATACTTACCTTCCCGGAGAAACCTGAAAAAAAACCTGAAGTTCGCTGCGTGCGCGCAGCCTCTCCCGCGCACGCGTTCAACTTCTGAACCCCTCCCTTCAGGGGAACGGAAGTTCCAGTTTCCCGCGCATGCGCAGTGCATGCAGGAAACCGGCACTTCAGGTGGCCTTACGGGTTAGTACACAGTGTGTACTCACCCGACAACAGCCGAATTTCTGGCCCAATGAATACTTTGTATCGGTGTTTACTACGGAGGTGGATGCTGACAAAATATCGGTAGAAGTGAAAAAGGTAGAAGCAATGGAAGGGGTGAAAATTGATAGACAGGATGTACTAGAAAGGCTGGGTATGCTTAGAGTGGATCAGTCGCCTGGTCCAGATGGCTTGCATCCCAGGTTGCTAAGGGAATTGGGGGAGGAGATAGCGGAAGGGCTTGCAATATTTTTCCAATCTTCCCTAGATGTGGGGGAGGTGCCTGAGGATTGGAAAGTGGCAAATGTGACACCATTGTTCAAGAAAGGGTGTAAGGACAATTCTAGTAACTACAGGCCGGTCAGTTTAACATCAGTGGTGGGTAAAGTTTTAGAAACAATAATCAAGGAAAAAATTAACAGGCATTTGGAGAGGTTTAAGCTAATTAAGGAGAGCCAATATGGGTTTGTAAAAGGAAGATCGTGTTTGACTAATCAAATTGAATTTTTTGATGAAGTAACAGAGAGGATTGATGAAGGGAATGCAATGGATGTTGTTTACATGGATTTTTGGAAGGTATTTGACAAAGTACCACATAGAAGGCTGGTTAACAAAATTGAAGCTCGTGGAATAAATAGGTGGGTCAGTGGCAGCTTGGATAAAGAATTGGCTTAAGGACAGAAAACAGCGAATTGTGGTAAATGGCTGTTTTTCAGACTGGAGGATGGTAGACAGTGGTGTTCCCCAAGGGCCACTGCTTCTTTTGATATATATAAATGACCTGGATATTGGAATACAGAGTAGATTTTCTAAATTTGCCAATGACACCAAACTTGGGGGTGTGGCAAACAATGAAGATGATACCAATCAACTGCAACAGGACATAGAAAGGCTAGCAGAATGGGCAGACAAGTGGCAGATGGAATTTAATACAGAGATGTGTGAGGTGATGCATTTTAGCAGAAGGTAAAGGGAGAGGCAATATACACTTAATGGCACAGTTTTAAAGAGTGTGCAGGGACAAAGGGAACTGGGAGTTAATGTGCATAGGTCCCTGAAATTGGCAGGACATATTGAGAGAGTGGTTAACAAAGCATATGAGATCTTGGGCTTCATAAATAGAGGTATTGAGTACAGAAGTAGAGAAGTTATGCTGAACCTTTATAAAGTGCCGGTTCAGCCACAACTGAAGTATTGCGTCCAGTTCTGGTCACCACACTTTAGGAAGGATGGGAGGGCCCTTGAGAGGGTGCAGAGGAGATTTACCAGAATGGTTCCGGGGATGGGGGATCTTAGCTACAAGAACAGGATGGAGAAGCTGAATTTGTTTTCATTAGAGCAAAGGAGGTTGAGGGGTGATTTGATAGTGGTGTACAAGATTATGACGGGTTTGGATAGGCTAGACAGGGAAAGGCTGTTCTCACTAGTAGACGGTACAAGGACTAGGGGACACAGATTTAAGGTTTTGGGCACGAGATACAGGAGGAATGTGAGGAAATTTTTTTTTACACAGCCAGTGGTGATGACCTGGAATTCGCTGCCGACGGAGTTGGTGGAAGCGGAGACACTCAATGTTTTCAAGGGGAGACTGGATATGCACTTGAGGGAAATAAACTTGCAGGGCTACGTGGATAGAGTGGGGAATGGGACTGACTGGATTGCTCTACAGAGAACCGGCATGGACTTGATGGGCCGAATGGCCTCCTTCTGTGCCGTTATGACTCTATGGGGTAAAAATTCAGTTGGTTGCGCCTCCCGTTAGCGCCTTAAATGGGCGCTAATGGGGCGTTAAGGCGCTAACGCCTGGGCGCAGCGCTGTTTGCGCCGCTCGAGAACTTAACTTGAGATTGTGCGGCGGCGCTAAAACTTACCGCTGCAACCACCTGCGCGCGCAGATTGTGACGTCATTCTGTGGTGCAACGCCCTTGGGGCGCCCCGGAGCGGAAATTGAGTGGCGCCCCCTGCCTTACCGCCTGGCGCTTCCAACGACCGGAAGACTGGAACGTTATCAATCGGTCTGGGGCTGGGGGGGGCGCTATTTAAAGGGGGCCTCTTCCTGTCTTTTTCTGTGGTCGACATTTATGCACCACTCGTTCTGAGAGAGAGAGAGAGATTCGGAGAGAGAGAGAGAGAGACTTCTACATTGACTCAACGCTTTGTGAGGTAGTTTTGCCTAGTTCATCCTAACTTTGCTGCTACTTTCGTTGCTGTACCTCATTACTTTTCTGGCAAAGAGAAGATGGGGGCTGCAATGATTGGGGGCGTCGTCCTGCTCCAGCTCAATCGGAGCAGAGTGAGACGCAGACAGAGAGTGGCAATGATGGCCAGACGGAGGAGGCCCATCAGGCGCATGTACAGGAGAGCTTACCCTCCCAGGGTATATCGTGAACAGCTCTCCTACATCCACATGTCCGAGGAGCTGTGTTTGCGAAGGCTGCGATTCAGCAAGGAGGTGGTCACTGAGCTCTGCCACCTGCTGCAGCCAGATCTGCAGCCTCAGCTGAGGTCCAGGACGTCTCTGTCGGTGGCAGTGAAGGTCACAGTGGCCTTGAACTTCTACGCCACTGGCTCATTCCAAGCTGCTGTTGGGGACCTCGCCAATATCTCCCAGTTTGCGGTGCATCGCTGCATTCGGCAGGTCACCAATGCCCTCTTCACAAGGAGACGAGACTTCATCTCCTTCCCTATGACCCCAGACAAGCAGCATGACCGTGCTATGGGCTTTGCGAGGGTAGCGGGCTTCCCCATGGTGCAGGGCGCCATTGACTGCACGCATGTGGCTTTGCGTGCTCCGCGAGAGAATGCAGAGGAGTTCCGGAACAGAAAGGGGTTCCATTCCTTGAATGTGCAGTTGGTCTGTGACCACAGACAGGTGATTCTCGCTGTCAATGCCCACTATCCGGGCAGCTGCCACGATGCTTTCATCCTGCGCCAGAGTACTGTGGCAGAAATTTTCGAGGCACCGCATCAGCCAGTTGGTTGGCTTCTGGGGGACAAGGGGTACGCATTGAGCACCTGGCTGATGACACCGCTCCGTGCGCCAAACACCCCTGCTGAGCTGCGGTACCAGGAAAGCCAACAAGCAACGAGGAACATTATTGAGCGCACAATCGGCGTGCTCAAACAACGATTCCGCTGTCTGGACCATTCCGGAGGAGCCCTGCAGTACTCGCCTGAGCAAGTTTCCAAATTCGTAGTGGTGTGCTGCATGTTGCACAACATGGCAATCCTCAGGACGCAGCCAATGCCACCAGGCCTTGCAGCACCACAAGAGGAGGAGGAGGAAGAGGAGGAACAGGCCGAGGACGATGATCAGCAGCAGCACCAAGGCAGGAGGGCGGCCCACAATGGTCAAACTGCAAGGGCCGTCCGTCAACGACTAATAGCAAGCCGCTTCTAGGACCCCTGCCAGTGCTACAAACACGAATCAACCCAGCACGCAACCCCTAAGCCGGCCAAGGCACCAATAATTCCAACCACCAGCCATGTATATTTTGAAAACAGAAACTTATTTATTGTACAAACTCTGTGTGTGTCAATTCCTCATGAGAAACTCATAGAAATAAACACCAAAAAACAGTCAATAACATAACTGGTTCTCACAACCTGGAGATAATGTCCAAAACACTAAACAAAAGTTGGGCCATGAACCTCGGCCTTTAATAAAAAAATGACCAGCATTTTGGCACACATCCTACTTTTTGCCCTTCGAGGGTGATCTCCTTCCCTTGCGCACTTCCCCCCTTCTAACCCTACTGCTCCTCCGTAATGGGACCTCAGTGGCTGCAGCAAGGCTGGTGGAAGGCTGCTGCTTGTCAGACCCTGACACTGCAGATGCCCCTGAAGGCCGGCCTCGACCACTTCTGGGCCTGGAGGGCCCGGCTGCAGACTGCACCAACTCTGCATGGGCGGCAGCAGTCTGTCCTACAGGCGGTGGCAAGTGCAGTGGAGAAGTGACAGTGTTGGCAGCAGGAATGCTGTCATCGTGAGAGAGGACAGCAACTCCCTGCTCGCCCGACACACTGGCACTCCCACGGGGCAGCACTTCAGCATCCGGAGCAATTTGCCTGAGAACAGATTGCTGGCCTGCTGCGGCGCGGTGACAGCCCCGGGGACATGTGCACGAACCATCGAGGATGGCAGCAGTCAGTGCTCGCGTGGCCTCAATCTGAGTCTGCATGAGAGCAGGCTCAGATGGGTTCCTGGCAGCCAGTGACTGAATTGCAGCAGTAAGCTTTAGTGTGGCATCCGCCTGTGCTACAGCGAAGTGCTCCACACTCCTTGCCAGTGCCTCAATGCATTCGGGCACCCTTCCCACTGCACCCATGAGCTCAGTGTGCATGACCACCGCCTGGCTGTTCATTTCTGCAATCATCCGCTCCTCCTCTGCGTCCATTGCATTAGGAGTGTCTGGCATACTCTCCCTCTGGGGAGAAGGCTCCCGTTCTTCCCTCCCCCCCCCATGGCGTTGCTGCAGCCCGCTGGGTCCTGGAACTTCACCATCATCAGCCCCTTCCCCCCTGCTCCCCCGTTCTTCCCTCCCCCCCCCATGGCGTTGCTGCAGCCCGCTGGGTCCTGGAACTTCACCATCATCAGCCCCTTCCCCCCTGCTCCCCTCCGGGGAAGGCGTGTTCCCAGTGTGGCCATGGGCTTCCTCGGGAGAGGGTGGCACTGATGCTCCGGCTTCCTCCTCAGCTGCAGCATCACTCCCAGTGGCAGCTTCAGGGACCATCTCCTCAGCTGGTGAATCACCATCTGAAAGCAGGGAGGTACAAGAGTGGCTTTAGCGTGAGGACAGGGTGGCAGTAAGGGAGGAATAAGTGCAGCGAGTTAGCAAGTTGGATTGAAAGTGTCAAAGGCTGGTATTGTGAGGGACAAGTGGAAGGACAGAGGACAAAAAGGTGATGACCTTACCATTGCTGTCCACAACGGGGTCGGCGTCTCCAGTGGCGACGGGACCGATCACCCGGCTTGCCACAATCCTGTGGACGCGCTCCTCCAGATCGCTGAGGGGTTGCAGCTGAAGCCGCCCTCCACCCGTCCGTTGCTGCTGTCTCCGATTATGAGCCAGCTTAGCCTGCAAGAAAAAGGACAGCATCTGAGTCAATATACAGCCATGGTCTTGCCTGATGTGCCTCCCATAGGTGAATAGCCCTTACAATATGCAGCCATGGTCTTGCCTGATGTGCCTCCCATAGGTGAATAGCCCTTACTGTATGCAAAGTGTGGAATGTGTGTGTGTGTTTGATGAAAGGGCCATAGGTGTTGGATGAGTGTTGTGCATTGGGGTTTTAAGACCCTCTGGCCATAGAGTGAGGTTGAGATGGAGGGATGGAGAGGTATTGAGAAAAAGCCACTCACCCTGACGACCCGAGTGAGGTCGTTGAACTTCTTGCGGCACTGGACATGGGTCCTGGGCACCATGCTCCTGGAGGAGACGCTCTGAGCCACCTCCCTCCACACTCTTCTGAACTCGCGTGGCAAAGGCCTCCTGCCACTCTCTGGGAACAGCATGCATCGTCTGCGCTCCACTGCGTCAACCAGAGCATCCAAGGCCCGCTCGGTGAAGCGATGAGCGCGTTCTCTCACCCTCTCCATTCTTGGCAGCAAAATGGATTACAGGTCTCTCCAGGCTGAGATTCAAGGCTGCAATGAGCAGGGTGTGGCTGGGGAGCAAGTGGCCCCCCCCGCTTTAAGAAGTGTCCGGCGTCAGTGTGTCTGTGTTCCCGCGCTAACTGGCAGCAGCTGCGCTGCGCTCGTGCGCTGAGTTAGCGCCTCACTCCTAGGCCTTTGCGCCTTAAGAGAGGTGTGCAGCGCCTAATTTAGCGCTCCACTCACCTCCCGGGGCGGTAAAAGTGAAGTTTCCTGTCAGTGCCGATAATTAGCGCCAGGCGCTAATATTTGCGCGCGGACGATATTTGCGCCCCAAATGGGGCGCGACCTAATTTCTACCCCTATGATTCTATGATTCTGTTCCCCTTAATACCTTGAAAACTTCATTCAAATCACCCCTTAATCTTCTAAATTCCAGGGAATACAACCCCAATTTGTGTAATCTCTCCTCGCTATTTAATCATTGGAGTCCAGGTATCATTCTGGTAAATCTACGCTGCACTCCCTCCAAGACCAATTTATCCTTCCTAAGGTGTGCTGCCCAGAACTGAACACAGTATTCCAGGTGTAGTCTAACTAGGGCTTTGTATAGCTGTAGCATGATATCTAACCCCTTGCATTTTTGTCCTCTCGATATAAAGGCCAGCATTCCATTAACCTTTTTGATTTCTTCTGTACCTGTCCATGAAATTTTAATAATCTATGTACATGGACCCCTCAGTCTCTTTGGACCTCCACTACTTCTAGCTTTTCACCATTTCGAAAGTACTCTGATCTATCCTTTTTAGGTCCAAAGTGGATGACCTCACTCTTGTATATATTGAAATCCATTTGCCACAGTTTTGCCCATTCACTTAATCTATTAATATCTCTTCGTAATTTTATGCTTCCATCTACAAACTTGGATATGTGACTCTCTATCCTGTCATCTAAGTCATTAATAAATACAGTGAATAGTTAAGGCACCAACACAGATCCCTGTGAGGCATCACTAGTCACATCCTGCCAATTAGAGTACCTGCCCATTATCCCTACTCTCTGTCTCCTGCCGCTCAGCCTATTTCATAGCCAGGTCAATAATTTGCCTTCAATTTCATGGGCTTCAACTTTAGCTAACAGTCCCTTATGAGGGACTTTATCAAATGTCTTCTATATAAATAATATCCATAGATATTACTTTAGTCACCTCTTCAAAAAATTGAATCAGGTTTGTCAGGCATGACCTACCTTTCACAAATCCATGCTGGCTCCCTCTGCTCAGCTGAAAATTTTCAATGTGTTCAGTCACTCCATCCTTAATTATAGACTCTAGTAATTTCCTGACAACAGATGTTGGGCTAACTGGTCTATAATTCCCTGGTTTCCCTTGTTCACCTTTCTTAAATAGCGGAGTGATATGCACAATATTCCAATCTAAAGGAGTGGTTGATGAATCGATAGAACTTTGGAAGTTAGTTAGGGCATTTGCAATGTTCTCAACTATTTCCTTTAAACCCCTGGGATGAAAACCATTTGGCCCTGGGGATTTGTTACCCTTTAGTGCCATTATTTTCTTTATTACTGTTAATTTGCTTATGTTAATTTTGGTCCCTGTCCCAATATTAATTTCCTTGGGAGGTCTGGCATGCTATCCTCTTCCTCTACAGTAAATACTAATGCAAAGTAATTATTCAACATATCTGCCATTTCCTTATTTTCATTTATAATATCACCATTGTTGGTTTTTAAGGGTCCCACATTGCTCTTTACCACCCTCAATTTCTTAATATGTTTCACAGAATCACAGAATCCCCACAGTGCAGATAGAGGCCATTTCGGCCCATCGAGCCTGCACCGACACATATCCCACCCTATCCCCGTAACCCCACGTATTTAATCCCACCTAACACTTAAGGGTCAATTTATCATAGCCAAATCAACCTAACCCGCACATCTTTGGACTGTGGGAGGAAACCGGAGCACCCGGAGGAAACCCATGCAGACACAGGGAGAATGTGCAAACTCCACACAGACAGTCACCCGTGGCCGGATTCGAACCCGGGTCCCTGGCGCTGTGAGGCAACAGTGCTAACCACTATGCCACCGTGTTGCCTGTTGTAAAAGTTTTTGTGTTGATTTTGATATCCCTTGCAAGATTCTTTTCATCCTCCCTTTTTGTAGCTCTTACTATCTGTTGTCACCCTTTGCTGTTCTTTGTATCTCTCCCATTCACCAGGATCTGTGCTATTTTTTGCATTCATGTATGCTTTTTCTTTTAGTTTTATGCTGTCCCTTACCTCTTTAGTCATCCATGGCTGTTTTTTTGACAAGTAGTGCTCTTGCCCCTTAGGGGTATAAACTGATTCTGTATCATGTTAAATTATTTTTGAACATCTCCCACTGATCTTCCATTAACAGATTTGTCCAGTTTACTGTGGACTGTCTCTGTCTCATCCCGTTGAAGTCGGCCTTACCTAAATCTAGAACTTTAGTAGTTGTTAAGACCATGCTGGTTAAACTCCCTCTTCGATCTCTCCATGGCCTTCAATATGTTTGACCATTACATCTTCTTCCTCAGGGGTCCACCTCTATGATACCACCCTCTGCTGTTGTCAAATTTGGCTCTTTTCATTTCTGTATGTTCGAACATCTGCAATGACTTCTTCTACCTTTCCACAGGGTCACTTCCAGCCTTGGCCCTCCCCTATTCCTTAGCTATTTTCTTGTTGTTGATGGCATCCTCTGAAAACATTGCAACAGCTTCCATATTTATCTCAGTGATATGCAGTTCTACTTCTCTGCTACAGAACTTGATTCTATAACTGTCGACTTTCAGTCCAGTTACTTGTTTGACATCAAGAACATAAGAACATAAGAAATAAGAGCAGGAGTAGGCCATACGGCCCCTCGAGCTTGCTCCGCCATTCAATAAGATCATGGCTGATCATTGACCTCAACTCCACTTTCCCGCCCGATCTCCATATCCCTTGATTCCCCTAGAGTCCAAAAATCTATCTATTTCAGCCTTGAATATACTCAAAGACTCAGCATTCACAGCCCTCTGGGGCAGAGAATTCCAAAGATTCACAACCCTTTGAGTGAAGAAATTCCTCCTCATCTCAGTCTTAAATGGCCTACTCCTTATCCTGAGACTATGTCCCCTAGTTCTAGACACTCCAGCCAGGGGAAACAACTTCTCAGCATCTACCCTGTCAATCCCCTTCAGAATCTTGTATGTTTCAATGAGATTACCTCTCATTCTTCTGAACTCCAGAGAGTATAGGCCCATTCTACACAATCTCTCATCATAGGACAACCCTCTCATCCCAGGAATCAATCTAGAGAACCTTCGTTGCACCGGCTCCAAGGCAAGTATACGCTTCCTTAGATAAGGAGACCAAAACTGTGCACAGTACTCCAGGTGTGGTCTCACCAAGGCCCTGTACAGTTGTAGCAAGACTTCCTTACTCTTATACTCCAACCCCCCTTGCAATAAATGCCAACATGCCATTTGCCTTCCTTATTGCTTGCTGTACCTGCATGCTAGCTTTTTGTGTTTCTTGCATGAGGACACCCAAATCTTTCTGAACACGAACATTTGAAAGTTTCTCACTATTTAAAAAATATTCTGTGTTTCTATTCTTCCTACCAAAGTGAATAACCTCACATTTTCCTACATTATACTCCATTGCCACCTTACTGCCCACTCACTTAGTCTATCTATATCCCTTTGCAGACTCTTTGTGTTCTCCTCACAGCTTACTGTCCCACCTAGCTTTGTATCATCAGCAAACGTGGATACATTACACTCGGTCCCTTCATCAAGCCCTGGATGAATAAGAATATTCTTCAGCTCAGCATTTTGAGCTCATCCAAAACTCTGTTGCCTGTACCCTAAGTCCCATTCACCCATCAGCCCCGTGCTTGCTGACCTACATTGGCTTCCAATGCCTCGATTTTAAAATTGTCATTCTCATGTTCAAATCCCGACATGGCCTCATCCCTCCCTCTCTCCGTAACCTTCTCCAGCCCTACCACCCTCCAGGAGCTCTGCGTTCCTGAAACTCTGGCCTTGTGTGAATCTCCCACTCCCTTCACCCTAGCATTGGCGGTCGTGCCTTCATTTGTCTAGGCCCTAAGCTCTGGGATTCCTTCCCTAAGCCTCTCTGTCGCTCCACCTTCTCTCCCTTTAATACCCTCCTAAAATCTACCTCTTTGAACGTGTTTTTAGTCACCCGTTGTAATATCTCCTTCTTTGGCTCGGTGTCAGTTTTTGACTGATTACACTCATGTGAAACGTCTTGGGACATTGTACTATGTTAAAGGCGCTATATAAATGCAAGTTATTGTTGTTTAGCTTAGTAAGACCAAACCATCATGTTTTGGCTCACACCTGAAAATTCATACTTCAGATGCAATCTCCCTCCTTGGCTGCTCAGTCATGCTTAACCCAACAATGCTCATCCTCAATTTCCTGCTCAATTCTGGGCTAAGCGCCAAACACCATGGCCCCGAAATTCGCCAGGGTTCGACAAGTCTCAGTATTTAAATGAATTTTCATAGCTTCGCCCCAATGGCGAGGGCGAACTTCCTGAATGGATGCTTGTGTTCTGGCCGCTGTCACTTTAGACTCAAAAATCATGGTGCTGGAGTCCCAGCAACAGCGCAATTGATTGCTCTAAGATTGGTTCAAACATTGTCGGCAGCTGATTGAACAGACAATCTAAATCATTCACAGTAAGAACCAAAAATGCAACTGTCTGAATACTGACTGTTAGTACACGTTTGGACTAAGGACTATGCATGGCCAGTGTTTCAAAGAAATTAACAGAAAGGAAATAATCTGAGATAAATCATTTCTGGCTTTAACATGCTTTTAAAAATAATTTAAAGATTTTTTAAAGAGAAAAATAGTTAGAATCACCTTAAGGATATTAGTTTATTAATGCCAACTCTGAAATGTTTATTTTTAATTTTCGGGAAAGGCTTCGGATTAGTGGACTGATTGCAGTGTCTGTATAGAATCCATTTGTATGTTCTAATGAGGCCCGAGAGCTTACTAGCATTAGATGTAAGTGAGAAATTACTTTGGTTAATGTAATGCACTCCACAGACTTAGTTGAATACAAAATAAGGACAAGTCTTTTTGCTGAACAGTGTGCATAAAGCACATCAATGTTTTTGATCTAATGTACTGTATATCCATTAAGGTGCACATTCGGTTGATTACTCTATACCCTATTGTGTGGCACTGCCCTTTAATTCTCCCCATCTCTTTTCACTAAAGCATTAGCTGCTGATATACCCGGGGGGAAACATTTGGTTGCTTTGCGCCTCTCGTTAGCACCCTAAGAGGACGTGGCGATGTTTGCGCCACTCGCGAAATTGACCAGACATTTTGCAGCGGCGCTAAACACTACCACCACTATCTCCTGCGCCTGCAGATCGTGACGTCAGTCGAGCATGCAATGCCCTGGTAGCGCCCCGGACCGGATATTGAGTGCCTTACCGCCTGCCGCTAGCAACGACAGGTTGAGGCGAGTGTTTTGCAGTTGGGAAATGACTGGGGGAGCGCTATTTAAAGGCGACTGCTTCCTGCCTTTTTTTGTCGGCGACATTTTTGCACCACGCATTCTGAGAGAGAGAGAGAGACATCTGGAGAGATTCAACGCTGTGTGAAGGAGTTTTGGGTACTGAGCAGCACTTTGCAGGTTCATTTTGATTTGACCTTCCTTGCATCGATTTAGAAGAGACTGTGGGGGCTGCACTCTGAGCTCTTTCCCTGGGCCTCTCCATTGTTCTTTCCAGCAGAATTATGTATAGGTCTCTCCAGGCTGAGATTCAAGGCTGCAATGAGCAGGGTGTGGATGGAGAGCGAGATTGACCCTCCCCTTTAAGAACTGGTTGGCGTCAGTGTATCTGTGTTCCATTGCTAACTGACATCACATGAGCTTCACCAGCGCTCTGAGTTAGCGCCTTGCTCCTCGGCATTAGTGCCTTAAGAGAGGTGTGTAGCGCCTGATTTAATGCTCCAATCACCTCCAGGGGCGATAGAAGCCAAGTTTGCAGTCGGAGGCGATAATTAGCGCCAGGCGCTAAACTTTGCGCCCGGCCGATAATTGCGCCCCAAACGGGGCGATACCGAATTTCTCCCCCCTGGTCTTCTCTTTTGTTCTTTTCAATCTTGATACTATCCTACACAGTGCTCATGGCCTTCCATCATGGTTTCTCAAGTTAAATCATGTATTCATATAAAACGTGTTCCTTTCCTATATCCAATTCCATCATGAAGGCTTTTCTTCTGTGGCCTTCACTACTGTGATTGTCGCCTAGCAACATCATTATTCAGCACTGTTTCCCTTTACTTATGTTAACTTTCTTATCTGTACTGTATTTCACATTTGATTTAGACAAGCCAACTTGTCCTCGCCCTAGTTTGACATACTACATATGGCATTTTCTCGATTGAATTCAAAAAAAGAAAAGAAATCTCTGATGATTGATCTGTCACTGTCAGACTTAAAGAAAAGCACAGAACTCTAACTTACCCGTATTTAATGTGGAGAACACTCCTTCAGTATCTAGCTCCTTATCTTAGTGCATTTTATCATTTGATGAAATAAAACTTTAACCAGCTTTTCCTGTTACTAAGTGCAACCATTGATTTGCTTTGGAAAACTACAAGTAATTTTTAGTCACCGCACCACAATGTTCTGAAATTATCTGGAAGTTCAGGCTTTCTGTACATTTTAAGTTCCTTTTTGGTTAACTTTTATTGGATTAAAGGAATCCATTAAAACACAGAAACTTTTTTGTTTGGTCACCAGTAAAAACTTGTATTAATGCAGTATCTTAAATTACAAAAATGGTCATCTTGTGTTGAACATTTATAGCTTTCCTATTTATTTGAGTTAGAAGCGGACCAATAATGTGATCTTTAGTGCCTGTAATGCATTGGTGCCAGTGCCCCACATTGTGGGGTGCTGAGCCCAGTAACCTACAGAATGTCTGTTGCTATGCACTAGTTCTGTACTAGGCTCATCGGAACCTTGATTCTCATATAATGAGGAGAAGCAACATGAGAAACATAAAGCATTTTTGTCTATAATGCATCATTCATTTGTTTCTTTCATCCTATCAGGTACATATATGGGTTAAAAACCAGGTTCACTCACAGAAAAGGGCTGATGCATGTTTTGATGTTGGAAATTTACCTCTAGAGAAAAAAATCCGAAAACATAACAGTCCCCATGATACAAGTGGCATGCTTGTCCTTCACAAATAATGACAGGGAAGCATCAGTAGGCCACCGGGGACCCAAAGGAATGGTCCTCGGCATTCAGGTAATTGGTGGGAGTGGGGTTGTGAAGGCTTTGCAGTTGGTAGGGGGAGGAGAAAGCCCAAGGCAGGGGAGGACTAGATGGCTGAAGGCATGGCCGCTAATAGTGGGGTGAAGGAAATGCTGGATGCACAAGTGATCAAGCCATATAAGAGGCTAATAGAGTTTTGAGTTATATAAAAAAGTGACTTAGCGTATAAGAGCAAAGAAGTAATGATAAGTTTGTATAAAACGTTGGCCTAACATTTACAATCGGAGGCTACCCGCGGGCGGATGCCTCCAACCTGTAAAATATCTATGCATTTACCTGGTGGCCCGGGAGTAACGGAGGCTTGGGATCCTGGGCCTCTCCGGGTACATGCGAGCAGAGGCCCATGTATTCCAGGGCCGCATGTGGTTTGCAAACAGCGCAACTCTCCACCCGCAGAGGCCCATCTCCCGGGGATGGCTATGATCTGTCAAGGAGATTCTTGACAGATTGTGAGTTCTGGGTTTTAGAGCATGCGCTTCGCATGCCTAAACCCGGAACTTGCCGTGACCCCTATGGGCACGTGCGCACCCTTAGGGGTCGCAAAATACGGCCAATTAGTTAGGCCACAGGAGTACTTTGTGAGTGCTCCATTATAGAAAGGATATTAAAGCCACAAAGCCTGCATATAGTGTAGATTCACCAAGATGATGCCAGGAATGGGAAACTATAGTTATATGGAGGGACCTAAAATAGTAGGATTATTTCCCTGGGGCAGAGAAGGATAAGATAACATTTAATAGAGGTTTTTAAAATTATGAAGTGTTTTGATAGAGTGAATAAAAAAAGATGTGTTCTGCTGATTGGGGAATTAGTGATGCAGGGTCATCAATTTAAAATTATTACTGAGAATGAGGAGAGAGGTTAGAAGATATTTTTTACACAAGGGTGGATGGAGCACTGGATGCTTTGCCACAGAGAATGATTGAGGCAGAGACCATTGCAGTTTTTAAATGAAAATTGGATCGATATTTGAAACCGAGGAAGATGCAAGGCTATGGAGAGAGCGGGCAGTGGGATTAGTTTTGGATTGCTTTAGAAAAGAGACAGCATAGAGGATTCAGTCACTTTCTTGAGACTCTCCAGAACAAATAGTGACTTCTTCTGGAGACATCCTGCCTGTATGTGACTTTACATGTTTGGCAGTTGACAGCTATTTCTGCTTTGTTGTTTTGCTCATATCATGGAAAATTTTTCTGACTTTTTTCCAAAAGCTACAGGAGGTGGATATAAGTTGATCCTGTTGGTGATGTCTTCCCAGGTTTCTTGGGGAGTGCGTGCCTGACCAGGATGTTGCTGTCTCTGGCTAGTACCTCCTTCACAAAGACTGACAATCCAATATTCATGTCATAGAGTCATAACGGCACAAAAGGAGGCCATTCGGCCCATCGAGTCCATGCCGGCTCTCTGTAGAGCAATCCAGTCAGTCCCATTCCCCCTCAAGTGCCTATCTAGTCTCCCCTTGAAAACATTGAGTGTCTCCGCTTCCACCACTTCCGTCGGCAGCGAATTCCAGGTCATCACCACTTGCTGCGTAAAAAGGGTTTTCCTCACGTCCGCCCTGTATCTCTTGCCCAAAACCTTAAATCTGTGTCCCCTAGCCCTTGTACCATCAGCTAGTGGGAACAGCCTTTCCCCGTCTAGCCTATCCAAACCCGTCATAATCTTGTACACCTCTATCAAATCACCCCTCAACCTCCTTTGCTCTAATGAAAACAAATTCAGCTTCTCCAACCTGTCCTTGTAGCTAAGATCCCCCATCTCCGGAATCATTCTGGTAAATCTCCTCTGCACCCTCTCTAGGGCCTTCACATCCTTCCTAAAGTGTGGTGACCAGAACTGGACACAATACTCCAGTTGTGGCCTAACCAGGGCTTTATAAAGGTTCAGCATAACTTCTCTACTTTTGTACTCAATACCTCTATTCATGAAGCCCAAGATCCCATATGCTTTGTTAACCACTCTCTCAATATGTCCTGCCACCTTCAGGGACCTATGCACATTAACTCCCAGTTCCCTCTGTCCCTGCACACTCTTTAAAACTGTGCCATTAAGTGTATATTGCCTCTCCCTGTTCCTTCTGCCAAAATGCATCACCTCACACTTCTCTATTAAATTCCATCTGCCACTTGTCTGCCCATTCTGCTAGCCTTTCTATTTCCTGTTGCAGTCGATTGGTATCATCATCACTGTTTGCCACACCCCCAAGTTTGGTGTCATCGGCAAATTTAGAAAATCTACTCCGTATTCCAATATCCAGGTCATTTATATATATCAAAAAAAGCAGTGGCCCCAGCACTGACCCTTGGGGAACACCACTGTCTACCATCCTCCAGTCTGAAAAACAGCCATTTACCACAACTCGCTGTTTTCTGTCCTTAAGCCAATTCCTTATCCAAGCTGCCACTGACCCACCTATTCCATGAGCCTCAGATTTGTTAACCAGCCTTCTATGTGTTACTTTGTCAAACGCCTTCCGAAAATCCATGTAGACCACATCCATTGCATTCCCTTCATCAATCCTCTCTGTTACTTCGTTAAAAAATTCAATTAGATTAGTCAAACACGATCAGCCTTTTACAAATTTGTTTAGGCTCTCCTTAATTAGCTTAAACCTCTCCAAATGCCCGTTAATTTTTACCTTGATTATTGTTTCTAAAACTTTACCCACCACTGATGTTAAACTGACTGCCTGTAGTTACTAGGATTGTCCTTACACCCTTTCTTGAACAGTGCCACAATGTCACATTTGCCACTTTCCAATCCTCAGGCACCTCCCTCGCATCTAGGGAAGATTGGAAAATTATGGCAAGCCCTTCCGCTTTCTCCTCCCCCTATTCCCTTAGCAACCTGGGATGCAGGCAATCTGGACCAGACGACTTGTCCACTCTAAGCATACCCAACCTATCTAGTACATCCTGTCTATCAATTTTCACCCCTTCCATTGCTTCTACCTTTTACACTTCTACCGATATTTTGTTAGCATCCACCTCCTTACTAAACACCGATACAAAGTACTCATTGAGTATTCTAGCCTTGTCCTGTGCCTCTAAGCATATAACACCTTCTTTGTCTCTAATAGGCCCCACCCCGCCTCTTACTACCCGCTTACTGTGTACATGCCGGTAGAAGATTTTTGAGTTCCCTTTTATGTTAACCGCCATTCTACTCTCTCATTCTCTCTTTGCCAATCTTATTTTCATCTTCACATCCCCTCTCAACTTATTGTATTTGGTCTGGTTCTCCCTTGAAGAATTCACCTGACATGCATCATACACCTTTTTTTGTTTCATCATCTTCTCTATCTCCCTCGTCATCCAAGGAGCCCTTGCTTTGGTTCCCTTACCCATCCCTCTTGTTGGAATATACCTAGCCTGTACTTGGAACATCTCCTCCTTAAAGATCACCCATTGTTCTGTTACAGATTTTCCTGTCAGTCTTTGGTTCCATTTTACCCTGGCTAGATCCTTTCGCATCCCATTGAAGTTAGCCCAATTCCAGTTTAGAAGTTCCACTCTAGATTGTTCCTTGCTCCTCTCCAATGCTAATCTAAATCTTATGATACGATGATCACTCGTACCCAAGTGTTCTCCCACAGACACTTGGTCGACCTGGCCCACCTCATTCCCCAGCACCAGATCCAGCAATGCCTCCTTCCTAGTTGGGCCAAGAACATATTGGTCAAGGAAATTCTCCTGAACACATTTCAGAAATTCCTCCCCCACCTTTCCCTTTACCCTAGCATTATCCCAATCGATATTTGGGTAATTAAAGTCCCCCAATATCACCACTCTATAGCTCTTGCATATCTCTGCGATTTCCCTGCAGATTTGCTCCTCTACCTCGTGGTAGATTACTACCGTTGAGGTCCTGTTTCGTAATCTCTCTCCTAGCTCCCTAAACTCTGCCTGCAGGACCTCATCCCTCTTCCTGCCTATGTCATTGGTACCGATATGGACAATGACCTCTGGCTGTTCACCCTCCCCCCTCAGAATGTCCTGCAGTTGCTCCGTGACATCCTTCAGCCTGGCACCAGGGAGGCAACATACCATCCTGGAGTCACATCTACTGCCGCAGATGCGCCTGTCTGCTCCCCTAACTATCGAATCCCCTACCACTATTGCTCTTCCACTCTTTTTCCTCCCCCCCCTGTGCAGCTGAGCCACTCGTGGTGCCGTGGACTTGACTCTGGCTGCACTCCCCAGAGGAACCATTGCCCTCACCAGTACTCAGAACAGAATACTGGTTGGAGAGTGCGATGCACTCCGGGGACTCCTGTACTACCTGCCTGGTCCTCCTCTTCTGTCTGGCGGTCACCCATTCCCTCTCTGCCTGCACACTCTTAAGCTGCAGGGTGACCACCTCTAGAAACGTGCTATCCACATAACTCTCAGCCTCGTGGATGCACCACAGTGACTCCAGCCGCCGCTCAAGCTCCGAAACCCAGAGCTCGAGTTGCTGTAGCTGGCGACAGTTCCCACACTGTGGTCGTCCAGACTACGCGAAGCATCCAGGACTTCCCACATGGCACAGGATGTGCACTCCACGGGACTGAGCTGCCCTGCCATGCCTCTATTTAATAGACTAAGAACTAACCCAGCAGAAATAAACTTAAAACCTAACAAAAAACACTCCCCAGCTAACAAAAAACACTCCCAGCTACTCACGAATCAGCTCTTTCCCTCTATTTAATGGGCTATTAACTAACTTAGCAGAAATAAACTTATAAACGTAAAAAAAATACACTCACCAGCTACTCACCAATCAGCTCCTTCCCTTGTGCTGACGTCACTTTTTTCACTCTGACGTCACTTTTTCAAAAACTGCCTCTGATGAGTTGCTGCCGCTCCTTTTAACTGCTCCGCTCTCGCTGTGCTCCCTCCAGGTCCACTCCTTCCGGTCTCGGGTAATTGGCTTTTGTGAACAATTTCTGACCACAGCTATAAAGTACCCGATCGTCATATCTCAACTGACACCAGCATGTTTCTTATAAAGACTGTGAGATTCTCATTTCCTGCTTGTTAAAATATTAAACTGCGATAATTGTGTCTCTGTTTTTACTGCCTCATTAAACTCCATAACAATGGCTATCACAGGGTGGCTCAGAGAAATTGCAGCGTTACCACATGTCCATAAATTGATTGTCTTGTATGAACAATTCATTTATCAAAGACCCTAATGGCTGACAGCTGGAAAATCAATCTTTGAAGTTCTTTGTATTTTTCATCTATGTTACAGATTTTTAAGCCAGTTCACCTGGATTTGGAATTATCCATGGCCTTTGTTTTTGAAGAATTAATTTAACATATCTGCCAGTTTAGGGGTACAGTAGCATAATGGTTATGTTACTGGACTAGTGACCCAGAGGCCTGGAATAAGGATCCGGAGACATGAGTTCAAATCGCACCACGGCAGCTGGGGAATTTAAATTCAGTTAATTAAATAAATCTGGAATAAAAAGCTAGTATCAGTAATGGTAACCATGAAACTACTGGATTGTCATAAAAACCCAACTGGTTCACTAATGTCCTTTACGGAAAGAAATCTGCCGTCCTTACCTGGTCTGGACTATATGTGACTCCAGATCCATAGCAATATGTTTGACTCTTAACTGCCCTCTGAAATGGCCTAGCAAGCCACTCAATTGTACCAAACTTCTACAATAAAACTGGATGGTCCACCCGCATCGACCTAGGCACCGGACATGACAAAGGCACACCCAGCCCAGTCGAACCTGCAAAGTCCTCCTCACCAACATCTGGGGACTTATGCCAAAATTGGGAGAGCTGTCCCACAGACTAGTCAAACAACAGCCTGACATAGTCATACTCACAGAATCATACCTTTCAACCAACGTCCCAGACTCCTCCATCACCATCCCTGGATATGTCTTGTCCCACCGGAAGGACAGACCCACCAGAGGTGGCGGCATAGTGATATACAGTCGGCAGGGAGTGGCCCTGGAAGTCCTCAACATTGACTCTCGACCCCATGAAGTCTCATGGTATCAGGTCAAGCATGGGCAAGGAAACCTCCTGCTGATTACCACCTACCGCCCTCCCTCAGCTGATGAGTCAGTACTCCTCCATGTTGAACACCACATGGAAGAAGCACTGAGGGTAGCAAGGGCACAGAATGTACTCTGGATGCGGGAACTTCAATGTCCATCACCAAGAGTGACTCAGTAGCACCACTACTGACTGAGCTGGCCGAGTCCTGAGGGACATAGCTGGCAGTCTGGGCCTGCGACAGGTGGTGAGAGAATCAACATGAGGGAAAAATCTACTTGACCTTGTCCTCATCAATCTACCTGTTACAGATGCATCTGTCCATGACAGTATTGGTAGGAGTGAGCACTGCATAGTCCTTGTGGAGATGAAGTTCCGTCTTCACACTGAGGACAATCTCCATTGTGTTGTGTAGCACTACCACCGTGCTAAATGGGATAGATTCAGAACAGATCTAGCAGCTCACAACTGGGCATCCATGAGGCACTGTGGGCCATCAGCAGCAGCAGAATTGAATTCCACCACAATCTGTAACCTTGTGGCCCAGTATATTCTTCACTCTACCATTATCATCAAGCCAGGGGACCAACCCTGGTTTAATGAGGAGTGTAGAAGAGAATGCCAGGAGCAGCACCAGGTGTACCTAAAAATGAAGTGCCCACCTGGAGAAGCTGCAACACAGGACTACATACATGATAAACAGCGGAAACAGCATGCTATAGACAGAGCTACGCGATCCCACAACCAACGGATCAGATGAAAGCTCTGCATTCCTGCCACACCCACTCATGAATGCTGGAGGACAATTAAACAACTAACGGGAGGAGGAGGCTCCATGAATATCCCCATCCTCAATGATGGTGGAGCCCAGCACATGAGTGCAAAAGATTAGGCTGAGCATTCGCAACGATCTTCAGCCAGAAGTGCTGAGTGGATGATCCATATCGGCCTCCTCCTGAGGTCCCCACCATCACAGAAGCCAGTCTTCAGCCAATTCGATTCACTCCATGTGATATCAAGAAATGGCTGAGCGCACTGGATACAACAAAGTTTAAGGGCCACGACAACATCCCCGCTGTCGTACTGAAGACTTGTTCTCCAGAAGTAGCTGTGCCTCTAGCCAAGCTATTCCAGTACAGTTACAACACTGGCATCTATCCGACAATGTGGAAAATTGCCCAGGTGTGTCCTGTTTACAAAATGCAGGACAAATCCAATCCGGCCAATTACCGCCCCATCAGTCTACTCTCAATCATCAGCAAAGTGATGGAAGGTGTCATCACTAGTGCTATCAGGTGGCACTTACTCATCAATAACCTGCTCACTGATGCCCAGTTTGGGTTCCACCAGGACCACTCGGCTCCCAACCTCATTACAGCCATGGTCCAAACATGGACAAAGGAGCTGAATTCCAGAGGTGAAGTGAGAGTGACTGCCCTTGACATGAAGGCAGCATTTGACCGAGTGCGGCATCAAGGAGCCCGAGTAAAACTGATGTCAATGGGAATCAGGTGGAAATCTCTCCACTGGCTGGAATCATACCTAGTACAAAGGAAGATAGTTGTGGCTGTTGGAAGCCAATCATCTCAGCCCCAGGACATTGCTGCAGGGCAGTGTCCTCGGACCAACCATTTTCAGCTGCTTCATCAATGACCTTCCCTCCATCATAAGGTCAGATGTGGGGATATTCGCTGATGATTGCAGTGTTCAGTTCCATTCACAACTCCTCAGACAATGAAGCAGTCCATGCCCGCATGCAGCAAGACCTGGACAGCAATTAGGCTTGGGCTGATAAGTGGCAAGTAACATTCATGCCACACAAGTGCCAGACAATGACCATCTCCAACAAGCAAAAGTCTAACCACCTCCCCTTGACATTCGACGGCATTACCATCGCCGAATCCCCCACCCACAACAACCTGGGGGTCACCATTGACCAGAAACTTAACTGGACCAGCCACATAAATACTATGGCTACAAGAGCAGGTAAGAGGCTGGGTATTCTGCGGCGAGTGACTCATCTCCTGACTCCCCAAAGCCTTTCCACCATCTCGAGGGGCCAAATGGCCTACTCCTGCTCCTATTTCTTATCTACAAGGCACAAGTTAGGAGTGTGATGGAATACTCTCCACTTGCCTGGATGAGTGAAGCTCCAATAACACTCAAGAAGCTCGACACCATCCAGGACAAAGCAGCCCGCTTGATTGCCCTCCCATCCACCGCCTTAAACATTCACTTCCTCCACCACCATCTACAAGATGCACTGCAGTAACTCGCCAAGGCTTCTTCAACAGCATCTCCCAAACCCGTGACCTGTACCGCCTAGAAGGACAAGGGCAGCAGGCACAAGGGAACACCATCACCTTCAAATTCCTTTCCAAGTCACACACCATCCTGACTTGGAAATATATCGCCGTTCCTTTATCGTTGCTGGGTAAAAATCCAGGAACTCCCTCCCTAACAGCACTGTGGGAGTACCTTCACCACACGGACTGCAGCGGTTCAAGAACGTGGCTCACGAGCACCTTCTCAAGGGCAATTAAGGATGGGCAATAAATGCTGGCCTTGCCAGCGATGCCCATATCCCATGAACAAATAATTTTTTTGCTGATCTTTCTACCCACCTTATCTCTTAAAGAACCTCAGAAACTATTCTATCCATTCAATACAGAATGAAAAAAGCTTCTTTGGATCCTTCTGTTGCCATCTACAATTCATCTTTCCATTGTTCCTTTTGTATCTGTAAAATACTAATTTTAGTTATCCTCATCTGATTTTTGTTTAATTTCTAATTTTCATTTCCACTTTATTTCTTCATCAGAAATTTCCTATGGGGTTTTCCTGATCAGTTGCCGTAACTTCAGTGGAATATTGACGGAAACCCTGTTTACGTATCTATCCATGGTTTCCGCCAATTTTCCACCGAGTTACAGCAACCAATCAGGAGAAGCCCTGACAAAATTCTTGGAGCTTGTATATATATTTTTAGCTTAATTTATAGCTCTTAAGTTATTTTCACCCTTTCTCAGCTACTGTGTCCTACAGTTGGTGTTACTACTTTTCCATTTTTTTCTCATAGTGATATACTTCCCTTCCACATCACGTAAAGTGATACTAAGAAATTTACACTCCTCTTGTGTTTTATTTTTGATTTTGATTTCCACTTCAACCCCTTGGAGCTCTCCTCGAAGCTCAAGAGTTTGCTTTTCTAAAGTTTTATGCAACTGCGTTGTTAGTTTTGGCATTATCTCTTATTGCAACAGTAAATATAATTGTACAATTATACAGTCCAAGTGCTTGGCGAATTCTAGGCACTAATCAATTCCAGTGGATGACTAAATACTAAAGGGGCAATTTTCCTGGGACTTGTACTGTGATGCGCTGTACCCAGTGGGAATCGGCAGCGCTCCAACTTCTAATTGGAACTCACTGTCATGTGGTGGCCTTTTTGTGGATGGGCATTAAGACCTCCAATTCAGAGCAATTATGAGGGCAAATTATCATGTGAAATTGGAGTGCTGCTCCAGGCCTTAAAGGCCTGTTGTTGCTTGAAAGGATTGCTTAGTTCTTTGGGAAAGCCTATGGGGCTGGATTTTACCAACCTCAGCGGGTCCGTGGCGGGCGATGTCGGTGGCGGGTCCCGGCCTCGCTGCTGGCTCCATCCCTCTGTCCAAAAAGATTTTCCCCTGATTGGGCTTGTTAAACCCACCCAGCGCGTTTGTCGGCCAATTGAAGGAAGTGGGTCTGATGATGTAATTTGATGACGCGTCATCAGCCGGTTTCCTTAAAGGGACCATGTGCAAATTTAGTTTCACAGTTGTTCTGTCAGTGTTCTACAGCATTGAGGTGCTGCAAACACTGGCAAGCACACACAGAGGTGCACAGCTGCACCCAGGCTCTCCCATGACTCCCTCCATATACTTATGGAGGGAGTCACAGCATGCATGGAGGTTCTCTTCCCTTCCAATGGGCGGAAGAGATCTCCCCAGGACACCAACGCAGCCTGGTTGCACATTGCACAGGAGGACACAAGCAGCGATGTCCTCAGGAGGACCAGGCTGCAGTGGCGCAAACCTTTCAATTATCTCAGTAGATCACGAAACGTTACTGCAAAGCCACACTCAACCTCATCCTGCTGTGCCACTCATCACATCCCTATCACTCTGCCTTCCCTACCCTACTCCTGCACATCCTTACTCACACCAACTTACCTTGCACCTCCACCCATCCCTCTCTATCTACATTATCACTTCCCCATCTCACTAGCCACCCCTCACACTCACCCTCATCCTAGTCCAATCATACCAACTAACAACATACAAGGGTAGGCACTTGGGTGTTTTAGCCAATGTTCATGTAAAGTTTCTGTGAATGTGCTGTCAAACATTGAAATCTTTATTTACAACACTTTGCATTCTTGGACAGATCTGTGTGCATCTTTGGAAGGGGCTTAGTGAGCTGCAGTGAATGGTGAGACATAACGGTACCCCCACCCCCCGCAATGGTGATGAGTGTGAAAGGAATGGCTTGGGCATTGTAGGGATGCTTTATGGTGTTGGTGTGGGATGGTGCAAACCTGGCGTATCATGTAGCAGCCAGGGTGTACAGCATCAAGTGAAGTAAATCTGGCCATGGTGAGGCCATTCCTGGCGTCCCGGGCAGCAATGTGATCGGGTGCTGATGCCCTGTGTCCTGTGCAGCATCAGTTGATTGCGGAGAAGGATGGTGTTGTTGTTGGTGCTGCTGGTGTGCCTGGTGCTTCTGGTATTGGGGCTGATCCTGGTGGGATTCTGAGGACCAAGGTGAGATAGTTTCAAGGGCACTGATGCTGATGGAATAGATGAGCAGAAAGCAGAAGGCTGCAGCTTTTGACAGTTCAGCGGCCATTCTGCTTTCTGTGCCAGTGAGATGAGGGACTCCGAGACCTGAAGGGATGAAGTCTGCAGGAAGAAGTAAAGGTAAGTAAAACTGTACACACACCTCACACACTTACCTCTCCACACTTGCACTCATCACTCACCTGCACACCGGACATCTCGACTCCCGCAGACCGACGGCCCGCCTCGCTGACCCTGGTGAGGTTCGAAGCCGTCGGGAAGCCCACACTTCAGGGCTGAAAATAGGGATTCTCAAAAAAACTGCCTTTTAACTACCTGTTAACAGGCAGCTAATTGGCACTAATCCCCTTCCTGCCTCGGGGAGGCGGCTCCCAGCGCGGGTCGGGTACCCGCCTCCTGGGAAGATGGCACGGAGGCGGGTCGGGGGCGGGATGGGTACCCGCTCCCAGATTCTGCCATTTTCCCAGCAGTCCCGCCTCCCCAGGGCTGGCAAAATTCCCCCCTTTGTCTCCAGGACACCGAAGTCCCATAGGATACTTTCTGGTTCCTCATTTAGGACTTGTTTCACAATGATTGGCACATCAGTATCAATGAAATAGTTCTTTGTGGACAATTCTGATCATAACTAAGAAGTAGAATCATAGAATTATAGAATAGTCGAGCAATAGTAGAGCCATTCGGCCCATCAAGTCTGTGCCGGCTCTTTTGGAGAGCAATCCAGTTAGCCTCACTCCCCCACTCTTTCCCCATACCCCTACAATTTTTCTCCTTCAAGTAGGCGATCATCAAACTGACAAACAGTTTGTTTCTTATAAAGGTTACAATGCCCTCATTTACCCTTTGTTCCCCATTCCATCCTTAATCTCCACTTTTTACCTCAATGTCCTTGAACATATTATTGCCTTCCAGTTCTGTGGAACCTTGTCTTCTGTTAGACCTCAAGCTGAGTTTCAAATCCCATTTCCTATCCATTACCAAGACTGCTTATTTGCAATCCTGCAACATTCCCTGTCTCCATTCCTATATTGCCCTCATTGTTGCTGTAACCCTTCACATGCCTCTAGACTTGACTTTTCTCATGCGCTCCTTGCTGGCCATCCAGCCTCCACCCTCCTTAAACTCCAAATCATCCAAAACACTACCACTCATATCCTATCCCACAGTAACCCATTACTCCCGTTATGTTGGCTCAAAATCTAAAGGTCCTTTGGAAGACGGTACCAATGACTTGTGGATAGCTATCAAGGTCATGCAAAACTGCAATGGCTGCAAGCTTTAATATGAACTGGAAGCACATGTAGGAGCTTGAGGCATTTGAAACTGACACATTAAAAGCAACGCACACAGATATAATCGAGCAAAAATGTTTTAAAGAAGGTTTTTTTTTAACAAAGGGGTCGAATAACAACTGCACTGTGCATGCATGTTAGTATTGAAAGGCTAAGGTAGCAGAATTTTGTTAAACTGATCCTGCCATAATATCTAGTGACATCACTTTTTTTTTTACAAAGAGGTAGCAATAAATATGAGTGCCTGGAGTATCCACCAAAGTGGGTCCCAATACACTTCCAATAAGCGGTCTTGGCTTTTAATGGCATGGACACATTTGAAGGCACTGATACTGATGACTTGGGAGAGAGGCACAGACTAGTTGATATGTAAAATAATTCTTTCTTTCTTTCTTTCTTCTGGTTATGCTTCTATGCTGTCAAACTAAGTACACCAGTTTTACAACACATTACATTCAAAGGCAAAGGCTTTGACAGTGGGAGCCATGTGTGACAGCATGGGACTGGTCAGAAATGACAGCTGGATTACACCCAATCCAACCAAGAGCAGCCACACTGCTTCTGATAGTGTATTCTGCTGCGACTTAGACTGCTTGACCTTGTGGAAAACAGCAAGTCTGACGAGACAAGGACATATTTCACTTCAAATTGATTCTCCCATGAGGAATTCTCCAACGAATTCTACCCAACTTCAACAGGCACATTCCAGACATTAACAAGCACTTAACAAGTCCCCATTAAGTTTTCTTTTCTCTGCATTGACTATTTACATCTCAGCATTTTACATATCGGAGGAAATCATAGAAATGTGACAATATTACACTTTTTAAAGTAAATTTAAGAAAACTTTCAAGATTTCTATCAGCTTACTCAATTCTCCTTTTTTCCTGCACTTTATACCATGAGGAACGTGACACCCAGCAGCCTCACTTTACTAGCTTTACAGCCTCCTATCTACGTTTCTGATGCAGACCCTTCCTCAGAACTAAGTAGTTCTGTTTATGTGGAATCCATTCATTTTGAAAGTAAACAATGATTGTAGAGTTTAAGAGGATGTGTTCGGACTTTATTGAAAATAATAATGAGTATTATTTGGTGTCGAATGTGATGTGCCACTGCGCCTCTCCCCAGTGCTCTGTGGTATCTCTACTTGTAGTTCTATGTAATGTACTATGGGAAGGAGTATGTGTGGATGCTTCCCGAGAGGTGTGTGCACACCTGTTTGTGATTTAGCCGGGCAGGCTCAAGAGATTGTGACCCTTACCTGCGGTCAATTAACTCATGATGAGTTCATAAGTTTTTTTAACTTATATAAAAAACCTGAAAAACAAATTATATATGGGGTGCACCTTCAAAATGAATACGTAAGGATAATGCCTGACCTTGAATATTACAAAGAGGTAGCAATAAATATGAGTGCCTGGAGTATCCACCAAAGTGGGTCCCAATACACTTCCAATAAGCGGTCTTGGCTTTCAATGGCATGGACACATTTGAAGGCACTGATACTGATGACTTGGGAGAGAGGCACATTTAACTATTATAAAGAAAGCAGTTAGCCAAAGATCTTATTATAGAGTTAAGTTAAGCCGAAGTGCAGATATAATCATATTTCACCTCCATTGTCCCAAGACTCACAGGCAGCTCAGGGAGAGGTGATCAATTACTGGATGTACGAGTTTTAAATTCAATTATTCCCTCTGTTCTGAATTAGATCTCTGGATTTCAGTTTATAGCACTAAGCTACCAATAATGCACCGGAAAATGAAAATAAATAGAAAACAAAATAAAAGCAAAGTTGTAACTGTTTAAAGGGACAGCTTTTTAAAATTACAGGGATGGAATTCTTTCAGAAGGAAAGCTATTTTTTCCCATCAAATTTACTTGCACCAATGGGCTATATTTCAGCAGAGCAGACAGAATATTTTCAGCGCAGCATCAGTCACAAGTAACATGAGCGAGTGTATGTTGAAGATCTAATTTTTGCTGAGAGAGTTTTAGACTATCATAATTTTTACAATTACTTCCAGCACTATGACATTTGCTAGGAAAACAGTCAATCGATTACTTGCAAATAATTATAAAAGACTTTGATAGATGGCAACATTTCCAGGGTGCTGTGATGCAAAGACAGGAGACATTTTCATTTTACTAATTTAAGGAAATTGCTTAGAAATATGAATACTGTGATTTATGATACCTTTTAGTGGGTATCCTTGGTTTAAAGCGGTGAGTGAAGAATTGGCGCTAATAAGCTCTGCCTCATTTCCTAACAGTCACAAATAAACCTTATAAAATAGTGAAATGTATATATACAATGACAAAGGCATGTTAAAAAATCAATTTTCTTAACTCCTTGTCAAGGGTTGTTTCCCCTAACTATTTTTTCATTATAGTTAAGGATCTACATTTTCCTCTGTGCTAGGGTTCCCAGTGGGATTGCATTTGGGTAGGACTTTTTTCTGTGGGAGTGTCCTCAGTACTTGCTGCATTAGACCGTGGCTGGCAGTGCCGGCTGAAGCAAAAATAATTAAGAGAATCAAGGGATATGGGGATAGGGCAGAAAAGTGGAGTTGAGGTAAAAGATCAGCCATGATCTTATTAAATGGCGGAGCAGTCTTGAGGGGCCGTATGGTCTACTCCTGCTCCTATTTCTTATGTTCTTAATTTTGTTCGCCTAATCTCACGTGTTGCCTATTATAATCGATCGTTTGATTGCACTAAGCAAGGAGACCCTCACCTCCTTAGTAATGCTGGACTCCTGGAAAAGAAGAACATTCCTGATACAGGGTGTTACTAAGGAGTTGACAGGAAATATATCGGATGATGTATTCCTGCCATTGAGCTATAATTTGTATACAGGTGTGTGTATATTCAATGCTCACCATCACTGCTGTCAAAAAAATCCAGGAAGTGGTGATGGATGTTGGGAAGCTGGTGGAATGGTTCCCCTGACACATTTTCCAATCTAGTCTGGTCGCAAACTGCTGGAAACCAGGTGACAATTCTGAGAAAAATTCCAGCTTCAAAAGTGATCACTTTGAAAGCTTTTGCATCTGTATTTTTTCTGCTTATATACGGAGTTAGTTGACTATCAGGAAGACAGCAATAGGACACCATTCCTGACCCACACTAGGCCCCGATTTTAACTCCAGGTGGATTCCCCGCTCAGGCCTGAGTTAAAATTACAGTCGGGTCTCAATGATGTCATCAGGCCGTAACATGCATAGAATTACATAGGATAAACAGCACAGAAACTGGCCATTTGGCCCAAACAGTCCATGCCAGCCTTTATGCTCCACTCGAGCCTCCTCCTGTCTTTCCTCATCTAAATCTATCAGCGTAACCCTCTATTCCCTTCTCCCTCATATGGTTGTCCAACCACCCCTTAAATACATCTATACTATTCGCTTCAACCACTCCCTGTGGTAGCGAGTTCCACATTCTCACCACACTTTGGGTAAAGAAGTTTCTTCTGAATTCCCTATTGGATTTCTTGGTGACTATCTTATATTGATGGCCTCTAGTTATGCTCTTCCCCACAAGTGGAAACATTATCTCTGTAGCCACTCTATCAAAACCTTTCACAATTTTAAAGACCTCTATTAGGTCACCCCTCAGCCTTTTTTCAAGAGAAAAGAGACCCAGCCTGTTCATCCTTTCCTGATATGTATACCCTCGCATTTCTGGTATCATCCTTGTAAATCATCTCTGCACCCTCTCCAGTGCCTCTATATCCTTTTTATAATATGGCAACCAGAACTGCACGTCTAACCAAGGTTCGATACAGGTTTAGCATAACTTCCCTACTTTTCAATTCTATACCTCTAGAAATAAACCCTAGTGCTTGGTTTGCTATTTTTATGGCCTTGCTAACCTGTGGCGCAACTTTTAGTGATTTGTGTATTTGTACTCCGAGATCCCTTTGTTCCTCTACCCCAACTAGATTCGCACCCTCCAAGTAATAAGTGACCTCCCTATTCTTCCTACCAAAATGTAATACCTCACATTTATCTGTGTTGAACTTCATTTGCCAATTATTTGCCCATTCTGCAAGTTTATTAATGTCCTCCTGTAATTTGTTGCAGTCGTCCTCAGTATTGACTATTCCACCCCCCAATTTGGTATCATCCGCAAATTTAGAAATTGTGTTTTTGATTCCAAAGTCTAAATCATTAATGTAAATTGTGAACATCAGTGGTCCCAGCACTGATCTTTGTGGAACACCACTACCCACCTTCTGCCACTGTGAATAGCTACCCTTTACTCCCACTCTCTGCTTTCTGTCTTGAAGCCAGCCAGCAATCCATTCTGCAATCCCCTGACTCTGCATTCTCTGACCTTATTCATTAGTCTATTATGGGGTACCTTATTGAAGGCCTTTTGAAAATCTAGATATATTACATCTACTATATTACCATTGTCTACTCTCTCTACTACCTCTTCAAAAAATTCAATGAGGTTGGTCAAGTAAGATTTTCCCTTTTGAAATCTATGCTGACTATTCAATGTTATACTTTTTGTTTCTAGATGTTCTTCTATTTTCTCCCTTAGTAGGGATTCCATTATTTTTCCTACCACCGATGTTAAGCTGACTGGTCTATAATTCCCTGGACATGTTCTATCCCCCTTCTTAAATATAATGATTACGTTAGCTATCCACCAGTCCTCTGGCACTACACCTTTTTCTAACAAATTATTAAATATGTGTAGTAAGGCATGTTATCTCTTCCCTAGATTCTTTTAAAATGTGTGGATGCAATCCATCCGGACATGGGGTTTTATCCTCTTTGAGTTTGATTAGTTTATTTAATATAGCCCCTTTTTTATTTTAAATGCACTTATCTCATTACTCATCTCATCATCCAATGTCATGTCCACCTGTTCTATCTCCCTGGTAAATACTGAAGCAAAAAAATGCATATGTAAAGAAGGACCCTGTTGGCTCCGGCCATGTGTCCTTGCTGGCTGCTCAGGAGAGCAGGTTAAAATTGCAGATGTTGCAATCATGGCAGCTTTTGGACAGGTAAGAGCCAGGGTGATTTTAATTGCCCACCCGCCAGATTTCTGCTGAGTGAGTAGGCTTAAAATCAGCCCCTGGGGATGAAATGGGACTGCTGCATCTTTTGTCACAGCCATATTCCCAGTGATGAGAAGAAATATGCTGAAAAGAGGTCAGAGCAGTGTAAAAGTATATTAACCCCATAAGTGTTTTTATAAAGGAAGTTTAGGTATTTATTAAGTTAAACAGATGGTGCCCACTTTATTAACTTTAAAAGCTTTTGAAAACATTGAAAGCGCAAGTCTTCACAAAATTATCTTTTCTACTTCAATTGTAAAATGCCTGCCAAAAAGGTCCGATGTTCTAAAGGTCATGTGACAGATGTGATATTTTGCATAATTATGACACAAGAGATGAATGAATTATGATAGCAACTGGTTTTTCATTAGAAAATATTGCAATGTTACTTATCTGAAATTTTCCAATCAAAATAGATGACATTATTTATTTTTTTATAAGGAACTGTGTGGCAGTAACATGCATCTCATCCATAAGAATGAGCGACATGGCATGCCTATTAATAAGGGTGATATGTTAATTGTGCATTATTAATCCCTTATCTACTTTTTACAACACCAAAGGCTAGACAGATTTATAATGGGCAGTGAACTTCTATGAAATGAAGTGACATAAAAAGTTAATCATAACATATGAGAGAAATGCCGCTCCATTACTGCATAGGGATGGCCTTTGGCTATTGATTGTCCTCATGGGTAAAAAACATGAGAAAATATCCCCAAACACAAACAAATTAGCAAGAAAACACTTCATTTTATAAATACATTTTGATTTATATTCATATTATTTTTTAAATCCAAAAAATTAGCACAAAAATGCATGTTGATTGAAGAGATTATCAGTCATATATTTCCCACTGCAGTTTCCTCCCGTGGCCCTAATTAAGGATGCAGGGCAGGTTTGGAGTGGTAATACTGCTCCTGATAGGATTATCACCACTGAGATGGAGGGGAATTCAGTTCTGCTGCAGCCTGTTTAATCTGTTATCCGGCAGCTGACAGTTTTGGATTGCTAATCCAACAACATAACCACAACATTACTGTACCTGTTATAAGTATCCTAATTGATCTATAAATGGAGCTCCAGCATCCAGCAACGTCCAGAAGTCTCCCAGGTATAGTCCTAAAATGTCAATATGGAAAATTATAAATAAAACAAACAATTCAGTGGAATTCTAAAACTGCTACACTATGGTTAGTTTAGTTTTGTTTCACCTGGCTGATTGTATCCCTGATTAGATTTCCTTTGTGGATATTATTGCTTTTTTTACTGTTCCTCTCTACCTCCCATGCTGTGCATTTTTATCTTGGTGGATACTAACTTCATATTCTGCATCAGTTACAATATTAATTTGCAGATTGCCAATGGTAGAATATTAGTGATTCCACCAACACTAATTAAGATATAACATTCCTTTAAAATACATAGACAACTATAGTTACAGCATTTGGTGGAATGAAAGCATTCCCGAAGATATGAGCTGTGTTACTAAGTTTGTTCTTGTATCAAATATTGCCATTGAAATGGGACCAGGAAGCAATGCTGTAGGATTCCTCAGGAAGCTCTGTTCAGTGCTGGCTTGTATTCAATTAAATTAATAAAGTCCTGAGGTTATTCGCCAGGATGTGGGTGTAACTGCAAGGGAGCAGGAAGAAAAAAAATGCAAGCGAATGATTCCTGGGAAGTCACTGCTAAGGCCAGATTGGGATGGAGAAGTGTAGCGTATGATGGAGTTCGGCAGTTTGAGGAAATCATTATTACCAACGTCAAGGCCTAGTGAGAGATGGAAATAACAGATCTCAGTCGGAGCATTGAGATACAAGTGACTACTGTGATGATTGTGAGACAGCCCGCAGATGCTAGCTGGGTTTGGTAAGCCACCAGCATGCTATCAACATAAATGTAAAGGCTAACCTGTCTCACAATTATTACCGTTGACACAATGAAACTGTCATTGTTTTTAAGATACAGCTTTAATTAAATATCCTTAATTTTAGATTTATTGCCTGTCTAATGTTTGATTATAATTGAATTTCATAATTGCAATTAAATATTGTCAATGTGATGCTAATTATATCTTCATAAGATTTTAATTAAATCACTTTGACATAGTGTTAATGAAATGCTAATGTTCATGTTAAAGTCATATTCATGCTTTGCTGCTCTTAAAACCTTATTCCATGGGTATCTGCTCCTCTCATTTCTCTCACTGCCTGCTTGGTGTGCTCATTGTCTGGTTTTCCATCCATGGGCAATCCTTATGTCACTATATGTGCCCTGCTGCTTGTATGTGGACAGACAGAATGTGTGAATGGACTGAGTGTGTGAGAGAGTATGAAAAAGAAAAGAAAGACTTGCATTTATGTAGCGCCTTTCACGACCACCAGACGTCCCAAAGTGCTTTACAGCCAATGAAGTACTTTTGAAGTGTAGTATTGTTGTAATGTAGAAAATGCAGCAGCAAATTTGTACACAGCAAGCTCCCACAAACAGCAATGTGATAATGACCAGATAATCTGTTTCAGTGATGTTGATTGAGGGATAAATATTAGCCTGGACACCAAGGATAACTCCGCTGCTATTCTTTGAAATAGTAATTTGGGATATTTTATGTCCACCTGTGAGAGTAGACGGGACCTCCTTTTAACAGATCATCTGAAAGATGGCACCTCTGACACTGCACTGGAGTGTCAGCCTAAATTTTTGTGCTCAAGTCCCTGGGGTTGGACTCTGAACTCTGAACTCACAACCTCCTGACTCAGGGGCAAGAATGCTACCAACTGAGCCACAGCTGACACTCAATGGAAAGTGTGAGAAGGTGTGCAGAAAAAGAACATTAGAACCACGATAGTATATGTATCTATCGCTGTATGTCTTTTGACTGTAAGGAAAATTGTGGGTAAAAGCTTCATTAGTTTTGTCAGCATATTGGACCGCCTTCATGGTAAACGTGAGTCATTAACTGATGCATGTACCTGCACTGTGACATTTCACTCATGTACACAGCCAGAGACAGGAAAGTGTTCACACAGGTAACACTATGGGGGGAATTTTGCGGGGGGTCAGAGGGCGCGATCGGAGGTGGATCGGGTGGGAAAACGGTTTTGTTTGACAGTGGGTTGGGACACTGCTGTCAACCTACCGCCACGTGCCTTTCCCAAATGTCGGGTCTGTCAGCACTGAGCAGACCCAACACGCAGCGGCAGGGGAGGCAACTCAGGTCATTATGACCATGTTAGCAGAGGATTAAGAACAATTTTCAGGTCACCTTCAGAGTTTACCAGGTCGTCCACGGGGTCCACACTGCTCGGCGATCACATCAGGTAAGCAGGTCGGGAGTTGAATGGCCATGGAATCATCCCATTACTAGACAGCTGGAAATGTGCTATAAAAGCTCCCATCTCACAGCTGTTCACCTTCCAAGCTCAGAAGCTGTTGATTACTGCATTTGGAAGACAGATTGAGCTTTATGCAGGTTGCAAGTGTTTGGAGCAAACTCTCTATCCAGTGTCACCTCATTGGAACAATCTCTCTCACCATTGACAGATCGCTTCTGTCATCTCTACTTCACCTGCCATCTATTATATTAGAATGGGAACAGTCTATACTGTCTCCCCTTGGTCCTCAGAATCTCATCACGATCAGCCCCAACACCAGCAGCACCAGGCACACCAGCAGCACCAACAACAACACCAACCTTTTCCGCAACCACCTGATGCTGCACAGGACACAGGGCATCAGCACCCAACCACATTGCTGCCCGGGAGGCTAGGGATGGCCTCACCATGGCCAGATTTACTTCACTTGATGCTGTACACCCTGGCTACCACATGATGCGGCAGGTTGGCACCACCCCACACCAACACCAAAAAGCATCCCTACAATGCCCAAGCCATTCCTTTCACACTCATGACCATAGCGGGGAGTACCGTTATTTCTCATCATTCACTGCAACTCACTAAGCCACTTCCAAAGGTGCACACAAATCTGTCCAACAACGCAAAGTGTTGAAGATAAAGGGGGAAAAATTCAGTGGTGCCATCTTTGGGGCGCTAACTTCACCGGGGCGCTACTTTTAGCACCCCTGCGCCGTAAATTCAGTGGTAGCGCCCCAAGCAGGAGGCGGGGCACTACTGGAAGTGCTCCCCCTTCTTCCTGGGGTGCTACCAGTGAATATCGCAGCGCTACGTGCAACAGCGCCACGCACGTCAGAACGTAGCGTTGCGCTATTGCAGGCCTCCCTCCTCTGATTAAGAGGTGTGCCGGGCTGAGCAATCATGGACGGCACCCGGAATATAAGAGGGGAAGGGAGCAGGTGCTGGCCGCCCAACACCTGCCCTTTAAATTGCGCCGCTGCGGTTGCAAAAACGTCACCCTGACCCTATCGGACATATCATCCGGCGATAGGTCAGGGGGCGCAGCTCAAATTTGTGGCCGGTGCACGAGCGGGGCGCTACCGGCTACCGCTGCTGCTAACCACCCGCTGAATTTCGCGGGAGGCATTAGCGGTGCCGCGCCCGGGCACTAGGTGCTTTGCCCTGGGGGCGCTAACGGGAGGCGCAAAACAACCCAATTTTTCCCCCAAAGGTTTCAATGTTTGACAGCACATTCACAGAAACTTTACATGAACATTGCATAAAACACCCAAGTGTGTACCCTTGTGTGTTGTTAGTTGGTATGATTGAACTAGGATGAGGGTGAGTGTGAGGGTGGCTAGTGTGATGGGGATGTGATAATGCAGATAGAGAGGGATGGATGGAGGTGCAAGGTAAGTTGGTGTGAGTAAGGATGTGCAGGAGTAGGGTAGGGAAGGCAGAGTGATGGGGATGTGATGAGTGACACAGGAGGATGAGGTTGAGTGTGGCTTTGCAGTAACGTTTCGTGATCTACTGAGATCATTGAAAGGTTTGCGACACTGCAGCCTGGTTGTCCTGACGATATCCCTGCTTGTGTCCTCTGGTGCAATGTGCAACCAGGCTACGTTAGTCTCCTGGGGCGGTCTCTTCCGCCCATGGGAAGGGAAGAGAACCTCCCTGCGTGCTGTGATTCGCTCCATAGCGTATGGAGGGAGTCATGGGAGAGCCTGGATGCAGCCATGCACCTCTGTACAGTGCGTGTCAGTGTTTGCTGCACCTCAATGCTGTAGAACACTGACAGCACAAATGTCAAAATCAATTTGCGCATGGTCCCTTTAAGGAAACCGCCTGATGAAGCGTCATCAAATGACGTCATCAGACCCGCTTCCTTCAATTGGCCGGTAAACGCGCTGGGCGGGCTTAACAAGCCCAATCAGGGGAAAATCATTTTGGACAGCGGGCTGGAGCCGGCAGCGAGGCCGGGACCCATCACCGATTTCGTCCACCACTGACCCGCCGAGGTTAGTAAAATCCAGCCCTATGTCTATTTCCAGGTTCCATTCTTCCTCCAAAGTGGTGGCATTGAGTCCAGTGAAACTTAATTTCGGCTACTCAGTTTAAAATACAACGATGTTTCTGAACATCCTAATAAATTGTCAAGCAGCTTCTTGTTCTGAAATGTCAAATTTTGAAAGCACAAAAGAATGATGGCAGGTTATTGCGGGTTTGAGAAGTGGAAGTGGCTGTATTACAACGAGAACATTGACTGTACATTTTGTTTCCTAGTGTGAAAGTCTCTTGTGTTAAACAGGTTACAATTCCAATTCTGGATTTTTATTTAATTTCTAAAGGCTATATAAACTGGCAAAATACACGTGTTACTTTCGGAAATCATGAATTAACCAAAAGGCACAAAGTGTGCTTAAGGTTGTATTTAATGTTTCCAGGTTATTCCAGGATGTTGGGGAACACATGGAAGAAAAGAAAATTCAGCACTGTTATCTAAAAATGGTTTCCAAATCCCAAATGCGTAGCCTTTGGCCCTCCATTCACCACGACATTTCTGCAGCTACCGATCTGCTCAATCATACCCACACCTCCACCTTTGATGCCCTAGTCCCCACTAAAACCATTACTCTCCCTCTCACCCTGGCCATTCCCCCTGGTACAGCCCTCATCTCCGCTCCCTTAAGTCCAAGGGACGCATACTCGATCGGATATGGTGGACAACTGGTTTAACCATTCACCGCCAGATGTGACTGGACCACATAAAACACTATCGGGTCCTGCTCTCATCTGCAATAACTGCTCACTATTCCAGCATTCTCCTGGAATGCAAAGATAACCCCCGGCTTCTTTTCTCTATTGCAAACCATCTTCTTAAATCCCTCTCCCCAGTCTCCTCCACCCTCACCTCAAACAACAAGTGCGAGGAGCTCATGGACTTCTTTGTCTCTAAGGTTGAGACCATCCGATCAGCTGCCTCTGCCACTTCCCTCCCTTTCCCTTGTCCACCAGGCTAAACCTCTGCTAAGGATCCCCTCTGCCCTAGCCTTGAACTCGCATCTTTCTCCAGTTTCTCTCTGATCTCCCCTCATGCCCTCTCTGAGCTCACCTTGTCCATGATACTCCCCTCTTGCTCCCTCAACCCTATTCCCACCAAACTGCTGACCACCCAACTTCCGTTTCTGGCTCCCATGTTAGCCGATATCGTTAATGGTTCTCTCTCCTCAGGTACTGTCCCCCTCTCCTTCAAATCTGCTGTCATCGCCCCTCTCCTCAAAAAACCCAACCCTTGACCCCTCTATCCTTGCAAACTATCGCCCTATCTCCAACCTCCCTTTCCTCTCCAAAGTCTTTGAATGTGCTGTCACCTCCCAAATCCGTGCCCATCTTTCCCGCAACTCCATGTTTGAATCCCTCCAATCAGGTTTTCCCCCCGCCATAGTACCGAAACGGCTCTCATCAAAGTCATAAATGACATCCTCTGTGACTGTGACAAAGGTAAACTGTCCCTCCTCATCCTTCTTGACTTGTCTGCAGCCTTTGACACAGTTGACCACTCCATCCTTCTCCAACGCCTCTCCACCGTCGTCCAGCTGGGTGGAACTGGTTCCATTCTTATCTATCTAATCGTAACCAGAGAATCACCTGCACCGGCTTCTTTTCCCGCTCCCACTCTGCTACCTCTGGTGTCTCCCAAGGATCTATCCTTGGCCCCCTCCTATTTCTCATCTACATGCTGCCCCTCGGCAACATCATCCGAAAACACAGCGTCAGTTTCCACATGTATGCTGATGACACCCAGCTCTACCTCACCACCACCTCCCTCGAATCTTTCACTGTCTCTAAATTGTCAGACTGCTTGTCCAACATCCAATACTGGATGAGCAGAAATTTCCTACAACTAAATGTTGGGAAGACCGAAGCAATTGTCTTTGGTCCCCACCACAAACTCCATTCCCTAGCCACCAACTCCATTTGTTGCCCTGGCAACTGTCTGAGGCTGAAGCAGACTGTTCGCAACCTGGGTGTCATATTTGACCCTGAGATGAGCTTCCGACCACATATCCACGCCATCACTAAGATGGCCTATTTCCACCTCCGTAACATCGCCCGATTCCACCCTGTCTCAGCTCATCTGCTGCTGAAATCCTCATCCATGCCTTTGTTACCTCTAGACTTGACTATTCCAACGCACTCCTGGCTGGCTTCTCACTTTCTACCCTTCGTAAACTTGAGGTCATCCAAATTCCTGCTGCCCGTGACCTAACTCGCATTAAGTCCTGTTCACCCATCACCCCTGTGCTTGCAGACCTACATTGGCTCCCGGTTAAGCAATGCCTCGATTTTAAAATTCTCATCCTTGTTTCCAAATCCCTCCATGGCATCGCCCCTCCCCATCTCTGCAACCTCCTCCAGCCCTACAACCCTCTGAGATACCTGCGCCCGTCCAATTCTGGCCTCTTGAGATGCCCCGATTTTAATTGCTCCACCATTGGCAGCCGTGCCTTCAGCTGCCAAGGCCTGAAGCTCTGGAATTCTTTCCCTAAACCTCTCCGCCTCTCTAACTCTCTTTCCTCCTTTAAGATGCTAATTAAAACCTACCTCTTTGACAAAGCTTTTGGCCATCTGCCATAATATCTCCTTATGTGGCTTGGTGTCAAATTTTGTTTGATAACGCTATTGTGAAGGGCCTTGGGAAGTTTTACTACGTTAAAGGCGCTATATAAATACAAGTTGTTGTTATTGTTCAAAATATGCAGTTCCTGGCATAGCATTATTGGTTTTATACAGAAATGAGGCTGAGAGATTGCTTTATTCAGATTATTGAATACCAGGATAAAGAGAATCCTAGACTATCTGGACAGAAAGAAAAGTAAAACAGATATATTACCAGGTGTGCAGAATGAAATGTGACAAGTGTTAAGCTTACAATTCTCAGGTATAATTACTGATAATGTACATGCTGTTCCTTTCTGCTATGTTATTATAGATGGAACTAAAGCTTCTGTAACAAACAACAGACAGTTATTTATGTTCAAAGGGTTGAATAAATTAGGGAACACTGGTGCAACTTGCTAAAGATGTTTTGCTGCATTCTAATCTCTGTGCTATGATGCTGCTGCGCCTATAAAGTGAGGAGTGGCCCCGCAAGTAGCTGACACTAAACCCAGAGTGAACCCTTGCAGCTAAAATTTGCTAAGTGAGAGAGAAGCTGAACTCAGACAATTGATTTCACAAAGAATCTGTCTGATGGCAACAAAACATTTTCTCAATTGTGGAGGTTTTGATACATTGATCCTAGTAATACCAGCCACTAACAGTCAGTGAATGCTCATTCAGTGCCTTGAGACTTATTAAAAAAATCTCTGTTCAAGCATGAAACAAGACTTGAACACCTACTGTTTCTTCACGTCAGCAAGTCTGTGACAGACAGCTTGGATCTTGTGCAATTTGCCGATAATTTTGTTCATGGATGTGAAAAGCCCTTTCCCCGAGTGTATTCATAAATTGGGCTGATACTCAACTGTAGCACTGAGGGAGTCCTTCAGGTGAACTGTTGAACAGACGTTCTGTCTGCTTGTTCCAGTGTGTTCAGATGGTAATATTTAAGGTAAAGGAAGGAGTACTCATAGAATAGAATCATAGAATCGTTACAGCACAAAAGGAGGCCATTCGGCCCATCGAGCCCGTGCCGGCTCTCTGCAAGAGCACTTCAGCAAGTCCCACTCCACTGCCCTTTCCCCGTAGCCCTGCAAATTATTTTCCTTCAGGTACTTATCTAACTCCCTTTTGAAAGCCGTGATTGAGTCTGCCTCCACCATCCTTTCAGGCATTGCATTCCAGATCCTAACCACTCGCTGAGTAATGAAGTTTTTCCTCATGTCGCCTTTGGTTCTTCTGCCAATCACCTTAAATCTGTTTCCTCTGGTTCTCGGCCCTTCCGCCAATGGGAACAGTTTCCCTCTATCTACTCTGTCTAGACTCCTCATGATTTTGAACACTTCTATCAAATCTCCTCTCAATCTTCCCTGCTCTAAGGAGAACAACCCCAGCTACTCCAGTCTATCCACATAACTGAAGTCCCTCATCCCTGGAACCATTCTTGTAAATCTTTTCTGCACCCTCTCTAAGGCCTTCACATCTTTCCTAAAGTGTGGTGCCCAGAATTGGACACAGTACTCCAGTTGAGGCCGAACCAGTGTTTTATAAAGGTTCATCATATCTTCCTTGCTTTTGTACTCTATGCCTCTATTTATAAATCATGATGTGGAGATGCCGGTGTTGGACTGGGGTGGACAAAATTGAGAGGTCGCACAACACCAGGTTATAGTCCAACAGTTTTATTTTAAATCACAAGCTTTCGGAGTTGCAACTCCTTCGTCAGGTGAAGTGAGGAGATACAGAATCGTCAAAGCATATATAGATAGAGAACAATGCATGTGTAACTTACAATTGCAGACAACTGAATTCAATCGTCCTGACTGTTTATCTGCCGAGGTGTGATAAAGTTAATCAGGTCAGCCAGGAAGGTACCACATCAAAGACATAGCAAGATACAACTGAGACAATGAGGTGGAATCGCATGGGGTCTAACGTGTCAAAAGCTGCCATCTGTATGTAAAACGATTAACTTTAAAATTTTTACTTTTTTACTGGGAATCACATCTGTGAACAAGCCAACGACGACTCGAGTCCGGATCACGTCATGTATCATGACATAAACCCAAGATCCCGATTGAGACCGTCTTCATGAGTGCGGAACTTGGCTATCAGTTTCTGCTCGATGATTTTGCGTTGTCGTTAGGAAAACACGACAACGCAAAATCATCGAGCAGAAACTGATAGCCAAGTTCCGCACTCATGAAGACGGTCTCAATCGGGATCTTGGGTTTATGTCACGATACATGACGTGATCCGGACTCGAGTCGTCGTTGGCTTGTTCACAGATGTGATTCCCAGTAAAAAAGTAAAAATTTTAAAGTTAATCGTTTTACATACAGACGGCAGCTTTTGACACGTTAGACCCCATGCGATTCCACCTCATTGTCTCAGTTGTATCTTGCTATGTCTTTGATGTGGTACCTTCCTGGCTGACCTGATTAACTTTATCACACCTCGGCAGATAAACAGTCAGGATGATTGAATTCAGTTGTCTGCAATTGTAAGTTACACATGCATTGTTCTCTATCTATATATGCTTTGACGATTCTGTATCTCCTCACTTCACCTGACGAAGGAGTTGTAACTCCGAAAGCTTGTGATTTAAAATAAAACTGTTGGACTATAACCTGGTGTTGTGCGACCTCTCAATTCTATTTATAAAGCCCAGGAACCCATATGCTTTTTTAACTGCTTTCTCAACTTGCCCTGCCACCTTCAATGATTTGTGCACATGTACCCCTAGGTCTCTCTGTTCATGCACCCACTTTAGAATGGACCCTTTAGTTTATATTGCCTCTCCTCGTTCTTTCTACCAAAATGTATCACGTCGCACTTTGCTGCATTAAATTTCATCTGTCACGTATCCACCCATTCCACTAGCCTATCTATGTTCTCTTGAAGTCTATCACTCTCCTCCTCACTGTTCACTGTACTTCTAAGTTTTGTGTCATCTGCAAAGTTTGAAATTGTGCCCTGTACACCCAAGTCCAAGTCATTAATATATATCAAGAAAAGCAGTGATCCTAGTGCTGACCCCTGGGAAACACCACTGTGTACCTTTCTCTAGTCCGATAAACAACCGTTCACCACTACTCTCTGTTTCCTGTCACTTAGCCAATTTTGTATCCATGCTGCCACTGTCCATAGAAGCATAGAAGATAGGAGCAGGAGTAGGCCATTCGGCCCCTCGAGCCTGCTCCGCCATTTAATGAGATCATGGCTGATCATCCAAATTCAGTACCCTGTCCCTGCTTTCTCCCCATATCCCTTGATCCCTTAAGCCTTAAGAAATATATCTATCTCCTTCTTGAATATATTTAATGAATTGGCCTCAACTGCCTTCTGTGGTAGAGAATTCCACAGGTTCACCACTCTCTGGGTGAAGAAATTCCTCCTCATCTCCGTCCTAAATGGCTTACCCCTTATCCTTAGACTGTGACCCCTGGTTCTGGACTCCCCTGCCATCGGGAACATCCTTCCTGCATCTAGTCTGTCTAGTCCTGTTAGAATTTTATAAGTTTCAATAAGATCCCCTCTCATTCTTCTAAACTCTAACGAATATAAGCCTAATCGACCCAATCTCTCTTCATACGTCATTCCTGCCATCCCAGGTATCAGTCTGGTAAATCTTTGCTGCACTCCCTCCATGGTAAGAACATCCTTCCTCAGATAAGGCGACCAAAAATGCACACAATACTCAAGGTGTGGTCTCACCAAGGCTTTGTACAACTGCAGCAAGACATCCTTGCTCCTGTACTCGAATCCTCTCGCTATGAAGGCCAACATACCATTTGCCTTCTCAACCGCCTGCTGCACCTGCATGCTTACCTTCAGCGACTGGTGCACAAGGACTCCCAGATCTCGTTGCACGTCCCCTTTTCCCAATCTATTGCCATTCAGATAATAATCTGTCTTCCTGTTTTTGCCACCAAAGTGGATAACCTCGCATTTATCCACATTATACTGCATCTGCCATGCATCTGCCCAATCACCCAACCTGTCCAAATCATACTGGAGTTTCTCTGCATCCTCCTCACAGCACACACGCCCACTCAGCTTTGTGTCATCTGCAAACTTAGAGATATTACGTCTAGCTCCTTCGTCTAGATCATTAATATATATTGTGAATAGCTGGGGTCCTAGCACCGATCCCTGCGGTACCCCACTAGTCACTGCCTGCCACTCGGAAAAAGACCCGTTTATTCCAACTCTTTGCTTCCTGTCTGCCAACCAGTTCTCTATCCAAATCAGTACCTTACCCCCAATCCCATATGCTTTAACTTTGCACGCTAATCTCCTATGCGGGACCTTATCGAAAGCCTTCTGAAAGTCCAAATACACCACATCCACTGGTTCTCCCTTATCTATTCTACCAGTTACATCCTCAAAAAATTCCAGTAGATTAGTCAAGCATGATTTACCTTTTGTAAATCCATGTTGACTTTGTCCAATCCTGTCACTGTTTTCCAAGTGCTCTGCTATTACATCTTTTATAATGGACTCTAGCATTTTGCCCACTACCAATGTCAGGCTTACCAGTCTATAATTCCCCGTTTTTTCTCTACCACCTTTTTTAAATAGTGGGGTTACATTAGCTACCCTCCAATCCATGGGAACTGTTCCAGAGTCTATAGAATTTGGAAAGATGACCAGCAATGCATCTACTATTTCTAGGGCCACTTCCTTAAGTACCCTAGGATGTAGATTATCAGGCCCTGGGGATTTATCGGCCTTCAATCCCGTCAATTTCCCTAACACCATTTCCCTACAAATACTGATTTCATTCAATTCCTCCCTCTCATTAGACCCTATGTTCCCCGACATCTCTGGGAGTTTATTTGTGTCCTCCTTTGTGAAGACAGAACCAAAGTATGTATTTAATTGGTCTGCCATTTCTTTGTTCCCCATTATAAATTTCCCTGATTCTGACTGCAAGGGACCTACGCTTGACTTCACCAATCTTTTTCTCTTCACATATCCATAGAAGCTTTTACAGTCAGTTTTTATGTTCACTGAAAGCTTACTCTCATATTCTATTTTCCCCCTCTTAATTAATCCCTTTGTCCTCCTTTGCTGAATCCTAAACTGCTCCCAATCCTCAGGTTTGTTGTTTTTTCTGGCCAATTTATATGTCCTCTCCTTGGATCTCATGCTATCCCTAATTTCCCTTGTTAGCCACGGTTGAGTCACCTTTTTTGTTTTATTTTTATGCCAAACAGGGATGAACAAGTTCTGTAGTTCATCCATGCGATCTTTAAATGTTTGCCATTCCCTATCCACCGTCAACCCTTTAAGTAACGCTCCCCAATCCATCCAAGCCAACTCGCGCCTCATATCATCGTAGTTTCCTTTATTTAAATTCAGGACCCTAGTCTCTGAGTCAACAACTTCACTCTCCATCTTAATGAAGAATTCTATCATATTAAGATCGCTCCTCCCCAAGGGGCCTCGCACAACAAGATTGCTAATTAATCCTTTCTCATTACATATTACCCGGTCTAAGATGGCCTGATCTCTAGTTGGTTCCTCGACATATTGGTCCAGGAAACTATCCCATATACACTCTAGGAATTCCTCCTCCACAGTATTGTTACTAATTTGGTTAGCCCAATCTATATGTAGATTAAAGTCACTCATGATAACTGCTGTTCCCTTATTGCACGCGTCTCTAATTTCCCATTTAATGCCATCCCCAACCTCAGCATTAATGTTTGGGGGTCTGTATACAACTCCCACTAATGTTTTCTGCCCCTTGGTATTTCTCAGCTCTACCCATACAGATTCCACATCATCAGAGCTAATATCCTTCCTTACTATTGTGTTAATCTCCTCTTTAACCAGCAATGCTACCCCACCTCCTTTTCCTTTTTGTCTGTCCTTCCTGAATATTGAATACCCCTGGATGTTGAATTCCCAGCCTTGGTCACCCTGGAGCCATGTCTCCGTAATCCCAATTATATCATATCCGTTTACATCTATTTGCGCAGCTAATTCATCCACCTTATTACGAATGCTCCTCGCATTAAGACACAAAGCCTTCAGGCTTGTTTTTTTAACACTCTTAGTCCTTTTAGAATTATTATTTACTATAGCCCTGTTTGATTTACACCCTTGATTTCTCTGCCTTCCACTTTTGCTTTTCTCCTTCCTGTCTTTTGCTTCTATCCTTGCTTCCCTTTCCTCTGTTTCCCTGCACAGGTTCCCAACCCCCTGCCATTTTAGTTCAAACCCTCCCCAACAGCACTAGCAAACACTTCCCCTAGGACATCGGTCCCAGTCCATTTCATTCCATGGGCTTCAACTTTGCTGGCAAGCCTATTATGTGGCACTTTATCAAACGCCTTTTGGAAGTCCACGTACACCATATCAACTGCATTGCCCTCATCAACCCTCTCTGTTACCGCATCAAAAAACTCCCTACGCTTTGAGCAAAAATCCTGAAAAATAACAGATTCATTGCTTGTTTATCTCATTTCTGTTTCTGGGATTTTATTGATACAGCATGGCTGTGCTTGCACTGCTTGAGCTGTTTTAACATGATAAGGTGCTAAGTAAATGCAAGTTTGTTATTATTATAATAATAGGTTCACTGCACAGGATTTGAAATAATGAGGGATATTGACAATGGAATTTTGTTTTTGGTCAGACATTTGGGGAGTCTCCAAACCAGGCCAGTGAGAAGTCTAGACATGTAGAAAGGTTGATTTGAAGCCTACCTGCCCGGCGGAAACCTGATGGACAGGGAATGAAAATAAAAGCAGTTTACTTAGTCACTTGGAACTCGACACTTTCTCGCCGTCTCCGATATTAACCTGCAGAGTTCTGCAGGCAGATGAGGTTAACCCATTGTTCACTATGCTGAGTAGAGCGCACTAGATCCCGAGGTAACTTCACCACCAACACAATATTACCTGCAAAAAGAAGTGCTATAATTCATTCAAAAATGTCTGCAACAGATGTTCTGCGGATTGTTGCTTATGATGACATCAAACACATCGGCCGCGATTTCGCCTACTGAGGCGGGCTCAGTGCGGCTGAGGTAGGTGGCGGGTTGCGACCCCGTTCCCAGCTCCATCCCGCCTTGTGACAAGAATTTTCCATTGATTTGGCTTGTTAAGCCTGCCCTGCGAGGTTCCCGGCCAATTAAAAGGGAGCAAGCCTGATGACATCATTTGATGATGCGTCATCAGCCGGTTTCCTTAAAGAGACCATGTCCACATTCATTTTTACAGTTGAGCTGTCAGTGTTCTGCAGCATTGAGGTGCTGCAAACACTGACAAGCACTGCACAAGGGTGCATGGTTGAACCCAGGCACGCAAGGAGGTTCCCTTCCCTTCCAATGGGCGGAAGAGACCTCCCCAGGACACCAGCATAGCCTGATTGCACATTGCACAGGAAGACACAAGCAGGAATGTCATCAGGAGGACCAGGCTGCAGTGGCACAAACCTTTCAATGATCTCAGTAGATCATGAAACGTTACTGCAAAGCCACACTCAACCTCATCCTGCTGTGCCACTCATCACAACCCCATCACTCTGCCTTTCCTACCCTACTCCTGCAAATCCTTAGTCACACCAACTTACCTTGCACCTCAACCCATCCCTCTCTCTCTATCTACATCATCACATCTCCATCTCACTAGCCACCCCACACACTCACCCTCATCCTTGTTCAATCATACCAACTAACAACACACAATGGTAGGCACTTGGGTGTTTTATGCAATGTTCATGTAAAGTTTCTGTTGATGTGTTGCCCAACTTTGAAATCTTTATTTTCAACACTTTGCGTTCTTGGGCAGATCTGTGTGCACCTTTGGAAGTGGCTTAGTGAATTGCAGTGAAAGGTGAGACATAATGTTACCCCCCGCAATGGTGAGGTGTGTGAAAGGAATGGTTTGGGCATTACAGGGATGCTTTATGGCGCTGGTGTGGGGTGGTACCAACCTGGCGCATCATGTGGCAGCCAGGGTGTACAGTGTCAAGTGAATTAAATTTGGCCATGGTGAGGCCATCCCTGGCCTCCCGGGCAGCAATGTGGTCGGGTGTTGATGCCCTGTGTCCTGTGCAGCACCAGGTGATTGTGGAGCAGGTTGGTGTAGTTGTTGGTGATGTTGGTGTGCCTGGTGATGTTGGTGTTGGAACTGATCGTGGAGGGATTCTGAGGGCCAAGGTGAGATTTTTTCAAGGGTACCGATGCTGCTGGAATAGATGGCAGCTGAAGTTGAGATGACAGAAGCGATCTGTCAATGGTGAGAGAGGTTGCTCTAAGGAGGTGACAGTGGATAGACAGTTTACTTCCAAACTGCATAAAGCTGAAAAGTGTATTCCAAATCCTGAAGGCTCCAGCTTGTATCATTGGAAAGTGAACAGCTGTGAAATGGTAGCTTTTATACCACTTCTGCAGCTGTCAACTATTCAGAGGAATGGAGAGTCACTGAGATCCCGACATACTTACCTGACGTGATCCCCGCGCGCCAGGACTCTCGTGAAAAAGCTGGTAAAATGGTAAGTACATGGTAAAATGCTGCTTAAGTACCTTTTAACAAGCTTTTAAGTATCTGAATTGGCTGACCCGCCGTTTGGTGTCGAGTATGTTCAGGGATGACAGATCCGACACTTGGGAAACTGACACGGAGGCAGGTTGACAGCGGGATACCGACCCGCTGTCAATGTTTTTGATTTTGACAGTGGACTGGCCTCCGAACCCGCACTCTGAGCGCCAGCAAAATTCCGGTCATCAACATTGATGAAAGTCTCAAATAGGATAGACAATAGCGAACAACCTTGCCTCATTTCTCTGTTGGGGGAATATGTTCAGTGAGCTTCTCAGCTACCCTTTCATGGCTCTTAGAACTGAAGTACACATTCTGAATAAAATCCAAGAGTTGACCATGTACTCTTATAACTCTTATAACATTTATAGCTCCTTCATGGGGACTGCATGAGACACTAGATCAAAAGACTTAATGAAAATGGATGAAAGAAATTTAAATGGGTTTCATATGAGTCTTATAGTAATCCAAAACTACGAGTAGTAAAGGAGCACAAGTTGCCAGAGAAATGGACCATTACCATGCAGATATCCTTGGAGTCAGTGAATGTGATGGATAGTTTTGGCAAATGGTAAAATAAGCCTATATTCCTAGAAAGAATGAAATCTACCAAGCTGCTGTGGGAGTGATTCCCTGTGGCGATACCTCATTAAATGGAAGTTAGCCAATGAATAACTTATAGCATCCTATTTTTTTCCTCAAAATTTACAAAACTGACAGTGATTCAGTGTTATGTGTAAATAAATGATGCTACATAGTATTTCCAGAACAGAAACAGGCCATTTGGCCCAACAGGTCCATGCGGGTGTTTATGCTCCACACGAGCCTCCTCCTACCCTTCTTCATCTAACCCCATCGACATATCCTTCCATTCCTTTCTCCCTCATGTGTTTATCTAGCTTCCCCTTAAATGCATCTATGCTATTTGTCTCAGCTACATCCTTGTGGTAGCAAGCCCCACATTCTAACCACTCTCTGGGTAAAGAAGTTTCTCCTGAATTCTCGATTGGATTTATTAGTGACTTATGGCCCCTATTTCAAGTCTTGCCCGCAAGTGGAATCATCTTTTCTATGTTTACCCGATCAAACACTTTAATAATCTTAAAGACCTCTATCAGGACAGCCCTCAGTTTTCTCTTTTCTAGAGAAAAGAGCCCCAGCCTGTTCATCCTTTCCTGATAGGTATAACCTCTCAGTTCTGGTATCATTCTAGTAAAAATTTTTTGCACCTTCTCCAGGGCCTCTTTATCCTTTTTATAATATGGCGACCAGAACTGATCACAGTACTCCAAGTGTGGCCTACCCAGGGTTCTGTACAAATTTAACATAACTTCTCTGCTTTTCAATTCATTCCCTCCAGAAATGAGCCCCAGTGCTTTGTTTGCTTTTTTTAATGGCCTAATTAACCTGCATCGCTACTTTTAGTGATTTGTATATCTGTACCCTTACATCCCTCTGCTCCTCTACCCCATTTAGAGACATTTATTTGCAAGGAGTATGTGGCCTCCTTATTCTTCTGACCAAAATGTACCAGTGTGGGACTGTTGATGAATGGGGAGGTGTGGTTGAGGTTACTGATATCATTCATGAATAATCTGATCACGTAGAGCCCGGGTAGAAAGGGGCGGTCTACGATGTAGCCTTCATTCCTCTTCCTGTTCCTCCACTTCCTGTTGCACTTCCTCCTCCTCCACTTCCTCCTCCTTCTCTTCCTCGTGCTCCTGCTCTTCAGTTTCTCGCGTGATAGGTGGTGGCAAGGCCTGTTCCCTCACAATGGCCAGGTTATGCAGCATGTATCATAATACCACAAATCTTGATACCTGCTCAGCTCAGTACTGCAGGGCTCTTCCAGAGTCGTCCAGGCAGCGGGAGCTTTACTTGAGGATGTCAATGGTGTGCTCTATAATGTTCCTTATGGCAGTATGGCTCTCATTGTTGGCCTGCTGTGCATAGGACTGGCACAGAATGAAGGAATCGTGACTGCTGCCAGGATACCGGGCATTGACCTGCATGATGTGCTGCCTGTGGTCACACACCAGCTGCACATTGAGGGAGTGGAATCCCTTTCAGTTCATGACAATGGCAGAGTTCACATGAGGCGCACGCAAAGCAATGTGCTGCAGTCATAGAAATATAGAAAAATAGGAGCAGGAGTAGGCCATTCGGCCCTTCGAGCCTGCTCCGCCATTCAATATGATCATGGCTGATCCTCTATCTCAATACCATATTCCCGCTCTCTCCCCATACCCTTTGATGCCTTTTGTGTCTAGAAATCTATCTATCTCCTTCTTAAATATATTCAGTGACTTGGCCTCCACAGCCTTCTGTGGTAGAGAATTCCGCAGGTTCACCACCCTCTGAGTCAAAAAATTTCTCCTCATCTCAGTCCTAAATGTCCTACCCCGTATCCTGAGACTATGATCCCTCGTTCTAGGCCCCCCAGCCAGGGGAAACATCCTCCCTCCATCCAGTCTGTCTAGCCCTGTCAGAATTTTATACGTTTCAATGAGATCTCCTCTCATTCTTCTAAATACTAGTGAATACAGGCCTAGTTGACCCAATCTCTCCTCATACGACAGTCCTGCCATCCCAGGAATCAGTCTGGTGAACCTTCGCTGCACTCCCTCTATGGCAAGTATATCCTTTCTTAGGTAAGGAGACCAAAACTGCACATAGTACTCCAGGTGTGGTCTCACCAAGGCCCTGTATAACTGTAGTAAGACATCCTTGCTCCTGTACTCAAATCCTCTTGCAATGAAGGCCAAAATACCATTTGCCTTCCTAACTGCTTGCTGCACCTGCATGTTTGCTTTCAGTGACTGGTGTACAAGGACACCCAGGTCCCTTTGTACATCAGCATTTCCCAATCTAGCACCATTTAAATAATACTCTACCTTTCTGTTTATCCTACCAAAGTGGATAACTTCACATTTATCCACGTTATACTGCATCTGCCATGTATTTGCCCACTCACTCAACTTGTCTAAATCGCCTTAAAGCCTCTTTGCATCATCCTCACAACTCATAATCCCACCTAGTTTTGTGTCATCAGCAAACTTGGAAATATTACATTTGGTTCCCTCATCCAAATCATTGATATATATTGTGAATAGCTGGGTCCCAAGCACTGTTCCTGTGGTACCCCGCCTGCCACCATGAAAAAGATCCATTTATTCCTACTCTCTGTTTCCTGTCTGTTAACCAATTTTCAATCCATGCCAGTATATTACCCCCAATCCCATGTGCTTTAATTTTGCACACTAACCTCTTACATGGGACTTTATCAAAGGCCTTCTGAAAATCCAAATACACCACATCCACTGGTTCTCCCTTATCTATTCTATCAGTTATATCCTCAAAAAACTCCAATAGGTTTGTCAAACAATATTTCCCTTTCATAAATCCATGTTGACTTTGTCTAATCCCGTTGATATTTACTAAGTGTCCTGTTATCACATCCTTTATAATAGACTCTAGCATTTTCCCTACTACTGATGTTAGGCTATAGTTCCCTGTTTTCTCTCTCCCTCCTTTTTTAAATAGTGGGGTTACATTTGCCACCCTCCAATCTGCAGGAACTGTTCCATAATCTATAGAATTTTGGAAGATGACAACCAATGCATCCACTATTTCCATGGTTACCTCTTTTAGTACTCTGGGATGCAGATTATCAGGCCCTGGGGATTTATCAGCTTTCAATCCCATTAATTTCTCCAGCACTATTTTTTTACTAATACTAATTTCCTTTAATTCCTCCTTCTCACTAGACCCTTGGTTCCCTAGCATTTCTGGGAAGTTATTTGTGTCCTCTTCCGTGAAGACAGAACAAAAGTATTTGTTTAATTGCTCCACCATTTCCTTGTTCCCCATTATAAATTCTCCCATTTCTGACTGTAAGGGACCGCATTTGTCTTCACTAATCTTTTTCTTTTTACATACTTGTAGAAGCTTTTACAATCCGCTTTTATGTTACTTGCAAGTTTACTCTCATACCCTATTTTTCCCCTCTTAATCAATCTCTTGGTCCTTTTTTGCTGAACTTTAAACTACTCCCAATCCTCAGGCTTGCTACTTTTTCTGGCAACTTTATATGACTCCTCTTTGGATCTAATACTATCCTTAATTTCTTTTGTTTGCCATGGTTGGACCGCTTTTCCTTTTGTGTCTTTGCGCCAGAAAGGAATGTATAACTGTTGCAATTCATGCATTCGTTCCTTAAATGTTAGCCATTGCCTATCCACCGTCATGCCTTTTAATGAAGCTCCCCAATCTATCATAGCCAACTCACTCCTCATACCATCATAGTTTCCTTTGTTTAGATTTAGGACCCTAGTTTCGGACTGGACTTCTTCACTTTCCATTTTATTGAAGAATTCTATCATGTTATGGTCACTCTTCCCTAAAGGACCCTGCACAACAAGATTATTAATTAACCCTTTCTCATTGCACAATACCCAATCTAGGATAGCCTGTTCCCTAGTTGGCTCCTCCACATACTGGTTTAAAAAACCATCTTGTACACACTCAGGAATTCATCCTCCACAGTATTATTGCTAATTCGGTTTGGCCAGTCTCTATGTAGATTAAAGTCACCCATGATTACTGTAGTACCTTTGTTACTGTAAGGTTTCCAAAATTTGCAGATCCCCATAACCTAAGGTAAAAGGACTTTGGAACTACCTCAGAGTGATAATATTGCATTTGGGTCTAACCTAAGAGACTGTAAGACCAAAAACCAAGTTTTGGCATTTTAAAACTATGTCTGGGCCTGTAAAGGAACAAGAGGTGGGTTCAACCTCTGTAAAAGCAGTTTTGGGTATTGCAGTTAATTGCAATATCTGGGGAACCGGGATGACCTCACTCAAAGCCCCAGTACGCATTAACATTTTGACAATAGGCCCTGGGAGAAGACAGTCTCACCCAAAACAACAGGTCCCATCAAACCGATTACAGGGCCCATCAAGAAACATGCATAATACAGAGCACCCAGGACTAGGCTATAGATCAGCCTAGGAACCCAAAACACAAAACTAATCACCAGCAATCAGCCAAGAAGATCGACAGGATGCAAACCATCCCAAAACCCATTTGACATTTACAGAGCAGTTCCTGGTAGCAGGCCCGCCAAATTCAGACAATGAACTGAACAGATTTGGCGGGTAGATAAGGCCATATTCAATGGGTCAGATTGAAGGCCTGTTAAAACCCAGTTAACGTTCTCGTAAATTGTTACCGACTTACCAGCCCGCCAAAACTAGACAATGAACTGAACAGATTTGGCGGGTAAATAAGGCCACTTCAATTCTGTATAATTGAAGGCCCACCAAGCACACACCGGAGAGCAAGAAGAAAGAGAACCACTACAGTTCAGCGTTCATTGGGTCGAGCAGTCAGTCGCAACCGGTGGTCATCAGAAGGAGGAGAGACCAAGAAGAAGAAGGCCCGAGCTGGAAGCGAGTCAGCATCGCTCACCACTCAGACACACCTGAGTCCAGCTCGCGAAGACACCACCTTGACGAACCCCCAACAACGGCCCCAACACAGTCACCTTGAGCAACAAGCAGCAACAAGTCACCGACGGCTCCACGAGGTCGACCGACACACCAACCAAGGCCTAAAGCCATCGCGGAAACCAAAGGCCTCACGAAACCAACAACCGCGCATTACCCCCAACTGACCGGGTAATCGCAGGCCACTGCGACCAACAAAGACCAACTCCAGGGAAGAAAACCCGAAGAATCGCAAAGTTTTCACACTACAAACTACTCCTGACTTACCCCTGTGTAAGATTTTCCCCAAAGACCCTAAGCCCTACTGCTCAACTAACGAAATTGGGTACTCACCAGATAAATCCATAACGACATCCTACCGCATCAGCGGACTCGCGATGACTGACCAGAGACCCAGGTGAAGTCCTCTACCGCGTACGGGGTACGGCAGACACTAACCGCCATAAACAGCGAACCCCAAAACCGCGATTTAGCCCAACTGTCAAAGGATTGGTGAGCATTATCCCTGGTCCTTCAAAGCCTAACTTAGCTAGTAAAGTGGGGTTGGGAGGGGTGAAGTATTGTTCTACTGTCATTTCCCTAGCTTGTACCGAAGTGTTCCCTACCTTTAGAGTGTTAAGAGTGTTATTGTTTGTGTCTCACCTTTTAATAAAGATTGAAGTTCTTTCCTCAAACTCAGTTGTCTGCTGCACCTTTTGTATCACAACCCCCAAATAAGTCCAAGGTCTAGAACCAAGGGAGTGGGAGCGGTTCGAACCGCTCAGAAGTCAGAGGTAAAGCTGACACAAAAACACCACCCCCTACATACATGCATCTCTAATTTCCTGTTTGATGCCATCCCCAACATTACCACTACTGTTTGGAGGCCTATAGACAACTCCCACCAATGTTTTCTGCCCAATGTCAATGGCACCCTGCACCATGGGGATGCCTGCTATGCATGCAAAACCTCGTGCTCGCTCTGCATACTTGTCTCTGGCAAGAGGGAATGAGACAAAAGTGTTTCTCTTTGTATAGAGAGCCTCAGTGACATGCCTTATGCAGCAGTGCACTATAAACTGTGAGGTATTGCTTATATCTCAAGCAGCAGCCTGAAAGGAGCCAAACACATAAAAGTTAAGTGCCATGGTGACCTTGACAGCCACAGGCAATGTTGTCCTTGCCCTGCTTCGAGGCTGCAGCAGTTGGCAGATTTCAGTTACAACCTCTTTTGTGAAGCAAAGACCTCTCATGCATTGGTCATTGCTGAATTTAATGTTAGAGAATTGCTCCCTGAAGATCCTCTGCGGATATGACCTCCTGCTGAGAGCCCTTCTCCCCCTCCGCCTCCTCCCTCTTATAGCTGCTTGTCCTGCTCTGCTTGGCCTCACTTCATTCTCCCACTTATGTTCAATTCCAAGAGGATGCCCATGAAGGCTACCCTTGTCAGGAAGCAACTTCTTTCAGTACAATACTTTATGTGACAAAAAAAGTACTGCAAGACCAACCAGACCACTCCCTGTAGAGTATTCAAACGTCACCAAAGTATAGGAACGCCTGCAATTGCATCAGCAGCCAGAAGAAATAATTCAGAAATTAACCTGTAAATATTTAATGATCCCTTTAAAGAGCGCTGGTGGGCGTCCTTCATTCCATTTAATGTTGTGTTCAGCTGTGCGAGGTTAAGATAAGGCGTTGGCTGGAATGGGGAGTTGGGAAATGGCAGCGTTGATGTCAAATCAGCATTGCACACTCATTTACATCTTGCACACTTCCCATCAGAAGTGTGCGCGAGCATCTTGAACTTCATTTTCAAGTTTTATGTTGCCACATAGTACCTAAACAACGGGTGCTACCTGGCCCAATTTAGCCCCCACTATGTTTTAAAGTGCAACATCAGACATTGGTCATCTTTAGGTACCTCGCTAAAATGGCTGATCACCATTTGTGAGCACCTGACATTCACACATGTGCATTTAAATCAGGGCTCAGGGAACACTGATGAGCAGGGCCCTGGCCAATTTTTTACTGTCTAATCAAGGGTTCTGAGGACAATTGTAACATCCCTACTAAGATCAGCTAATTCAGCACAGACCAGGGATTGAACTTCAGACCTCCCTTGTCTGTAAGGCTCAGCTATACATATAACACTTATCTATAATGAAGTCCATTTGCCAATTACACACCCATTCTGCAAGTTTATTAATGTCTTCCTGTATTTTGTCACCGTCTTCCTCTGTATAAACTACATCCCCCAAATTTGTGTCAGCCACAAATTTTTAAACTGTACTTCCGATTCCCGAGTCCAAATCATTTATGTAAATGGTGAACAACAGTGGTCAAAGCACGGATCCTTGTGGAACACCACTTCCCACCTTTTTCCAGTCTGAGTAACTACCTTTAATCCTTACTCTCTGGTTTCTGTTTTGTAGCCAGCTTGCTATTCATTCTGCTACTTGTCCCCTGTCTCCACATATCATCTTTAGGTACTTTGCTAAAATGGTTAATCACCATTTGTAAGCACCTGACATTCACACACGTGCATTTATATCAGGGCTCAGTGTACAGCACTAATGAGTCTACTATGCAGTACCTTATTGAAGGCCTTTTGTAAATCCAAATATATTGGGCCAGAAATTCGGCTCTCCGGCTTCCCGCGGGTGCAAGCATCACGCGCGTACTTACCTAGCGCGCCTGCTGTTGTGCTTCAGGCCCGCGTGAAATTCGGCTCCTGGGCCTCCTGCAGCTGCCGGCGCGCAGTGCTTGTGTATCCCAGGGGCGCAATTAGTTCGAAGCGTCCCCTGGGATCACGTGGGCCATGGAGAGCCAATGGAGAGCAGGGAATCTCCATTCATAGATTTTGACAGGAAGACCTGTCAAATCTATGAATAGAGATCGGCCCCAAAACCTCACTAAAACTTCAAGTAAATAAAAAAAAACATCACATTTTTAAAATAACTATAAATTACATAAATTAAACTACCTTAAACAAAAATTTAAATTTTTGAAAAAATTAATTACACTTTTTAACGGTGCTAAAAATAAACTTACCTTTCTTTAAAGTATGTAAAAAAGATAAACCTGTTGAAAAAATGTTTAAATTGTACTTAATTCACCACTTACCTTGTTAAAAGCAGGCCTCGCACCTCCTTTTTTCCTGCACAGCTTCTCCGTACTTACCCTCACGGAGAAACCTGAAAAAAAAATGAAGTTCGCTGCGTGCGCTGCCTCTCCGGCGCATGCGTTCGACCTCTGAACCCCTTCCTTCAGGAGAACGGAAGTTCCGGTTTCCAGCGCATGCGCAGTGCATGCGCGAAACCGGCACTTTCGTTGGGTCTACGGGTGAGTACACAGCCTTTTCTACCTTTTCTGTTACTTCTTCAAAGAATTCAAAAAGTTTGGTCAAGCAAGACCCTCCCTTTTGAAATCCATGCTGACTAATCTTTATTATATTATCAGTTTCTAGATGTTTTTCTATTACATTTTTGAGTAAGGATTCCATTATCTTTCCTACCACTGGCATTAAGCTAATTGGTCTATAGTTCCCTGGACTTGTTCTATCTCCCTTTTTAAATATAGTCCTCTGGCACTATTCCCTTTTCTAATGAATTTTTATATATATGTAATAGTGCCTCTGCTATCTCTTCCCTAACTTCTTTTAATATGTGTGGATGCAATACATCCGAACCAAAGGTGTTATCCTCTCTAAGTTTGGTTAGTTTCACAATTATCACCCCCATTTCTATCTTAAATGTCTTTATATCTTTTCTGATCTCTTCTCCTAATGTCATGTCCACCATGTTAGTCTCCCTGGTAAATACTGAGGTAAAGTAATTGTTCAATATTTCTGCCATTTTGCTGTCATTACCTGTGAATTTATTGTGTATATGCCTTAGTGGCCCTATCCCTATCCTGATTTTTCTTTTATTAATGATGTGTCTGTAGACTTTACTAATTCTTTTTATATACTTGATAATTTAATTTGCCTTCCTAATGGTATTTTTGACTTCTTTCCTAACCTTCTCATAGTCCCTTTTGTCATATTCTCCTTTGTTGTTTATGTACTATGCCTTTTACTTTAGTTTCAATTTTGCCCTTAATTCTTTAATCATCCATGGTGTGTCATTACTGGCTAGTTTGTTTTTGTTTTTTAGTGGGATATATTTCTGCAGGACTCTATTGATCAACATTTTATATATTTTCTACTGCTGTTCCATTTCTTTGTTTGTCAGTAAATTTTTCCAGTTTATTTTCCCTACTTCCATTCTCATTCCCTTAAAATGCAGAGGAAGAAGCTTAGTTCTTACAGTAGCTTTCTTTACTGCTAGAATGCTACTTTTTAAAATCGTATTGTGAAAATTAAGTACATTATAATATATAGAAGTTATGGCATTCTCCTGTATAAGTCTCTTAATTTACGGTATCAATTTCTGGTCTAAAAACAAAAGCAAAATACTGCGGATGCTAGAAATCTGAAATAAAAACAGAAAATGCTGGAAATACTCAGCAGGTCAGGCAGCATCTTTGGAGCGAGAAACAGAGTTAACGGCCCAGAAATTAGGCTCCCTGGCTTCTCGCGGGTGCAATGATCGCGCGCGCACCTACCTACCGCGCCTGCCGTTCACCTCTGGGCCCACGGGGACTTCAGCTCCTGGGCCTCCTGCAGCTGCCGGCGTGCAGTGCTTGTGTATCCCAGGGGCGTAGTTAGTGCGATGCGTCCCCTGGGATCACGTGGGCCATGGAGAGCCAATGGCAGCAGACCATCTTTCATTCATAGGTTTGACAGGACCTGTCAAACCTATGAATTGAAATTGGCCCCAAAACAACACCTAAACTTCAAATAATTTTTTTAAAAAACCATCACATTTTTAAAATAACTATAAGTTAAATAAATTAACTACTTTAAACAAAAATTTAAATTTTTGACAAAATTAAAATACTTTTTAACAGTGCTAAAAATAAAGTATCTAAACAAGATAAACCTGTTGAAAATGTTTTTAAACTGTAATTAATTAACCGCTTACCTTGTTAAAAACAGGTCTTGCGCCTCCTTTTTAAAAGCGCAGGTTCTTCAATACTTACCTTCCCGGAGAAACCTGAAAAAAAACCTAAGTTCGCTGCGTGCGCGCAGCCTCTCCCGCGCACGCGGTTCACCTCTGAACCGCTCCCTTCACGAAACCGGAAGTTCCGGTTTCCCGCGCATGCGCAGTGCATGCAGAAAACCGGCACTTCAGGAGGCCTTACGGGTGAGTACACAGCCTCATTTCTGGCCCAATATTTCAGGTCAATGACCTTTTGTTCTGATGAAAGGTCAGCGACCTGAAACGTTAACTCTGTTTCTCGCTCCACAGATGCTGCCTGACCTGCTGAGTATTTCCAGCATTTTCTGTTTTTATTTCTGGTCTAAAAAACCCAAGCTTAATATTACTAAATTACTCCAAGGCTGAAATTCTGTTGGGATTTTACCTGTTTCCCACAGTAACTTCAGCGAGAGACCAGTAGAACCTACCAGGAAACAGTGAAAATGGCCATTCCTGCTGTTTCCCTGGAGTTCTCCTGGCCTCCCACCAGAGTTATGGTGGGAGACTGGTAAAACCTTTGTAGAATTTCAGGTCTCACTTCTCAACTTACCTTCTCTTTTGAATCCTGGCGGCATGGGCTTTGACTCTTCAACAGTAACTTAAAAATTGCTTCATACTATACTACTTCTTGCTATGGGAAGCTGACAGTTACTGTCTACTGTTATATCCCTGGCAAAAAAAAAGGACTGAGAAAAACAACAAAATAAAACATGGAAATAGGTAAGAAATCACAATAGGGTAGATTACAGAATTATGTGCCTTGCATGGAGCTATGTGTGCTGGCAGCGCGAATTTGTAACATTTAATCATGCGTATGTTTCTATAAACTTTATATAGAATAACATATATTGGCATATACTGTAATGCAGTAACCCGTGTTGCGATGACATTGATAAATGAATCATGTTTTGTTCTCACAGTCTTTGATGTTATCTCAACTCTCAATGTAGGACAGCCTTGTATGGCATTCCTGATCAGATGTTATCCCACATCAGCTTTCCAATTCTTTGCAGGGTGAATAATATATTTTTTTGGAACAGCTGACATTCCTTTTTCATCTGTTAAGATATTTTGTTGTGTACAGTTGCTGCATGTTGGAGGTTATTCATGGCCAGCGGCACCAAGTAGCAAGTGCACGGGATTTTCCGTGGGGGTTCTGCTGATCTGATGTCATAATTTCAGCAGAAGAAAAATGGAGAAATGGTGTAAATGGCTGTTTATACAAAAAGAAAATACTGCAGATGCTGGAAATCTGAAATAAAAACAGAAAATGCTGGAAATACTCAGCAGGTCAGGCAGCATCTGTGGAGAGAGAAACAGTGTTAACGTTTCAGGTCGATGACCTTTTGTCAGAACTGGAAAAGCAGTCTGACAATTTAACATAAATAGGCCATTTGGCCCCTCGAGCCTGCTCCGCCATTCAATAAGATCATGGCTGATCTTCTACCTCATCTCCACTTTCCTGCACTATCCCCCTATCCCTTAATTCCCTTAATATCCAAAAATCTATCGATCTCTGTCTTGAATATACTCAACAACTGAGCCTCCACAGCTCTCTGAGTGAAGAAATTTCTCCTCATCCCAGTCCTAAATGGCTGACCCCTTATTCTGAGACTGTGACCCCTGGTTCTAGATTCCCCAGCCAGGGGAAACATCCTCCTTGCATCTACCCTGTCAAGCCCAGTAAGAATATTGTATGTCTCAATGAGATCACCTCTCATTCTTCTAAACTCTGGGGAATATAGGCTTAGTCTATTCAATCTCTCCTCATAGGACAATCCCCCCATCCCAGGAACCAGTCTGGTGAACCTTCGTTGCACTCCCTCTATGGCAAGTATATCCTTCCTTAGGTAAGGAGACCAAAACAGTACTCAATACTCCAGGTGTGGTCTCACCAGGGCCCTATATAATTGCAGTAAGACGTCTTTACTCTTATACTCAAATCCTCTTGTAATAAAGGCCAACATACCATTTGCTTTCCCAATTGCTTGCTGTACCTGCATGTTAACTTTCACTGATTCGTGTACAAGGACACCCAGGTCCCTCTGAATACCAACATTTCCCAATCTCTCACCATTTACAAAATACTCTGCTTCTCTATTTTTCCTACCAAAGTGGATAACTTCACATTTCTCCACATTATATTCCATTTACCATGTTCTTGCCCACTCACTTAGCCTGTCTATATCCCCTTGAGGTATCCTTGCATCCTCCTCACAACTTACATTCCCACCTAGCTTTTCAGAGCCAGTGCAGGGGTTGAGAGAGGTGGTGTTGCGGTAGAGCTGGGTTTCGTCAATGTACATGTGGAAACTGCTGCTGTGTTTTCGGATGATATCGCCGAGGGGCAGCATATAGATGAGAAATAGGAGGGGGCCATGGATGGATCCTTGGGGGACTCCGGAGGTAACGGTGCGGGAGCGGGAAGAGAAGCCATTGCAGGTGATTCTCTGGCTACGACTGGATAGATAAGAATACAACCAGGCGAGTGTAGACCCACCCAGCTGGATGATGGAGGGAAAGTGTTGGAGGAGGATGGTGTCGTCAACTGTGTCAATGGCTGCAGACAGGTCGAGAAGGACGAGGAGGGATAGTTTACCGCGGTCACAGTCACAAAAGGTGTCATTTGTGACTTTGATAAGAGCTGTTTCAATGCTGTGACAGGGGCAGTAACCTCTCAATCTTAGTGACAAAGAAGCTCCTTGCACTTGTTGTTGGAGGTGAGGTTTAAGGAGGCAGGGGAAAGGGGTTTAAGAAGATGGTCTGTAGTAGAGAAGAGAAGCCAGGGGTTATCTTTGCGTAAGCAGTTTTGGCAGAGGAGAGCAAGACCCAATAATGCTTTATGTGGTCAAGGATAAGAGCAGTCTTGTGCACATTGTACGGCTTTGCCATATAGAGAGGCTTTATCATGCAGTAGGTGGATGAGGAGACCCGACCATGGCCAATAACAGAGCAGGACTTAGAGAATGAGCCAGAAGAGATGTCTGCTGAAATCAATTCACGACCAGAAATATCTGGAAGCCAGGCTCCGATAGATGGTACATTGAATTACATGCCTAATCCACCGAAGCACAACACAGTAGCTTAATATATCATCCCCTACATTGTTCTCTGCACTACCTCAATCACCATGGATGTCCATCCTTTAATTTGCTGAAATCTTATTCTGCCCTGTAAGCTGTAAAATCTTTGATCAAAGTGTAACCAATTTATTTTCTGACAAGTAATAGTTGTAGAGGTTATTAATGTTTCTTTCCCTTGGTACTTCCCCTTGGTGACAGTATATTATGGGTCTTGAGTCTATACTTGTGTTCCTTCTCGTTGAACACAGTGAGAAGAGTAAGTGAGGTGGCTGTCTATTGGATATCGGAAGGAGCCTCTTAGAATGGGGATGATCCTGTGTTTTCTTATGCTGGGTCACGAGATGTCTCTGCTACTGATTGAGCCATGTTTAATGCTGTGATGACTGTCTGTTCCTGCCTGTTTTCTGACATATCTTGTGCCAATTGAGCTGGGGGATCAGGGGCTGATTCCAGATTGTTGCATTAGGTCAGGTCAGTGCTGGGACTGGAAAATCTACTCTTAAATGTTTTAAGAGGTGGTTTGCTATGCAACAGAATGAAATGCAAATTAGAGCTCAAGACAGACTTGCGATAGCAGTCAAATTTAATTTTATCTGATTTTGGGAGGTAGTCCTTAATTTTCGTGAGCCACATCCCTGTTTGGCATAGCTCTTAACCTTTGGACCACCCAATCAAATCTTCCTGTACATGTTTTTCTCAGCTACCACAATACTGGACATTGCTTGGGAAGCATTATCTGCTCACTCATTACTGTGCCACATCGTAGTTACATTTTTAACTGTTGTGTAATCATTTCTTGGATTGTGTAGTAGTTGTCAATAGCTTTATCTTTTCATGTTTTATTGGCAGGGATATTTCTATGTATGTCTTGGATTCCAATTCAGATCTTCTGCAGACACCTGTAGTCGAAGGATATAATTTGATGCAATTGTTGGCTAACAATCCATTTATGTGGCTTCCATTTATATATTGCATGATTGGCAATTGGCTCTTGAAGGGGATCATAGCTTCAACAACCATTCATTTCCACATGAGCACATGCTTTCTTTCGAACTTGCATTTGCAGTGATTGATTCCATTTGTGTAGTTTATTGCTTTTAACAATGTTCAAATGTCATGTCTATGCGCATAAATTAAATGAAAAGGTAAAATATAACTCTTACTCTCTGATAGGCTATATCTGTTATGGGGAAAACATAGCAGGAGAAGCTTCTATCTTCAGAACTAGTTTTATCTGTTTTATTCATATTGTAAAAGGAATTCTCATAAGAGAAACAGTGTTGCTTAGAGACAGTGTGAAACATCAAGGGGGGAAAAATTCAGTTGATTAGCGCCTCCTGTTAGCGCCCTAAGAGGGCGGCTATGTTTGCGCCGCTCGTGAAATTGACCAGGCATTTTGCGGCAGTGTTAAACACTACGGCCACGATCTCCTGCGCTTGCAGATCGTGACGTCAGTCGAGCATGCAATGCCCCGGTAGCACCCTGGACCGGATATTGAGGTGCACCCCCTGCCTTTCCGCCTGCCGCTAGCAACGACAGGTAGAGGGGAACGTTTTGCAGTCGGGAAGGGGCTGGGAGAGCGCTATTTAAAGGCAGCCGCTTCCTGCCTTTTTTTGTCGGCGACATTTTTGCACCACGCATTCTGAGAGAGAGAGAGACCTCTGGAGAGATTCAACGCTGTGTGAAGGAGTTTTGGGTACTGAGCAGCACTTTGCAGGTTCATTTTGATTTGAGCTTCCTTGCATCGATTCAAAAGAGACTGTGGGGGCTGCACTGATTCGGGACGTCATCCTGCACCTGCAGAGTGGCAAACATGGCCAGAGGGAGGAGGGCCAACAGGCCTCTGCACAGGAGACCTTACCCTCTGAGGGTATTCAGGGAGCAGTTCTCATACCTTTATTTGTCTGAGGAGCAGTGTTTGCGCAGGCTGCGCTTCAGCAAGGAGGTGCACACTGAGCTCTGCTACCTGCTGCAGCCAGATCTGCAGCCTCAACTGAGGACCAGGACGTCTCTGTCGCTGGCAGTGAAGGTGACAGTGGCTCTGAATTTGTATGCCAGCAACTCCTTTCAAACATCTACTGGGGACATCGCCAATATCTCCCAGTTCGCTGTCCATTGCTGTATCCGGGAGGTGACAAATGCCCTCTATAAAAGGAGACACCAGTACATCTCTTTCCCCATGACCCGGGCCAAACAGCATGAACGCGCATGTGGCTTTGCTAGGATAGAGGGCTTCCCCATGGTGCAGGGCGCCATTGACTGCACGCATGTGGCATTGCGGGCACCGCATGAAAATGCAGAGGTATTCCGAAACCGCAAGGGCTACCCCTCATTAAATGTGCAGTTGGTCTGTGACCACAGACAGCTGATACTCGCCGTCAATGCCTGCTATCCTGGCAGTAGCCACGATGCTTTCATCCTGTGCCAGACTGGTGTCCCAGACCTTTTCCAGGCACCACATCACCCAAGTGGATGGCTCCTCGGGGACAAAGGTTATTCACTCTGCACATGCCTGATGACACCTCTCCGTAACCCCAACACCCCTGCCGAGCTGCGGTATAATGAGAGCCATATCGCCACCAGGAACATAATTGAGCAGACGATCGGCGTGCTGAAGCAACGGTTCCGCTGTCTGGACCACTCAGGAGGAGCCCTGCAGTACTCTCCTGAGCGAGTCTCCCTCTTCATAGTTATGTGCTGCATGCTTCAAAACCTGGCAATCCTCAGGACCCAGCCAATGCCACCAGTGATTGGTGCACCACCTGAGGAGGAGGAGGAGGAAGAGGAGGAGGAAGAGGAGGAGGAGGATGAGGAGGATGATCAGCAGCAGCACCAACATGGGAGGGAGGCGCACAATGTTGCCAATGCAAGGGCCATCCGTGAACAGCTGATAAGAAGCCGCTTCTAGGCCCCTACTCAGAAGATGGCTTCTGGCATGGAGAACAACATGATGGAAAGCAACTCGCACCCGCTATTGTCGGCCAAAGCTGGAATGATTGCAAAGGCCAAACATGTACATTTTGAATAGAACAACTTTTTTCTTTAACAAGCTCTGGGGGAAAAATTCGGTTGGTTGGCGCCTCCCGTTAGTGCCGTAAGAGGGCGCTAATGGGGCGCAAAGCAACTAGCGCCCGGGCGCGGCGATGTCTGCGCTGCTCGCGAAATTGACCAGACATTTTGCGGCGGCACTAAACAATACCGCCCCGATCTCCTGCGCACGCAGATCTTGACAAAAGTCGAGCGTGCAACGTCCCGGTGGTGCCCCGGACTGGATATTGAGTGGCGCTCCCCTCCTTTCCACCTGGCGCAAGCAACAACAGAAAGACTGGAACGTTTCCCAGTCGGTGTGGGGCTGGGGGGGCGCTATTTAAAGGCGGCCTCTTCCTGGCTTTTTCTGTGGTAGACACTCGTTCTGACAGAGAGAGAGATTCTGAGAGAGAGAAGGAGAGACTTCTGCATAGAGTCAATGCTGTGTGAAGTAGTTTTGGCTACTGAGCATCACTTTGCAGGTACTTTTGGATTTTGGCCTTCATTACTTTGATTACCAAGAGACTTTGGGGGCTGTACTGATTCGGAGTGTCGTCCTGCGCCTGCAGATTCGGAGGCAACATAGACGCAGAGAGAGAGTGGCAATCCTGGCCAGACGGAGGAGGGCCAACAGGCCTCTGTGCAGGAGACCTTACCCTCCCAGGGTATTTCGCCAACAATTCTCCTGCATTAATTTGTCTGAGGAGCAGTGTTTGCGCAGGCTGTGCTTCAGCAAGGAGGTAGTCACTGGGCTCTGCCACCTGCTGCAGCCAGATCTGCAGCCTCAACTGAGGACCAGGACGTCTCTGACGGTGGCAGTGAAGGTCACAGTGGCTCTGAACTTTTATGCCACCGGCTCCTTTCAAGCAGCTACTGGGGACATCGTAAATATCTCCCAGTTTGCGGTCCATTGCTGCATCCGTCAGGTCACAAATGCCCTCTGTAAAAGGAGACGCCAGTACATCTCTTTCCTGATGACCCAGGCCAAACAGCATGAACGCGCATTGGGCTTTGCGAGGATAGCGGGTTTCCCCATGGTGCAGGGCGCCATTGACTGCACGCATGTCGCATTGCGTGCACCGCATGAGAATGCAGAGGATTTCCGCAACTGAAAGGGGTACCACTCCTTAAACGTCCAGTTGGTCTGTGACCACAGACAGGTGATACTCGCTGTCAATGCCCGCTATCCTGGCAGCAGCCACGATGCTTTCATCCTGCGCCAGACTGCTGTGCCTGAACTTTTCCAGGCACCGCATCACCCAAGTGGTTGGCTCCTCGAGGACAAGGGTTATCCACTGTGCACCTGGCTGATGACACCGCTCCGTAACCCCAACACCCCTGCTGAGCTGCGGTACAACAAGAGCCATCTCGCCACCAGGAACATCATTGAGCACACAATCGGCGTGCTCAAGCACCGGTTCCGCTGTCTGGACCACTCAGGAGGAGCCCTGCAGTACTCGCCTGAGCGAGTCTCCCTCTTCAAAGTTGTATGCTGCATAACCTGGCAATCCTCAGGACCCAGCCAATGCCACCAGGCCTTGGAGCAGCATTGGAGGAGGAGGAGGAAGAGGAGGAGGATGATCATCAGCAGCACCAAGGCGGGTGGGAGGCCCACAATGTTGAAACTGGAAGGGCCGTCCGTCAACGGCTGATAGCAAGCCGCTTCTAGGCCCCTGCTGAGGAAATGGCTTCTGCCATTGAGAACAACATGAATGAAACCAACCCGCAACCCCTAAGCCGGCCAAGGCAGCAATGATTCCAAAGACCAAACATGTACATTTTGAATACAAAAACTTATTTATTTTACAAACTCTGTGTGTGTCATTTCCTCATGACAAACTAATAGAAAGAAACACATAAAAACAGTCATTAACATAACTGGTTCTCACAACCTGGAGATAATGTCCAAAACACTAAACAAAAGTTTGAACACGAACCTCGGCCTTTAATAAAAAATTGACAAACATTTTGTCACACCTCCTACTTTTTGCCTTTCGAGGGTGATATCCTTCCCTTGCACACTTCCCCCCTTCCCACCCTACTGCTCCTCCGTAATGGGGCCCCAGTGGCTGCAGCAAGGCTGGTGGAAGGCTGCTGATTGTCAGAACCTGAGACTACAGATGCCCTTGAAGGATGGCCTCAACCAGCTCTGGGCCTGGAGGGCCCGGCTGCAGACTGCACCAACTCTGCATGGGTGGCAGCAGTCTGGGCTACAGGCGGTGGCAAGTGCAATGGGGAAGTGACAATGGTGGCAGCAGGAATGCTGTCATCTTGAGAGAGGACAGCACCTCCCTGCTCGTCCGACACACTGGCACTCCCACGGAGCAGCACTTCAGCATCCGGAGCAATCTGCTGGAGCACAGATTGCTGGCCTGCTGCGGCGCGGTGAAAGCCCCGGGAAAATGTGTCCGAACCAGCGAGAATGGCAGCAGTCAGTGCTTGCGTGGACTCAATCGGAGTCTGCATGAGAGCGGTCTGAGATGGGTTCATGGCAGCCAGTGACTGAATTGCAGCACTAAGCTTTAGCGTGGCATCCGCCTATGCTACAGCGAAGTGCTCGACACTCCTTGCCAGTGATTCAATGCATTCGGGCACCCTTCCCACTGCACCCATGAGCTCAGTGTGCATGTCTACCACCTGGGTGTTCATTTCAGCGATGAGCCGCTCCTCCTCTGCGTCCAGTGCAGCAGGACTCGCTGGCCTACTCTCCCTCCGGGGAGAAGGCCCCCGAGCTTCCCTACCCCCATCGCGTTGCTGCAGCCTGCTGGGTCCTGGAGCTTCACCCTCATCAGACCCTTCCCCCCTGCTCCCCTCCAGGGAAGGCGTGTTCCCAGTGTGGGCATGGGCTTCCTCGGGAGAGGGTGCCGCTGATGCTCCGGCTTCATCTTCCTCCTCGCCTGCAGCTTCACTCTCACTGGCATCTTGAGGGCCCGTCTCCTCAGCTGGTGAATCACCATCTGAAAGCAGGGAGGTACAAGAGTGGCTTTAGCGTCAGCACAGGGGGGCAGTAAGGAAGGAATGAATGCAGCGATTTAGTAAGTTGGATTGAAAGTGTCAAAGGCTGGTGTTGTGAGGGACAAGTGGAAGGAGAGAGGACAAAAAGGTGATGACCTTACCATTGCTGTCCAGAATGGGGTCGGCCTCTCCAGGGGTGACGGGACCGATCACCTGGCTTGCCACAATCCTGTGGACGCGCGCCTCAAGATCGCTGAGGGGTTGGAGCTGAGGCCGCCCTGCACCCGTCCGTTGCTGCTGTCTCCTATTATGAGATAGCTTGGCCTGCAAGAAAAAGGACGGCGTCTGAGTAAATATACAGCCATGGTCTTGCCTGATGTGCCTCCCATAATTGAATAGTCCTTACTGTATGCAGCCATGGTCTTGCCTGATGTGCCTCCCATAGTCGAATAGCCCTTACTGTATGCAAAGTGTGGAATGTGCATGTGTGTTTCATGAGAGGGCCATAGGTGTTGGATGAGTGTTGGGCATTGGGGTTTTAAGACCCTCTGGCCATAGAGTGAGGTTGAGATGGAGGGATGGAGAGGTATTGAAAAAAAGCCACTCACCCTGATGACCCGAGTGAGGTCGTTGAACTTTTTGCGACATTGTATATGGGTCCTGGGCACCATGCTCCTGGAGGAGACGCACTGAGCCACCTCCCTCCACACTCGTCTGTACTCGCGCTGCAAAGGCCTCCTGCCACTCTCAGGGAAGAGTATAGATCTTCTGCGCTCCACCGCGCCAACCAGAGCCTCCAAGGCCCACTCACTGAAGCGCTGAGCTTGTTCTCTCACCCTTTCCATAGTCCTTGGCTGGAAAATGTAGTCACAGGTCTCTCCAGGCCGAGATTCAAGGCTCCAATGAGCAGGGTGTGGCTGGAGAGCAAGATCGACCCGGCCCTTTAAGAACTGTCCAGAGCCAGTGTGTCTGTGTTCCATCGCTAACTGACATCACCTGAGCTGCACCCGCGCTCTGAGTTAGCGACTTGCTCCTCGGCCTTTGCGCCTTAAGACAGGTGTGCGGCGCCTGATTTAGCACTCCAATCACCTCCAGGGGCGATAAAAGCCAAGTTTGCAGTCGGAGGCGATAATTAGCGCCAGGCGCTAAACTTTGCGCCCAGCTGATAATCGCGCCCCAAACGGAGCGATACTGAATTTCTCCCCCTCTGTGTGTGTCATTTATTTAGGACAAACAATTAGAAACAAACACAACAAATCATGAACTAACAGAACTGGTTCTCACAAGATGGAGATAAACGGCAAAACAGTAAACAAATGTAATCACACGAACCTCGACCTTTACTACAAACATTCCCACCATTTATTTAGACCTCCGACTGTTTGCCCTTCGAGGGTGATCTCCATCCCCTGCGCACTTTCCCCTTCCCACCCTACTGCTCCTCCGTAATGGGGCCCCAGTGGCTGCAGCAAGGCTGGTGGAAGGCTGCTGAATGTCAGATGCAGAGATTACAGATGCCCTTGAAGGACGCCCTCGACCAGCTCTGGGCCTGGAGGGCCCGGCTGCAGACTGCACCAACTCTGCATGGGTGGCAGCAGTCTGGGCTGGCTGTGTTGCAGGCCGTGGCAAGTGCAATAGGGAAGTGGCAGTGGTGGGAGCAGGAATGCTGTCATCCTGAGAGAGGACAGCACCTTCCTGCTCGACCGACACACTGACACTCCCATGGGGCAGTACCTCAGCATCCGGAGCAATCTGCTTGAGCACAGATTGCTGGCCTGCTGCAGCACTGTGAGAACCCCAGGACAATGTGGCCGACCCAGCGAGGATGGCAGCAGTCAGTGCTTGCGTGACATCCATCTGAGACTGCATGAGAGCAGTCTGAGACTGGATGGCACCAGCCAATGACTGAATTGCAGCACTAAGCCATTGCGTTGCGTCTGCCTGTGCTGCAGCAGAATGCTCCACACTCCTTGCCAGTCCATCCATGCTTTAGGGCACCCTTGCCATTGCACCCATGAGCTCAGTGTGCATGCTCAAGGCCTGGCTATTCATGGCCGTAATGACGCAGTCCTCCTCTGAGTCCAGTGCAGCAGGACTCGCTTGCCTACTCGCCCTCCGGGGAGATGGACCCTGAGCTTCCCTACCCCCATGGTGTTGCTGCAGCCCGCTGGGTCCTGGAGCTTCACCCTCATCAGACCCTACCCCCCTGCTCCCCTCTAGGGAAGGCGTGGTCCCAGTGTTGGCATGGGCTCCCTCAGGAGACGCAGGCGGTGAGGCTCCGGCTTCCTCTTCCTCCTCGCCTGGGGCATCACTGCCACTGGTAGGTTGAGGGACAGGCTGGTCAGCTGGTTGTTCACTATCTGAAAGCAGGGAGGTACAAGAGTGGCTTTGAAAGGGATTATTACTAGTCCTAGCCCCTGTAGGGCTACCCCAGATCAGGCGTATTCCCTAGATGTTCACCTTCAACTAAAGTTAGAGGTAGCCGGATCCTAAAGACGCTTAATTGGGTCTAAAGGTCCAAACTATCTCTCCCTAAAGGAAAGGAATGACCTGAAGATGTTACCGTCCTCCAGATAGCACTTTTAATAAGTTTAGCTAGACTGTAACCTTCTGGATATTATGAGGGTCCGGAAAACTCCCTCAGAATTCTGCAACTCCTCACCACAGAGTGTACAGAGATTGAGTTTGCGAGTTTGATACAGAAGTACTATTTGAGACAATTCTAAAAATATATAGATTTATTAAAGAACCGACATGTAGTTTACAGCTGGTGATTCAATCGCAACTTTAACAATTCCAAATACAAAAAGCTTACAATTCTTATCACCAGAGATCCTTATTCTCAAATCTTAACTTCGTTACATTTCTTACTTAGTCTTATTCCAGAATATCCACCAAAATCAAATACCTTGATACCCGAGTCTTAAAGAGTTGAAAACTTACAGAGATTGCCTCTGAAGTCTGAGAACCGCTTTGCCCCTTCCAGCGAATTCTGTCTTCCTATTTGAAAGGCCAATCTTTTATACTCTTTCTCAGTGGTATATCCTTTGAAGTTTTCTGCTGATGTAAGCTAATTATCTCTAGTCATTTTTCTGTTGACCCTTGCTATTCTTACAGTCAGTTCAGCTGCTAGCATTCAGAATTATGTCTGCTGTGTAGATGTTCAAAACTTATCATAAAAAATGGTTGTAACAGATGTATCTATTTGATGCCATTCTTAGCAAGGTCTTCTATTCAATTCTTAAGTCACCTTAGCTGGTTGTATTACAGACTTCGTGTTTCCTAGGTGTTCCAAGTTCAACACAAAAACAATGTGATGGCTGTTGCATCTATTGATGTCATATTTACAAAAGTCTTCTGTTTGTATCTTTTTACAACATGTAAATTAAAAACACCTCAACCGGGTATCTCATTGTCTTCTTTGCTACCTCAACTGGTTGCAACACATAATCGTGTCTCCTGTTTCATTTGATGTCTCCTGTGTTTCATTTGATGTCATATTTATGAAGGCATATGTTTCTTTAATGTTCTGTGTTTCATTTCAAAGTGTTGGTTTAAGACTCTTTAACTAGGGTATGGTATTGTCTTTTTCCCAAGCTGCAGACTTTCGGGAACCTCCAACCTCCTGTTTCAATGAGGCTATTGTTTCAGTGTCAACAACTTATCTTATCTCAAAAGCCTGTATGGTGTTTACAGCTTTTCATTGTTGATGCTTTCAGATTTCCAAGCCCAGTTTGTCATGTTTTAAAGTCTAGAATTCTTTTATAGGATGGTGTATTTTTCTGAATATGGCTATTCCTTCACAGCTTTAGCGTCAGGACAGGGGGGGTGGGGGGCAGTAAGGGAGCAAGGACTGGAGGCATTTAGTAAGTTGGATTGAAAGTGTAAAAGGCTGGTGTTGTGAGGGGCAAGTGGAATGAGAGAGGAGAGAAAGCTGATGAACATACCATTGCTGTCCCCAAGGGGGTCGACCTCTCCAGCGGCCACGGCACCTATGACCTGGCTGGCAACAATCCTGTGCACACGCGCCTCCAAATCGCTGAGGGTGTGTAGGTCAACCGGTCCTCCTCCCGTGCATTGCTGCTCCCGCCTGTTATGAGATAGCTTGGCCTGCAAGAAAAAGGACGGCATCTGAGTGAGTGTGCAGCCATGTGCTTGCCTGATGTGACTCTCATAGTTGAATAGCCCTTAATGTATGCAGCCATGTGCTTGCCTGATGTGCCTCCCATAGTTGAATAGCCCTTAATGTGTGCAAGGTGTGGAATGTGCGTGTGTGTTTTATGAGATGGCCATAGGTCTTGGATGAGTGTTGGGAATTTGGGGTTTTTAAACCCTCTGGGCACAGAGTGCAGTTGAGATGGAGGGATTGAAAAGCAGCCACTCACCCTGACCACCCAAGTGAGGTCGTTGAACTTCTTCCGGCATTGGGTGTGGGTCCTCGGCACCAGGCTCCTCAAGGAGCCACCTCCCTCCAGACTCTTCTGTATTCGCGGGGCAATGGCCTCCTGCCACTCTGTGGGTAGAGCACTGCCCTTCGCCGCTCCACAGCGCCAACCAGAGCCACCAAGGCCCAGTCGCTGAGGCGCTGAGCTCTTTCCCTAGGCCTCTCCATTGTTCTTTTCAGCACAATTGATGTACAGGTCTCTCCAGGCCGAGATTCAAGGCTGCAATGAGGAAGCTGTGGCTGGAGAGCAAGATCGACCCTCCCCTTTAAGAACTGGCCGGCGCCAGTGTGTCTCTGTTCCAGTGCTAACTGACATCACCTGAGGTTCGCCAGCGCTCTGAGGTAGCGCCTCGCTCCTCGGCGTTAGCGCCTTAAGATAAGTGTGTAGCGCCTGATTTAGCGCTCAAATCACCTCCAGGGGGCGATAGAGGCCAAGTTTGCAGTCGGAGGCGATAATTAGCGCCGGGCGCTAAACTTTGTGCCCAGCCGATAATAACGCCCCAAACGGGGCGATACCGAATTTCTCCCCCCAACTTTTGCCACCTCCCTTTGTATTGTATCCCTTCTGTTGTCAGGTCTGGTAATTGCATACCTTTGTAAACTTCATTCCTTTTTTTGGGCAGTTTTCAGAGAGTCTGTTTCTTTCTATTTGGTATTGCAACTACTATTGCCCACCTGCATTTTTGGGTGAAGTTTTTGTCTCTCAAAATCATAGTGCAGGGTGGGGAGGCGGGGGGAGGGAGGGGTGGCGGCAGGTTAGGGATGGAGTGGAAATTCCACACACGACTCATATCTCACAATCATAGCTTCACCTCACCCGTAACACTTACCACTGCTGCAAGACTCACACCCACATCTCACACCTTGCACACACTGCCAGCTATTCAACCATGACAGGCACATCATCCAAACATATTGCATCACACTCACTGACACACTTCCCTTTCTCTTGCAGGGCAAGGTAGCGCATAACAGGAGGCAGCAGGGGTTACCCAAAGGAGCACAGACAAACCTGCATAATCTTATCATGATGGCGGAGACCATGCTCAAGATTATTAGAGGGGCTGTCACTGAGGCCGTGGTGATCGGTAAGGCTGAAACCATTGAAGATGATGGTGTGCTCATACTTATTCCTCCTTCTCACATCCCACTTCCCCCTCATCCCATAATCTCTTCTCACTTACAAGCTGCTGATGGTGTAAGCATGCACATCTTGCTTTCCACCCCTCTCCTCACCACAACCCTACCCTTGTGCCTTTCTCCTTTCAGATACCCAAGAACTCCAACCTGGCCAGCTAGTGCAAGAAGAGCAAGAGGAGCGTGATGAAGAAGAAGATACACCATCACTTGATCTTACACTCGCAGGCACCATCTCAGATACTGCCACTGCACATACTTTAGAGGGTAGTATAGAGACAGCATCTGCACGTGGTGAGTCACCGGGCACGAGTGGCCTGCAGCCAAGCCAGGGGGAAAGGGAAGCACAGGTGCCAACTCCCCGGAGGGTGAGGTTGCACATGAGTTCTGCTCCACAGGACTCAGATCTGCCTACTCTGCATACTGCTGCAGCACGCACGTACCGCCTGCACTATCACCCTCACCAAGATGGCGAACAGTGCCGGCCGCACCGGAAGTGGGTGCAAGCAAGGCGTGCGCTATTTTTATTTTAAACGGCCAAAACTACCGGCGCTACCGGCTTGAATTTCGCGGTCTCAGACTGCTAGAGGCTAAAATCATGAAAAGCTCTTAAACAATAAAAGCACTGGGACAGATTATCCTGTTCCTGTTCCGATGCCTAGGGGAATTGGGTGCAGCGAATAGAGGAAAATCAAACTAAAGGGGGACTGTAAGAGAGCCCCCTGACTTGCCATATAATAATGTAAATGGACGGAAAATAGGACAGGCTTCATTAGGACTTTGTCCTCCTCCCCATCCAATTTCCCTATATTCGCTGTGTCCAGGCAATCCAAAAGCTTCAGATATAGGAACAGGAAAATTTGCCCCATTGAGTTTATATATAACTCTGTTTCTCTCTCCACAGATGCTGCCTTACCTGCATAATATTTCCAGCATTTTTTGTTTTTATTTCAGATTTCCAGCTTCCACAGTATTTTGCTTTTATATATGAGGTTGATTTCCCAGCCAAATTTGATAATAGTGTACCTCCAATCCTAAAACGCAATTCACAAAGGAACTTTATTGGCTCAGCTAGTTTGAGATCAAACAGCTCTTTATTTCAAACACTGAGAAAACAGACAGTAAAATGCATCTACTTACCAGCACTATCAAAATAAGAGACTATTTATAAACAATTCAAAAGCTACAATGCCCACATTTAATAAAGTGATGAGGTTACAGTTAACACATTTAATTCACAGAGGCCTCAGACAAATACTTCACACAAAAACCTTCAAATAGTTGGGGGGGTAACTAGTGGACGAAGGCTAACATGTTTCCCTGAAATTCCTCTCTGGCATTAATCTATCTAAAATAAATAGGTAACACCTCTGTTAAAACAGTCAGGAGAGGAATTTCAGATGAACGTGTTAGTATTCATCACTAGTATCGCTGGCTGCAGTTTCAGGGCCAAAATGTTCTTAATCAATCCAACAGTGATGAAAGCTATTTGTATTGTAGTTGGCAACATTAATGAGCTATCCACAAACTAATTTGTACAGAGATCAAAGAGAATTTATTGAAGACATCCTAGAGATGAAGCTGTTTTGTAAAACATTTGTTTAGTCATTGCTGTTGATGCACTATGCAGCGGTTAACTGTGGGTGACTAACATATTTTGGAAGAATTCTTGCCTATCAGCTAACCCCTAACATTCTGGTTTTTAGCAGCATGTACAAATCATGCGATCGTGCCCTGGAACAGTTTGGCTGGAGGTGTACCATGTTATGAGATAAGTGTGTGCCTTTGTAGTACTGCAGACCTGCTCACAAAGGCCTTTGCTTTGTCTCGCGAACTCAGCCATTTCTTAATGTGACTGAATTGGCTGGACAATTGATGTGGGGACCTTGAGAGGGGGCAGAGTAGAACTGGCACTTTTTAGGTGAACATCTTTGCAAAAACTTCAGCACTTATACGCTGGATTCTGCCTTACCAGTTGGTAAGGTCCATTACCATTCTGGATGGTGATAAGGCTGTAAAGCTTTTTTTTGGATCTGTTGGTTTTGGGGCCACTTATCTCTGTCTAGCAAGGTCCCACAATAAGATATATGACCAGATAATCTGTTTTAGTGATGTTGGTTGAGAGATAAATATTGTCCAGGACACTAGGAGAACTACTGTGCTATGAATAGTGCCATGGGATCTTTTACGTTAACGTTTCATCTGAAAGACGGCATCTCCGACAGAGCAGCACTCTCTCAGTATTGCACTGAAGTGTCAGCCTGGATTATATGCTCATGTCTCTGGAGTGGGACTTGAACCCACAAGTTCTGCCTCAGAAGTGAGAGTGCTGCCCACTGAGCCAAGGCTGACACTACAAGGCTGTCTTGATCAGGTAGGTTGGTGAGGACGAACGAGGTCAAGTAGGTTTCTCCCTCATATTGGTTCTCTCACCACCAGTCACAGGCCCAGTCTGGCAGCTTGGTCAACTCAATCAACAGTGCTGCTACCGAACCTTGGTGGTGGACATTGAAGTACTTATGGACATGGGAGACTGCATTGACTCTGTTTACCACCTCCTGCCATGCAAGCTCTATTAAGAGAAACTTTCTCTGAATGTAACTGTTGGTTATTTTTACCTAAACATCAAGCATTTTCTTGGCAACAAGCCATGATTCATTCTGAAGTTCTGTGCAGTTCTTTTGACAGCCAAGTCAAAGTTGTACAACTTCAACTGCAATACCTGACTGCCATCTCTCGCTGAAGCTGGCACACATTTGATTCTTCCTCATGTTGTAAAATAAAATCTCAGGTTTCACATTATAGGTACCCTCTGCTTTGTATTACAGATGATATGCAATGCTGAGACAAAAAACTTGTTGTTGAAGTTTGGTAGATGAGAAAGAAGGCTAAATATTCTGAAACAGGTTTGGGGTTCCATTGTCTCGTATCAATCTACTGCCTCTAATCTCTCTTCTGATTGATGACTCCATGCTTTACGTATTCTGTACATTGTAAAAAGTTATTTTTGATATCTCAATTTCCTCTGCATATCTAACATTAATGACATCATTATCCCAAGAAAAGACCAAACAGGTCATTTTTTTCAATGCTGAAACTTTACATTTTCTTAATCTCAGTTTTCTTCCCTCCTCTCTTGTTCTGGTACAGTTCAAAAATGCGGCCTAAATAATGAGCGTCGGAACATTAGCTGAGTCCAATCCTGCCTGCGCCAGATATCTCATTTCTAGCAAGAGTCTTTAGATAATGATCAAGTGCAGAAATTTGAGAATTTTCCCCTCCCCTCACCCAGGGATGCAGAGACCAATTAAATTGCTTCTGCTACTGCCTCGCCTCAACACCAACAACTTGTATTTATATAGCGCCTTTAACGTAGTAAAACGTTCCAAGGCGCTTCACAGGAGTATTATAAGACAAAAAGTTTGACACCGAGCCACATCAGGATAAATTAGGGCTGATGACCAAAAGCTTGGTCAAAGAGGTATGTTTTAAGGAGCTTCTTAAATGAGGAAAGAGAGGTAGAGTGGCGGAAAGGTTTAGACAGGGAATTCCAGAGCTTAGGGCCTTGGCAACTGAAGGCACAACCACCAAAGAAAGGTTGACCGATTAAAATCAGGGATGCTCAAGAGGGCAGAATTAGAGGAGCGCAGATATCTCAGGGGGTTGTGGGGCTGGAGGAGATTACAAAGATAGGGAGGGGTGAGGCCATGGAGACATTTGAAAACAAGGATGAGAATTTTGAAATCGAGGCGTTGCTTAACCGGGAGTCAATGTAGGTCAGCAAGCACAGGGGTGATGGGTGAACGGGACTTGGATTTACATAGGGTAGAATGTGGGAGGCCAGCCAGGGGTGCATTGGAATAAACAACTCTAGAGGTAACAAAGGCATGGATGAGGGTTTCAGCAGCAGATGAGCTGAGGCAGGGGCGGAACCGGGCGATGTTACGGAGGTGGAAATAGGCGGTCTTAGCTATGCTGTGGATATGTGGTCGGTAGCTCATTTCAGGGTCAAATATGACACCAAGGTTGCGAACAGTGTGGTTCAGCCTCAGACAGATGTTAGGGAGAGGGATGGAGTCAGTGGCTAGGGAACGGAGTTCGTGGCGGAGACCAAAAACAATGGCTTCGGTCTCCTCAACGGGAACGGGACCAATATCCTCACGGGAGGGTTTGCTAGTGCTGTTAGGGAGGGTTTAAACTAGCTTGGCAGGGGGATGGGAACCTGAGGGTAGAAGCAGAAGGGAGAAAAGCTAAGCTGGAAACAGATGATAGGGGTTCAGGTAAAGGGGTATTTAGGAAGGCAAAGAGAAAGGAGAAGGCAATAAAGCAGGGCAACAACAGGGGTAACGATAACCAGAATGTATCAGGAAGGGGCAGAGCGTACAAGCATAAGTGTGCACCAGAAAATAGAGTCAGAGTAAGGAAAAATGATAAGGTAAAATTAAAGGCTCTTTATCTGAATGCACGCAGCATTCGTAACAAGATAGATGAGTTGACGGCACAAATAGAAATAAATGGGCATGATCTGATAGCCATTACAGAGACGTAGTTGCAAGGTGACCAAGGCTGGGAACTGAATATTCAGGGGTATTTGACATTTCAGAAGGATAGGCAGAAAGGAAAAGGAGGTGGGGTAGCTCTGTTAATAAAGGATGAGATCACTGCAGTGGTGAAGAATGATATTGGCTCAGAAGCTCAAGATGTAGAATCAGTTTGGGTGGAGATAATAGTAAGGGTAAGAAGTCACCGGTGGGAGTAGTATATAGGCCCCCTAACAGTAGCTATACTGTAGGACAGAGTATAAATCAAGAAATAATGGGGGCTTGTAAGAAAGGTACTGCAATAATCATGGGCGATTTTAATTATCATATAGATTGGACAAATCAAATTGGCAAGGGTAGCCTTGAGGACGAGTTCATAGAGTGTATTCGGGATGGTTTCTTAGATCAATACGTTGAGGAACCAACCAGGGAGCAGGCTATTTTAGATCTGGTAATGAGACAGGATTAATTAATGATCTCATAGTAAAGGATCCCCTAGGAAACATCATAGCATGGTAGAATTTCAAATTCAGTTTGAGGGTGAGAAACTTGTGTCTGAAACTGGTGTCCTCAACTTAAATAAAGGCAATTACAAGGGTAGGAGGACAGAGTTGGCTAAAGTGGACTGGGAAAATAGATTAAAGGGTAAGATGGTAGATCAGCAGTGGCAGACATTTAAGGAGATATTTCATAAATCTCAGCAAAGGTGTATTCCAGTGAGAAAGAAAGGCTCTACGAGAAGGATGCACCATCCATGGCTAACTAAGGAAGTTAAGGATGGTATCAAATTAAAAGAAAAGGCATACAATGTTGCGAAGATTAGTGGTAGGCCAGAGGATTGGGAATTTTTTAGAAACCAGCAAAGGATGACTAAAAAAATTATAAAGAGGGAGAAGATAGAATATGAGAGTAAACTAGCAAATAATATAAAAACAGTCAGTAAGAGCTTCTTCAGGTATATAAAAAGGAAGAGAGTAGCTAAAGTAAACGTTGGTCCCTTAGAGGATGAGACTGGGGAATTAATAATGGGAAATAAAGAAATGGCAAAGACTCTAAACAATTATTTTGGATCGGTCTTCACGGTAGAAGACACTAAATACATCCCAATAATAATAGATAATCAAGGGGCTATAGGGAGGGAGGAACTTAAAACAATCTCTATCACTGGAGAAAAAGTATTAGGCAAACTAATGGGGCTAAAGGCCGACAAGTCCCCTGGACCTGATGGCCTGCATCCTAGGGTCTTAAAAGAAGTGGCTGCAGAGATAATGGATGCGTTGGTTGTAATCTACCAAAATTCCCTGGATTCTGGAGAGGTCCCAGCGGATTGGAAAACCGCAAATGTAACGTCACTATTCAAGAAAGGAGGGAAACAGAAAGCAGGAAACTATAGGCCAGTTAGCCTAACATCTGTCATTGGGAAAATGCTGGAATCCATTATTAAGGAAGTAATAGCAGGACATTTAGAAAATCATAAGACAATCAAGCAGAGTCAACATGGTTTTATGAAAGGGAAATTGTGTTTGACAAATTTGCTAGAGTTCTTTGAGGATGTAACAAACAGGGTGGATAAAGGGGAACCAGTGGATGTGGTGTGTTTGGATTTCCAGAAGGCATTCGATAAGGTGCCACATAAAAGGTTACTGCACAAGATTAGAGCGTACAGGGTTGGGGGTAATATTTTGGCATGGATAGGGGATTGGCTAACTAACAGAAAACAGAGAGTCGGGATAAATGGGTAATTTTCCGGTTGGCAACCAGTAACTAGTGGGGTGCCGCAGGGATCAGTACTGGGGCCTCAACTATTTACAATCTATATTAATGACTTGGATGAAGCGTACTGTAGCCAAATTTGCTGATGATACAAAGATAGGTGGGTTAGCAAGTTGTGAGGAGGACATTCTGGGCTGGATTTTGATACTGGGCCGGGTTGGGGTCGTGTCATCTGCATTTCGTGTTATCCACCCGACTGCATTTGGATGTGGGAGATTGATGCAATTTTCACTTAATTGGGCAACTGAGTTCCAGCATGTGGGAACCCATGAACTAATTAGTGGTTTCAGTCTGAAAGTCGCCTCTGATGATGTCATCATTGCTGCTGCATTGCAGGTCAGGTCAGAGACTGCCTGGCTTTTGCTGTGAGTGGACCTGGATGCAAAATGAGCAGCAGCTCAGAGAGAGAGAGAGAGAGAGAGAGAAAAAAAATGTTTTTTGCATCCAGGTCCTCTCACAGCAAAGGCCAGGCAGTCTCTGAAGACATTCAATGCAGCAGCATCAGAGGCGACTTTCAGACCTAATACTACTACTACCTTCATCACATCTCTGTTGTAATAGTGGACCTGCAGCTGATAGTCAGCTATCCACTTGTGCTCCCGCCAGGTTTCACTGGCGTGTTTCACATCAGGCGTACTTCACGTCGGAAAAGGGTTAAACTAGCTAAAACATTTCAAAATGTCATTACAGAGTCAATTTAGGGCTTGTCAAGGGCTTTAATGGCCTCTCCCGCCTCTTGGAGGCGGGACGAAGTCGGGAACACCGCACACGATTTTATCAAAATTGCGTGGAGGCGGAATGGAGGCGGGATCAGGTCCGCCTGCCACTTTTCGCAATTTTAACCCCCCACATGCCTCCAAACCCGCCTCCACGGCCCTATGAAAATCCAGCCCAAAGAGTCTGCAAAGGGATTTAGATAGGTTAAGTGAGTGGGCAAAAATTTGGCAGATGGAGTATAATGTGGGAAAATGTGAGGTTGTCCACTTTGGAAGGAAAAATGAAAAAGCAAATTATTATTTAAATGGAGTGAGACTACAAAAGGCTGCGGTACAAAGGGATCTGGGGGTCCTAGTACATGAAACACAAAAATTTAGCATGCAGGTACAGCAAGTAATTAGGAAGGTCAATGGAATGTTGGCCTTTATTGCAAGGGGTATGGAGTATAAAAGTAGAGAAGTTTTGATGCAACTTTACAGGGCGCTGGTCAGACCGCACCTGGAGTACTGTGTACAGTTTTGGTCTCCATATTTTAAGGAAGGATATACTTGCATTGGAGGCAGTACAGAGAAGGTTCACTAGGTTGATTTCTGGGATGAAGGGGTTGACGTATGACGAAAGGTTGAGCAGGTTGGGCCTATACTCATTGGAGTTTAGAAGAATGAGAGGTGATCTTATTGAAATATATAAGATTCTGAGGGGATTGACAGGGTGGATGCTGAGAGGATGTTTCCCCTAGTGGGGGTATCTAGAACTAGGGGGCATAGTTTCAGAATAAGGGGTCGCCCATTTAAGACGGAGATGAGGAGAATTTCTTCTCTCAGAGGGTCGTGAATTTTTGGAATTCTCTACCCCGGAGAGCTGTGGAGGCGGAGTCACTGAATATATTCAAGGCGGAGATTGACAGACATTTGAACTACAAGGGAGTCAAGGGGTATGGGGAGAGAGCAGGAAAGTGGTGTTGAGGACAAGATTGGATCAGCCATGACCTTATTGAATGGTGGAGCAGGCTCAAAGGGCCGATTGGCCTACTCCTGCTCCTGTTTCTTATGTTCTTATTTTCTAATATCTCATCCGAAAGACAGCACCTCCAACTGTGCAGCACCCCCTCAGTGTTGCGCTGGAGTGTCAGCCTGGATTTTTGTGCTCAAGTCACTAGAGTGGGATTTGAATCCACAATCTTTCTGACTGAGAGGTGAGAGTGCTAGACACTGAACCATGGCTGACAGCATACACCCCAGACAGTGCCTTGGATCTTACTGGCTTGAATAGCTCAGTTCCACCCTGGGTGGTACAAACGGGGCAGATTTCCCACTCTAATTACACCACGCTAATGGAATTAATAGAATAGGCAGGAGTGGCAAATCGGCTGGACAACCATTACTACAGCCGCTCAACGATTTCTGCCAGGATTTTCTACCAGAAGTGATGGCAGACGTTGAATATTAGGACCGTAATGGTAGAGTGTCATCATATGTCACTTTTCTCTCGTTACCACGAGAGCCTCACTGGACATTAGTAACATGCATGTCACTGGTGTTCAATGTTGCTAAGGCAGAAGGGCCTTTAAATTTTAAATTCTCCTCTTAAGAAGGGGAATCAATAGCCGAGCAATCAATTCACTCCTGTTGTCTTCAATTTTTAAATTTTAGGCATAAAAAGCCCCTCTGCTTACGTGGTCCCACAGGCAGCCAGCCTCACTGTGTCTATCCTAACACGGTACCTGAGGCCTGCAGCAGCCATTGTCCATCCTCTATCCTGTGGCAGGCTCACCGGAGAGTGTGAACTCGACTAACCCTGGGAAATCTTCCTGGGGTCAGCAGTGCAACAGCTGGACGGGCGAGATTCCCAGGACACCACGCTTGTGGCAGCATTGCTGCCAAAGGTGAAAATCCCAGCCACTAAGTCATGGAGTAGGAGCCTTGTTCTGCTTTCCTACATTAGTAAGGTTATATGTCTTATTTTGGACAGAAAAGAACTATTATCCAAGGGGAGACTGGTTAGGCACTTGAGGGAAATATACTTGCAGGGCTATGGGGATAGAGTGGGGGAATGGGACTGACTGGATTGCTCTGCAGAGAGCCGGCACGGACTCGATGGGCCGAATGACCTCCTTCTGTGCTGTTATGACTCTATTAGTTAACAGAACCATTGCACAAAAAAATGACATCTTATTGATTTGTGGTATGTTACAATGGAGAAGGCTGCTGCATAAAGCAGTTAAAGATAGAATTAACCTGCGCAGCATGAACAGCAATCATGCAAATGTGCACCATATGGCAAGACAGTATGAAATGTAATCATCTAATAGTAGCTCATCCAAAATGGAATATATTTTACCATGCATCATTTCCAATTAGAATAAGAATGATAGTTGTGTAAAAAAGACAGACAGAAAATTTTAATAAAGTGTAATTTTGAAGGGATCATTGCATAATTACATTCTGAGCAGTCCTGTAAACAAATTCTTGTCCATGGAGGATTCAGACTGTAGTATCATTTGAGCTGATTCATCAGGACCAGCCAATGATTAATTGGGCATAATCTTAGAAACTCCAGAAAGACATTGGAGAGTAGGGTAATTCGCTATCATAATTTTGTTAACAAGAAAGAAACGCAGATAATTTAAAAACCCTACAATTTGTACTACAGTTAAAATCCAATTTGCAAATCCACATAGAAAAAAATTCCACTTCACATAAGCAGACAGAATATACACTGAACAGCTTATGTAGTGATTTCATTGCCATGAGATTTTGTGCCGATTGGGTTTATCCTAGCACTGCTAGGTGATCTAATGAAGACTCAACTAGAAGATGATTAATAAATGAAATGAATAACTTATTGCAATGCAGCAGTTCTGTGTAAAAAAATTATGTGAATAAAATAGCATAATAATTACACAATTCTGTTTGATTTACTTAAGTATGTTTTTTAAAAATACGTCTGGGTAGGAGAAACAAATTAACATTAGACGAAGGCTTTAGTAATTAATGTACTTTACTATACCTCCAATGCTATTACTTTTGCAGCCATTGCACCCATGTTATGGGCGGGGGCAAAAAGCAGCAATTCCGCAGGGCTATGTCCCACGCCCAAATGACGCCAGAAGTACATCAGGTGCCATATTGGGTTGGATGATATTTAATTATCCCTGTGGCCCTCCAAAATAGGTATTCGACTCCTTACATATGCTAATGAGGGGCCTAATGCCTGTTTCATGACCCTGCTCCGAAACTTGGCAGCACTGAGTGGAGCATGCACTGCGGCCTAACCAGTGGTCCTTAATGAGAATGCTGGAGCTCACAGAACAAACGGTGAATTTTTAGTTCTTTACTAACCTTGATGTGGCGCCAGGAAGAGCAGGAGTGCTCCTCCTGGCTCCACCGCAATATTGCCAACTGTTGCAGGCCCGCACACGTACCCCTCCCGTTTGCATTCTGGTCCCTCTTCCAGCACAAATTTGAGAGCCAATGCTATTGCAGCTGGGCCAGATTGCTATCCAACAAACCGGCGAGCTGCCTCTGGACACCCAATATACATTAGCAGCTTACCGGAATTATTCAGATGTGGCCTGAGGCCCAATTTGAGACGAGCTTCGGGTCTGTGGTTTCTGGCACGCTCTGAGCACATCACCTATCTCAGGCCCGCAAATGGGCCTAAACCAATTTATCCCTCATCGTGTTTGCCCATATATCACTTTCTCATGCTTATCCGTAACTTTTCTTTCCTACTTCATCCTCTTTTTTCCTATGTTCTGATTTTCTGTCTCTGTTGCATCACTGTTCCCTTCATTAGGAGCATAGGAACAGGAGTAGGCCATTCAGCCCTTGAGCCTGTTCTGCAATTCAATTAGATCATGGTTGATCTGTACCTTAACTCCATCTACCCGCCTCACTCCGTAACCCTTAATACCCTTGCCTTACAAAAAGGCAGTATCACTACTGCTCTGTAGACCATGAGCTTAGTGCCGGGTTTGAGGTCCTGGTCTTCAAACACTCTCTTCCTCAGGCGACCGAAGGCTGCACTGGCACACTGAAGGCACTATCACAGCAAATAAGACATGCACTTCTGAAACTGGATACCTGTTAATAATGGATGAACTTTGCTCGCCCAACAGATAGAGTTCCGATTCCAGTAAATATGACATAAGGAACAAAGAAAGAAAAATAAACTTCACTTATGGCCATGCAGTGATTGGCAGCACTCCTGCTCCTCCTGGCCCCACAAAAAATTGGTCCATGAAAATCATGTCAGGTTCCTACAATGGGCGTAGGACTCAGTTTTAAATATTGAGATAGTGCATTTGCCTGTTTCGGGTGTGAGCTCTGGATGCCCATTTTGAGGCCTGCTAGAAAATTGAGTTGGGTGGCCAGTGGGTGGGACATTTAAAAAAAAAACAGTTTTCCTACTGTTCCATTTTCCAGTGTAAATGGGGTGGTAGGCATACAAAGATCATCCCATATCTTTCATTTCTGTTAGACTTCAATTCAAAAGCAAAATACTGCGGGTGCTGGAAATCTGAAATAAAAACATAAAATGCTGGAAATACTCAGCAGGTCAGGCAGCATCTGTGGAGAGAGAAACAGAGTTAACGTTTCAGGTCGATGACCCTGCATCAGAACTGGAAAAAGCTGGAGATGGAACAGGTTTTTAAGCAAGTGCTGGGGTAGGGAAAGGGGGGAGGGGAGGAAAGAACAAAAGGGAAGGTCTGTGATAGGATGGAAGGCAGGAGAGATTAAGCGAGATTAAGAGATGGTGCAAGGCAAAAGGAGATGGTAATGGGACAAGTTAAGAAACAAAAGATGGCTCCAGATGAAGTGTAAATGGCAGTGGCAGAATGAAAGACAGCTGCCATGAGAGAGAAAGGGAAAAAATAATTCAAGTCCATCTCAACTTATGGAATGAAAGTTTCCATTCTCTCTGGAGCAAAATACTGGTGAACAAGAAAGAAAGGCAGAAAACAAAGTATTTTATCAGAAAATATTGAGGTATTTCAAAGGACCAGGTAGTTTATGAATCTGATATCTAAAGAATCAGCAAACAGTCCACTACTAACTTGTGTGGGTATCTCATGCATGGCGTCAACGCTCTGCAGGCAACCATGAAGCATGTGGTCACCTCAATGGCCACTGCAGCTGGGCCCCACTCCTTGCAGGAATCTGTGAGACTATTAAAAACATCATGCAAGGATGCTCTTATTGGCAACAGGCAGGGAGAGCGAATGGATAGGGCCTCACTTGGATCATGGTTCTCCTACAGTCTGCTCTCCCACAGATCAGTAGGTGTGCTGAGCCGCCGCTTGGTAACAGGAACAGTCGTGTTATGAGAATGAAACATGGTGACAGCAGTCCTGCACCCTATGTTGCTGATATCTCCTGTGGTAGTATGGAAGGACCCAGAGCCAAAGAAGTTCAGGGCTTCAGTGACCTTGACTGCAACAGGTAATATTGTGCTAGCTAACGCAGTTGGCTGCAGATCTCTGGCAAGATGTGATACAACTCTGTCACTGCCTCCCTCAAGAATTGAAGCGTTCTTACACACTGCTCTTCAGGAAATTGCAGGTATTTTGATCTTGGCCGATAAACTCTATTGGAACGGTAGGGATTCCTCCAAGCATGCCTCCTGCTATTTACTCTCACTCCACTGCAGCTCTGTTTGCTCCTTCTCATGCTTCTCCTCCTCTGATTCCAAGAAGGATCTCCATCAAGAAACAACTGTAATAGCAGAAGCCCCTTACCAGTTCAGAACCTACAATAACAACTATAAACACTTTCAAATCCTTTAAGGGCAAAAAACACACAAAATAATTGTCTCCAAAAGCTCTATATAGTTTTACCTGAGAGAAACTGAAGGACCCTTTAAATAGTGTTTAAAATTGCCACCTCAGGACTTGTACTGCCCACGGTTAGTGAGGAGGAGCAAGAAGTAATGTTAGTCAGGCAGTTAAGTTGGAAAAAGGATCGAACGGTTTCAGATAGAAGCTCCGCCTCCAGGATTAATGTCCACCAGAATATCAGGCCAGTTGTAAAGGCAGCAGTAAGTGACAGGTGGACCAGACACCATGGGCTCGATTTTGCCAGGCCCGAGGAGGCGGGTTTGGAGGCGTGTGAGTTGTAAAAATGGCAAAAAATGGCGGGTGGGTCTGATCCCGCCTCCATCCTGTCTCTGAGCAATTTTCCCACATTCGTGGTTTCAGACCCCATTTCCATCCTGCCTACAAGAGGCAGGATAGGCCCTTAAGGCCCTTAACAACCAGTTAATTGCCTCTATAATCCCATTTTGAGAGGCCTTTCTGATTTTAACACATTTCCCCCGTCCTGCACGTCTCCTCTGGAACACGCCAGTTAATCCTGGTGGCCTCACAAGTGGATTGCTTACTAACAGCTGCAGCTCCACCATTAAAAAGAGTTTTCACCAATGATCATTTGTAGGTGGCAGAACTTTGTTGTCTCAGGTCTGGGGGAAATTTTAGCAGGCCGACTCATTGTTGTGGAAGTTTGGAGCCTGACACCCATCTCCAGTGTGACCTCCTGGGAAACCCCACTCCCCACCTTGACTGAGCGCTTCCGCAACTGAGGTATATACCAGAAGCATGGGAACCATTTATTTCCTTCCCTCCTGGACATCAGATTTGAATGAAGACCAGCCGCGGCAGCAGCAGAACCCTCAACAACAGCAGCACCAACAGCAGCAGCAACAACAGGAGCGTCAAGCTGCTGCTCACCCACCTGAAGCTGCACAAGCCAGAAGGCACCAGCGTGTGAGCACATTGCTGCCCGGGATGCAAGGGACGCACTCATGTCGGCCAGATTTGCTTAGCATGCACAATCAAACACTTTTGCCTCGCACCTTCTTACCAGAGCATCGACAATGGACAAGAACCTGCGGATTCCTATCACTCTGACCACCATATTGACAATTGCAAGTCGCCCTAAGCCCTCAATGTGGAAGTCCCATTTGTGAAATGACACAGGCCACAATTTCAACAGTTTGCCATCAAATCTGTTTATCATCACAATTCAAGGATGGCTTGTCAAAAATCAATACAACAGAACATCCAAGTGACTACCCTTGTGACTACTTGTGCTTTATCTTCCTCTTACGCGTGCTTCTATGTGGTGCTTCCCCTGTGGCTTCAACAGATGTGGAAGCCCCTTGTTCACTTTCTTGCTGCTCCTGTCTCGACACCTTTGGCGGGCGTCCTCTGGGGTTGCGAACCTGTGAGGGCTTGGCAACAGTCTGCTGCTCCTGTGGCTGTGCAGGGGCTGAGATGCACATCTCAGTTGGGTGATGACTCTGGTGGGGTTCTGACCGAGGGCTTTACAGTGGCATGGTCATGTGAGTGCTTGGAGAGGAGCCCCCACTTCCTTGTTGTCTGCCACCAACATCCCTCTCATGGGTCAGCCCCACTTCAGATCTAGCAAGTGGCTTGACAGCACCTTGCTGCACTTCAGGGGGGCCATGAGGACCCGTTTCTGCACTGGAAGTCCTACTCCAGAGGACTTCCATGAAGGTCTGGTTTCTATGCTCAATAGCTGACCATCGCTCCTCAAGAGATGTGAGTCTATTCTGAACAATGACCATGTTTTCAATACCCTGGCGACTAAGCTCCTCCATTGCCGTAGCCATCCTCTCCTCTACCATAGCCAACCTCTCCTCTATGGTATCCAGCCTTACCAAGGAGGTAGCCATCCTTTCCACGGAGGTTGCCATCTTTTCCGTGGTGATACGCTCATGTGCCAATGCCTCCACAAAGGCTCTGCTCATGTTCAAGATGAACTCCTCCATTCGCTCCACACTCGCAGCAACCCTGACCCTGGAGACTCCTGCACCTGTTGCTGGAGTTCCAGCACCTCTCTCCTTCTGGATGGACCCGGAGGCACAGGGTTGACATGCAGCTGAGCCGAGCTGGGAGAGTCCTGCGCCCTCCGACGAGGACTCTCCACTGCTGTCCCTGTCCCCACCATCTGCTGATGCTCACTTGTGATCTGTGATACACCAGGTGACAACACTACTCTATCCCGCGAAGGTCCCACCGAGGTGTGAGTGTCTGCGCTGGTGCTGGGTGCACTGAATTCTGCTCATTGCAGCTTCCTCTGAGGAGTCTTGAGGCTCAGGCTGCTCCTCCTGGACATTGGGGACGGGAGCTCTCGATGGTCCTGTGGGGGAGTAAAGGAAAGAGTTCGAGATGTGAGGTAAAGGTTGCTTGCACATTGAATTGTGCAGATGATCATAAGTCAATCTGTTAGAGCATCAGAATCATTATCAGTCACTCATGCAATGTCAACGAGAGAGATGCAAAACTATTCTGTCACCAGCTTGCTGTGATGCGCCCCTCTGTCCGTCCCCCACTTGCGAATGTCCTCCACTCCGACGATCTCCAGGGCCGCCTCCTCCGAAGTGGTGAGCTGGGCTATTGAGGGTGGCCCTCCTCCTGTCCTTGCTCTTTCCCTCTTATTGTGGGCTCCCTTTTCCTGCAATGAGGGACACAAGTGGAGTTTGAGTGAGAATGAAGGAGTGAGTGTAGAGAATCCATAGTATAGATACTTAGAAGGACACAAAGATGGAGTGAGGTGCCAAGACCAAGGGCCCTCCCTGTGTGTTGTAAGTTGTTGTCATAGCATCACAGTGATAGAGAGTGCGAGGACTGCATTGTCGAATAGTTAAGTGAATGTGAACATACAGAGAGAGGGAATGGGTAAGGGTGCAGGGATGTAAGGGTCAACTGGGATGTGGAGGAGGAGGTTGACAAAGCAGAGTGCTGGTGATGAGAGGCGATGGGGATCAGATTGAGGGTGATGGGAAAGTTATACTCACTTTTCCTGTGCGGAGAAGGTCATGAAACCTCTTCCTGCACTGCAGCCAGGTTCTGCTGCACATAGAAATTGCGTTGACCTCCTGGTCCATTTGCTGCTACACAGCTTTAGTCTGCTGGGGAGGCTTTTTCCTCCCTGAGGAAGGGAAGAGCAGCTCCTTATTTGCTCTTGCTCCCTCCACCAGAGCTTGGAGGGAGGCCTCATCAAATCTTGGAGCACACTTTGGTCCACTGGTGGACATAATTGCTGAAGGAAACGCTCAGAACAATGGGCATAAAGTTTAAAGGCTGAAAAAGAAGCTGCTTGCAGGCCTTAAATCCAGCAGCATTGATGACGTCATCAGAGGCGACTTTCTGTATGAAAAGACTCATTGGGCCAGGGGTTTCCACACGCTGGAAATCAAGTGCCCAATTAGGGCAAAATTGCACTTTTGTCCCACCTCACATCGGAGGCGGGGTCCTGACACGACGACCACCTGACACGCCCCCAGCCTGCCTCCAGTGGCAAAATCAAGCCCTTTATTTTCCGCCTGTTACTGCCCTGTATTTGAGTGCATTGAGGTGGAAAATCGTGCCCCATATAATCTAAAAAAGTAGGTATCAATGTCAAGCTGTAATATAACAACACCATGAGAGTATTCACCTTGCATTAATGTATATAATGCAGATGTTTTATGCAAAGATCCTGAGTGAAAAAACAGTTCATCTTATTTTCATGACAAACTCAATTAAGATACCTATGATTTATCTGTGGCCAAAAGACTGCAAGATTATGGATTAGTGCTCCACTATCTAACAGGACCTTGAGTCATACATCATAAGCAAAGACAGTTCCAACAAGAGAAAATGTATTTCACTACTGTTCAAATAAACTATTGATCTTTTCAACATACTATAACTCTGCTGTGCAAAATTAGCAATGTCCTCCTATTCCATTATTCAAACATAAACTCATTTGTCAGTTTCACTCTTAATCCTGCCCTTCCCTTTGGTGAATTCAAATCATTTGCTTTCTACTTTAGTTTGTGCAATTTCAGGTTATTTCTTCTTTATTCATGTGTCTCATCTGATATTGCCTATGAAACTTGCTTCTGAAGCAATTTTACAACTTTTAAGGCTTGTGTGGTCTTCTGAGAGCTGAAAAATGCAATAAATATGGAAATATATTTTCTTAGTTTGGCATAAGTGCTATTAATGCGAGGCACAGATTAATTTTCTTTCTTGTCTGGGGTGTTAGACAGGGCTACAGTTACTGCCTAATTGGATATCAGTGGCATGTTAAATCGAGACTGCTAATTTTTCTCCTAGGTATTATTTGAATCTGAGTCCAACTCAACTTCAACAATCTGCTTTTAAAGGGCCATTTTTGCTTGCTTAAATAACATATGGCCTTCTCCACACAAAAAGTGGTTTACCAAGCCTATATTCACAAAGCAAGAAGGTATCACTGTGCAACAGTATCTTGAAGGTCACATCTTTGCAACAGTTAAAAAAGGTCATTATTATTATAAAATAAGACTCCATTACTGGCTACCATTTTGAATATCCTTGAATTAAGCATAGAAATGCCTAGAAAATCTTACCTTAAGGCTTTCTCACTTACATAGAATCATGTGAATTCATCTTGGTTGGTCTAAATTGATATTTACTGTTAATCTGTCAGTGATTAATAGTGGTGTGGGGGGGGAAGTCCGGAGGCGATTCCGATCGGGAAGAAGGAGGAAAGCACTCCTGCCACAAGGAAACCTGAAATTTTTTTCAAGACTTACTTTTGTGGGCCTCTTTTTGCCCCACTCCTGCATGCTGCCAGCTTTCACTGGCAGCTCCAGCACAGGGCATCACTGCCGTGATCTGTAGGTAAAAGTGTGTTGGAGTGTGAATGACGTCATCAGACCCTGAGATTTAAACATGAGGCCCCCGCCATGACTGCAGCAGGTAGCTCCGATGCTGCAGAAAACCTGGCAGTTAAAATTGTGGCAGGTGCGAATGTCGGGAATGCAATGGGAAGTGCCCAGCCGCCATTTTATTCACACGCCACCCCATTTCCGCTAGGCAGGAAGATTAAAATTGGCCCTATAGAGTTCCGTGGTGAATGGATTAAAACTAAACTTAAATTTGAATGGTAAAAGTTAGGGCTAACAGTACTAAAGGCAATCATGGGGAATATAGAAAGTATACATGGGTACACTAGCCTAGTGGTTATGTTAATGGACTAGCAACTTAGATGTCGTGAGTTCAAATTTCACTGTGGTAAATTATGAAACTGAATTCAATAACTATGGTAATACATGTATAAAATTGAGAGGTCGCACAACACCAGGTTATAGTCCAACAGTTTTATTTGAAATCACAAGCTTTCAGAGCTATCGATTGCTCCTTCCTCAGGTGAAGTAAATTAGATACAGAATCGCCAAAGCATATATAGATAGAAAACAAAGCATGTGTACTTTACAATTGCAGACCAATAAATTAAATCATCCTGACTATCTGCCGAGGTGTGATAAAGTTAATTAAGTCAGCCAGGAAGGTACCACATCAAAGACATAGCAAGATACAACTGAGACAATGAGGTGTAGTCGCAGGGGTTCTAACGTGTCAAAAGCTGCCGTCTGTATGTAAAACGAAAAGCTTTAAAAATTTTTTACTTTTTTACTGGGAAAATTTTTACTTTTTTACTGGGAATCACATCTGTGAACAAGCTAACGACGACTCGAGTCCGGATCACGTCATGTATCGTGACAATACATGTATACACATACATACATATATATATAAATATATATATATATAGCCATGCACAGTTCACAACTCCTGTGCCCAACAGAAGAACTTCCCTGACTCCAATTTATCTATACCTGTGAGAATATTAATGGCCTTTATCAAGGCTCACTTGTATCCTTCTCCAGAGAGTAAAGTACTAGGGTAAACAATCTTTCCTCATAACATAGTCCTCTAATTTCAGGAATCAGCTTTTTCATCCTCCTCTGTACTCCCTCCAATAGTTATATATCCTTTCTGTAGTGTGGAGATCAAGAGGTGTGCAAGAACCTTTGAAAAACCACAAAGGTAAGGTAAGAGAAATAGTTGTAAAAGGACAGAGATCCCATATACTATGCTATTTTAATGCAAGTGATCTGTTGCAAACGCAACATGAACCAATATGGTGTGACATTTTAAATTAATTATCAAAAGTTCCACAGAAAAGTGCTGTTGGGATACGTGGGGGGGAAAATCAACCTGCCTGCCACTGTAAGGAAACCATACCATGCCTTTAAAGTTTCTCAGGAAATGGAGAATGTTCATATCAATACAATTGCACATATGCCTACCGCAATTTACATCCTGTGCTTGAAATGTGAATGAATAGGTATGCCCTATGTTGTGTTTGGTATGATTGATCATTAATGATATATGTTTTTCTGTAAATCTAAAGTGCTACCTCCAACTCACCTTAAGACATGGGTTGGTAACTGGTTGGGAGGTAGGAGACTGAGAGTGGGGATAAGGGAGCATTCTCTGATTGGTGGGTTCCCCAGGGATCTGTGCTGGGGCCACAGCTTTTCACCATATATATATTAATAACTTGGATGAAGGAATAGGGAGCTTTATATCCAAGTTGGCAGATGACAGTAAGTTAGGAGGCACAGTAAGATGTGTACATGGGAGCAGGAAGTTACAAAGGGTCATAGACAAATTTAAGTGAGTGGGCAAAACTATGGCAGATCAAGTTCAATGTGGGGAAGTGTGAGGTCATTCACTTTGGATGTGAGAAAGACAAATCAGAATATTTTCTTAATGATGAGAGACTAGGAGCTGTTAGGTAGCAAAGGGATTATGTGCCCACGTACACAAATCACTAAATACTAGTGCACAGGTACAAAAAGTAATCAAAAAGGCTAATGGAATGTTGGCTTTTATCTCGGGGACAGTGGGGGGAGGGGGGGGGGGGTTGGAATTCAAAAGTGAGGAAGTGACGCTTTAGTTGTTCAAAGCCTTTGTCAGAGCTTATCTGGAGTACTGCGTTCAGTTATGGGCACCGAACTTCAGGAAAGATATATTGACCTTGGATGCGGTACAGCAAATATCCAGAATGATACCAGGGCTTAAAAGGTTGATTTATGAGGCTCCCTCTGACCCCGAATGATCTGTCCTCAGCAAGGTCCTCATCTTCCTCCCCCATCACAAGGAATTCTGAACTTGACATGATGCTGAGCTCTTCTTCTGCTGCCTCCGTCTCTGTGGGGGTTTTTCGGCTAGAGTTCACTCCCCTTGTGCATCTGACCCTTTGTCCTCCCTTCAGTCTTCACTATCCATATGGCCCCCTACTCCTATCCTCTTGCCCTCTCTCAAAAATGTCATCAAAACCTGCCACCATGATATCAGCTATCTCAGTTTCTCTACTCTTATTTAGTCTAAACTCTCTCTGAACTTGCAGTAATCTGTTTCATCAGATCAACATCAATGAACCTGCTGACAAAAATGGTACCATTGTTATATGACAGACAGACATCTACTTCACTGAATTTTATTAACTATGCTTCCAATTTCCACCCATTCCTCACCTTCACATGGTTCATCACTGATTTCTCCCTCCCCTTTCTGGACTTTCCTCTCTCTAACTCCAGTGATGGGTTTTCCACTGATATACAATACAAGCCAACTGACTCCCACAAATACCTGGAGTATGTTTCTTCCCACCTCATGTCCTGCAAAGACTCTATTCCATTCTCCCAGTTTCTCTGTTTCCATTGAATCTGCTCTGACTCTACTTTCAGGCTACAGGCCGACCCTGTACAGGAACCAATACAAAAACAAAAAGCAACCTACCTCAAAGTTGCGTGTGCCCCTTTAAGTAGTGCTGGTGGAAGGTCCGTCGTGCAGCTGAATGCACGTTCAGCTGTGTGTGCTTTGGAGAGGGCGTACAGTTGAATGGCGACGTTCAAAATAGCAGGTCGTGCGTCAAATCACATCACGATCTGCCTCATTACCATACTTTTGGCAAATGCAGGCAGTGGCCGTGCTACCAACCTGCACAAAATGGTGGCTACCGTCGCCCATGCCAGAAGTTGGGGGAAGTGAGAGGGCCGCCATTTTTTGCCAAAACTGTCCTTAACAGCCGGTGCTAAGGTGCCGAATTTCCCTGCCTCTGCGACTCAGATTATTCAACATTTGGGAATTGCCACCATAGAATCTAAATCAATATCTGAGGAGCTTACACAGAATCATAGAATCATAGAATGGTTACAGCACAGAAGGAGGCCATTCGGCCTGTCGAGCCTGTGCCGGCTCTCTGCAAGAGCACTTCAGCTATTCCCACTCCCCTGCCCTTTCCCTGTAACCCTGCAATTTTTTTTCCTTCAGGTACTTATCCAATTCCCTTTTGAAAGCCACAATTGAATCTGCCTCCACCACCCTTTCAGGCAGTGCATTCCAGATCCTAACCACTCGTTGTGTAAAAAGTTTTTCCTCATGTCGCCTTTGGTTCTTCTGCCAATCAACTTAAATCACCAATCATCTTCTGCACAGACTACAGAAGAGAAGGCCAACAGGTCACCTCAGTTGAAGGCCCTTCCACATGATAACCTTGCAAAAAGGAAAAGCTACTCTCATTTATACCTGTATAGCAAAGAGGACATCAGCCACAAGGTGCACAATTTGTTCCTTCAACATTCTTAACCCATTCCCTTGAGATAAAGAGAGGGGATACTGATGATTCAGGGTATCAAAATACATAACTACTGTTGTGTCAAATGCTTTTTTGTGCAACCTCATACTTTTAATTAAATAGATTCATTTTCTGACCCTTGTCCTCTGTTTCTTCTGTTATAGCATCTGAACATTAACTAAAGCCATCTCCTCTGAGTCTTCATGATATCATTGATTGACAAGGGGAATTACAACTGAACTTGCATGGTAATGAGGCAAGAAAGCATGCAATCACAGGGAAATAATGTGTTTTGTGAACCTATAAATCAATGTTTAATGTATATTTTAGTTTCTATAACTACAATTTTATGCATTTGTGCGACAGAATGTATAATCAGGTATAAACAATTGAGGATTAACTTTTTTCCCCAGATTGAGAAAGTAGTAGTCAAGCGACTAGTTCTTATATATCTGAGCTAAAGACTTGTTCAACATTACTTTTGTAATGTTTCCTACATTACAACAGTGGATACACTTCAAAAGTACTTGATTGGCTGTAAAAATACTTTGGGACATGAAAGATGTTATAGAAATGCTAGTTCTTTCTTTCTTTCTAACAATGAGTTATTGAGCCCATTCTTCCCACAAGTAGATAATGCTACCACTCAGAGCTATGACAATTGACTAATAGCATTAGGTACATAGAGGTATTAATATCCGGGTATGCATGACATATACCTAATGATACTGGATATTACATGTATATATTAATGCTTTCCCCTCTAAAGTCCATACATCAAAGAGCAACACCCACAATCATGAGTTGAAGAGTAATAATAGAATCAGAATCTTACAGCACAGAAGGAGGCCATTAGGCCTGTCACACCTGTGTTGGCTCTTTGAAAGAGCTGTTCAATTTAGTCCAAGACTGCAGCTTTTTCCCCATAACCCTGAAAATTAGTCCTCTTCAAGTACATTCTAAATTTGTAACCTCTCGATACCAACCCACTTACCAGAGGAAACAGTTTCTCCCTACTTACTCTATCAAAACCCCTCATAACTTTGACAGGTCGCTATTAGGTCTCCCCTTAACCTTCTCTGCTCTAAGGAGAACAATCCCAGTTTCTCCAACCTCTCCACATAACTGAAGTCCCTCAGCTCTTGTATCATCCTGGTAAACCTCCTCTGTACCCGCTCCAGGGCCTTGACATCCTTCCTAATGTGTGGTGCACAGAATTGTACACAATCCTCCAGCTGAGGCCTAACCAGAGATTTGTGAAGGTTTAGCAAGACTTCCTTGTTTTTGTATTCAATGCCCCTATTTCCAAAGCCAAGATTCATATGCTTCTTAACCACCTTATCAGCTTGTCCTGCCACTTTCCAAGATTTGTAAATATGCAACCCCAGGTCCCTCTGCTCTTGCTCCCTCCTCAAAATTATATCATTTAGATTGTACTGGCACGCCATGTTGTTTCTCCCAAAGTGCATCACTTCACACTTTACTGCATTTAATTGCAGCTGCCGTGTGCCTGCTCATTTCACCAGTCTGTCTCTGTCCTCCTGAAGTCTGTTACTCTCATGCTCACTATTTACTACATTGCCAAGTTTTGTATCATCCGCAAACTTTGCAATTGTACTCCCTATACCCAAGTCCAGGCCATTTATATATAACAAGAAAAACAATGGTCCTAATACCGACCCCTGGGGGACCCCACTGCATACTTCACTCCAGCCAGAAAAACATCCGTTCACCACTACTCTCTGCCTCCTATCCCTTAGCTAATTTCATACCCAAGTTACCACCATCCCGTTAATACCATGTGCTTCTATTTTCTATTGCTAAACAATCTTTTGCTATTAGTTCTATCTTGTGCAGTTCAATCACAGTATATTGCACTCTGAAATTCAGTTCTGCTGCTATTTTCTCTGATCATAGCTCCACTCACAGAATCCCCACAGTGCAGATAGAGGCCATTTCGGCCCATCGAGGCTGCACCAACACATATCCCACCCTATCCCGTAACCCCATGTATTTAATCCCCCCTAACACTAAGGGTCAATTTATCATAGCCAACTCTACCTAACCCGCACATCTTTGGACTGTGGGAGGAAACCGGAGCACCCGGAGGAAACCCACGCAGACACGGGCAGAATGTGCAAACTCCACACAGACAGTCACCTGAGGCCAGATTTGAACCCGGGTCCCTGGCACTGTGAGGCAACAGTGCTAACCACTATGCCACCATGAGGTAAGTGCCTTTGCAGCACTACTGCTTGTGAGCTAGAAGGAGCAGAGTGTTTCCTCCAAGCCCATCAGGCTTAGCAGTAAAGCAACCCCCGTGATCTGTCTGCACCCACCGCCCCCCCCCCCACCATCGGACACCCTCCAACTTTTATTTTAATATTTTCCCTTGCTGATACAATGGGTTGAATCTTAACTCCCAAAACCCGTGGGTTGGGGTCCGGTCAGAGGTTAAAATTCAAAGAATCGGCAACAGGAACCCAACCTGCCTTGAACACACCCACTTCCAGTTTAAACGGAGGCGGGACGAGGAGCGGACAACCAATCCGGTCGCAGGAGGCGGGTTGGTTATTTAAATATTACAATGAGGCTGCGTGCCGTCATTTTAACAGTCATTCTATTTTGAACTCACGTCGGCTGGGTTTCGCAGGCCTTGGAAACCCGGCAAGTGAAAGGAGGCGAGAAAGGCTGAATCCATGAGGTAAGTGCCTTTACAGCACCACTGCTTGTGAGCTAGGAGGAACAGAGTGTTTCCTCCAAGCCCATCAGGCTTAGCAGTAAAGCAACCCCCGTGATCTGTCTGCACCCACCGCCCCCCCCCCCCCCACCATCGGACACCCCATGACCACCATCAGACCCACTCCCCAGCATCGGAATCCCCGACCACCATCTGCTCCCCCCTGACCACCATTGGGCCCCCCATGACCACCATCAGACCCACTCCCCAGCATCAGAATCCCCGACCACCATCTGCTCCCCCCTGACCACCATTGGGCCCCCCGCCCCCGCGATCGGACCGCCCCTATAATCAGACCCAGCCCCCGTGATCGGAACACCCCCCCTCGTGATCGGAATCAACCCCCCTCGTGATCGGAATCAACCCCCCTCGTGATCGGAATCAACCCCCCTCGTGATCGGAACCCCCCGCGATCAGAACCCCCACCACGATTGGGACCCCCCCTGCGATCGGAACCAACCCCCTGCGATCGGAGGGGAGGATTTTCCTATGGGAAACCCAGAAGTACGGGTTTCCCGCAGGTCCTGCCAAATTTAACAGCAGGGCCTGTTTTAAATATTTTCAACATGGTTCCCTCCCGACAGCCAGCCAGATTGACGGAAAGCAGGGGGGAAAGCAGCCGATAGCGGATGTCAGGTTAATCCGACATTGCGGTGGGGGCGGGTGAGTTGGACATTACAGGGGGTGAATGGGATGTCGTGGGGGGGGGTGCGTGGCGAACATCGCGGGGGTTGAATCGGCTGATTGCGGGCGGCCCACCGTGGGGCGTTTGAAAGGTACGCTTGGTGTGCCGTGGGAAGCACGCCTGTTCCTCCTGGCCCACAAGCAGTGCAATAAAGGCACTTATCTCATGGATCAAGTCCTTCTTGCTTCCCTCCATCTGCTGGGATCCCCAAGGCACAGGAATCCTGGTCTGCAGGTGTTAAAAATAAAACTTGAGTTAAAGTGGAGGCACGCAGCTCCTTAAAAGATTTTAGTAACCGACCTGCCTTCTGAGAGCAGATTGGTCGCCCACCCCGTCCCACTTCCATTAAATCCGGAAATGGGAAAGAATGAGTAGGCAGGTTGAAGGCAGGTTTGGGTCGGGTTTCCTGTTTTTTTCATTTGTAACCCCCCACCACCTCCTCTCCACCCACCCTGAGGGGTTAAAATTACTCCAATATAACTAAAAACATGATACGGGTGAATGTCAGCGTGCATTCTTCCGATCATCCATTATAACTTTGGCAGAAGAGCCCCGGATGCCCTGTAAAAATGGCATAACCACTGTTACAATCAACGAGTGGGAGAACCACCGCGGGAAATTGCCCACTAATATTTAGACTGAGTTTACATGTTAATGAAGGATTCTACCAATACTTACAGGCAGAAAAACATTTTAAAATGGCATAAAATGTGACATGATGCTGCTTTAGTGCTGCCAAGTTCCAACATAGGCCAACGTGGGACCCACACCTTAGCACACAAGTAATCGTAACTTCATGCATGAATACAAACAACTTTCAGGGCATTTTGGGGAAGGCTTAGCCTGGGATGTTGGAGGCACTGAAAAAGCAGACTTTATTCAGGAAACGCTGATGCTTAGACAGCACAGGACGCCAAAGTTGTCTACATAAAAGTGGCAACTACGTAGCTTCTGTGTTCAGGACTCCAGTCTAGTGCATTAAGAGCTAAAATAACAGCTGGATTGAATAGCTATGTATTAAGTGCCAAATATACCTGGCAAAGTATTGTTAAAGACTAGTCATGTTTGACAAATTTTAATAGAAGTGACTGTTTGGATAGTTAAATGGAATGCATTAGATGCAGTTTATATGGGTTTTCAGAAGACATTCAATAAGGTGTCTTACAAGAGGCTGTTAGAAAAATTCAGGCATTTGTTACACGAGGAAATATAGCAGCATAGATAGAAACTTGGTTGACTGAAAAGAAACAAAGAGTTAGGGCAAATGTTTGTTGCTTGGACTGGAGGAGGGTTGAAAGTGGTGTACCTCAAGGGTCAGAACTGGATCCACTTTTGTTCTCGATATATATAGATTATTTGGAATTGGAAAGAGGGAGCAATTTTTTGAAATTTGCTGGCAGCACAAAAATAGGAGTGGTGGCAAACAGTGAGGAGAACTGTAAAAGACGTAAGGAAGTCAGGTTAGTTGAAAGGGCAGAATTTCTTGATCCAGACATGGGCATAAGATCTGAATAACAGAGGAGAGGAGAAAGTAGCTCAACTTCGAGACAGCATTTGACAATATATGACACTAAGGAGTCTTAGCAAAACTGAGGTCAATGGGGAGAGGGGATTGGGCAAAAAGAAAACCATTCAGTGGCTCTATCTAACACAAAGGAACATGGTCGTGGTTGTCAGAGGCCAATCATTGAAGCCCCAGAACATCGCCGAAGAAGTTCTTCAGTGCAGTATCCTCGGCCCAACTATCTTCATCTGGTTCATTAATGATCTTCTCTCCATCATTAGGCAGGAGTGGGACTGTTTCATAATGATTCTGCAGTGTTCAACTTCATTCACAACACCTCTGATAATGAAACAGCCCATGCCAGCTCACAGCAGAATTGGGACAATCATGCAGGCTTGGGCTGATTAGTGGCAGGTAACATTTGCACCACATAGTTACCAGGTAATGACCATCTTAAATAAGGAATAGCCCAATCACCTCACCCAAACTTAAACAGCACCACCATCACCAAGTCACTCAGCATCAACATCCTGGGGTCACCAACAACCAGGAGCCTAACTGGACCAGCCTTATCAACATTGTGCCTATAAAAGCAGGGCAGAGACTGGGTATTATTTGATAAGTGGCTTACTTCCTAACTCCTCAGATGCTCCCCACCATCTACAATAATGAAGTCTGGAGTGTAATGGAATCAATGTGTGCAACAACACTCAAGAAACTCAAGACCATCCAAAGCAGTCTGCTTGATGAGTGCTCTGCTACTGGACTCAATATCCAGCCCCTCCATGGTCTACTGTGGCTGCAGTATGTACGATCTACAAGGTTCACTGCAGCAACTCACCCAGCTTACTTCAGCAGCATGTCCCTCCTCCGTGACCTCTATCGTCAAGAAGGACAAGAACAATAATGCTGTGGGAACGCCATCACTTCCAAGTTCTCCTGCAGTTGGATTTTTGCTACCATTGCTTCATTGTCACCAGGTTAAAATCCTGGAATCCCTATTGAATACCATTGTAGGCGCACCACCACCATAAAGACTGCAGCGGTTCAAGCAAAAGTCTCACCACCACATCCTCAGGGCTCCCAGGGATGGGTAATTATACAGCCTTGACAGCAGCACCCACGTCCCCGAGAACAAATGAAAAAAAATGAAAAATGATGGGACTCGATTCTATTAATGGAGGTGGGTTGAGGGTGGGCCTGCTGCTCGGCAGTTTTCCGACCCGTTCCCGGCTGCTGCCTCCTATCAGTTACTATTTTGGCTTCATTGGCCTCGTTACGGTCGACGTGCGGGTCCCTCCAGGCAATTGCTTGGAGGCTGTCAGTTTCTCGCGTCTGATGACGCGTTGTTTGAATGAAAATTTAAAGGGGCCATGTCCCCTTTGGAAAAAATGTCAATGGGATGAATTGGTGCTGTATTATATAGAAAAGGGAGTTGACAGCGTCTGCTCTGAACAAAATTTAAGGAATGAAATTGCTGGTCATATTATTCTAGAAAGATATTTATGATTTTTTTATATATCAATTTATTATCTGACTATGAAATGAAAAAGATACCAGATTTGTTCCAATCATTTGCTTAGTAATAGTAATGCTTTTTTCTCTTAAAGGTGCTGGCTGCTGCAGGAACTGAGGCTGCACCCAGGTTCAATGAGGGCTCTCTCCATGCTCTTGCTGAGGGAGCTAGAAGACGTCAGGAGCTCCTCTTCCCTGGAAACGGAAGGAGGAGGCCTCCTCAGCAAACCAAGGCAGCTTGGCTGCAAATTGCTGAGGAGGTGAGTTCGAGGTCTGTGTGCAGATGCACATGGGTTTAGTGTGGACAAAGGTTTAATGATCTGCTGAGATCACCTAAAGTGTGGCCTCTGTGTTCTGGGAAATGGAAGTTCAAGGGTGAGGGCTCAGGGTGATTTCTGTGTAGAATGTTGGTGGTGACACTGAGCGCAAAGCACCGTTTATTGGACAGATGTTGCCTGGGGTTTTGAGAATTTGGGACTTATAGTCATCTTCATGTGCCAGCCACCTGTGGTTGAAGCATAGGCTTACGCGAATCTGGCATGGATGAGCGCATCCCTTGCCTGACGGCCAGCAATGTGATTGCCTGCTGCTGGATTGGCCACATCCAGCCCCGCAAGGCATCACACCTCATTCATCTCCTCGTCCTCTTCCTCGTCCTCTTCATCTTCCTCCAAGGAGGCTGTGTGCTGAGCCACTTGTTAATCCAGCAGCACTAAACCGTGCTGCTCTTCCTCTGAATCTGACGACCAGCATGAGAGGATCTAAATGGTTCCCATCCCGTTGTTATAGATTTCAGTTGAGGCAAGAAGCTTGCAAGCGCACACTCAAAGTGGCCTGAAATTATTCCAATCAGTTCAAACAGCAGTGGGTGTCAGCTTGACCAGTCACAAGGTCAGTAGATTTGCAAAATCTTATCCCAATCCTCCAACAACAAAGTTGTTGCATTTGAATGCCAGCCATGTTATAGGGGTGCTTTTAAAGTTCTGCACCAATAATGACTACAGGTCATGTCCTCCACCAACTCGTCTCCTTGCAGCTGGACTGTTTCTGACAAGACGGGAAACAGGAGCCAGAGGCACGAAAATGGAAAACCTCTATCAAAATAAAAATATCAAGGCAGTTAACAGGCTCTTAACTACCTGTCCCAGCAGTTGGAGTCGGGTGAGTTTGGGAGCAGCTAAACAGACACTCAGGAAAATCGGGTGGGGGTGGGATGGGTGTCTGAAGCCATTTTTTCCAATTTTTGCAGCAGACCCGCCTCCAAATCTGTCTCCTCAGGGCTGTTAAAATCAAGCCACTGGTTTCCTCCATTATTCAGATTGGGGGAAAAATTCAGTTGGTTGCGCCTCCCGTTAGCGCCTTAAGAGGGCGCTAATGGGGCGCAAAGCATCTAGCGCCCAGGCGCGGCGAAGTTTGCGCCGCTCGCGAAATTAACTAGACATTTTGCGGCGGCGCTAAACACTACCGCCACGATCACCTGCGCCGGCAGATCGTGACGTCAGTCGAGTGCGCAACGCCCCGGTATCGCCCCGGAGCGGATATTGAGTGGCGCCCCCTGCCTTACTGCCTGACGCTAGCAACGACAGGTTGAGGGGAGCGTTCTGCAGTCATGAAGGGAAAGGGGGAGCGCTATTTAAAGGTGACCGCTTCCTGCCTTTTATTGTTGGTGCCATTTTTGAACTACGCATTCTGAGATAGAGAAAGAGAGACTTCTGGAGAGATTCAACATTGTGTGAAGGAGTTTTGGGTACTGAGCAGCACTTTGCAGGTTCATTTTGATTTGCCATTCCTTGTATCGATTTAGAAGAGACTGTGGGGGCTGCACTCTGAGCTCTTCGCCTGGTACTCTCCATTGTTCGTTCCAGCAGATTTGATGTGCAGGTCTCTCCAGGCCGAGATTCAAGGCTGCAATGAGCAGGATGTGGATGGAAAGCAAGATAAACCATCCCCTTTAAGAACTGGCCCGCGCCATTGTGTGTGTGTTCCATTGCTGACTGACATCACATGAGCTTCGCCAGCGCTCTGAGGTAGCGCCTCGCTCCTCGGCCTTTGCGCCTTAAGACAGGTGTGCAGCGCCTGATTTAGCGCTCCAATCACCTCCAGGGGCGATAAAAGTCAAGTTTGCAGTCGGTGGCGATAATTAGCGCCAGGCGCTAATCTTTGCGCCCGGCCGATAATTGCGCCCCAAATGGAGCGATACTGAATTTCTCCCCCATTGTCTTTTACGTTACAGACAACATGCTTCTTTTCTGTGAAAATAGGCTTTATAAATGCACACGGATACATAATTCACACATGCATATGTTTAAAAGTGATGATTAGAAGAAAGGATTGTTAAAATCCATCGATTAGTTGGAGCTGAAAAATTAAAATCCATCTGTATAAACTCACTGGCATAGAGTTAATCTCAATGTACTTTTCCAGCTGCTTCATTCAGTAAGGAACTGCTGCATTGACCCAGCAGTGTTTGACAGTTAAATATAATGTTCTGTTCGTGTGGAAATCCTATAAAGAAAGCCAAAAGCATTATAATCTCCAATGTCTAAATTGTGAGGCATTTTCGGCAACATGTCTGCTCGATGGATGGAGACTGAGCAAATGAAACAGTTCACTGATTAGCTAGAGGGAGGCTTTATTGAATTTGAAGACCTAATTGTTCGATGATTGAACAACAGAACATATCCTATGACCTGATTTAAGAGTGCTATGTAGAGAGAGAAATTTCCTTTGTTCATTGAACTAACCTGTTCAGGATGCTTTTATAGTTTTATTTGAGTTAAAGACTTAAAATGAGCCTCTCGTTTCATTCTGCTTTGCCATAGCTTGAGGTATTGCAAATCAATCTAATCAAAGGAGAAAGTTGTACAAACAACAACAATCAACATCACCTCCTTCAAGGGCTTAAACAAATGGCTGCACTGTCTGGTAAATTTCAAAAAACAGCACTGAATTTTTTCCCCCCGTACATATCTCAAGGTAGGAGTGAAAATAAAAGATTTTAAAATGTAGTTTATATAATAGAAGTTATAACAATCCAGAGCTTTCACTGTGGCGATTTACTGACTTGATATGGATAGCCCTGGGAATAAGAGTTTTCAGTCTAATTGTCTTGTCCTCCCCTTTCACATCAATCTCTTCCAACTCACTGAACCAGATCCTCCTGGAGTGATCTCGTCCCCTGTCTAGGTTCATGTCAATTGTTTTCAATCAGAAATATTTTGCCATATCTGTTGTGTATTTCTAATTTGAATTAATATGAAAAATTGTTTCCAGCCTGCTTTCCACTATGTTTTGCACAATATAGTGCGCCTATATTGCAACTGTAAAATCTGTTAAAACTGTCTATATGATATATTTTATTAACACATTGGGGGTAATTTTAACCCCCAAAAACGGGTGGGTTTGGGTTGGGTGGGAATTTACATTGTTTTAAATTTTAAAAACTGCCTTGAACTTGCACACATGCGGTTTTAACGGAGGCGGGACAGGGGGCGGGTGACCAAACCGCTCTCAGGAGGTGGGTCCCTAATTTAAATATTTTAATGGGGCTACGGGCCTGAGATTTTTTCTTAGTTCCAGCTTTAACACTGGCATACGAGTTTCTCAGGCCTTGGGAAAAACGGCAGCGAGGACTGCTGGATGGACGGGGTAAGTGCCTTTTCAGCCTTCTGTTTGTGGTCCAGGAGGAGCAGGAGTGCTTCCCCCCACCAACCCCGGCACTCCAAACAAACCTGCCAACCTGCCCAGCAATCGGACCCAACCCCCCTCGTGTTCTGATGCCCTCATGATCTCCTCCCCAACCTCTCCATGTCCTCCATGGCCCCGCACCCCCCACTGCAATCTCCTCCACGGGCCCCACACGATCTTCTACCCTCCTCCCCCGATCTCTCTGCCCCCCGCCCCCCCATCGATGCCCCACCAACCCCTGAACTCCCCTGGCCCCCCCCCCCCCATCAATGTCCTCCCCAATCCCTGATCTCTCTCTCCCTCCCTCCTCTAAGCTCCCTGGCTGGGGCCTGGTGCTGCAGGCCTACCTGCCCGACAACCAGCCAGCCACTTTATCTGGCTGCAGGTGGGAAACGGATTCCAAAAATGGTAATCAGGCCTTGCCATTAAATTTGGCAGGACCTGAGGGAAACCTGTTCTTCCGGGTTTTCTGACTGCTAAACTGTCCCATCCTGCTCCCTCCTCGCCTCCCCATAAATATCGGGGCCATTGATTCTGTGAATTCCTATTAAGACTAGTAGGGGCACCAAACAGCAGTCAAGAAATAATGCATTGGGCCAACTATACAGTCACTCAAATTTATTATTTAATCTCTGTGAGAGTGTCTAACTCATCACTGTAGTTGATCGTAATATACATACAACAACAACTTGCATTTATATAGCATCTTTAATGTAGTAAAACGTCCCATGGCATTATCAGACAAAATTTGACACCGAGTTACATAAAGAGATATTAGGACAGGTGACCAAAACCTTGAGAAAGAGGTAGGTTTTAAGAAGTGACTTAAACGAAGAGAGAAAGGTAGAGAGACAGAGAGGTTTAGGGAGAGAATTCTAGAGCTTAGGTCCCAGGCAGCTGAAAGCACAGCCGCCAATGGTGGAGCAATGGAAATCAGAGATGCACAAGAGGAGCACTGAGATCTCAGAGGGCTGTGGGGCTGGAGGAGGTTACAGAGATAGGGAGGGGCGAAGCTATGGAAGAATTTGAACACAAGGATGAGAATTTTAAAATGGAGGCGTTGCCGGACCGGGAGCCAATGCAGGTCAGCGAGCACAAGGGTGATGGGTGAACGGGACTTGGTGCGAGTTAGGATACGAGCAAATGAGTTCTGGATGACCTCAAGTTTACAGAAAGTGGGTGGCTAGTCAGGAGTGCATTGGAATAGTTGAATCTGGAGGTAAGAAAAGCATGGATGAGGGTTTTAGCAGCAGATGGGCTGAGGCAGAGAGGGGTGCTATTACTGAAGTGGAAGTAGGCGGGTTTCACTGAGTGCCCTGCACTCGGACATCCTATGAACATTGCAGCAGGAAAATATATTGGTGATTGAGAGGATATGGGGTCAGAAGTTCATCTCAGGGTCAAATAGGATGCTGAGGTTGTAATCAGTCCAGTTCAGCCACAGACAGTGGACAGGGAGGAGGATGGAGTCGGTGGCTAGGGAACGAAGTTTGTGGCAGGGACCGAAGACTATGGCAGGAATTTTCTCAAGGGAGGTGGGTTGGAGCCGGGGGGCTTCTGATGTGGGCGGGAAACCCGGGAGGCCGGGTTTCCCACAGGTCCTGCCAACTTTACTGGTAGTGCCTGATTTAAATGTGAGGCCTCGGATTCCTGCCTGCAGCCAGCCAGATTGAGAGGCTGGCTGGCTGTGGGCGGCTAGGCCTCAGAAGCGAGGGGCCGGTCCGGGGAGGGATCGGCCAGGGTTGGGGATCGGGGGGAAGGAGAGGATCAGCCAGGGTCGGGGATTGGTGGGGTGGGGGGGAGTCGGGGGAAGAGGATCAGCCGGGGGAGGGGGAGAGGATCGGCCGGGGTCGGGGGGAGAGAATCGGCCAGGGTTGGGGGAAGGGGGAGAGGATCGGCTGCGGTCGGGGATCGGGGGGGGGCGGGGCACAGGATCGGCCGGGATCGTAGTGGGGGGGGGGGGGGGTGGCGAGGATCGGCCGGGGTCGGGGGAGGGGGGAGAGGATCAGCAGCGGTCGGAGATTGTGGGAGGGGGGAGGGCAGAGGATCGGCCGGGGGAGGGGGAGGGGGGAGAGGATCGGCTGCAGTCGGGGATTGGGGTGGGGGTGTCTGCCAGGGACTGCGGGGTTGGTCAGCCAGGGATGTTGGGGGGGGTCGGCTGGGGATCGGCAGGGGTGGAGAGAGGATCGGGGCCGGCCACCGGAGGATTGTGGCCAGCCTCATCATCATCGTTGTGGGGGTGGGGGCGGGGCTGGGGGATGGGAGGCCTGGATGGGGGGAGGCCAGGGCTGGTGATCAGAGGCCTTGTGGGGGGTTTCCAATCATGGGGAGTGGGTTAGGCAGGGACCCTGGATCCAGGAGTTAGGTATAAAGCCACTTAACTCCTGGATGCAGCAGTCCCCACCACTGTTTAACAGTCGGGTTTCACAAATTGTGTAAAACCCGTCCACAGGCAGTTAAACACAAAATGGAGGGGAAAAAAGAGGCTTCCAGCCTTATTACAATATTTAAATTGAGGTACTGCCCCCTGGGAACGGGTTGGTCACCCGCCCCGCCCCATCCTGCCTCCGGCAAAACCGAAAATGGGCGGGTTGGTGGCAGGATCAGGTCGGGAATCCCATTTTTATCACTTCAACTGCCCCAACCCTCCAAACCTACACGTATTTTTAAGGGAAAATACCGGCCTATGGCTTTGGCCTTCCCTATATTTAATTGGAGGTGATTTCTGCTCATCCAATACCGGATGTCGGACAAGCAGCATGACAAATCATATGAAAGCATGTGTATGATCCTATAGTACATGTGTATCATACAAGAGCTGAATACTACTTTTTTTCCTCTTTTAATTTTCTCCCCGTCTCTGTTAAAGGTGGTAACTCATATTGGGGTACAGTTCCATGGCACTGGTGTCTTCATGTGTGTTGCAAATTGTGAAATTAATGAGGAACAATTTTCATGAGGGGGCGAGTGAAGCTCGGCCTGCACCTTCAGTGCCTGTTGCTGAGATTTTACTGAGGTGGCAGGGGTTGTTCCTGGCCTCCTACTTTATTTTCCTGCTGCAATGTTTGTACGGTGTCCGAGTGCAGGGGCGCTCAGCGAAACCCGCTGCTGTGACCTGCCCTGGACCCCTGCCTACCAAACGGTATGTGGAAGACCCGGGGCAGCCCGAAGAAATGTAGAATTCGCAATATATCGCGATTTTATTAATAAGGAGAAAAACACATAGTTTCGTTCAAACAGCTTTTATTTCAGCAGAATGCTGTCAGGTTTCAAAGTGGACACAAGCAGCTTGTAAAATGGCCGCCGCACCTCGTGGCGGAACATTCTAGACTTTTCGACAGGCAGACAAGATGGCGTTCCAATAAACATTTGTGCAAGATCGATTAAGATTCAGCACATTGAAGATAATACACGAGACATCTTGGGGGAGCCCACATTCGCTATGCAGCGGTTCCACCTTACGTCATCCGCTGGGAGCAAACGATGACAGGTACAGATCTCTCTGGTTGTCGTGGCAGGGGAGCACACATAATACTGTGTCCCCAGCACTTGAATGCCTTTTTAACACCACAGTGCGGGTTCAGAACGGCTGGCGCCAAGTCCATGAGGCAATGGCACAAGATCATGTGCCTCCGCAGGTAGCATACATCGGGGGTGGAACATATTGTGTTACCACTGCAGCGCAACACTACCAGCATGGAAACCGTAGCCGGTGTCCGGTGAGTGACAGCAGTTTCTGTTTCAAACCCAGGGCGGAAGTTCAAATAGCACAACAGCGAATTGTCCCAATCCCTGAACCATCCACTGTTCATCTTACAGTAAAAGAGAATTTCACCGACTTGCAGCGATTCGTCGCGCATTTCGGATACCTCATTCCCCCTCTCCCTGAACACCTCACCAAGCTTTTGAAAGCCGTCGCGATGTCACAGAAACATTTTTACACACTCGAGCAGAAAACTGTCGAAATAGGGACAGACATTCTGGACATAGTGATTCCACCGTGGTGGAATCTGTTCACCAATATTGAAGTACCTTCATGGATCAGGATAGCCTCCCACATTTTAGTAATATGCCAAGCTTTTATTGTGGTATACCTATTGGTCGTACATTGTAAAAGAGACAAACGCCTCACCAAGCACGAAAACACGGGAGAGTGGCGAGAACGTTACGTGCGCGTGCACGATGAAAGCACCGTGTGATCGGAAAATGGCGTCACTCCCGCTTGCCACGTGCGCCGCGGAAGTTTGTACTCGATCATGATTTTCAAAGACTGTAAATACGTTTGGAACTCGACATGTTTAAGAGTTGGTGTTGATTATTTTGGTGATGGTGTTGTTGTTGAAGATGATTGTTTGGTTTTGTTTTGTTTTTCCTTTCCCGAAATAAAAATGTGAATATACAGGTGATACGAGAGGCATCGGCCTGGTTACGCCTGGAAGGAAAACAAGTGGTGTAAGCTTAAAGGCAAATGATGCCTACGGTGATATAAAATGTAATTTTCTTGGGAAATAAGGACGACGCAAAGACCCTAGATAGTTTAAGTTATGGGATTTAATTTACTGGATTCGGAGAAAATCAAGATAATATTGCTCACCACTATATTTTTGATACGATAAGCGGAGTTATTCGCATCAACAGGAGGGACTGTAGAATTCGCAATATATCGCGATTTTATTAATAAGGAGAAAAACACATAGTTTCGTTCAAACAGCTTTTATTTCAGCAGAATGCTGTCAGGTTTCAAAGTGGACACAAGCAGCTTGTAAAATGGCCGCCGCACCTCGTGGCGGAACATTCTAGACTTTTCGACAGGCAGACAAGATGGCGTTCCAATAAACATTTGTGCAAGATCGATTAAGATTCAGCACATCGAAGATAATACACGAGACATCTTGGGTTTGCAGTATACACATAGATACTGAAATCGGTCTCCCAGGTACGAATGAAGGCTATTGTGCCCAGTAATCAAGAACCCATCCAAAGATATTAATATGTAAAATCCCAACGACTCTACGATGAGAGAGCCGTTAGCGGGTAGTTACAGAAAACACTTGGAGGCCCCAAAACCCCTCCAGGGAGACTACCGACCGATTAAACAATGGGAGAAATATTAACAGGTACTCAGGCATTTACGAGTCGCCCCGAAACCCATTAAAAACGGAAATCACCTATACAAGACATTTGAGCGCCAAACCCTAACAAAAGAAAAGACATTAAGGTTGGGCGGGAAACGGAAGATTTTGTACTATAATTACAAGCTCCAACCGTCCATCTCTCTCTTATCTTGCTGGTGTTCATCCTGGTGGCTGCTCCTGTGCTTTTGACTCGCCGTCTTGTTCCTGTTTGCCTCGTGTCCCTTTTAAAAGACTGTTGAACTTTGTGATCCGCTCGGATCTACCTCGTGTCGTGTCACGAAGACCTGTGTTGGTAACCGGTATCGGAACCAAAGGCCCGAGAAGAGATGAGATGAGATGAGATGAGAAGAGACGAAGACCATACTTATCGCCACGGTCAGTAAGCCCCGACCGCGCCTGTAGGTCGAATTGACATTTTTTCCTTGCCAGGAAGACTTCTTTGAACTTTAAAGAACGGACACCGGGAGATTCTTCTCTTAAGTGTTGACTGGAAAGTGAAACCCACAAACACAGATCTTCATAACAGCAGACGTTCCAGCCTGCTAGCCGGAGCAGAAACGAGTAAACAAGTGGGGCCAGGAGACCCCCTGATCGACACGTGGGTGCTGCGGTGAAAACATCCGATCAGATATTCGGAATTTCTCCGAGTTATCACGAGTGGTGAGCATGAGTCTCGAATCCTACGAATCTAGTTTAGAATAGGTATTGATAGGGGAGGGTTTAAGTATTAAGGATAATTGTAATGTGTGCCCCCATTTACGGTGTGTCGTTCGTTCCTCGTTTCCCTGAAATCAGTTACATGACTGCGTGTAAGATTGTACTGTCATTAATCTGTGCTTATGACATGTATTTCGTAATCTTAAATATTATGCAATAAAGATTTTCCATTTCGTACCATTCAACCGAGTCTACCTGAGTTTCATCTCCATTACTGCTCTCGCATCTAAGTCCAGTGTCTAGAACCGTAAGGGCGAGTGATTCGAACCACTCACAGGTGTGTCTAGTGCTCCCAGACTGGCTGGAGACCAGAACAGGCAACAAGGCCTAAACCCGCACTGACATACAGGCTGCACAGAGCCACGTGAATCTCACAGGCTGAGGGACACGTCAGAAACCCTTACAGAAAATGGCGACTGCGGCAGGACACTGGCAGCGAGAGGGTAGTGTGTTAGATTTTGGTGTGACTGTACGAAATGTTATGCAGGAAAAGATAGCCACAAAGCATAGAACTAAGTGCCACAAAGCATATTTGAAAGTTCTCTATCTGAATGCACGTAGCATTCGTAACAAAATAGATGAGTTAATGGCACAAATAACTACATATGGTTATGATATTGTGGCCATTACAGAAACATGGCTGCAGGGTGACAATGCCTGGGAATTAAACATACCAGGTTATTTAACGATCAGGAAGGACAGGCAGGAAGGAAGGGGAGGTGGGGTGGCTATGTTAATAAAGGAAGGAATCACTGTAATACAAAGTAATGATATTGGGTCAAAAAATCATGATAATGAAACAGTTTGGGTGGAGATAAGGAATAATAAGGGGAAAAAAACATTAGTGGGCGTAGTCTATAGGCCTCCGAACAGTTGCAACTCTATTGGACGGAGTATCAATCAGGAAATAGTTGAGGCATGTAATAAGGGAACATCTATAATTATGGGGGATTTTAACTATCATATTAATTGGACAAATCAAATGGGGCAGGGCTGCCTTGAGGATGAGTTCATTGAGTGTATTAGGGATGGGTTTCTTGAGCAGTATGTAACTGAACCGACCAGGGGGCAAGCAACCTTAGATCTGGTCCTGTGCAACGAGACAGGATTAATTAAAAATGTCCTAGTAAAGGATCCCCTTGGAATGAGTGACCATAACATGGTTGAATTCCATATTCAATTAGAGGGTGAGAAGGTTGGATCTCAAACAAGCGTGCTAAGCTTGAATAAAGGAGACTATGAAGGTATGCGAGCGGAATTGAGTAGAGTGGATTGGGAAAATAGATTAAAGGGTAAGACGACACATGATCAGTGGTGTACATTCAAGGAGTTATTTTACAACTTCCAAAAAAAATATATTCCACTGAAAAGAAAAGGGTGTAAAAGAAAGGACAGTCATCCGTGGCTAAGTAAAGAAATTAAGGATAGTATTCGACTAAAAACAAGGGCATATAAGGTAGCGAAATCTAGTGGGAGGACAGAGGATTGGGAAAACTTTAAAAGGCAGCAAAAAATAACAAAAAGATTGATTAAGAAAGGGAAGATAGATTATGAAAGTAAATTAGCAAAAAATATAAAAACAGATAGTAAGAGTTTTTATAGTTATATAAAAAGAAAAAGGGTGGCTAAAGTAAATGTTGGTCCCTTAGAGGATGAGACCGGGAAATTAATGGTGGGAAATATGGAGATGGCAAAAACACTGAATGAATATTTTGTATCAGTCTTTACAGTAGAGGACACTAAGAATATCCCAACACTGGACAAACAGGGGGCTATAGGGGGAGAGGAGCTAAACACGATCAAAATCACTAAGGAAGTGGTACTCGGTAAAATAATGGGACTCAAGGCGGATAAATCACCTGGACCTGATGGCTTACATCCTAGAGTCTTGAAGGAAGTGGCGGTAGGGATTGTAGATGCATTGGTAATAATTTTTCAAAACTCCCTGGATTCCGCTAAGGTCCCGGCAGACTGGAAAACTGCTAATGTAACACCCTTATTTAAAAAGGGCAGTAGACAGAAGGCTGGTAACTATAGACCGGTTAGCCTAACATCTGTGGTAGGTAAAATTTTGGAGTCCATTATTAAGGAAACAGTAACAGGACATTTGGATAATCATAATTTAATAGGACAAAGTCAGCATGGTTTTACGAAGGGGAAGTCATGTTTGACAAATTTGCTGGAGTTCTTTGAGGAAGTAACATATAGAGTGGATAAAGGGGAACCAGTGGACGTAGTGTATTTAGACTTCCAAAAGGCATTTGACAAGGTGCCACACAAAAGATTATTGCTTAAGGTAAAAAATCACGGAATTGGGGGTAATATTCTGGCATGGATAGAGGATTGGCTATCTAACAGAAAGCAAAGAGTTGGGATAAATGGTTCATTCTCAGACTGGCAATCAGTAACTAGTGGTGTTCCACAGGGGTCAGTGCTGGGTCCCCAACTCTTCACAATCTATATTAACGATTTGGAGGAAGGGACCAAGTGTAACATATCAAAATTTGCAGATGATACAAAGATGGGAGGGAAAGTAGTGAATGAGGAGGACATAAAAAACCTGCAAGGGGACATAGACAGGCTAAGTAAGTGGGCAGAGATTTGGCAGATGGAATACAACACTGGAAAGTGTGAGGTGATGCACTTTGGCAGGAAAAATCCTAGAGCAATTTATTATCTTAATGGCAAGAAACTGGAGAGTACTGAAGTGCAAAGGGATCTGGGGGTCCTGGTGCACGAAACTCAAAAGGTTAGTATGCAGGTGCAGCAAGTGATTAAGAAGGCAAATGGAATGTTGGCTTTCATTGCTAGGGGGATAGAATATAAAAATAGGGAGGTATTGCTTCAGTTGTACAAGGTATTGGTGAGACCGCACCTGGAATACTGCATACAGTTTTGGTGTCCTTACTTAAGGAAAGACATCCTTGCTCTCGAGGCAGTGCAAAAAAGGTTCATTCGGTTAATCCCGGGGATGAGGGGGTGGTCATATGAGGAGAGGTTGGGTAGATTGGGACTCTACTCATTGGAGTTCAGAAGAATGAGAGGCGATCTTATTGAAACATATAAGATTGTGAAGGGGTTGGATCGGGTGGATGCGGGGAGGATGTTCCCGATGACGGGTGAGACGAGAACTAGGGGACATAGTCTTAGAATAAGGGGCTGCTCTTTCAAAACTGAGATGAGGAGGAACTACTTCACTCAGAGGGTGGTAGGTCCATGGAATATGCTGCCACAAAAAGCTGTAGAAGCTACAACATTAATTAAATTTAAAACAGAAATAGACAGTTTCCTAGAAGTAAAGGGCATTAAGGGTTACGGGGAGCGGGCAGGAATTTGGACATGAGTCTAGGTTCGGATCGGTCATGGCCCTGTGGGTAGTGGAGCGGGCCCAGGGACTGTGTAGCCTGATTCTGCTCCTATTTCGTGTGTGCAATTCTGTTAGATGCAGGAGATGGTTCTGTGATAGATAGTAGATTGGCGGTTAGGATCAGATCAGCCATGATCTTATTGAATGGCGGAGCAGGCTCGAGGGGCCGATTGGCCTACTCCTGCTCCTATTTCTTATGTTCTTATGTTCTTATTATGTGTTCGGAAAGGTTAATCTAACTAAGAAATGGATAAGTGAATTGTTAGCGGATAAGAGTCCACTAGAGGCAGCCGAAAGGTGGACAGATAGTAAGGAACATAAAAAGACAATCGAGAAAGCAGTCTGGCTAATGTGTTACAAAAGGCAGGTCCAGATTTCAAACCAGGTCATTACAGCGCTAACAGCTCGAATCAGTCATTTAGAGGGAGAAATGGATGAGAAGGTCTCTGGAGGGGAATTGCTCATTAGGAATTTAAGTGCGCTGCACCAAGAACGCCAGGAAATCTCCAGTCACCATAAAACAAGGATAGATTACCTCGAGTGCCAGGTCACTGAGGCAAAGTTAAGTGAGGGCAGACTAAAGGAACGATGTGCCCGCCAAGCTGCCCAGATAAGAACTCAGGAAGAGAGCTTAACGGGGGTTAGGGCGGCATATAAGTTGGCCCTTGAGGATAAATTTCAGGGGGCCGATCATAGCGCCTGCCAAAAAGAGATAGAGCACCTTAAAAAGGCCGTGAACAAAGCGCACGGCATGGTGTGCCTTATCAGTCCGTCAGCACACCAGCCGCTAGTAAATGAGGAGTTTCAGAAATCCCCACCAAGTAAAGCAGAGGAAGTATTAGCCACTGTGCCCTCCGCGCCACCCAGCTATTCGGAAACCTGGGTAAGGGAGGAAGTAGTGGAAGAAACGAAAGAGCCCATTGAGAAAGAAGTGGAAAAGGGACCGTTGTATCCAGTTACGGGTATAAAAAGGGGCCCAAACAGAAACGGTGGGGAGGAACCAGGGGATCTCCTCGGCCAGCTTGTGTTGCCTCACAGCTCACACCAGCTGAGAGTTATGATAAATCACGTACGGAAGCTGACCGAGACCGACGACCCTTCCGTACATTTCAGAGAAATTGAGCAAACCGCAGCCATCAACGGCTGCGATGATGGGGAAACAGCAAAAATGCTGTTATTTTCGTTAGGCAGTGCAATCCTTCAGTGTCTCTCGGACGAGAGCAAGAGGGGAACCAAGACTTATGAGGCATTGAAAAATGAGGTCCTAGAAGTGTTGGGGGCGGACGATGAAGGTCCGTTTGCTAGAGTGGGACAGACAGTGCAGATGGAGGGAGAACCCCCGAAGGTTTTTGCCGACAGGCTGTGGCCAGTATATCAGCGCAGCTGTCCAGGTACGCCAGAGCGCGACGATATGGACGGCGCCGGTTTAAATCATTGGCTTAGGTGCATAGTAGCCAACAGTTTACCAGCCGTCAGAGAGCAGGCAAAAGCGTGGTTTGATCCCAATGACCCCAACATTACGGAAGAGTCGGTTTTGAATCGACTCACGATAGGATATCGCAATATCAGGGGTATGGGAACGCGTCCCCTTAAGGGAAAAGTACATGAGGTACGACCCGCAGCCCCATATCAAAGGGAGTGGCATCAGGAGGGTAATCGCGCCCCGCAGGCAATTAATGCTTGTTACGGGTGTGGGAAGACAGGGCACTGGCGCAAGAACTGTAGGAACCCTTGGAAGGATTCCAGGGATAAAATTCCCGCAGCCCGAGCCCAGACGCCTGTCCCTGCTAGGGAAGCTAGTGCACCCACCCTTTCCAACGACCTCGAATCAGTGTTGGGAGCCATGCGCAACTTCATGAGTGCACATGGAAAGGTGGCGGTTGCTACCGGCCCCGTAGGTGCCGCAGGACCGTCTAACCATACCCAATGACTAGAGCCCGCGCAGCCCGTCTACCTGTGTCCGCTCAGCTATGATGCGTGGAAGCGACCCTTGGTGGAGATGGTGGTAGAGAAACAGAAGGGTAGTTATTTGTTGGACACGGGAGCTTCTTGCACCGTGATTCATACAGATAGCCCTTTTGACTCGCCGCTATCTACCAAGGTCCCATTCACATTAGCGGGGTTCACGGGAAAAGAACAGGCTGGCGCGTTCTCCCTTCCGCTATCCATTCGTTTGGGGGCACTTCACGTCAAGTGGAAGTGCATACTGATGGAATGGCAGGAGGGGGGTGGAAGAGGTATCCTCGGGTCCGATCTCCTATCAGGACACGGGATCCTCGTGGACCTCAGAAATCACTGTCTCTGGGGGGCTAAGAGTGAAGAAGGCGAGGTAGTGGTAATTCCGGGGGAGGAAGAAACAGGGGTCCTGTGTACCATGCAGCCATCCGGAGGCTACGACCTCGGGCTTATGGTCGCGGATGTCCCAACGGACATGCAAACGTACGTGTCAGATAACATGCACGCGTTTGCAACCCACAAGCACGATTGTGGGAGGGTTACCGGGTTTGAGGTCAGCGTAGATGGGGACCCCATGACCCGGCCCCAAAAGCTGTATAACTTCCCCAAAGAAGCAGAACCCGATATGGAGACAGCAATGTCCTCCTTGGTGCAACAGGGCGTGTTAAGGCCGATAGCCACACACGTGAACTCCCCATTATGGCCGGTTAGGAAACCGGATAATTCGTGGAGGGCCACGGTGGACTACAGAGTCCTTAACAGTAACATTCCCGCCTGCGCGCCCACGGTAGCAGCAGTTGCTGACCTAATAGGGAGTATCCCAGCGTCCGCGACCACGTTCACGGTGCTGGATATCTCGAACGGTTTTTGGTCTATCCCGCTGCGGCGAGAGGACCAGTACAAGTTTGCCTTTACTTTCAAAGGACAACAGTACACATGGAACTGTCTGCCACAGGGTTTCCACAATAGCCCCAGTATTTTCCATCAGTGTATGGCAGGAAGTTTAAAGGAGTTTAGTCAGCCCAATCAGATAGTGCAGTACGTGGATGATTTGCTCCTATTTACGGACTCAAGGGAGGAGCATGGACCACTGCTGGACGAGTTATTGGAGCTGCTAGCGAGAAAGGGTTTTAAAATAAATCCTAAGAAAGCACGTATCGGTCAGCAGGAAGTAAAATTCCTGGGACTGACCATTCGCGCTGGGGAAAGAGCCATGGATAAAGCTAGGAGGGAGTCGGTGCAAGAGTTACCGATTCCCAACACCATAAGGGGTGTGAGGTCCTTCTTGGGACTGACCGGTTACTGCAGGGATTTTATCGAAGACTATGCGGCCACAGCGGCGCCGCTCCTCCGACTCCTCCATAAGGGAGTGGAGTGGTCTTGGGACGAGGGCTGCCAAGCAGCCTTCGAGAAGTTAAAAAGGGATCTGCAGACCGCGCCAGCTTTAGGGGCCATAGATGGGGGGAAGGAGTTTTTCCTGGAGGTAGCTGCCAGCGGGGACAGCTTGAGCGCTGTGCTGCTCCAAGAGCGCCACGGCAAGCTGAGGCCGGTTGTCTATTCATCCAGGGTGTTAACGGATGTGGAGAGAAGTTTCTCCAATTGCGAAAGGCACCTTTTAGCCACGCATTGGGCTGTGAAATGATCAGCGATCTTCACAGGGCTCTCTCCCATCACTCTCCTCACCCATCACACACCAACTAAGATGCTTCTAGATGGGAGGATTAAAGATGGGACCGTAAGCAGCGTGCGTATTGCGCGCTGGACCCTTCTTCTTTCCCAGATGGATCTTAGAGTTAAAGGTCTTTGCGAGCCCAGGCTTGCGGCCAATTTGGTATACCCCGGTACAGCCCACCGGTGTTCGGTGGAAGGGGTGTGGGACGTCAACATAGGTTTGCGGGCCGGGATACATCCCACTGGGCGCGAGATTTATGTTGATGGGTCTAGCACAGTATCTGCTGGCGAACGACTCACAGGGTGTGGAGTTTATGACCCTGCGGCAAACCTTGCCCTGGCGATCAAGCTCCCTAGCACCATGAGCGCGCAGCAGGCTGAGCTGTCTGCCGTGGTGTACGTTGTTACCCACCCAGACATTTTCCGAACCCCATACACGATTTGCTCGGACAGTATGTTCACCTGCAATTCGTGTACGGAATACCTGGCCATTTGGTCCCGCCGTGGATACACCTCCGCGGACGGGCGACCTTTGACGGTGAAGCCCTTGCTGGAAAAGATCCTAGCAGCAGTAGGGGAGGAAGGGGAGATTTTCATCCATAAGGTGAAGGCTCACTCCTCCACAGAGCCCCGTGGGGAGGGCAACCAGCAGGCGGATGCGCTAGCCAGGGAAGGTGCCCGCAACGGCATTTTCTGGGACCCCTATGGGACCAGACCCATGGCAGCGATCCAAGGCAGGGACGGGAATCCCGGGAACTCCAGGGTAGCATTGCCCCTAGACCTTAAGACCGTCCAAACCCAGGATCCCGCCCTAAAAGCAGTCCTAAAAACCCTTGCTGAGGGGAAGCAGGTAGAGGGTCCGTACAGTACGGCAACCCTCTCAGTTAAGGAAGGCATGCTGTTCCGCGAGGAGCAGTGGGTTGTGCCGCAGCAGCACAGGAGGGAATTCCTCCAGTTGGCTCACGAGGGACCAGGGGCAGGGCACCCCGGGCCCGAGGTTACCTGGCAACGGGTAGAGCAAGCGGGATGGTGGCCAGGGCTCAGGGAACAAGTCCGCGAGTTCTGTGCAAACTGTCTTGTGTGCGCTGCAAACAACCCAGACCCCCAGAAAAGGAAAGTGCCCATGGGACACGTAAGAAGGATAGAGGGACCATGGCAGTCGATACAGATCGACTATATAGGGCCCCTGCCCACCACCCAGGGAGGCTATAAATACTGCCTTGTCTTGGTGGATGTGTTTTCCAAATGGGTGGAAGCCTTCCCCTGTCGAACAGCTACGGCACTGGGTACTGCAAAAATCTTGGTCCGGGAAGTGTTCTCGCAGTGGGGACTCCCCCGTTTTGTGGAGTCAGACCAAGGGAGCCATTTCACCGGCCAGGTGATGCAGAACACCCTCATGCTTTTGGGCATTGAAGGGAAGTGGCACGTAGCACACAATCCCCAGTCATCCGGGATTGTTGAACGCATGAACCGGACCCTGAAGGAGAAATTGAGGAAAGAGACTAGGAACTCGCCCCAAAAATGGGCGGAAGTTCTGCCTTTAGTCCTCATGGGGGTCCGGGCCAGTCAGTCGAAAAGTACGGGGTATTCCCCGCACGAGGTGATGACTGGGAGGCTCATGCGAACCCCCACCCATGTGCTAGCGCCGGTGCTCACTTAGGGTCATAGAAACATAGAAACATAGAAACTAGGCGCAGGAGTAGGCCATTCGGCCCGTCGAGCCTGCTCCACTATTCAATACGATCATGGCTGATCATTCAAATCCAGTACCCTGTCCCTGCTTTCTCACACAGAATCCCCATCGAGCCTGCACCGACACATATCCCACCCTATCCCCGTAACCCCACGTATTTAATTCCCCCTAACATATCCCATCCTATCCCTATAACCCCACATATTTAATCCCCCCCTAACACTAAGGGTCAATTTATCATAGCCAAATCAACCTAACCCGCACGTTTTTTGGACTGTGGGAGGAAACCGGAGCACCCGGAGGAAACCCACGCATACACGGGGAGAATGTGCAAACTCCACACAGACAGTCACCCGAGGCTGGATTCGAACCCGGGTCCGCTGGCGCTGTGAGGCACCAGTGCTAACCACTATGCCACCGTGTTGCCCAAGAGATAAGCAGGGACAAGTTCGCCCAGACCCTCTTGGAGCGCCTGAAGCAGGTTTATGAGCAGGCGGCTGGGAACATGGGAAGGCAGCATCAGGGCAATCGCCGGTTGCTGGAACCCCGCAAAACGCGGGAGTGGGAAGTAGGAGACCAAGTCATGGTCAGAAACTACGCCAGGGTAGGGAGTCTGGAACCACTGTATATGGGACCCTACAACATTGTAGATAAGGCGAGTCCCATGGTATACGCCGTAAAAGTACCTCGGCGCACTAAGTGGTTCCATGTAAACCAGTGCAAACTGTACAAGCCAGGTGCGCAAGGGAAAACCACAGGGGAAAACCCCGCGAGTGGGGACGCGCAGCCCCAGGTAGGACCACAAGGCACACAGGCAGGCAAAGCAGCTTGCATCAGGGGAGGAGACATCCTGGAAAGTCATGAAGCATTTTTGTGGGGTTGGGAGTCAGATGAGGATAGTGATGAAGACGAGTGGGATTTGAGGAACGTAAGGGTCGCCCCCATTTTAGGTATAGGGAGGACACGGGCTGCAGATGGAGATCCGCACAGGGTGGACACAGAGGCTGCAGGTCCCGAACACAGGAGGGAGGAGCTAGGGGAGGCGGAGCCAGCCGCTGTGAGACCACAGGGAGTGACGGTGAGAACCTCCGAGCCCGAGCCGCCCGCCGTGAACGTCCCGCCCTCGGGGGAGGCAGGGATCGCGAGTGAAGGGCCGCCTGCTGGGCCAAGCAGGGCGGGGCCACAAGCTGCAAGTCCCGAGGTCAGGGAGGCGGAGTCAGCGGAGGCGGAGCCAGCGACTGTGGTGGAACCACAGGTCGTCCCGGTGGAAGTCTCGGAACCCAGTCCGTCGGTCCTGGGATTCATGCCCCCGACAACTCCTCGTAGGTCAGGTCGGGCACCCCAGCCCAGGAAGATGTGGTCATGTCCCCAGACTGCCCCAAGGCGCAGACTTAAGGTTAAGGCAGCCCAGATAGGACCCAGTCCCATCGCAACAGCAACAGGCTGCGGCAGATCAAAGGAAAGGGTCAGTGCCCTCCCACCGTCGGGAAGAGCTCGCAGCAGCCTTCTCAGAATTTAAAGGGGCCGCCCTGGGAACGGGCGGCGCTGTACAGTAATAAGTTTAGATAAGGTTATAAGTTTATAGTTTTAAATAAGTTTAAGTTTGTAGTTTAATCTTAACAGAAAATGGCAAAATGATGGGAGCTTTAGAGATAGGTTTAGTTAAAGTTTATTCAGCGAACATTGAAGTTTACGTGAGGCGAGGTCAGGGGACCCGCTCACCCTTCACAAAAGCCAGAGACTCTTGCGAGGCTGGCTACCTCATTCTATCTGATCACAAGAACCAAGGAAGGATGGAACGAATTCTAGTATTGCTCGCGGCAATCGGATATGGATTGGCCTATCGAGGCCGCACCAAGGATGTCGTGGTGTTTGGATGCTCCGGGGACACGGCCCCCATCGCGGTGGATGGGACCGGAAGACGGGAGGCTGAGGAGACCACCACCTATTTCCACAAGGGAAGGTGGCCAGGATGGCTGGGAACGAACTCGACGGAGTATTCTAGCACATCGGGGTTTGCCTACCAAGAGACTTCTTTAATGTGCCCCAAAGTAAGGATCATCGCACCCAGGATCAGCGTCACCGTCGGCAAACGGATTTGTTTGACTTGTAGTGGGAATGTCCCATTGAGCCGATGGTGGTGGCTGCGAAAGCTGAGCAAAACTATGAGGAACTCTTCGGTCGAGTGGGAACGACTGGGCAATAATACCCATCGGACAATTACGGGGACAAACGGACAAGTGAGAGTCTGTTGGGACAAATGGTGGGAACCGGATGAGGGAATTTATGTATGTATGTGGGGGTCAAAGTACGTTTGCCCCAAAGGCATCTCCATATTTTTCATTAATCAATGGCAGGATAACGGACAGGGGATGAGGTGGGATGCGAGCACCAGGGGGTGCGGAGCCCCATTCTCCCCGATCCCAGTAAATGCCACTGAACTCATTACGCGCCCACGCAAAGCCCCGCCCACGATTCCGGTGGTTCTAGCTAAGGAAGAAGGGTGCCCTAAAACTAGTAAGGGACCCGGGAATGGTTTGGTACTGGTCCCCACAGACCAGATACTATTCCAGGGGGTACATTACGCGGTGGCCTCGGTGATTTTAAATCTCACCGAGGTGCGGTTACCAGTGTGGTGCCCCAAAAAGACGGAACAGTTATATCAGGTCCTGTTGACCAAGATGTTCAGACAATTTTACGAATTCGATTTCGCGGAAATTGATAAAACAAGTTTGTACACTGCACCACATGAAGTTTTTGATCAGGTGGGGAGGCAAAGAAGGGGTGTTGTGAACGACGCGTTCACTGCTTTTAACACGGGTACATCTGTGGTCAACGCTCTAGACAGTGTGGAGCTGCAGACCCAGATTAATGGTCTAAAGACACAATTAAAAGACATTCTAACAGATGAGAATAAAGTGGTAGGGTCGGGTTTACACGAGGACCAAGCCATGACTCTCCATTTAAAGGAAATTATAGCAGAGTTAGAGAAACATGCAAAGACGGTAAATGCCCTGATTAGGGAAGATCGGAATGCATCCGATCAAGCTGCGCAGAACGAGGTGTGCGTGCTTTACGGGGCGTGGTTACTGGGCGAGGGCCGCAGTAATTTGGAGGATTTAAAACAAGGTTTGGTCCCGTCCTGGATAAGTAACAAACACCTGCGGGCGCTCCACCCTTTTCAGAACGCATTAAGTCCGTGCCAGCTCAGGCTAGCTTCAGAAGCATACCCAGTCCCCGTGGACTGCGGACGATCAAACCATACTATTATGGGTATAGTACTACGTATGCCGGTTTTGGGCGACACAGCAAAGCCCGCCCCGGTGTATCGGGTAGAGAACATTGGTGTCATTCAGGGGGGAGCCCACATTCGCTATGCAGCGGTTCCACCTTACGTCATCCGCTGGGAGCAAACGATGACAGGTACAGATCTCTCTGGTTGTCGTGGCAGGGGAGCACACATAATACTGTGTCCCCAGCACTTGAATGCCTTTTTAACACCACAGTGCGGGTTCAGAACGGCTGGCGCCAAGTCCATGAGGCAATGGCACAAGATCATGTGCCTCCGCAGGTAGCATACATCGGGGGTGGAACATATTGTGTTACCACTGCAGCGCAACACTACCAGCATGGAAACCGTAGCCGGTGTCCGGTGAGTGACAGCAGTTTCTGTTTCAAACCCAGGGCGGAAGTTCAAGTAGCACAACAGCGAATTGTCCCAATCCCTGAACCATCCACTGTTCATCTTACAGTAAAAGAGAATTTCACCGACTTGCAGCGATTCGTCGCGCATTTCGGATACCTCATTCCCCCTCTCCCTGAACACCTCACCAAGCTTTTGAAAGCCGTCGCGATGTCACAGAAACATTTTTACACACTCGAGCAAAAAACTGTCGAAATAGGGACAGACATTCTGGACATAGTGATTCCACCGTGGTGGAATCTGTTCACCAATATTGAAGTACCTTCATGGATCAGGATAGCCTCCCACATTTTAGTAATATGCCAAGCTTTTATTGTGGTATACCTATTGGTCGTACATTGTAAAAGAGACAAACGCCTCACCAAGCACGAAAACACGGGAGAGTGGCGAGAACGTTACGTGCGCGTGCACGATGAAAGCACCGTGTGATCGGAAAATGGCGTCACTCCCGCTTGCCACGTGCGCCGCGGAAGTTTGTACTCGATCATGATTTTCAAAGACTGTAAATACGTTTGGAACTCGACATGTTTAAGAGTTGGTGTTGATTATTTTGGTGATGGTGTTGTTGTTGAAGATGATTGTTTGGTTTTGTTTTGTTTTTCCTTTCCCGAAATAAAAATGTGAATATACAGGTGATACGAGAGGCATCGGCCTGGTTACGCCTGGAAGGAAAACAAGTGGTGTAAGCTTAAAGGCAAATGATGCCTACGGTGATATAAAATGTAATTTTCTTGGGAAATAAGGACGACGCAAAGACCCTAGATAGTTTAAGTTATGGGATTTAATTTACTGGATTCGGAGAAAATCAAGATAATATTGCTCACCACTATATTTTTGATACGATAAGCGGAGTTATTCGCATCAACAGGAGGGACTGTAGAATTCGCAATATATCGCGATTTTATTAATAAGGAGAAAAACACATAGTTTCGTTCAAACAGCTTTTATTTCAGCAGAATGCTGTCAGGTTTCAAAGTGGACACAAGCAGCTTGTAAAATGGCCGCCGCACCTCGTGGCGGAACATTCTAGACTTTTCGACAGGCAGACAAGATGGCGTTCCAATAAACATTTGTGCAAGATCGATTAAGATTCAGCACATCGAAGATAATACACGAGACATCTTGGGTTTGCAGTATACACATAGATACTGAAATCGGTCTCCCAGGTACGAATGAAGGCTATTGTGCCCAGTAATCAAGAACCCATCCAAAGATATTAATATGTAAAATCCCAACGACTCTACGATGAGAGAGCCGTTAGCGGGTAGTTACAGAAAACACTTGGAGGCCCCAAAACCCCTCCAGGGAGACTACCGACCGATTAAACAATGGGAGAAATATTAACAGGTACTCAGGCATTTACGAGTCGCCCCGAAACCCATTAAAAACGGAAATCACCTATACAAGACATTTGAGCGCCAAACCCTAACAAAAGAAAAGACATTAAGGTTGGGCGGGAAACGGAAGATTTTGTACTATAATTACAAGCTCCAACCGTCCATCTCTCTCTTATCTTGCTGGTGTTCATCCTGGTGGCTGCTCCTGTGCTTTTGACTCGCCGTCTTGTTCCTGTTTGCCTCGTGTCCCTTTTAAAAGACTGTTGAACTTTGTGATCCGCTCGGATCTACCTCGTGTCGTGTCACGAAGACCTGTGTTGGTAACCGGTATCGGAACCAAAGGCCCGAGAAGAGATGAGATGAGATGAGATGAGAAGAGACGAAGACCATACTTATCGCCACGGTCAGTAAGCCCCGACCGCGCCTGTAGGTCGAATTGACATTTTTTCCTTGCCAGGAAGACTTCTTTGAACTTTAAAGAACGGACACCGGGAGATTCTTCTCTTAAGTGTTGACTGGAAAGTGAAACCCACAAACACAGATCTTCATAACAGCAGACGTTCCAGCCTGCTAGCCGGAGCAGAAACGAGTAAACAAGTGGGGCCAGGAGACCCCCTGATCGACACGTGGGTGCTGCGGTGAAAACATCCGATCAGATATTCGGAATTTCTCCGAGTTATCACGAGTGGTGAGCATGAGTCTCGAATCCTACGAATCTAGTTTAGAATAGGTATTGATAGGGGAGGGTTTAAGTATTAAGGATAATTGTAATGTGTGCCCCCATTTACGGTGTGTCGTTCGTTCCTCGTTTCCCTGAAATCAGTTACATGACTGCGTGTAAGATTGTACTGTCATTAATCTGTGCTTATGACATGTATTTCGTAATCTTAAATATTATGCAATAAAGATTTTCCATTTCGTACCATTCAACCGAGTCTACCTGAGTTTCATCTCCATTACTGCTCTCGCATCTAAGTCCAGTGTCTAGAACCGTAAGGGCGAGTGATTCGAACCACTCACAGGTGTGTCTAGTGCTCCCAGACTGGCTGGAGACCAGAACAGGCAACAAGGCCTAAACCCGCACTGACATACAGGCTGCACAGAGCCACGTGAATCTCACAGGCTGAGAGACACGTCAGAAACCCTTACAGAAATTTGAGTCAGTGTTAGTTTTTACATTTTTAGAGCCCTGCCGGATTTGTAGTTTTAATCTGGGCCTTCTGCCTCAATCGATCAGCAACCAAAGGCCCCAATCTTAGTGACCCGACATGCACCTGCAGGCCTGAGAGGACAATAGCTGCGTTTACATTATTTACTCCACCTGCGGCTGCTAGGCTATACCAAGGGATGGGCCATTGTTGAATGCACCTCTGGGCCTTATAAATGGCCCAGGACAAGAAATCCCAGATCTCCTGGGGCTAGACAGAAGCCGTGTGCTTCAGGCGCTCTGCTCCTGTCCAGTACCGAGGCAGAGGGGAGGGGGCAAAAAATAATTGCCCTATGGTGCTTTAATGTTATCAGAGAATCCTTGCAGTATTTTTCAAAATAAGAGTTAAAAGCCAGTAACTTTGTTTTTATTACTTCAAGGGAGGTTTTTTTTTGCTTTTGGGAAATTAACTTAGTTTAATTTGGTTAATGTGCTAAATGTAAGTGCCAGTTCTTGTGCTTTGCATACATTAATGGGTGGAACTTTGTAAATTGATTCCAGCCATTCAATTAGAACCAGGAATTGTTTTTTTTATAGATTTCATCATTGTCTTAACGTCAGATTCAAATGTGGTTGATTGTCGCAGGTCACTGCCTATTTAAACTGGCAATCCGACATGGATGAAAGGGCTATGGGCTGTCTGAAAGCTATGATGTGTCTTTTAAATTCATTTGATTTCTTTCTTCAAAGAAATTCAAAAGATAAAAGCTGTCTCCGTCTGCAGGTTCTTTAGTTTTAACTGGATCTGAAGACTGTTGAATAAAAGAGCTCCTTGACTGTGTAGCTCACGTATTTCATGTGAAATTTCCAACCTGAGTTATACATCTTGAGGCAACACCTGTTACTGGGGAACGTGAGGAGGCTGGATTATTAGCAGTTACCATTCCAGAACTCAGGACTTTGTTTTGTTCAGAGAGACTGGTCAATGCTATAAATACTCTTGAGGGAGGGGGAGGAATTTCTGGATAGTTTTCTCTAGAGTGCAGTCTCACTTTAGAGGAAAGCACAGGTACAGAAAGGGAAGAGTGAGTCTGTTAGTCAGTAGGGTAAAGGGGAACCAAGGGGAGATAGAGAAGGAGGTCTTGCAAACACTGGTCCTATCCAACAGGTACAATGTACTTGCTACCTGTGAGGATAAGGATGCAGGCTGCAGGGTGGACAGCCAAAATATTAAGCATGGCACCATGGAGCAGGAGGCAGTCCAAGTGGGGAAGAGCAGACTAGAAAGGTCGTAGGGAAGAAAAGGGAGGAGGTCCTGCTAAGGGAATATCAGAAGTTAGGAACAAAATAAAAAAATAGGACCTCACGGGTGGTAATCGCAGAATTACTATGTGAGCCATGTGCTAATTGGCATAGGGATAGACAGATCAGGAAGGATAATATGTGGCTGAAAGAATGGTCCGGGAAGGAGGGGTTCCATTTCATGGGACACTGATGAAGGGATAATTACTAGTCCTAGCCCCTTTTGGGCTACCCCAGATCAGGCGTATTCCCCAGACGTTCACCTTCAACTAAAGTTAGAGGTAGCCAAATCCTAAAGACGCTTAATTGGGTCTAAAGGTCCAGACTATCTCTCCCTAAAGGAAAGGAACGACCTGAAGATGTTACCGTCCTCCAGATAGCACTTTTAATAAGTTTAGCTAGACTGTAACCTTCCGGATATTATGAGGGTCCGGAAAACTCCCCCAGAATTCTGCAACTCCTCACCAAAGAGTGTACAGAGATTGAATTTGTGAGTTTGATACAGAAGTACTATGTGCGACAATTCTAAAAATATATAGATTTATTAAAGAACCGACATGTAATTACAGTTGGTGATTCAGTCGCAACATTAACAGTTCCAAATACAAAAATGCTTTTACAATTCTATTATCAGAGATCCTTATTCTCAAATCTTCACTTCATTACATTTTTACGTTTCTTAGTCTTATTCCAGGATATCCACCAAAATCAAATACCTTTGATACCCGAGTCACAAAGAGTTGAAGACTTACAGAGCCTGCCTCTGAAGCCTGAGAATCGCTTTGCCCCTTCAAGCGAATCTATCTTCCCATTTGAAAGTCCAATATTTATACTCTTTCTCAGTGGTATATCCTTTGAAGTTTTCTGCTGATGTAAGCTAATTATCTCTAGTCATTTTTCTGTTGACCCCTTCTATTCTTACAGTCAGTTCAGCTGGTAGCAAGCAGACGCGTGTCTCCTTTAAGTGTTTCAAGTTCAACACAAAAACAGTGTGATGGGTGGTGCCTCTCCCACTTGATGCCATTCTTACCAAGGTCTTCTGTTTGTATCTTTTGCATTTAGAACACCTCAACCGGATGTACCATTGTCTTCTTAGTTACCTCAACTGGTTGCATTAAGAATTATGTCTGCTGTGTAGGTGTCTCAAGCTTATCATAAAAAATGGTTGTAATTGGTGCATCTATTTGATGTCATTTTTACAAAGGCATATGTTTCTTTAATTTTCTGTGTTTCATTTCAAAGTGTTGGTTTAAGACACTTTAACAGAGTATTCCATTGTGTTCTTTCCAAGGCTGCAGACTTCCAGGAACCTTTAGGGGTAGAAATTAGGTCGCGCCCCATTTGGGGCGCAAATATCGTCCGAGCGCAAATATTAGCGCCTGGCGCTAATTATCGGCACTGACAGGAAACTTCACTTTTACCGCCCCGGGAGGTGAGTGGAGCGCTAAATTAGGCGCTGCACACCTCTCTTAAGGCGCAAAGGCCTAGGAGTGAGGCGCTACCTCAGCGCACGAGCGCAGCGCAGCTGCTGCCAGTTAGCGAGGGAACACAGACACACTGGCGCCGGACACTTCTTAAAGCGGGGGGGGCCACTTGCTCCCCAGCCACACCCTGCTCATTGCAGCCTTGAATCTCGGCCTGGAGAGACCTGTAATCCATTTTGCTGCCAAGCATGGAGAGGGTGAGAGAACGCGCTCATCGCTTCACCGAGCGGGCCTTGGATGCTCTGGTTGACGCAGTGGAGCGCAGACGATGCATGCTGTTCCCGGAGAGTGGCAGGAGGCCTTTGCCACGCGAGTTCAGAAGAGTGTGGAGGGAGGTGGCTCAGAGCGTCTCCTCCAGGAGCATGGTGCCCAGGACCCATGTTCAGTGCCGCAAAAAATTCAACGACCTCACTCGGGTCGTCAGGGTGAGTGGCTTTTTCTCAATACCTCTCCATCCCTCCATCTCAACCTCACTATATGGCCAGAGGGTCTTAAAACCCCAATGCACAACACTCATGCAACACCTATGGCCCTTTCATCAAACACACACACACATTCCACACTTTGCATACAGTAAGGGCTATTCACCTATGGGAGGCACATCAGGCAAGACCATGGCTGCATATTGTAAGGGCTATTCACCTATGGGAGGCACATCAGGCAAGACCATGGCTGCATATTGTAAGGGCTATTCACCTATGGGAGGCACATCAGGCAAGACCATGGCTGTATATTTACTCAGATGCTGTCCTTTTTCTTGCAGGCTAAGCTGGCTCATAATCGGAGACAGCAGCAACGGACGGGTGGAGGGCGGCTTCAGCTGCAACTCCTCAGCGATCTGGAGGAGCGCGTCCACAGGATTGTGGCAAGCCGGGTGATCGGTCCCGTCGCCACTGGGGACGCCGACCCCGTTGTGGACAGCAATGGTAAGGTCATCACCTTTTTGTCCTCTGTCCTTCCACTTGTCCCTCACAATACCAGCCTTTGACACTTTCAATCCAACTTGCTAACTCGCTGCACTTATTCCTCCCTTACTGCCACCCTGTCCTCACGCTAAAGCCACTCTTGTACCTCCCTACTTTCAGATGGTGATTCACCAGCTGAGGAGATGGTCCCTGAAGCTGCCACTGGGAGTGATGCTGCAGCTGAGGAGGAAGAGGAAGCCGGAGCATCAGTGCCACCCTCTCCCGAGGAAGCCCATGGCCACACTGGGAACACGCCTTCCCCGGAGGGGAGCAGGGGGGAAGGGGCTGATGATGGTGAAGCTCCAGGACCCAGCGGGCTGCAGCAACGCCATGGGGGGGGGGAGGGAAGAACGGGGGAGCAGGGGGGAAGGGGCTGATGATGGTGAAGCTCCAGGACCCAGCGGGCTGCAGCAACGCCATGGGGGGGGGAGGGAAGAACGGGAGCCTTCTCCCCAGAGGGAGAGTATGCCAGACACTCCTACTGCAATGGACGCAGAGGAGGAGCGGCTGATTGCAGAAATGAACAGCCAGGCGGTGGGCATGCACACTGAGCTCATGGGTGCATTGGGAAGGGTGCCCGAATGCATTGAGGCACTGGCAAGGAGTGTGGAGCACTTCGCTGTAGCACAGGCGGATGCCACACTAAAGCTTAGTGCTGCAATTCAGTCACTGGCTGCCAGGAACCCATCTGAGACTGCTCTCATGCAGACTCAGATTGAGGCCACGCGAGCACTGACTGCTGCCATCCTCGATGGTTCATGCACATGTCCCCGGGGCTGTCACCGCGCCGCAGCAGGCCAGCAATCTGTTCTCCGGCAAATTGCTCCGGATGCTGAAGTGCTGCCCCGTGGGAGTGCCAGTGTGTCGGGCGAGCAGGGAGTTGCTGTCCTCTCTCACGATGACAGCATTCCTGCTGCCAACACTGTCACTTCTCCACTGCACTTGCCACCGCCTGTAGGACAGACTGCTGCCGCCCATGCAGAGTTGGTGCAGTCTGCAGCCGGGCCCTCCAGGCCCAGAAGTGGTCGAGGCCGTCCTTCAGGGGCATCTGCAGTGTCAGGGTCTGACGAGCAGCAGCCTTCCACCAGCCTTGCTGCAGCCACTGAGGTCCCATTACGGAGGAGCAGTAGGGTTAGAAGGGGGGAAGTGCGCAAGGGAAGGAGATCACCCTCGAAGGGCAAAAAGTAGGAGGTGTGCCAAAATGCTGGTCATTTTTTTATTAAAGGCCGATGTTCATGGCCCAACTTTTGTTTAGTGTTTTGGACATTATCTCCAGGTTGTGAGAACCAGTTATGTTATTGACTGTTTTTTTGTGTTTATTTCTATGAGTTTGTCATGAGGAATTGACACACACAGAGTTTGTACAATAAATAAGTTTCTGTATTCAAAATATACATGGCTGGTGGTTGGAATTATTGGTGCCTTGGCCGGCTTAGGGGTTGCGTGCTGGGTTGATTCGTGTTTGTAGCAATGGCAGGGGCCCTAGAAGCGGCTTGCTATTAGTCGTTGACGGACGGCCCTTGCAGTTTGACCATTGTGGGCCGCCCTCCTGCCTTGGTGCTGCTGCTGATCATCGTCCTCGTCCTGTTCCTCCTCTTCCTCCTCCTCCTCTTGTGGTGCTGCAAGGCCTGGTGGCATTGGCTGCGTCCTGAGGATTGCCATGTTGTGCAACATGCAGCACACGACTACGAATTTCGAAACTTGCTCAGGCGAGTACTGCAGGGCTCCTCCGGAATGGTCCAGACAGCGGAATCGTTGTTTCAGCACGCCGATTGTGCGCTCAATAATGTTCCTGGTTGCTTGTTGGCTTTCCTGGTACCGCAGCTCAGCAGGGGTGTTTGGCGCACGGAGCGGTGTCATCAGCCAGGTGCTCAATGCGTACCCTTTGTCCCCCAGAAGCCAACCAACTGGCTGATGCGGTGCCTCGAAAATTTCTGCCACAGTACTCTGGCGCAGGATGAAAGCATCGTGGCAGCTGCCCGGATAGTGGGCATTGACAGCGAGAATCACCTGTCTGTGGTCACAGACCAACTGCACATTCAAGGAATGGAACCCCTTTCTGTTCCGGAACTCCTCTGCATTCTCTCGCGGAGCACGCAAAGCCACATGCGTGCAGTCAATGGCGCCCTGCACCATGGGGAAGCCCGCTACCCTCGCAAAGCCCATAGCACGGTCATGCTGCTTGTCTGGGGTCATAGGGAAGGAGATGAAGTCTCGTCTCCTTGTGAAGAGGGCATTGGTGACCTGCCAGATGCAGCGATGCACCGCAAACTGGGAGATATTGGCGAGGTCCCCAACAGCAGCTTGGAATGAGCCAGTGGCGTAGAAGTTCAAAGCCACTGTGACCTTCACTGCCACCGACAGAGACGTCCTGGACCTCAGCTGAGGCTGCAGATCTGGCTGTAGCAGGTGGCAGAGCTCAGTGACCACCTCCTTGCTGAATCGCAGCCTTCGCAAACACAGCTCCTCGGACATATGGATGTAGGAGAGCTGTTCACGATATACCCTGGGAGGGTAAGCTCTCCTGTACATGCGCCTGATGGCCCTCCTCCGTCTGGCCATCATTGCCACTCTCTGTCTGCGTCTCACTATCCTCCGATTGAGCTGGAGCAGGACGACGCTCCCAATCATTGCAGCCCCCATATTCTCTTTGCCAGAAAAGTAATGAGGTACAGCAACTAAAGTAGCAGCAAAGTTAGGATGAACTAGGCAAAACTACCTCACAAAGCGTTGAGTCAATGTAGAAGTCTCTCTCTCTCTCTCTCCGAATCTCTCTCTCTCTCTCAGAACGAGTGGTGCATAAATGTCGACCACAGAAAAAGACAGGAAGAGGCCCCCTTTAAATAGCGCCCCCCCCAGCCCCACACCGATTGATAACGTTCCAGTCTTCCGGTCGTTGGAAGCGCCAGGCGGTAAGGCAGGGGGCGCCACTCAATTTCCGCTCCGGGGCGCCCCAAGGGCGTTGCACCATGGAATGACGTCACAATCTGCGCGCGCAGGTGGTCGCAGCGGTAAGTTTTAGCGCCGCCGCACAATCTCAAGTTAAGTTCTCGAGCGGCGCAAACAGCGCTGCGCCCGGGCGTTAGCGCCTTAACGCCCCATTAGCGCCCTCTTAAGGCGCTAACGGGAGGCGCAACCAACTGAATTTTTCCCCCTTAATCTTTTGTTTCATTAAGGCTATTGTTTCAGTGTCAACAACTTATCTTATCTCAACAGCCTGTATGCTGTTTACAGCTTTAGATTGTTGAGGTTTCCAGATTTTCAAACCCAGTATGTCATGTTTTAATAAAGTCAAAATTCTTTCATAGGATGGTGTATATTTCTGAATAGGTGTATTCCTTCACACTGACACCAGTACTGGGACAAAAAGGAGCTATGCCGCTGGGACGGACTCTACCTGAACCGGAGTGGGACCAGTGCCCTAGCCGAAAGGATAAATAAGGCTATAGATAGGATTTTAAACTAGTAAGATGAAGGGAGGGATCTGATGAATATAACATAAATCTGAAGACGAAAGAAATAGGAGATGAGAGTAAAGGTCAGACCAAGGTAACGAATAAGGGCAACATAAACGGTCAGGGATCAAATACTGTTATAAAACAGAAGTATAAAAGGACTGTTAAAAATAAAGTAAAAGGAACAACTATTAAAGACAAATTAAACTGACTGTACAGCAATTTACGCAGCATCCAAAATAAAACGGGAGAACTGGAGGCAATAATCTGTAGTGAGGAACTAGATATAGTAGGAATAACTGAAACATAGCTACATAAAGAACAGGACTGGCAACTAAATAATTCAGGTTATAACATCATCAGAAAGGATAGAGAAGGAATAAGGGGAAGGAGGGGTGGGGTCACTTTACTAATTACAGATAACATAAAGGCAGTAGAAAAAAGGGACATAACTAACAGGAAGTTAGAAACAAAATCCATAGGGATTGAAATAAAAGATAAGAAGGGATCGATCTCACTAATAAGGGTATACTACAGACCACTTAATAGTGGAAAGGAAGTGGAGGAAGAAATATGTAAGCCAACAGGTGAGGTAATGCATTTAGGGAGGGCTAACAAGGCAAGGGATTACACAATAAATGATAGGATACTGAGAAGTGTAGAGGAACACAGGGACCTTGTAGTGCATGTCCACGGATCCTGAAGGTAGCAGGACAGGTAGATAAGGTGGTTAAGAAGGCATATGGGATACTTTCCTTTATTAGCTGAGGCATAGGGCTGGATTTTGTCAGCCCCAAGGAAGCGGGTATGGAGGCGGGACTGTTGGTAAAGTTGCAGAATTTGGGGGCGGGTGGCAAACCCGCCCACATCCCGCCTCCGTGCCCTCTTGCCAGGAAGCGGGAAACCGTCCTGCCCCGGGTCCTGTCTCCTCAAGGTGGGAAAGGGATTAAAGCCTATTAACTGCCTGTTTTACCTTCCCAAGTGCAGGCTTCCCAACCTCGGGGAACCCCGCCAGGGTGGAGGAGATGAGTAGGAGGTCTGCGGGGGTCGGAGGGGTCTGAAAGTGTGATGTAGAGGTGAGTGATGGGTGCAAGTGTGGAGTGGAAAGTACGTAAGGTGAGTGTAAAGTGTCAGAAAATGTTCACTTACCTTTGTTTCTACCTACAGCCTTCAGCCGCTGTGGAGCCGGAGTCTCAACATCTCCATTGTAGATTTCACAGACTGGCTGTTGGATCCTCCGAACCAGCAGCCAGCTGATTTCTGCAAAGTTGAAAGGTTTGATGAGTCCTGAACACAAGGGCTCATCAAACTACACAGAATGTCAGTGTTTGACAGCTTCACAGAGCTGCCAAACGCTGACATTTCTTCTTTCAAGAAATCTTGACAGATGGCACATCATACGTTGATGTGCTCTGTCAATGACTTCCCCCTAATTGGCCTGCTGAGCCCGCTGGGCAGGCTTAACAAGGTCAATCAGGGGAAAATCCCTCTGGTTGGCCAGAAACTGATGGAGGCGGGATTGAAAGCCAGCAAGCAGCAGTCCCGCCTCCAAAAGCTTCCCATTGACAAAATCCAGCCCATAGAATATAAGAGCAGGGAGGTTATGCTTGAACTGTATAAAACACTAGTTAGATCACAGCTAGAGTACTGCGTACAGTTCTGGTCACCACATTACAGGAAAGATGTGATTGTTCTAGAGAGGGTACAGAGGAGATTTATGAGGATGTTGCCAGGACTGGTGAATTTTAGCTATGAGGAGAGATTGGATAGGATGGGGTTGTTTTCTTTGGAACAGAGGAGGCTGAGGGGAGACTTGATTGAGGTGTATAAAATTATGAGGGACCTAGAAAGAGTGGATAGGAAGGACCTATTTCCCTGAGCAGAGAGGTCAATAACCAAGGGGCATAGATTTAAAGTAATTGGTGGAAGGATTAGAGGGGAGTTGAGGAGAACGTTTTTCATCCAGAGGGTGGTGGGGGTCTGGAACTCACTGCCTGAAAGGGTGGTAGTGGCAGAAACCCTCACTGCATTTAAAAAGTACTTGAATATGCACTTGAAGTGCCGTAACTTACAAGGCTAAGGACCAAGAGCTGGAAAGTGGGATTAGGCTGGATAGCTCTTTTTCGGCCAACACAGACACGATGGGCCAAATGGCCTCTTTCTGTGCCATAAATTTCTCTGATTCTCTGATTCTCTGATATGTGCAATGAGTAAAGGACATAGGGCTAGAAATTCGGCTCCTTTGCGCCTGCCATTGGCGCCTCCAGGGGCGCTAACGAGACGCAAAGGGCTTAGCGCCCGGGGGAGGGGGAGGGGCGAAAAAGCTCCTCCCGAGAAATTTGGTGAGGCATCGCTGAGGCGCTACCCGATAGTGCCGCGCCCCTGTCAGTAGCACCCCGAGCCGCTGTGCCGCCGGCGGTGACATCATCGCTGTGCGCCGTGACCCCTTAGTCTTACCGCCCTGTGGCAGAAATTTGGCTGCGCCCCGCAGTGTCAGCACCAGCCTCGCGGGTCATGAGCCGGGATGACCTCCACTCGCGGGATGGTATTTAAAGGGGAGGTGCGGCTGCGACCTGCGCTGCCATTTTCTTTTTTTGGCCAACCTCCAGGTCGGCCCTCCGTGGTGTGCCATGGCGTGGTCCTGGCCCCAGTCCCGCCTCCAACTCGTCTCCATTGAGAAAATCCAGCCCTAAGTGTCTAAATGGGGTAGAGGAGCAGAGGGGTACAGATAGACAAATCACTAAAAGTAGTGATGCAGGTTAATAAGCCCATAAAAATGCATACAAAGCACTGGGGTTTATTTCTAGAGGGATAGAATTAAACTTGTATAGAACCTTGGTTAGACCACTTAAACTGTTCTGGTCTCCAAATTATAAAAAGGATAAAGAGGCACTGGAGAAGGTGCAAAAAATATTTACTAGAATAATACCAGAACTGAGAGGTTATACCTATCAGGAAAGATTGAACCGGCTGGGGTGCTTTTCTCTAGAACAGGGAAGACTGTGAAGGGATAATTACAAGTCCTAGCCCTTTCGGACTACCCCAGATCAGGCGTATTCCCCAGACATTTACCCTCAACTAAAGTTAGTGGTAGCTGGATCCCATAAGATGCTTAATTGGGTCTAAAGGTTAGACTACCTCTCCCTAAAGGAAAGAAACGGTCTAAAGTTGTTACCGTCCTCCAGATAGTACTTTTAATAAGTTTAACTAGACTGTAACCTTCCGGATATTATAAGGGTCCGGAATACCCCCCAGAATTTTGCAACTCCTTTGAGTGTACGGAATTTGAGTTCGCAAGATGATACAGAAATACTCTTTGAGACTATTCTAAAAATATATAGATTTATTACAGAACCGACATTCAGTTAACATTATGGCAATAGCAACTTTAATCGTTCAAAATACAAATAGCTTACATTATCTTATCAGAGATCCTATTCTCAAATCTTAACTTCGTTACATTTCCACACTTCTACTTATTTCTTAATCCAGAATATCCATCAAAATCAAATAAGAGTACCTTGATCCCCGAGACTCAAAAGTTAAAAACTTACAGAGAATGTCTGTTAAGTTGAGAAACGCTTGTCTTCTCAGCGACTTCTGCTTTTCTGTTTGAAAAGGTCTATGTTTTATATTCTTTTTTGGGTGGTTTATCCTTTGAAGTTTTCGTGCTGATGTAAACTAATCGTATCAAGTCATTCTTTGGTGACTTTGTTCTATTCTTTACTGTCATTTCAGCTGTCAGCTTTTAGACTTGTGTCCTGTTTAGGTGTTTCCAAAACCATCATAAACACAATAACAGCAATGGTTTCTGTTTGATGCAATTCTTATCGAAGTCTTTCTATTGAATTTCTAATACTACTTTAACTGGTTTTTATCAGACGTTGTGACTCCATGGTATTCCAAGTTCAATACAAGAACAATGTAATTGCTTGGTGTATCCATTGAAGTAATATTTTCAAAGTCGTCTTGTTTGTGTACTTTTTACAACTTGTAAATTAAAAACACTTCTCTAGTATCTTCATGCATTTCTAATTTACTTCAATTGGTTTTTATCAGACCTTGGGACTCCATCTTTCAAGCTTAACATTAAAACTATTTGTTCAGCAGGCGTCTCTTTCACTTGATGTCATTTCTTCAAAGCTTTCTGTAGGTATCACATTTATAATATGTAAATTGAAAACACTTTACTCAGTGTTTACTTGTTTTCTAGCTATCTGAATTGGTTGCATATTTAATCGTGTTTCCTGTCTTTAAGTTTAACATAAAACTATTTTACGACAGCTATTTCTTACTTGATGTCATTTTTTCAAAGGCACTTGTTTTTTTTAATGTACTGTGCACCTGTTCGACGTGTTAGATTATGACACTTTACTTGGGTCATTCCATTGTTTTGATTCCAATGTTCAGACACTCTGGAAGCAAACCTTTGCTTTATCAATAGGGCTTGTTTTAGCATTTTTAACTAATTCCCATATCAAAGCTTGTGTTCACAGCTTTGTGTTAACAAACCATCTTATCTCATAAGCCTGTATTCTGTTTGCAGCCTGTGTCTGCTAAGGCTTATGTCTTTTAAACCCAGTATGTCATTCATTAATAATTTCAGATATCTGTTCTTAGTATCGTGCATTTTTCTGAATCCTGGTTATTCCTTCACAACTGAAGGGTGATCTTTAAGTCTTTAAGATTATGAAAGGGTTTGATCGAGTAGACGTAGAGAAGGTGTTTTCACTTGCAGGGAGAGACCAGATCTAGGGGCCATAAATATAAATCCAATAGAGAATTCAGGATAAACTTCTTTACCCAGGGAGTGGTTAGAATGTGGATCTTGCTCCCACAAGGAGTAGTTGAGGCAACTAGCATAGATGCATTTAGGGGAAGCTAGATAGACACATGAGGGAGAAAGGAATAGAAGGATATGTGGATGGGGTTAGATGAAAAAGGGTGGGAGGAGGCTTGTGTGGAGCATAAACACCAGCATGGACCTGTTGGGTCGAATGGCTTGTTTCTATGCTGGAAATACTATGTACAGTAATACTCATTGTCTTGTGTTTCAGTATTAGTCTAAGTCGGTGTATTTTATAACTCTACCTGACTTTATAAATAAATTCGATTAATTGTTTTAGTCTGTCAAATATCTCATCTATGCATAGATTTTTCTATTTATCAGAAGTGAATGTGGGAGTGTAGCACAAGGCTAGATTTAATCGGGGACCAATTTGTATAGTTGTTAAACCTAGAATGCAAAAAGATGCAGCTTTCACAATATAAGGGATGCAATCCTTTTACAACAGGTATTTGCTAGCCATCGAATGAGAGAACAATGTGAAAGAATTTGCAAAGGATGAATCTGTAGCCTTGATTTTGTGATATTGTGAATTTTGAGCTTTTCATGCCCATGGCATGGGCACATCCATGCCCTTTGTACAGGGGGACGGGCTGTACTAAATTTTGCAATAGAAACCCATCCTCTATTCTGAATAGGCTACAGGCACAGGAAAAGCTCATCCATAGACTTTGGCCTGTAACACACTTGGCTGAGGAATCAAAAAATCTGGCAAGGTAGCAGTTCTTAAAGGGCTGTAGATAGCCATTAAATGGAAGATATGGCGGTGGACAGAAAAGTTACCGAATTGTTCATCATGGCACAGCAGAGAAATGCAGGCAACACTGCTCACTTTGATGCTGAGAAGTAGCAGATCCTGCATCAAAGGAGGGTGGCTTTATTTGTAAAGGTACCAGCTACATGTTAAAGCAGTCAGCTGGATCCCTCTGGATGACTGCAAAGGAGGAAGAAATATGCTGGAATCATGTGGAATCTAAAGGTATCTGTACTTACTGTATATTGGTGGGGCCCATCAACCATGGCACAACCTTCAATTAGGAACTCCTGCCCCCTCAAGTATTGTACACATATTATTTTATTGTGCCTAAGCTGTATGACTCACTTTTCTTGAGGTTGGAGCCAAGGATCAGCAAACACAACTTTGAGACATCCAAGCTGAGGAGTTCCTCTGCTATTAGGGGATTTCTCAGTGGGATCAGCAGCCATTAATGCAGAGATGCGGAGATGCCGGTGTTGGACTGGGGTGGACAAAAGTGAGAAGTCGCACAACACCAGGTTATAGTCCAACAGTTTTATTTGAAATCACAAGCTTTCGGAGCGGCTGCTCCTTTGTCAGGTGAAGTGCTTCACCTGACGAAGGAGCAGCCGCTCCGAAAGCTTGTGATTTCAAATAAAACTGTTGGACTATAACCTGGTGTTGTGCGACTTCTCATTAATGCAGAGGACCACCCTATTTTTCTAAGAGCCATCCAGCCAATGCTGCTTCTCCTTCAAATAATACAGGCACTGTGGATGGCCAAACAATGAAGACAACGGTCACTTACGCACATCCGAGTTCTTCCAGGCTTCCCTAACGCAAAACTGTCCCCCCACCCACTTCCCGCCTCCCCTAAATAGCGGGGCCTATCTTTCAGAGGTTATGATGAGAGTTCCAGGAGAGTGTCAAAGCCACTGCTTTAAAATACAGCAAAAGCTATTAAATGTTTTTTTTAAATGAAGGTACTCGGATGTGTGATATAAGCAAATAGGTATTGGACAGCAGTAGTGTACAGAAAATAAACCACTATGACGTGAGTGACATAATGCATTTATACCTTTGATTCTTATGAGCTATGTGGCCCCATAATACTGTATGACTTGTATGCTGTACATAGCAATAGAGCTGCTGATAGTGGCACTTCAGTGAGACTCAATGGGCAATTTGCTGATATTATTGCTCAATCTAATCTAAAAGTAGCTTGATGTGGGACAATGGAGCTTGGCATCATTTTCAATTCTACTATGCACCTGGGAGCTGCAAATTCACTTCTTACACCAGACTGGATGGGGACAGAGCAAAACTCATTGAGTATTGATTTATGAGCTGAATCGCATTTAGAAATGAAGATTGTGCAAAAAACTTGACTGTTCCTTGCACACGCGAGGGTCGAATCAGCGACCCCGTCTGAAATGATACTGAGACCACTGCATTCCTACAAGACTCTGCACTGCTGGAGTGGGGAGCTTATCTTGCTGGATTCAGTTTGGTCATCTTATGAATATCATTTGAATATGCTCCCATGTGCGTTGGAATGCATGGTTATTAGGGGGAAGGATATCTAGGGAGCAGCAACTCATAAAAGGCAGCGGCTTCCACGTCTAGTTGGGTTTTTTTGGCTCCGGAAAATCTACCAGGTTAGCAGCGGAAGGTGGTAAGGGAATGTAGCCAGAACAGCCCCTTTGATGAAGAAAGCTTGGGTGTTCTTTTGGAAGAAGTACAGCTGAGGAGAGTAGCCATATTTGGTGCTGAGAGGAGCCCTCCTCTGTGTCATAATATATAGCAAGCATGGCAACAGGTGGCTCATTGGCTGGATTTCTCAAGATGCCCTCCCAGAATATGTGGTTCCATTCCCACGGTGCACTGAATTAGCCTCAAAGCTTCTTTGACAAGATCCAGCAAGAATATCAGTATAGTGAATGGCTGCTCCACACATTCTTCTGTGCAGGAAAGTGGAGTTGAGGTAGAAGATCAGCCATGATCTTATTGAATGGCGGAGCAGGCTCAAGGGGCCGAATGGCCTACACCTGCTCCTATTTCTTATATTCTAACTGGTTAAACAAACAGGGGCTGTAGGAAACATAAAGGGGGTAAAATTAGTCTTTAATGGAAAACAAAATTGGGCTGGGTGTAAATTTCACTGCCAATCCGCTATTGCCTGTTTTACGCTACGGATGAAGACCAACTTCACCTCCAAAGGGACAAAATACTTTTTCTCTCTCTCAAAGGTATCATTCTGAGAACAAAATAACCACTTTTAGACTAAGCCCTCAGATGATTTATTTTAAAATCTTCGCACTGGCTAAAATGTAGTTCAAATATCTGATGGTTTGACCCTCCAACCAGCAGGTCAGTGTGTTTGATTTGCAGTACTGTACGTCACTCAATGGGCTGCTTGCCTGAATTCTCTTGAGTTTTGTAAATTTTCAGTGAGATTGTGAGTTGAAGTGACACATAGCACCAAGATAGTCTTTCTATTTTGGGAGTGGAGTTGGTACAAAGAAACAATAAGAAAAAATTATGTCATGCAGCTTACTCTGAATGAATAGTGCTGCTGCTGGACAGATGGTAGCAGATTGCTTGTAAAAGAGACTGAAAAGACTGGAAAAGAAATTGAATAAAATCCTGGCAATGTTGCTTCTCACAATTTTGTTTGCATGAAATGCTTAGTGTAAAATTGATTAAAATGACATTTCTATGTTTTAGATTGTGAACAATGAAAACAAAAATATATCACTTATTTGGAGATGTTCTAAAACATGGGCAGTAGCTATACAGCTTTATGTAGAACGCACATTATGAGCACCTGTCAGACCCTATACAGATATTGTAATTCCTTATATGGAAGGTTTATTGATTTTAGGTACCTCTCAAATAGATTGCAACTTAAGAGAAATAATATATATTTTAATCATGATCATATTTCCTAATTTCATTGGCGCTCGCCGCTGATCTTGAAGAAAGTTGCCCACAAAGATCTAGCGATCTCTGTGGTGTCAATTTCACACCTCTCAACGTAATTTGAATCTGACGCCAAGTCTAGGGGATCTCCAGCAACAGTGATGGCATTAAGCTGGGTAAGCAGCCAATCACATTGAAGAATTCTCACAGACAGCAAACCAGGAAGTAAAATGCACTGATTTTCCTTTACTTTTTAATCATCTTACAGAGAGTGAAATAAAGATTGGGACACATAAATGGGATTAAGGTAGAAGCTGAAATATCATAAACAAACTTAGAAAAATTATATTAAAAAACATGGAATTTTTATCATAATTGAAAAAATTGACATTGCACAAATATATAATTCATTTTTCAGGGCCAGAATGGTTCTTCAACAGTAATTATGACTCAGTATGTCAGTAAAAACCCAGTTACACCTTATTCAACAAGGCTTAAATTTTTCAGGTTATTTTTAGAGCGATATTCCTGCGTAAAAGGGGAAGTCTCTGTCAGTTCAGTGATTTCAATTGATTGCCGGCTCCAGGGAGTTCAACAGTGCGCGCTTTGGAGGAGCAGGGAATGATTGAGAGCAACTTCTGGATTTCTGCCTTTAACTGTGCATATGCGTACTCCAGAAGTTGCTGTCAGATTCACAGTTGTAATGACGGTGAATGCTGACAGCTACGCCATCATTACAACCACAAATTCTGGGCCAAACATATTGTAATTTTATCACTTCCAGTAGTTCACAGTCATATTCTGGGTTGAATATTGGGAAGAACAATGCAATTCACCATGTTCTGAAGCTTTTTACTCACAATGCAGGATTGCTAATTTTATTTTAACAGGAACAACTGCCACACACCAGGATTTGGAAGAGACAGTCCTTATAGAAGCAATCATTTTCAACGTGTGGGCTTGGACACTGGATGATCATTGGACTCATTTAACAAGTGGCCTTATGTCTGAGCTCAATGATTGAGAGCAGGTTTATTCTTTGTGAGGAAAGGGCCTAATACTCGAAAGAATTCTTCTGTTTGTACAAAAATGCCTTTGCATTTTTCAAAGCTTAATTTTACCTTCTATTTAATAAAAACAACAAAATAATGAAGTACTCAAATGGTTAGCCAGATTTTAGAACAGGCTGAAGAATAAATGCTTTTGGTCAACCAATCTCCTGAGTGTTTGCATCATGAGGACTGTGGAAGTTTAATTTACCCATGAACTTATTTAATACACCATCTGGAAAGATTTTTTTATCAATTATCATAAATTGACTTTTGCCGTTTGACAACATTTTGCCAGAAAAGTATTTGTTTATAATTAAAACACAATTCACTTCTTTGAATTCAGATTTTTCTTTTAACAATCAAGCCTATTAAAGAAAGCACCATTTTGAACCTTTGCTGGCTGCAAAATGCATCACCTTTTTTGATTGGCATTGCTGCCAAATGGATATGCCATCTGAGCTGAGATTGATGGGAACATGACTTTCTATTTGTCAGGAGGTTTTATGTCTCAACAACCCAATGTGTCTAACGGAGACATTACAACATCCATGGATATCTGCACAGCAGACTGGCACATGTTGAAAATGATTGTTTCTATAAGGAAAGTGAATGTAATAGACTGTCTCTTCCAAATCCTGGTGTGCGGTAGTTGTTGCTGTTAAAATAAAATTAGCATACATAAAATGTATGGATATTATTGATATCATGTCAGTTTGTGTCACATTTACAGTATAACCTGTTATTATTGCTTTCGATCACTAAATGGATTGGATCAGTCAAGGACAAAAAAAAGACACAACAATGCCAACAACTGAGAGTTCCACAGATAGTGTTCATACAATGAGTAACAGTAATGAATTGTTCATACAATTAAGTTCAATATGGACTGTGCTATCTTCTCAGAAGCATTTGATTAAGTACCGTATAATAGACTTATTAGTAAAATTGAAGCCCATGGGATTAAAGGGGCAGTGGCAGTGTAAATATGAAATTGGTAAGGGACAGAAAGCTGAGTATAGCAGTGAATGATTGTTTTTCACACTGGAGGGAAATATACAGCAGTGTCTCTCAGGAGTTGGTATTATGACCACTGCTCTTTCTGATATATATTAATGACCTGGACTTGGGTATACAGGACATCATTTCAAAGTTTGCAAATGACACGAAACTCGGAACTGTAATTAACAGTGAGGAGGATAATAATAGACTTCTGGAGGACATAGACAGACTGGTGAAATGGGCAGACACATGGCAGTTTAAATTTAATGCAGGGAACTGTGACGTGAAGTGATGAAATGAGGAGAGGTAACATAAACTGCTTTAAGCAGATCAATCATTATAAGTAAAGCTTTATCTTCCTTGGGTTCAACTTGATGCAGTTTGTCAGAATTCAGGCTGTCACCCTCTGAAAAACAACAGTTGTGGTTCACTTAAGCATGCAATCTAAATTCAGTATCCTTTTTAGAAAGCGAGGCAACAAAAGGAATGTATGCCTTGACACTCTGAAGCATAGGTTGTGATACAGAAAAACCTAACCGGACAAGTCCTATATTTCACAAAGGTGGAAGTCCTGTATGCTGACCACAATGCAGAATTGACTTTACACATTCAGAAGTATATGGCTCCCATCCCTCCATCTCAAATTACATCAAAAAATATAATCACTAAAGGAGGAGATTTATGGACCTGTAACGGGACGGCATATTTGGTGCCAGCTCCCAACATTATGGGGCGCTGAGGCCTGAGGCTTTCTTAGCACTTGATGTGCAGTGTATATTATAACACAGCCCAGAAATGCCCATGGCATTTAGAACCTGCACACCTGTTGAGCGCTAGGCTAATTTAGGCACAAATTATATGACAATCATATATCCTATGATGTGTTTGGTGCACCTGAATAGCATCCGAGATGCTCAGTCCCCATATAAAATCAGTACCGCCTCTTCCCTTCAGTTGGGTGCTTCAATTCAATGTGTATTGCTGGTTTTGTGTGCAGCTGTTTTTCATTTACTGCTTCTGTGCGATATTGCTGACATTGGAGAAAGTTTTGGGATCTTACTAGCAGCTTCTTGAAGCTGCACTGTATCTGTTAACTGTTTCCCCAGAGAATGGTTATTGTGTGCTGCTTTGGCAGGAGCTATGGGTATCCTTATGGGCTTACTTCTCTATTTGTAGATTCTGGAGGAGGAGGAGGAGGAGGAACATCATAGGAGGTGCATTTTCCATATATACAAGTGCAGACATTCACATTTGGACTTGTCAGATGAAACCTGTATGCCGAGGCAAAGGCTTCTCAAAGAAGTTGTCACTGAATTTTGTGCATTTTTACAGTCACTTCAGCAACAAGGTCAGTTCTGGCAGTTGCAGCCAAGGAGACCGCAGCCTTGAGCTTTCATGCAACGCAGTCATTCCAAAAAAGGCAGCAGATTTCTACCAAATAATCTAACCTGCAGTACGCACTTGCATCGTGATGTTAGAGATGTCTTGTTTCTGTGGCCATTCAATTAATGGAAAACATGAGAATGTGCTGCACTATAACCATCTGGCTGGATTCCCCAAAGTGCAGAGTGTTATTAATGGTGTACCTGTGGTCATTAGACTCCTACACCCAATATAATCCCTTTCGTGAACAGAAAGGGATTCCACTCCATCAATATGGGATGGGTCTATGACCACAAGTGAAAGACGAAAGAAAGATTTGCATTTTAATTTACAATAAAATAAATGACCAGATTGTCTGTTTTTTGTTTGAAGGATAAATGTTGGCCAGGACACAGGGACACTGCTCTTCTTTAAATCATGTCATGAGATCTTTTATGTCCACCTGAGAAGACAGACAAGGCCTCGCTTTATCATCTCATCTGAAAGACAGCACCTCCGACTCTGCAGCGCTCCCTCAGTACTGCATGGAAGTGCCAGCCTAGATTATGCGTTTTCTGGCATGGGGCTTGAACCCACAATCTTTTGACACACAGACGAGAGTACTACCACTGAGCCAAGGCTGATACCTTAAACTTTGCACCTGCTCCCCTGGCAGTTACCATGATTCATTTATTTTATGGCAGTCTACAGCTCCACATTATTTGAGCTCCACATTGTCCTGAGCGTAACATTGGGAATAATAAATACATCAGCAGTTCTTACTAATTGCTTTAATATGTGAAAGAGCTCTCTGATCTTCAATTTATTTCCCCTAACTATGTGTGGTGCTGATGTATTAGATGTATTTTACGTCAGTGTAGGGAGTCTTGCCTGTGCCTTCTTCTTCCTAACTTGGCGCTCCTTTTAAATGCTTCTCCGAGTGGAAGGAAGAAAGTGAGGTGGTTGGCTGGTGTGTGTTAATGCCTGCTTCTAGAAATGGAGATGGCCCAGTACTTCCGTGTGTTGGGTCTCTCGATGACCTTGCATTGACAGGTGCCATAGCTTTTGATGCGTTGGCTGCCTGAAACTGCTTGCTATGTGGCACATCTATACTCATTTGAGTGGGGTGGATAGGTATTACAGATCAGGCTCACCCTGAGCATACTCCATCATCCATGCCAACCTCAGCCAATCCCATTCTGATGGGCACTACCTTAGTGTCATGGTTAAGGATTTAGGGATTGAGTTATGTTTAATGGCCATGTTTTAAAAGAAACTAAATTTGCACAGATTTAAAAAGAAAGGCTGCATGGCATTGAAGAATGTGTATTAAAGCCAGACGAGCCAGTTTGTTGTGGGGGGGTGGGGGGTCACAACTCACAGGGTTTACACTTTTGGCAATGACAGAAACTGGGTGGTAGCGAAGCGCCCACCCGTTATACAGTCCACACAATTTTCCTTCACATTTGGAAAATTCGGCTGGGTGTATAATGGGCAGCTGATCTGCTACCACCCGTTTTCCGCTGCTGCAGAAAGTGAAAATCTACCCTAGTCTATTTCAAACTTATACAACTAGAAACTATTTTATGATCACAGGCCCATTAGCCAGGAAGACTGCTCACATCTCCTTGCCCCCTTCCAATAACACATCCTTCTGCATTTGGCCCTGGAACAAAATTCTCCCCAAGTCACTTAAAACAGCACATTCATCTCGTTGCAAGTGGCCAATGAATAGTCACACCTCTTGCAGTGAGGACAATTCTATTCAATTCAACAATTATAGACCAGCTAGCCTAACATCTGTGGTGGGTAAAATTTTGGAGTCTATTATTAAGGAGACAGTAACGGAACATTTAGATAAACATAATTTAATAGGACAAAGTCAGCATGGCTTTATGAAGGGGAAGTCATGTCTGACAAATTTGCTTGAGTTCTTTGAGGACATAACGTACAGGGTGGATAAAGGGGAACCAATGGACATAGTGTATTTGGACTTCCAGAAGGCATTCGACAAGGTGCCACATAAAAGATTATTGCTCAAGATAAAAAATCACTGGATTGGGGGGAATATTCTGGCATGGGTGGAGGATTGGTTATCTAACAGGAAGCAGAGAGTTGGGATAAATGGTTCATTCTCGGACTGGCAACCAGTAGCCAGTGGTGTTCCGCAAGGGTCGGTGCTGGGTCCCCAACTCTTTACAATCTATATTAACGATTTGGAGGAGGGAACCGAGTGTAACATATCAAAGTTTGCAGATGATACAAAGATGGGAGGGAAAGTAGAAAGTGAGGAGGACATAAAAAACCTACAAGGGGATATAGACAGGCTGGGTGAGTGGGCGGAGATTTGGCAGATGCTATACAATATTGGAAAATGTGAGGTTATGCACTTTGGCAGGAAAAATCAGAGAGCAAGTTATTATCTTAATGGCGAGAAACTGGAAAGTACTGCAGTACAAAGGGATCTGGGGGTCCTAGTGCAAGAAAATCAAAAAGTTAGTATGCAGGTGCAGCAGGTGATCAAGAAGGCCAACGGAATGTTGGCTTTTATTGCTAGGGGGATAGATTATAAAAACAGGGAGGTATTGCTGCAGTTATATAAGGTATTGGTGAGACCGCACCTGGAATACTGCATTCAGTTTTGGTGTCCATACTTAAGAAAAGACATACTTGCTCTCGAGGCAGTACAAAGAAGGTTCACTCGGTTAATCCCGGGGATGAGGGGGTGGACATATGAGGAGAGGTTGAGTAGATTGGGACTCTACTCATTGGAGTTCAGAAGAATGAGAGGCGATCTTATTGAAACATATAAGATTGTGAAGGGGCTTGATCGGGTGGATGCGGTAAGGATGTTCCCAAGGATGGGTGAAACTAGAACTAGGGGGCATAATCTTAAAATAAGGGGCTGCTCTTTCAAAACTGAGATGAGGAGAAACTTCTTCACTCAGAGGGTAGTAGGTCTGTGGAATTTGCTGCCCCAGGAAGCTGTGGAAGCTACATCATTAAATAAATTTAAAACAAAAATAGACAGTTTCCTAGAAGTAAAGGGAATTAGGGGTTACGGTGAGCGGGCAGGAAATTGGACATGAGGCTGAGTTCGGATCGGTCGAGGCCCTGTGGGTGGCGTAGCGGGCCCAGGGGCTGAGTGGCCAGGTCCTGCTCCTACTTCTTGTGTTCTTTAGATTTGAGGTGAGGATCAGATCAGCCATGATCTTATTGAATGGCGGAGCAGGCTCGAAGGGCCGATTGGCCTACTCCTGCTCCTATTTCTTATGTTCTTATGTTCTTATTCATATGGCCACAGTCTGAGGTGTCTAACTCTTTTATATAAATTGCCAATTAGGATGACAATTGTCATCAATGAGTTAACAAGTGCCCACCTTTTTAAAAGGGCACAACCAATAAACTGTAACAGCCTGAGGTGTCTATGGAGAATATAATCCTGGGGAATTTGGTTCAGTTGATGAGCCTGTTGGCAAATCCCTGCATGGAAAGGACACTGCTCCTCCAATTCCTGGGGTCAGAATTAACAGAAAAGAAGGGAAAACCCATATTTAGGATACAGCTTTTGAACAAAGGACTGCGAGACACAGCTCTTGGCCCAGAGCTGGAAGCAAAACATGCAGGAGGTCAGGTTTTGCAATTAGAAGTTGTGCAGAGAGGAAGGTTTGCCAAAAACCATGTACGTCAGCCCCTGGAAGGGACAAGCCATGTGATTTATTATTTTTTCCCCACTTTTTGAGTAAAGTAAGTGGAACCTGCTTTGACTCTGTATGTTCATTTCTGTCTGTGAAATAAAACAGCTCAACAATTCATATTTGGCCTCAACTTACCAAGTGTTTCTCAATCCGCCTTTGAAGAGATTAGAGAAGCACATGTAAGGATAGGTGCAAGAGACACAATGAGGGGAATTACAAGCCCCAAAAAACAGGTGGGTTTGGGTTGGGTGGGATGTAAAATTTTTAAAAATCTCAAACCTGAACCCAACCCACCTCAAATCCGCCCACATCCGGTTTTAACGGAGGGGGGACAGGGCTGGGCAGCCAACCCGCTCTCAGGAGGCGGATTGCTCATTTAAATATTTTAATGCGGCTGTGTGCCTCACATTTTAGGTCCATTTTAAATTTAAACCTGGTCAGACAGCAGCTAATCGGAGGCGTGGAGTGCTGCGTGGAAGAGGTAAGTGCATTTCCAGCACTGCTTGTGGGCCAAGGGGAACAGGAGTGTTTCCTCCGAGCCCCACAAGCTAAACTGCTTCCCCCACCGTGATCGGACCTCCGCCCATTGGACCTTCCCCCACGATTGGACCTCCCCCCACGATTGGACCTCACCCTTGCGCGATTGAACCTTCCCCACCCCACGATCGAACCTCCCCCACCGTGATCGGACCCCCCCACGATATCACCGACCTCCTCCCCTACGATCACTCACCCACTCCCCCACAATCACCGACCCCCTCAACCCCCCATCTCTGCCCCCGATCTCTCTCTGACCCCCCGCGATCACCCCCGTCCTCTAAACCCCTCTGTCTCCATCCCCCCCCTCCTGCGCTGCGGCCTCTGCTGCAGCATTCCCCGCCTGACAGGGAGCCAAGCCTGTCAATCAGGCTGCCTTCTGAGTGGGGATCCTGTTAAAACTCCACAGCATTCAGGGAAACCCAGACTTTACCAGAGCTCCTCCCCCCAGTTTGCAAATCCTGCCCCAGAGTCAAAGCAGGTTCCACTTACTTTACTCAAAAAGTGGGAAAAAATAATAAACCACGTGGCTTGTCCCTTCCAGGGGCTGACGTACATGGTTTTTGGCAAACCTTCCTCTCTGAATAACTTCTAATTGCAAAACTTGACCTCCTGCATGTTTTGCTTCCAGCTCTGGGCCAAGAGCTGTGTCTCGCAGTCCTTTGTTCAAAAGCTGTATCCTAAATATGGGTTTTCCCAATATCAGGGATACGCTATCATTTAGTTAAATATTGGATAGTATATACATTGCCCTAATTGTAAGATACACAGACCACTTACAGGAGTGACCAGCAATAATTAAACTATTTAAAAAAAATATGGGTTTCCCTAAATCAAAAACACTTTTGCCGCAAAGCAGTAGTTTGTCTCTCTCGCACAATAAATCTATCGACAGCAGAATAGAACCAAGTGCCATACTTTTTTCATCGGCTCAAGTAAACAACTGAATTATATTCATCTGGAATTTCCGTAAAGGTTCTCCACCGGGAGATTGGTGGGACCCCTAAAAAAACAGGTAGAAACAGCTTGAACCTGACTTTCCTGGCCTAAAAAAAACATTGCCAATACCGTTCCAGCACCGCAAGTGTGCTGGAAATGGTGAGGAAATTCACTCCCATTGCATTTCCCAGACGTGTAGCTGAGCCATTCAGAATGAAAAGCACTGGAGGCACACACACACTGCACAGCAGTTTAACTATTGGCTGTGCAGCACTTTTGCAGGCGCATTGAAATTTGCTCATCAGTTGTGCATGTCTTCGAATGAATCTAATCTTACAGATATCATTCTCACTGTGTGGTCCTCGTTGCTTAATGAAGACACATGTAGACAGAAAAAAATTAACATGTCTCCATTGCAAAACACTGGAAGAACTGGCAAGAAGGGACAACATGGGAGTTGGCATTATGCAGGCAAGGCACAGCACAATTCCCATATTTCAAAGCAAATTGCGGAGAAGACAGATGGATTGGTTTAGATATGGGCAGCCTTTAGATGGAGAATAGAAGGACAAAAGGGAATTCCATATGCTGTCTACTCTTTATGGTCCAAAAATAAATGAAAAATTAAGCTGTGCTAGGCATGGTTATTCACATCTCCAATGTGCCAGGGCATATTCACTCTATCCAGCTTCATAATCTATGTACACCATTGGAGAAGAATGTCATTTTCTTGAAAACTAATTTCTTGACATGCAACCACACCAGTCGATGTTCAGGTATCAGTAATATTAGGAAAGATTTTGTCTCAGATGCCTTTATAAGAACATAAATAATGGCACCATTGTTTATATCTGCCATAATTTCTCGATAAAGGTGCTTTATTTCCATTCCTTTGAAGTCTGCTGTTCAAAAGAAAGAACTTACATTTCTATAGCGCCTTTCACAACTTCAGGATGTCCTAAAGTGCCTTATAGCCGATTGTAGAATTCGCAATATATCGCGATTTTATTAATAAGGAGAAAACACAGAGTTTCGTTCAAACAGCTTTTATTTCAGTAGAATGCTGGCAGGTTTAAAGTGGACACAAGCAGCCTGTAAAATGGCCGCCGCACCTCGTGACAGAACATTCTAGACTTTTCAACAGGCAGACAAGATGGCGTTCCAATAAACATTTGTGCAAGATCGATTAAGAGTCAGCACAGTGAAGATAATACACGAGACATTATGGGTTTGCAGTATACACATAGATACTGAAATCGGTCTCCCAGGTACAAAGGAAAGCCATTGTACCGAGTAATCAAGGGCCCATCCAAAAGACATTAATATGTAAAATCCCAACGACTCTACGATGAGAGAGCCGTTAGCAGGTAGTTATACAGGACACTTGGAAGCCCCAAACCCCTCCAGGGAGATTACCGACCGATTTAACAATGGGAGAAATATTAACAGGTACTCAGACATTTACGAGTAGCCCCGAAACCCATTAAGAACGGAGATCACCCATACAAGACATTTGAGTGCCAGACCTTAAACAAAAGAATGGACATTATAGTTGGGCGGGAAACGGAAGATTTTGCACTATAATTGCAGGCTCCAAACCGTCCATTCTTTCTCTTGCTGCTCTTATCATCGTGGCTGCTCCTGTGCTCTTATCCGGTCGATTCGTAACCTCGTGGCTGCTCCTGTGTACTCGTAGTTGGGCTTCTGCTTGCCTGTTGCCTCTTCTGAAAAGACTGTTGAACTTTCTGACCCGTTCGGATCTACCTCGTGTCGCGTAACGAAGACCTATATTGGTAACCGGTATCGGAACAAAAAGGCCCGAGAAGAGATGAGATGAGATGAGATGAGAAGAGAGGAAGACCATATCCATCGCCACGGTCAGTAAATCCCGACCGCGCCTGTAGGTCGATTAGCCAAGTTTTCCTCGCCAGGAAGACTTCTTCGAACTTATAACGAAACATATTGCATCGATGATAACTGGACTGTGCCCAAAGTAACTGGAATGTGAAAGCCACCAATACAGATCTTCATCACAGCAGACGTTCCAGCCTGCTAGCCGGAGCAGCAGAAGCAAGTAAACAAGTGGGACCAGGAGATCTCCTGACCGACACGTGGGTGCTGCGGTGAAAAACATCCGATCAGCTATTCGGAATTTCTCCGAGTTATCACGAGTGGTGAGCATGAGTCTCGAGATCCTACGAATCTAGTTTAGGATAGACATTGATAGGGGAGGGTTTAAGGATTAAGGATATTTGTAATGTGTGCCCCTATTTACTTTGTGCCGTTCGTTCCTCGTTTCCCTAAGATCGACTATATAACTGTTTGTAAGATTGTACTGTCATTAATCTGTGCTTATGACATGTATTTCATAATCTTAAGTATCATGCAATAAAGATTTTCCATTTCGTACCATTCAAACCAAGTCTACATGAGTTTCATCTCCATTACTGCTCTCGCATCTAAGTCCAGTGTCTAGAACCGTAAGGGAGAGTGATTCGAACCACTCACAGGTGTGTCTAGTGTTCCCAGACTGGCTGGAGACCAGAACAGGCAACAAGGCCTAGACCCGCACTGACATACAGGCTGCACAGAGCCGCGTGAATCTCACAGGCTGCGAGACACGCAGGGTCAGAATCCCTTACAGATGAAGTACTTTTTGAAGTGCAGTTACTGGTGTAATGTAGGAAACGCAACAGCCACTTTGCACATAGTGAGGTCCCACAAACAGCAATGTGATAATGACCAGATAATCTGTTTTTTAGTGATGTTGGTTGAGAGATAAAGATTGGCCAACACAGTGGGAGAACTCCCCGGCACTTCATTGAATAGAGCGATGGGATATTTTACGTCCATCTGCGAAGGCAGATGGGGCCTTGCTGTAACACTTCATCTGAAAGGCAGCACCTCTGACAGTGCAGCACAGAAGTGTCAGCCTGGATTACATGCTCAAGTCTCTGGAGTGGGACTTGAACCAACAATCTTCTGACTCAGAGGCAAGAGTGCTACCACTGAGCCAAGGCTAATACCAAAAGAACTATAGTACAGTGTTGTGTAGCACGAAGGCCAGCACTGATAGACAAGAAAATAATAGTATACTTATTTAAATCTTTAGAATTCAATATCACAAGGACACCATGAAATTTAATGAAACATTTCAAAACATCGTCCTTTACACAGTTGTTCAAGAAATTATTACATCATTTCCATTAATCTATTGGCATTAATTAATCATATTAGACTTATCCTCTGAGTTAGATAAAATTCTAAATGTCACTTTATATGAAAAGAGTATTAATTGACTTTTATCTACCAAATCACTTCTAATGAACAAAAGTTGTTTAATGCTATATCTTTTCTATCTCCTTGCTTAGCTACTTGCTCCGACTGAACCAGACAGATCGGCAGAGAAATTGGCTAAACCCAAAAAATGGGCGTGGGGTTTGCAGTATGCGATTAACCCGTGCCCATTCATTGTGTTGCAGGCAGTACGGTAAATTTGTGCTGCTTGCTGCTTTCCATGATTGTTGCATGCAGTCAGCGCTACCCGCCCTGTTCATTGGCTGCATGCATCAGCAGGGGGCCTGATATCGCGAGTGGCTAGCACTACTTAAAGGCAGCCTGGACCTCTTAAAATGAAGATTCATTGGGCTGGATTTGGTCTTGGGGTCGTGTTACCCGCATTTTGTGTTCCCCCCCCCCCCCCCCAACGACTCCAGATTAATGTGGATGAATGATGCAATTTTAACTTAATTGGGCAATTGAGTTCCAGCATGTGGGAACCCATGAACCAATTAGTGGTTTCAGTCTGAAAGTCGCCTCTGATGATGTCATCATTGCAGGTCAGAGACTGAGTGCCTGGTCTCAGAAACTGCTTGGCCTTTGCTGTGAGTGGACCTGCCTGACTTTTGCTGTGAGTGGACCTGGATGCAAAATGAGCAGCTCAGAGAGAGAGAGAGAGAGAGAGAATTTTTTTTCCATCCAGGTCCTCTCACAGCAAGGCCAGGCAGTCTCTGAAGACATTCAATGCAGCAGCATCAGAGGCGACTTTCAGACCTAATACTACTACTACCTTCATCACAATACTACTACTACCTTTATCACATCTCCATTGTAATAGTGGACCTGCAGCGGATAGTCAGCTATCCACTTGTGCTCCCGCCAGGTTTCACTGGAGTGTTTCACATCAGGCGTACTTCACGTCGGAAAAGGGTTAAACTAGCTAAAACATTTCAAAATGGCATTACAGAGCCAATTTAGGGCTTGTTAAGGGCTTTAATGGCCTCTCCCGCCTCTTGGAGGCGGGACGGAGTCGGGAACCCCACGACCGATTTTGTCAAAATTGCGTGGAGGCGTGTTGGAGTTGGGATGGGGTCGGGACCCCCGACCCCGCAACTTTAACCCCCCACACGCCTCCAAACCTGACTCCATGGGTCATTGAAAATCCAGCCCATTGTGTCTACAAGAAGTGGTGGGAGTCATTTGAAAACAGAATCTGTGCTCTGATACTTTGAGCAATGGCTGAACATGTGCGAGAGCGTGCACAAAGGTTTTCAGACAATGCACTGGAGGACTTGGTGGAAGAGGTGGAAAGAAGGAGAGATGTCCTGTATCCACAGTGGTGACAGGAGGCCCTCCAGGCAGATGTTCAGGAGGCAGTGGGAAGAAATAGTTGCGGAGGTCAATGCCAGGAGCATTGCTCCAAGAACATGGATGCAGTGCAGGAAGAAGTTTATCAATCTCACACAAGTTGTCAAGGTCAGTGAGTTCATCTTCAAATGGCACATTCGCACATCCTACCAACTGCACCACTAGCCTCATCCACTGCTGAATTCACTACGTCCCCATCACTCGCCTACCAACAATCTCTATCAATCAGTACTCAACTCTACAATTTATATGCTTTACCTCACCCTCACACACTCAGCACTGTTACAAGCCTCGTACCCATAACTCACAGCTTGCACAAAATGGCAGCTATTCCACCATGACAGCCACATCACCCAAACATATTGCACGACACTCACTGACACACTTCCCTCTTTCATGCAGGAGAAGATGGCACATAATAGCAAGCAGCAACAAAGAACTGGAGAAGGTCAAGCACACCTGCATGTTTTAACCCCCATGGAGGAGACATCATGGGAAGGGACATCGTTGATGTCATGGCCATTGGTGGGACTGAAGCGATCGATGATGAGGGTATCTGCATGCCTAATTCTCCTTCTCTCATCCTACTTCTTCCTCATCCCTTGATCTCTTGTGACTTAGAAGCTGCAGATGGTGTAAGCAGGCGCTTCCTGCTTTCTCCTCTCCCATTAGCACAACCCAATCCTTGTCCCTTTTTCATTTCAGATATCCAAGAACAGGAACCTTCCCAGTCAGTGGAGGAAGAGGAAGAAGACTGTGAAGATGAAGAGACACCATCACTCGATTTACACTCGCAGCTACCAGCTCAGATACTGACACTGCATATGTTTTATAGTCTAGGATAGAGGAAGGAACTGCATGTGGTGAGACACCGGGCACAAGTGCACAAGAACTAGGGCGGGGGGAAAGGATAGTACAGGTAGCAGCTCACTGGAGGGCGAGGTTGCACACTAGTTCTGCTGCAGAGGAGTCAGATGAGGACATCGATGGGCCAGGTTACAGAAGAAGGCTGATAGGTCTACATAACCAAATGCTTGGTGCACTGGAATGCCTGCCAGAAAGCCTGCATGCAATGTCAAGGAGCATGAAGGAGTCCAGCACCAACTTGGCACAGGCCTTTGCGCAGAGCTTGGAACCCATCCTTTCCAACATGGAATGGGTGGTCACCTCCAGCAGCACACCTATGGAACCCATCATGATGCAGCATCCGATGGCCAATGCCACAACTTCCATTGCAGCACAAACAGCTTCCATCAAAGGTCTGAGTGCTGCAGTGGAAGCTCAGACTACTGCCTTGCAAGTTTAGACTGCTGCCATCATGGCTCTAGATACCACTGTTCAAAGGGGCTTCCAGGGCGTCACAGCAGTCCATCAATCTGTTCTCCAACAGATCACTAGGATTGCTGCAGTGCCCCAGGGGAGTGGCAGTGGCTCCATGGAGCACGGACCTGCTGTCCTCTCTCAGGATGACAGCATTCCTGCTCCCACCACTGCTATCCGCCAGTGACCTTGCTGTTGCCTGTCAGCCAGCCAGCCTGGACTGCTGCAGCCAAGGCCGAAATGGTGCAATCTGAAGCCAGGTCTTCTAGGCGCAGAGCTGCTCAAGGTCATTCTCCAAGGCCATCTGCAGTCTCCTCAATTGGAGGTCAGCAGCCTTATACCACCCATGCTGCAACCACTGGGGAAGAACCTTGTAGGAGCACCAGGATAGGCAAAGGCACCTGGAAAATAGGCACTGAGGGAATGTGCAAGGGTGGTTAGTTTATTTTTGTATGCATTATGAAATGATTGGAATGTGCATTTTCTGGTGGTTTTTATTTTTGTGTTGTGGGAAAGAGGATGATCTGATGGTCAGTGATGGAGGAAAGGTAAGGAGCATGGGAATATTGGTGAATGGGGAGGTGTGGTTGAGGTTACTGGTATCGCTCATTAATTGTTTCATCATGTAGCGCCCCCTTTCTCGTCCTGTTCCTCCACTTCCTGTTGCACTTCCTCCTCCTCCACTTCCTCCTCTTCCTCCTTCTCTTCGTCCTGTTCCTCAGCTTCTCGTCTTGTAGGTGGTGGAAAGGGCTGTTCCCTCATAATGGCCAGGTTGTGCAGAATGCAGCATACTACCACAAATCTTGAGACCCGCTCAGCTGAGCACTGCAGGGCTCCACCAGAGTGGTCCAGGCAGTAGAAGTGTTGCTTGTGCTCACCAATGGTGTGCTCTATAATGTTCCTTGTGGCAGCATGGCTCTCACCGTAGGCATGCTGTCCACATGTGCATGGGTTCCGGACCAGAGTCATGAGCCATGTCATGAATGGATAACCCTTGCCGTCCAAAATCCAGCCTTTGACTTGCCCTGGTGTGTCAAATACAGCTGGCACAGAGGACTGCTGCAGAATGAAGGAATTGTGACTACTGCCAGGATAACGGGCATTCACCTGCATGATGTGCTGCCTGTGGTCATACACCAGCTGCACATTGAGGGAGTGGAATCCCTTTTGGTTCATGAAAATGGCTAAGTTGACATAAGGCGCATGCAAAGCAATGTGCTGCAGTCAATGGCACCCTGCATCATGGGGAATCAAACTCTTGTGCTCGCTCTGCCTGCTTGACTCTGGCAAGAGGGGTTGAGATGAAGCTGTTTCTCTTTCTATAGAGAGCCTCAGTGACCTCCCTTATGCAGCAAGGGAGATGCTGCAAACTGCGAGATGTTGCTTATATCTCCAGCAGCATCCTGGAAGGAACCAGATGCATAAAAGTTAAAAGCCACAGTCACCTTGACAGCCACAGGCAATGCAGTCCTTGCCCTGCTTTGAGGTTGCAGTTGTGGCTGCAGCAGTTGGCAGATTACAGTCACGACCTCTTTAGTGAAGCGGAGACGTCTCAAGCATTGGTCGTCGCTGAAGTTGAGGTAAGAGAATTGCTCCTTAAAGATCCTCTGCGGATATGGCCTCCTGCTGAGAGCCCTTCTCCCCTCCTCCAGCCTCCAGCTTGTCCTGCTCTGCATGGCCTCGGTTCATTCTCCCAGTGATGCTCAATTTCAAGAGGAAGGCCTACCAGGCCACCCATGTCTCGAAGCAACTTGTTTCAGCCCAAGCTTTTAAATGAACAAGAAGTACTTCAGCACCAGCCAGACCGCTCCTTGTAGACCATTGAAACTTTAGGCAAGAATAGGAAAGCTCCAAAAACACGTAGAATTGCACCAGCAGACAGAAGAAATAATCCAACAACTAACCTGTTAGTAGTTCATGACCCATTTAAGTTGAGCTGGTGGGGGGTCCTACATGCCTTTTAACGTGGTGTTCAGCTGTGCGAGGTTAAGACGAGGCGTAAGCTGGAGCATGGTGTTGCACACTGATTGACGTCATAATCTGCCTGCTCTGCATGCTGCCAGCAGTCATTAGGTGTGCATGCGCAAACCTCTTTGGCAAGATGACATCCAGCGCACTTCACGTCGGAAGTGTGCGCGCGCATCTTGGACACCATTTTCGAGCATTAGGAGGTCACGTAGCTCCTAAAAATCGGGCATTACAGAGCTGATTTCACCCCAATCTTGTATGACCTGAGCCACATTTATTTTATTCATTCATGGGATGTGGGTGTCGCTGGCATGGCCAGCATTTATTGCCCATCTCTGATTGCCCTTGAGAAAGTGGTGGTGAGCCGCCTTCTTGAACTGCTCCAGTCCGCGTGGTAAAGGTACTCCCACAGTGCTGTTAGGGAGGGAATTCCAGGATTTTGACCCAGCGACAATGAAGGAACGGCGATATACTTCCAAGTCAGGTTGGTGTGTGACTTGGAGGGGAACTTGGAGGTGGTGGTGTTCCCATGAGCTTGCTGCCCTTGTCCTTCTAGGCGGTAGAGGTTGTTGGTTTGGGAGATGCTGCTGAAGAAGCCTTGGCGAGTTGCTGCAGTGCATCTTGTAGATGGTGCACACTGCAGCCATGATGGAGGGAGTGAATGTGTAAGGTGGTGGATGAGGTACCAATCAAGTGGGCTGCTTTGTCCTGGATGGTGTTGAGCTTCTTGAGTGCTGTTGGAGCTGCACTCATCCAGGCAATTGGAGAGTATTCCATCACACTCCTTACTTGTGCCTTGTAGATGGTATAAAGGCTTTGGGGGAGTCAAGAGGTGAGTCACTTGCTACAGAATACCCAGCCTCTGACCTGCTCTTGTAGCCGCAGAATTTATGTGGCTGGTCCAGTTAAGTTTCTGATTAATCGTGACCCCCATGATGTTGATAGTTGGGGATTCACCGATGGTAATGCTGTTGAATGTCAAGGGGTGGTGGTTAGACTCTCTCTTGTTGGAGATAGTCATTGCCTGGCACTTGTGTGGTGCGAATGTTCAGCCCACGCCTGAATGTCATCCAGGTCTTGCTGCATGTGGGCATGGACTGCTTCATTATCTGAGGAGTTGCGAATGGAACTGAACACTGTGCAATCATCAGTGAATATCCCCTCTTCTGACCTTATGTTGGAAGGAGCTGAAGATGGTTGGGCCAAGGACACTGCCCTGAGGAACTCCTGCAGCGATGACCTGGGGCTGTGATGATTGGCTTCCAACAACCACAACCATCTTCCTTTGTGCTGGGTATGACTCCAGCCAGTGGAGAGTTTTCCCCCTGATTCCCATTGACTTCAGTTTTACTAGGGCTCCTTGATGCCACACTCAGTCAAATGCTGCCTTGATGTCAAGGGCTGTCACTCTCACCTCACCTCTGGAATTCAGCTCTTTTTGTCCATGTTGGACCAAGGTTGTAATGAGGTCTGGAACTGAGTGGTCCTGGTGGAACCCAAACTGAGCATCAGTGAACAGGATATTGGTGTGTAAGTGCCGCTTGATAGCACTGTCGACGACACCTTCCATCACTTTGCTGATAATTGAGAGTAGACTGATGGGTATGTAATTGGATGGATTGGATTTGTCCTGCTTTTGTGGATAGGACATACCTAGGCAATTTTCCACATTATTGGGTAAATGCCAGTGTTGTAGCTGTACTGGAACAGCTTGGCTAGAGGCGCGGCTAGTTCTGGAGCACAATTCTTCCGCATGACAGCCAGGATGTTGTCGGGACCCATAGCCTTTGCTGTATCCAGTGCGCTCAGCCGTTTCTTGATATCACATGGAGTGAATTGAATTGGCTGAAGACTGGCTTCTGTGATGGTGGGAACCTCAGGAGGAGACCGATATGGATCATCCACTCGGCACTTCTGGTTGAAGATGTTTGTCAACGCTTCAGCCTTGTCTGAATCAAGGGAAATGGGAATAGTTCAGGAAAGTGGGGATGAGGTAGAAGATCAGCCATGATCTTATTGAATGGCAGAGCAGGCATCGAAGGGCCAAATAGCCTACTCCTGCTCCTATTTCTTATGTTCTTATGTCTTTTGCACTCACGTGCTTGGCTCCGCCATCATTGAGGATGGGGATGTTCATGGAGCCGCCTCCTCCAATTAGTTGTTTAATTGTACACCACTGTTCACGACTGGATGTGACAGGACTGCAGAGCTTTGATCTGATCTGCTGGTTGTGGGATCGTTTAGCTCTGTCAATAGCATGCTGCTTCCGTTGTTTAGCATGTGCTGTCCTGTGTTGTAGCTTCACCAGGTTGGCATCTCTATTTTAGGTATGCCTGGTGCTGCTCCTGGCATGCTCTTCTACACTCCTAATTGAACCAGGATTGGTCGCCTGGCTTGATGGTAACGGTAGAGTGAGGGATGTGCCGGACCATGAGGTTACAGATTGTGGTGGAATAGAATTCTGCTGCTGCTGATGGCCCACAGCGACTCATGGATGCACAGTTTTGAGCTGCTAAATCTGTTCTGAATCTATCCCATTTAGCATGGTGGTAGTGCCACACAACATGGTGGAGGGTGTCCTCAGTGTGAAGATGGGGCTTCGTCTCCACAAGGACTGTATGATTCTGTGAGTAAGACTAGGTCAGGCTATTGCTGTGGGGTAGCTTTCCCAATTTTGACACAAGTCCCCAGATGTTCTTGAGGAGGACTTTGCAGGGTCGACTGGGCTGGGTGTGCCTTTGTCGTGTCCAGTGCCTTGGTCGATGTCGGGTGCTCCGTCTGGTTTTATTCTTCGTATTCTTTGTAGCGATTTGGTACAACTGAATGGCTTGCTAGGCCATTTCAGAGGGCAGTTAAGAGTCAACCACATTGCTGTGGGTCTGGAGTCACATATAGGCCAGACCAGGTAAGGACGGCAGATTTCCTTTTCTAAAGGACATTAGCGAACCAAATGGGTTTTTACAACAATCCAGTAGTTTTATAGTCACCTTTATCGACACTAGCTTTTTATTCCAGATTTATTTACCTTAATTTAAATTCCCCAGCTGCACAATTCGAACTCATGTCTCCGGATCATTAGTCCAGGATTACTAGTCAGTAACATAACCACTACACTACCGTAGCCCCGAACAGAATATACATACGTGGATCAACAAGTTAGTAAGGACCTAACTCTCTCAGAATTATGCCAATTTAGTGGCCAACTGCCTAAATATGATGGGGTAGAAAACACAACCCATCTCTTAAATAAAGTATGATCGCTTCAGCAGGTGCATGCTTTGACAAACAAGGATGCTTGTCGACTGCTACAGGCTGCCTTACCTCTAGGCGTGACACTGCCTGAGCGGTTTATAGAGGGACCAGAATTCCCAAACCATGATGTGTGCGAGGCTGTGGGATGTAGGGTAATGGTCAATGTTCCCTCGAATTTTTTTTTGAGTGTGCAGCCCATTCAAATTCCTGCACATGCGCAGTTTTTCCATTGTAAAGCCATGGAGTGGTCTGCGCGTGACCTACAGACCTCCTCTTAAACTCCACATCCAATTCATCACCATGAAAAGCTACTTTGACATCCAAATTATCACCGGTCTCTATCCCTATTTCACCCCACTGCCACTGAAACCTTTATCTACACTATCAGGCTTGAATTTTCTACTGCCCTCCTTGCTGACTCCCCATGCTCCACCTTACAGAAACTCCAACTGATCCAAAACTCTGACACACACTGCGCTAAGTTCTGCTCACCTATCACCTCTGACTTCATCAATCTCCATTGGCTTCCTGAACCTCAGCACAATCCTTGTCCACATTCTAAAATGGCATCACTCCACCCTACCTCTCCAGCCTCTTCCATTTCTACATACCTGGCATAACCTCCACTGTTCTGACTCTGGTCTATTCTGCATTCCCACCTCTTCTCACTCCACCATAGTGGCTGACTCTTCAGGTACCTGGCCCCAGGCTCTGTAATTCTCTTCCTAAACCCCTTTACCTTACTTCATCTCATTCCACCTTTAAAAGCCTCCTTAAAACCTATCTTCTTTGACTGCACCGTTTACGACTCTATTAAATCTTCTCCCTACTCCTGTTTACGCGGTTCCACGTCCTTAGCTGTAAAGTACCTTGAAGTTTTTATTATGTCAAAATTATTAAATGGGCCAGAAATTCAGCTCTCCGGCTTCCCGCGGGTGCAAGGATCGCGCGTGTACTTACCTAGCGCGCCTGCCGTTGTGCTTCGGGCCCGCGTGCAATTCGGCTCCTGGGCCTCCTGCAGCTGCCGGCGCGCAGTGCTTGCGTATCCCAGGGGCGCAGTTAGTTCGAAGCGTCCCCTGGGATCACGTGGGCCATGGAGAGCCAATCGGAGCAGGGAATCTCCATTCATAAATTTTGACAGGAAGACCTGTCAAATCTATGAATAGAGATCGGCCCCAAAACCTCACTAAAACTTCAAAAATTTTTTTTTAAAAATCACATTTTTAAAATAACTATAAATTACATAAATTAACTACTTTAAACAAAAATTAAAATTTTTGAAAAAATTAATTACACTTTTTAACGGTACTAAAAATAAACTTACCTTTCTTTAAAGTATGTAAAAAAGATAAACCTGTTGAAAAAATGTTTAAATTGTACTTAATTCACCACTTACCTTGTTAAAAGCAGGCCTTGCGCCTCCTTTTTTCCTGCACAGCTTCTCCGTACTTACCCTCACGGAGAAACCTGAAAAAAAACGATGTTCGCTGCGTGCACGCTGCCTCTCCGGCGCACGCGTTCGACCTCTGAACCCCTTCCTTCAGGGGAACGGATGTTCCGGTTTCCAGCGCATGCGCAGTGCATGCGCGAAACCGGCACTTTCGTTGGGTCTATGGGTGAGTACACAGCGCGTACTCACCCGTGGAGACCCGAATTTCTGGCCCAATGGGGAGGGGGTTGGTCGCCCGGCCCCCAGTCCCGCCCCCGTTCCGCCTCCGGCAAAACCAGAAGTGGGTGGGTTGGAGACGGGATCAGGTTGAGATACCTGTTTATAACACTTTAATTGCCCCCATGCTCCAAACCCACCCATTTTTTGGGGGAAAATTTCGCCCTTTTTATTTTACTGTAATTGTGGTGGTAATTTTCACTTTGGGAGCGCAGGCAGAAAACTGTGGTGTGGACTTGCTGCTTATTATACATCCAGCCTGATTTTCCTTTCCATTGAAAATCGGGTGTGGTGTATAACAGGAGGCCAATCCACAACCGTCAGTTTTCTGCCCATGCACAAAGTGAAAATTACCCTCTGTGTCTCTAGAAATATGATGCTGTTGCACCGGCTGTTAAGGCTGGTTTGGTTGAAAAAATGGTGACCACCTTGCGTGGGAGATGGCAGCTGCCATTTTGGTGAGGCCACAGCGCTGCCGTTGACAGCGCTGGCCTCTCAAATTTAAATAAGCAGATCGTGATGTCAATCGGCGTGCAACGCCTGACTTGATGCCACGACTGCTAATGTGGAGGTTCTCGCTCTCCATTACGCTGTGTCCTGAATGCGCACAGAAAAGCGTGCGTGAAGCAGCCCTGCAGAGATGCTGTCAGCGCTTCTTAAAGGGACACACACATCTTTCAGGTAAGTTTGGATTTCAGCTATTGGACTTTAAAAAAATATTTTGTTGAAGTAGTGGCTTGGTGCAGTAGATTGCAAGGCTTCAGATGGTAAAGGAAGGTCTATGAGAAGTCAGAAAATGCTGGAAATACTCAGCAGGTCGGGCAGCATCCATGGAGAAAGAAACAGAGTTAATGGGCTCGATTTTGCCAGGCCCGAGGAGGTGGGTTTGGAGGCGTGAGAGGTGTTAAAATGGCGGACGGATCCAATCCTGCCTTCAGCCCACCTCCGAGCAATTTTCCCAAAATTGGGGTTCCAGACTCTGTTTCCGCAAGTGGAGAGTATTCCATCACACTCCTTACTTGTGCCTTGTAGATGGTGGAAAGGCTTTGGGGAGTCAGGAGGTGAGACACTCGCCGCAGAATACCTAGCCTCTGACCTGCTCTTGTTGCCACAGTATTTATGTGGCTGGTCCAGTTAAGTTTCTGGTCAATGGTGACCCCAGGATGTTGATGGTGGGGGATTCGGCGATGGTAATGCCGTTGAATGTCAAGGGGAGGTGGTTAGACTCTCGCTTGTTGGAGATAGTCATTGCCTGGCACTTCTGTGGCGCGAATGTTACCTGCCACTTATCAGCCCAAGCCTGAATGTTGTCCAGGTCTTGTTGCATGCGGGCATGGACTGCTTCATTATCTGAGGAGTTGTGAATGGTGCTGAACACTGTGCAGTTATCAGCGAACATCCCCATTTCTGACCTTATGTTGGAGGGAAGGTCATTGATGAAGCAGCTGAAGATGGTTAGGCCTAGGACACTGCCCTGAGGAACTCCTGCAGCGATGTCCTGGGGCTGTGATGATTGACCTTTAACCACCACAACCATCTTTCTTTGTGCTAGGTATGACTCCAGCCAGTGGAGCGTTTTCCTCCTGATTCCCAATGACTTCAGATGTCCCAATAACTTTCGCATCTTCCAGCAAGGTTTAACTAATGGGGTACACCACGAGATGCCCCATTCCAGCAAATTGTGCACTGCCTGAGTGACACACCACTCTTCTTCCTAAAGAAACAAAGAAGTCTGGCAGACATTCTTTCCTCAATACACTGCCCCTTTAATTCAGTATCAGGAATGTATTACATTTCATCATATGAATGGAACATTTTTGTTTCATATACAAGAACAGAACTACATAAAGTAATTTCATAATACTTTAGTTTGCCCCTGTTCTGCTGTTGTGAACCTAGGGCTCCTGGGCTAAATAGTTTTAAAATGATACTGGTTTACTGTCACAGCAAAATTGAAACATAAACAATCTAGCAGACACATTTTAGAGTAAATATCATCTCTAATCTTGGATCTCTAGAGAACGTGTTTTTAAATTGTGTTTTGGGAAGGTAGAGATTAGTTCCAATGACAGTATAGAAACATAGAAACATAGAAGATAGGAGCAGGAGTAGGCCATTCGGCCCCTCGAGCCTGCTCTGCCATTCGATGAGATCATGGCTGATCATCCAAACTCCCTGTCCCTGCCTTCTCCCCATATCCCTTGATACGTTTAGCCTTAAGAAATATATCTAACTTCCTTCTTGAATATATTTACTGACTTGGCCTCAACTGCCTTCTGTGGTAGAGAATTCCACAGGTTCACCACTCTCTGGGTGAAGAAATTCCTCCTCATCTCTGTCCTAAATGGCTTACCCCTTATCTTTAGACTGTGACCTCTTGTTCTGGACTCACCCGCCATCGGGAACATCCTTCCTGCATCCAGTCTGTCTAGCCCTGTTAGAATTTTATAAGTTTCAATGAGATCTCCTCTCATTCTTCTAAACTCCAGCGAGTATAAGCCCAATCGACCCAATCTCTCCTCATACGTCATTCCTGCCATCCCAGGTATCAGTCTGGTGAATCTTCGCTGCACTCTCTCCATGGCAAGAACATCCTTCCTCAGATAAGGCGACCAAAACTGCACACAATACTCAAGATGTGGTCTCACCAAGGCCCTGTACAACTGCAGCAAGACATCCTTGCTCCTGTACTCGAATCCTCTCGCTATGAAGACCAACATACCATTTGCCTTCTTAACCGCCTGCTGCACCTGCATGCTTACCTTCAGCGACTGGTGCACAAAGATACCCAGGTCTCGTTGCACTTCCCCTTCTCCCAATCTATTGCCGTTCAGATAATAATCTGCCTTTCTGTTTTTGCCACCAAAGCGGATAACCTCGCATTTATCCACATTATACTGCATCTGCCATGCTTCTGCCCAATCACCCAACCTGTCCAAATCATACTGGAGTTTCTCGGCATCCTCCTCGCAGCACACACGCCCACCCAGCTTTGTGTCATCTGCAAACTTGGAGATATTACATCTAGTTCCCTCGTCTAGATCATTAATATATATAGTGAATAGCAGGGGTCCTAGGACCGATCCCTGCGGAACCCCACTAGTCACTGCCTGCCACTCGGAAAAAGACCCGTTTATTCCAACTATTTGCTTCCTGTCTGCCAACCAGTTCTCTATCCAAGTCAGTACCTTGCCCCCAATCCCATGTGCCTTAACTTTACACGCTAATCTCTGTATCAGACAAAGAGAATCTTTGTGAGTTTGAGAGAAGAAAAGGTGTAGATTAGCAGACAAGGAATTAGGGTAGATCAGCAATGTTGTGTGAATGTGCTACAGACAGAAAGAGTGGTGGATTAGCCGAGGTGTGTGTGAGTTGGAGCGATAGATTACTAAAATTGTGAGACGGCAGAGTAACAGTTGCAGACTTGTCAAAGGTGAGACCGAGGCAGCGAAGGGAGGCACATTCACAGAACTATATGCAAGAAGGAGCAATAAGTTTACAAGCAAAGATAGAATGAAGGAAATAAAGATACAGCTGCAAACTGCATCAAAGGAGGTCGCTACCTGAGTCTACACAATCATCCAGGTTCTTGGCTCCTGGCTGCAAATGAGGAAGAAGTTTGCTGGTACTATATTAGAAAGAAAGTGATGGTATGAACCTAAGGTGGGAACCATTTGAGACGAACCATTTCAAGCATTGTACAAAGCCATTGCCCTTTTAGACACACTCCTTCATTATGCCGAAGCTATATGGAACTCTTACAGGTAAAATTGAGCAACTATACACCAAACAAATGCTCAGGCTTCCTGGATAATGAACATTGATATACATAATGATTTTGATGTGATCAGGTACCACCTGAGTGCAAACACTTTCTTTGCCTGTAGGTTATAGGATTGATATGAAGAGCCCTGATACACACACGGGTGTCATCTGTAGCACCTTGAGCTCATGGAAAGGTCATCCAGATGATATATCCATAGGGAAAATGATGAAGATGTTGCTCCTTGTGAACACAGCACTATCACTTACTTGATACAAGTGTGCAGGGCTTTGCTGAGACCACATCTGGTCAGACTGCTTGATCTGTGGTGGCTTAGAAGAATGCGGAAGCATGAAATTTTCATGCTATGGTAACCGTCACTTCTACAAAAGAGCTGTTCCAGATGTTGTCTGTAAGTCATCCCACAGCAGTTGGTACAACTGTGTTGCAACTGCTCTTGTGAAGAGACATTGGCGGAGACAGGTCTCCTCTGACATATCCAGGTACATGTGGAAGAGTCTATGAAACCGGGTCCCAGGGTCATGATGGATACAGATTTAATGCCTCGTGGATTGTTGTACCTCCATTTGGTGGCCCCTCATTAACTTATTTTCCTCATCTGAAGCATTCAGCATATTCAGAAACTGGCAAGGAATGCCCATGCTTATCACTTAATATGGTGCCATTTAAATACCTGTAGCAACCAAGAGCCCGAAGGAAAAAATTGGTAGCAAATAAACCTCAAAATGGCAGCACTCCTAGCAAGAACCATTAATGCATGGAACAAAATGTGGAAACATTGTACAGGAAATATATTTTAAAAAATGTTGAATGCCATAAAATCTACCTACCTTTAAGAAGCCTGTTTGAACATGCTAGACCACAGGATCGTTGATGCTCCCAGCTGGGCTTGATACATGGCATAGGTGGTTCCTCATCCACAGTAGGGAATTTGGGTTATAATGGAGATTGGATAGAATTAAGAACATAAGAAATAGGAGCAGGAGTAGGCCATATGACCCTTCGAGCTTGCTCCGCCATTCATTAAGGTCATGGCTGATCTTCGACCTCAACTCCACTTTCCCGCCTGATCTCCATATCCCTTGATTCCCCTAGAGTCCAAAAATCTATCTATCTCAGCCTTGAATATACTCAACGACTCAGCATCCATAGCCCTTTGAGGTAGAGAATTCTAAAGATTCACAACCCTCTGAGTGAAGAAATTCCTCCTCATCTCACTCTTAAATGGCCTACCCCTTATCCTGAGACTATTTCCCCTAGTTCTAAACTCTCCAGCCAGGGAAACAACCTCTCAGCATCTACCCTGTCAATCCCCCTCAGAATCTTATATATTTCAATGAGATCACCTCTCATTCTTCTAAATTCCAGAGAGTATAGGCCCAATCTACTCAAACTTTCCTCAGAGGACAATCCTCTCACCCCAGGGATCAATCTAGTGAATCTTCATTGCACCGCCTCTAAGGCATGTATATCCTTTCTCAGATAAGGAGACCAAAACTATGCACAGTACTCCAGATGTGGTCTCAGCAAAGCCCTGCACAATTGTAGTAAGACTTCCTTACTCTTGTACTCCAACCCCCTTGCAATAAAGGCCAACATGCCATTTGCCTTCCTAATTGCTTGCTGTACCTGCATGCTAACTTTCTGTGTTTCCTGTACGAGGACACCTAAATCTCTCTGAACACCAACATTTAATAGTTTCACACCAGTTAAAAAATATTCTGTTTGTCTATTCTTCCTACCAAAGTGAATAACCTCCCATTTCCCCACATTATATCCATCTGCCACCTTATTGCCCACTCACTTAACCTGTCTATATCCCTTTGCAGACTCTTTGGGCTCGATTTTGCCAGGCCCGAGGAGGCGGGATTGGAGGCGTGTGAGGTGGTAAAATCGCAAAAATAGGCGGGTGGGCCCAATCCCGCCTCCATTCCGCCTCCGAGCAATTTTCCCACATGCGTGTTTTCTGACCCCATTTCCATCCTGCCTCCAAGAGGCGGGATAGGCCCTTAAGGCCCTTAACAACCGGTTAAGTGCCTCTATAATCCCATTTTGAGAGGCCTTTCTGAATTTAACACATTTCCCCCGTGCTGCACGTCTCCTCTGGAACACGCCAGTTAATCCTTGCAGCCTCACAAGTGGATTGCTTACTAACAGCTGCAGCTCCACCATTAAAAAGGAGTTTTCAGCAATCATCATTTGCAGGTGGCAGAACTTTGTTGTCTCAGATCTGGGGGAACTTTTAGCAGGCCTACTCATTGTTGTGGAAGTTTGGAGCCTGAGACCCATCTCCAGTGTGACCTCCTGGGAAACCCCTCTTCTCACCTTGACTGAGCGCTTCCTCAACTGAGGTATACACCAGAAGAATTTCCTTTCCTCCTGGACCTCAGATTCGGACGAAGACTAGCCACGGCAGCAGCAGAACCCTGAACAACAGCAGCACCAACAGCAGGATCAACAACAGGAGCGCCAAGCTGCTGCTCACCCACAGGCCAGAAGGCGCCAGCGCATGGAAGCACGTTGCTGCAGGAGATACCCCAAAACAGGCTTTACAGACAGAGGATGAGCTACCTCAATATGACTGAGCAGCAGTGCCAAAGGAGGCTCAGACTTTTGCGAGAGGTAGTGGGTGACATCTGCGCAATGCTGCAGCAAGACCTGGAGCCCAGAGGAGCGGGTGGACACCCCTTACCAGTGGCCATCAAAGTCACCATCGCATTCAACTATTTTGCTTCAGGCTCATTCCAGGGATCATCAGCAGACATCAGCGGCATCTCCCAGGCGGCTGCACACACTTGCATCACTCAGGTAACCGATGCCCTCTTTGCCATCACGCACAATTATATCAACTTCTCCAAGGATCAACCAAGTGTAACCGCGCGTGTGGTTGGATTTGCTAATCTGGCAGGCTTTCCAAGGGTGCAGGGCATCGTTGACTGCACACATGTGGCCCTTAAGGCACCCCATCACAATCCAGGTATTTTGTCAACCGCAAGGGCTTCCACTCCCTCAACGTGCAGCTGGTGTGTGACCACAAGAAGGAAATTTTGCATGTTTGTGCCAAGTACCCTGGCAGTTGCCATGACTCCTTCATCCTGCGCCAGTCTAGTGTGCCTCCGCTCTTCAGTCCGCCAGACCAACTTTTCGGATGGCTAATTGGAGACAAGGGCTATCCCCTGAAGACGTGGCTAATGATGCCGTTGAGGAGCCCATCCAACAAAGCTGAGGAGCGCTACAACTCCAGCCACATTTCCACCAGATCCATAATCGATCAAACCATCGGCTTGCTGAAGATGCGATTCAGATGCCTTGATAGATCAGGTGGAGCCCTGCAGTACTCAGCAGCCAGGGTCTCCAGAATCGTCGTGGTCTGCTGTGCACTTCACAACATGGCACAGCATCGTGGCTTGCAGATGCCTGAGGTACAAGTGGCTCATCACATAGCCTTCTCAGATGAGGAGGAGGAGGAGGAAAGCGACAACAAACAGCTTGCGGAGGCGCATCAACCAGCGGCAGCAGCACGCAAGCACATTGCTGCCCGGGATGCAAGGGACGCACTCATCTTGGTCAGATTTGCTTAGCCTGCCCAATCAAATACTTTTGCCTCGCACCTTCTTAACAGAGCATCGACAATGCCAAGAACCTGCGGATTCCTATCACTCTGACCACCATACTGACAATTGCAAGTCGCCCTAAGCCCTCAATGTGGAAGTCCCATTTGTGAAATGACACAGACCACAACTTCAACAGTTTGCCATCAAATTATTTTATCACAACAATTCACGGATGGCATTTCAAAAATAAACACAACAGAACATCCAAGTGACTACCCTTGTGACTACTTGTGCTTTATCTTCCTCTTACGCGTGCTCCTACGTGGTGCTTCCCCTGTGGCTTCAGCAGATGTGGAGGCCCCTTGCTCACTTTCTTGCTGCTCCTGCCTCGACACCTTTGGCGGGCGTCCTCTGGGGTTGCAAGCCTGTGAGGGCTCGGCAACAGTCTGCTGCTCCTGTGGCTGTGCAGGGGTTGAGATGCCGATCTCAGTTGGGTGTGGACTCTGATGGAGCTCTTACCGAGGGCTCTGCAGTGGCATGGTCGTATGAGCGCTTGGAGAGGAGCCCCCACTTCCTTGTTCTCTGCCACCAACATCCCTCTCATGGGTCAGCCCCACTTCAGAGCTAGCAAGGGGCTTGACAGCACCGTTTCTGCACTGGAAGTCCTACTCCAGAGGACTTCCATGAAGGTCTGGTTTCTCTTCTCAATAGCTGACCATCGCTCCTCAAGAGATGTCATTCTATTCTGAACAATGACCATGTTTTCAAGACCCTGGCGACTAAGCTCCTCCATGGCCATAGCCATCCTCTCCTCTACCATAGCCATCCTCTCCTCTACGGTAGACAGCCTTACCATGGAGGAAGCCATCCTTTCCAAGGAGGTTGTCATCCTTTCTGTGGTGATGCGTTCATGCGCCAATGCCTCCACAAAGGCCCTGCTCATGTTAGCGATGGACGCCTCCATTCGCTCCACACTCGCAGCGACCCTGGAGACAAAACCTGCCAGAGACTCCTGCACCTGTTCCTGGAGTTCCAGCACCGCTCTCCTTCTGGATGGACCCGGAGGCACAGGGTCGACATGCAGCGGAGCCAAGCTGGGAGAGTCCTGCGCCCTCCAACGAGGACTCTCCACTACTGTCCCTGTCTCCACCATCAGCTGATGCTCACTTGTGAGCTGTGATACACCAGGTGACAACTCTACTCTATGTCCCGAAGGTCCCACCGAGGTGTGAGTGTCTGCGCTGGTGCTGGGTGCACTGAATTCTGCTGACGCTGCGCCCTCAGAGGTTGCAGCTTCCTCTGAGGAGTCTGGGTGCTCAGGCTGTTCCTCCTGGACAGTGGGGAGGGGGGCTGTCGATGGCCCTGTGGGGGAGTAAAGGAAAGAGTTAGACATGTGAGATAAACGTTGCATGCACATTGAATTGTGCAGATGATCATAAGTCAATCTGTTAGAGCATCATAATCAATATCAGTCACTCATGCAATGTCAATAAGAGAGATGAAAAACTATTCTGTCACCAGCTTGCTCTGACGCGCCCGTCTGTCCGTCCCCCACTTACGCATCCTCCTCCACTCCCACGATCTCCAGGGCCACCTCCTCTGCAGTGGTGAGCTGGGATATTGAGGGTGGCCCTCCTCCTGTCCTCGCCCTCTCCCTCTTATTGTGGGCTCTCTTTTCCTGCAATGAGGGACACAAGTGGAGTTTGAGTGAGAATGAAGGAGTGAGTGTAGAGAAGGACACAAAGATGGAGTGAAGTGCCAAGACCAAGGGCCCTCCCTGTGTGTCGTAAGTTGTTGTCATAGCATCACAGTGATAGGGAGTGTGAGGGCTACATAGTCGAATAGTTAAGTGAATGTGAACATACAGAGAGAGGGAATGGGTAAGGGTGCAGGGATGTAAGGATGAAGTGGGATGTGGAGGAGGAGGTTGACAAAGCAGAGTGCTGGTGATGAGAAGCGATGGGGATCAGATTGAGGATCATGGGGATGTAGTACTCACTTTTCCTGTGCGGAGAAGGTCATGAAACCTCTTTCAGCACTGCAGCCAGGTTCTGCTGCACATTGAAATGGCATTCACCTCCTGTGCCACTTGCAGCCACACAGCTTTGGTCTGTTGGGGAGGCTTTTTCCTCCCTGAGGAAGGAAAGAGCAGCCTCCTTATTTGCTCTTGCTCCCTCCACCAGAGCTTGGAGGGAGGCCTCATCGAATCTGGGTGCACACTTTGGTCTGGTGATGGACATAGTTGCAGTAGGAATCCTTCAGAAGTATGTTGATAAAGTTGTAAGGCTGAAAAAGAACCAAGGCTGCTTGCAGGCCTTAAATCCAGCTGCACAGATGACATCATCGGAGGCGAGTTTCAGTATCAAAAGACTCATTGGGCCAGGGGTTCCCACACGCTGGAAATCAAGTGCCCAATTAGGGCAAAATCGCAGTTTTGTCCCGCCTCACATCGGAGGTGGGGTCCTGACACGCCGACCATCTGACATGCCCCCAGCCCGCCCCCAATGACAAAATCCAGCCCTATGTCTCAGGTCGCGATGGAGTCAATAATCCACAGAACTAGAACCTCACAAAAACGCACAATACAGATGTTGTAGGATAATAAGGATAGAAGATATAAGGAAGGCTAGAGAAAAAGCAAGGGCAATGAGAGGAGTGGGGTGGCCACCAGTTTATGGAAGTACAACAACCTTTGTTAAGAAGTAGCCCACGTAGATGGGAAAAATAAAAATTTTTAAAAAGTGATGTTGATACATGGACAGAAAGGAAAAGGCAAGTCCAGACAAGTCCAAGTGAGTCTGGGCTTGAAAGAAAACTGCTGGAGGAGTAGTACCATATAAGGTGCTGCAATAAGGGAACGGTAACAACTAGTAATCCAGAAGTCTGGACTAATGATCTGCAAGACATGAGTTCAAATCCCACCATTTAAATTCAGTTAATTAAATAAATCTGTAATTAAAACACTAGTATCAGTAATGGTAGCCATGAAACTACCAGATTATCACAAAAACCCATCTGTTGCACTAATGTCATTTAGGGAAGGAAATCTGCCGTCCTTACCTGGTCTGGCCCATATGTGACTCCAGACCCACAGTAATGTGGTTGACTTTTAACTGCCCTCTGAAATGGCCCAGCAAACCACTCAGTTGCCAGACGGACTGCTGCAGTTCAAGATGGCAGCTCACCACCACCTTCTCAAGGGCAATTAGGGATGGGCAATAAATACTGGCCTTGCCAGCGACGCCCACATCCCAAAGAATGAATAAAAAAAATAAGAAGATAGGACCAGTAGGAGTCAGAAAGGACTTTCTGCAACATTCACATTGGAAATGTATAAATAGCTTATACCCACTAACAATAGATGGTACAATGTAAGGAGTGCATATCTACATGTAATTGTACTCTGCATAACTACTGTTTGTGCTGAAGCAAGAATAAAAGTGTTGTAACCAGAACCAAAAGCTGACTTTGTTACTACTCAAGCGAACAGCGGGATCCTGAGTAACCACATCTACGGTAAGTATCTGCAGCTCGAGGAACTTCGGCTCAGAGTTGTTGAGCTGGAGTTCGAGCTGCAGACATTGCGATGCATCAGGGAGGGGGAGAGTTACCTGCACACCTTGCTCAGGAGGCAGTCACACACCTTAGGTTAAGTAGTACTTTAGAGTTAGTCAATGGTCAGGGACAGGAGGGTGTGACTGCGAGTCAGGAAGATATGAGGACCCAGAATATAATGATGGAGGAGCCTCAGTCCTTGACCTTACATAGAAACATAGAAACATAGAAGATAGGAGCAGGAGTAGGCCATTCGGCCCCTCGAGCCTGCTCCGCCATTCGATGAGATCATGGCTGATCATCCAAACTCAGTACCTTGTACCTGCCTTCTCCCCATATCCCTTGATACCTTTAGCTTTAAGAAATATATCTAACTCCTTCTTGAATATATTTAATGACTTGGCCTCAACTACCTTCTGTGGTAGAGAATTCCACAGGTTCACCACTCTCTGGGTGAAGAAATTCTTCCCCATTTCTGTCCTAAATGGCTTACCCCTTATCCTTAGATTATGACCCCTGGTTCTGGACTCTCCGACCATCGGGAACATTCTTCCTGCATCTAGTTTGTCCAGACCTGTCAGAATTTTATATGTTTCGATGAGATCCCCTCTCATTCTTCTATACTCCAGCGAGTATAAGCCCAATCGACCCAATCTCTCCTCATATGTCATTCCTGCCATCCCAGGTATCAGCCTTGTGAATCTTCACTGAACTCCTTCCATGGCAAGAACATCCTTCCTCAGGTAAGGCGACCAAAACTGCACACAGTACTCAAGGTGTGGTCTCACCAAGGCCCTGTACAACTGCAGCAGGACATCCCTGTTCCTATACTCAAACCCTTTCGCTATGAAGGCCAACATACCATTTGCCTTCTTCACCGCCTGCTGCACCTGCATGCTTACCTTCAGCGACTGGTGCACAAGGACACCCAGGTCTCCTTGCACTTCCCCTTCTCCCAATCTATTGCCATTCAGATAATAGTCTGCCTTTCTGTTTTTGACACAAAAGTGGATAACCTCGCATTTATCCACGTTATATTGCATCTGCCACGCTTCTGCCCACTCACCCAACCTGTCCAAATCATCCTGGAGTTTCTCGGTATCCTCCTCGCAGCACACACTCCCACCCAGCTTTGTGTCATCTGCAAACTTGGAGATATTACATTTAGTTCCCTTATCTAGATCATTAATGTATATTGTGAATAGCTGGGGTCCAAGGACCGATCCTTGCGGTACCCCACTAGTCACTGCTTGCCACTCGGAAAAAGACCCATTAATTCCTACTCTCTGCTTTCTGTCCGCCAACCAGTTCTCTATCCAAGTCAATACCTTGCCCCCATCCCATGTGCCTTAACTTTACACGCTAATCTCTTATGCAGGACCTTATCGAAAGCCTTTTGAAAGTCCAAATACACCACATCTACTGGTTCTCCCTGATCTATTTTCCCAGTTACATCCTCAAAAAATTCCAGTAGATTAGTCAAGCACGATTTACCTTTTGTAAATCCATGTTGACTTTGTCCGATCTTGTCACTGTTTTTCAAGTGCTCAGCTATTACATCCTTTATAATGGACTTTAGCATTTTCCCCACTATTGATGTCAGGCTTACGAGTCTGTAATTCCCCGCTTTCTCTCTACCACCCTTTTTGAATAGTGGGGTAACATTAGCTACCCTCCAATCCATGGGTACAGTTCCAGATTCCATCGAATGTTGGAAGATGATCAGCAATGCATCTACTATTTCTAGGGCCACTTCTTTAAGTACCCTAGGATGTAGATTATCAGGCCCTGGGGATTTATCGGCCTTCAATCCCGTCAATTTCCCGAACACCATTTCCCTGTAAATACTGATTTCTTTCAGTTCCTCCCTTTCATCAGACCGTATGTTCTCCAACATCTCTGGGAGGTTATTTGTGTCCTCCTTTGTGAAGACAGAACCAAAATATGCATTTAATTTGTCTGCCATTTCTTTGTTCCCCATTATAACTTCCCCTGCTTCTGACTGCAAGGGACCTACACTTGATTTCACTAATCTTTTTCTCTTCACATATCTATAAAAGCTCTTACAGTCAGTTTTTATGTTCCCAGCAAGCTTACTTTCATATTATATTTTCCCCTTCTTAATTAATCCCTTTGTCCTCCTTTGTTGAATCCTAAACTGCTCCCAATCCTCAGGGTTACCGCTTTTTCTGGCCAATTTATATGCCCTCTCCTTGGATCTTATGCTCTCTCTAATTTCCCTTGTTAGCCATGGTTGAGTCACCCTTTTTGTTTTATTCTTATGCCACACTGGGATAAACAAATTCTGTAGTTCATCCATGCAGTCTTTGAATGTTTGCCATTGCCTATCCACCGTCAACCCTTTGAGTGACATTCCCCAATCAATCCTACCCAATTCGCGCCTCATACCATCGTAGTTTCCTTTATTTAAATTCAGGACCCTAGTCTCTGATTCAACTACTTCACTCTCCATCCTAATGAAGAATTCTATCATATTATGATCACTCTGACCCAAGGGGCCTCGTACAACAAGATTGCTAATTAATCCTTTCTCGTTACATAATACCCAGTCTAAGATGGCCTGATCTCTGGTTGGTTCCTCAACATATTGTTCCAGAAAACCATCCCGTAAACATTGTAGGAATTCCTCCTCCACAGTATTGTTACTAATTTGGTTAGCCCAATCTATATGTAAATTAAAGTCACCCATGATGACTGCTGTGCCCTTACTGCATGCTTCTAATTTCCCTTTTAATGCCATCCCCAACCTCCGTATTACTGTTTGGAGGTCTATATACCAATCCCACTAACGTTTTCTGCCCCTTGTTATTTCTCAGTTCTACCCATACAGATTCCGCATCATCAGAGCTAATATCCTTCCTTTCAATTGTGTTAATCCCCTCTTTAACCAGCAATGCTACCCCACCTCCCTTTCTTTTTGCCTATCTTTCCTAAATATTGAATACCCCTGGATGTTGAGTTCCCAGCCTTGGCCACCCTAGAGCCATGTTTCTGTAATCCCAATCAAATCGTATTCATTTACCTCTATTTGCGGAGCTAATTCATCCACCTTGTTCCGAATGCTCCTTGCATTAAGACACAAAGGGGTAGAAATTAGGTCGCGCCCCATTTGGGGCGCAAATATCGTCCGGACGCAAATATTAGCGCCTGGCGCTAATTATCGGCACTGACAGGAAACTTCACTTTTACCGCCCCGGGAGGTGAGTGGAGCGCTAAAGTAGGCGCTGCACACCTCTCTTAAGGCGCAAAGGCCAAGGAGTGAGGCGCTAACTCAGCGCACGAGCGCAGCGCAGCTGCTGCCAGTTAGCGAGGGAACACAGACACAATGGCGCCGGACACTTCTTAAAGCGGGGGGGGCCACTTGCTCCCCAGCCACACCCTGCTCATTGCAGCCTTGAATCTCAGCCTGGAGAGACCTGTAATCCATTTTGCTGCCAAGCATGGAGAGGGTGAGAGAACGCGCTCATCGCTTCACCGAGCGGGCCTTGGATGCTCTGGTTGACGCAGTGGAGCGCAGACGATGCATGCTGTTCCCGGAGAGTGGCAGGAGGCCTTTGCCACGCGAGTTCAGAAGAGTGTGGAGGGAGGTGGCTCAGAGCGTCTCCTCCAGGAGCATGGTGCCCAGGACCCATGTTCAATGCCGCAAAAAGTTCAACGACCTCACTCGGGTCGTCAGGGTGAGTGGCTTTTTCTCAATACCTCTCCATCCCTCCATCTCAACCTCACTCTATGGCCAGAGGGTCTTAAAACCCCAATGCACAACACTCATCCAACACCTATGGCCCTTTCATCAAACACACACACACATTCTACACTTTGCATACAGTAAGGGCTATTCACCTATGGGAGGCACATCAGGCAAGACCATGGCTGTATATTGTAAGGGCTATTCACCTATGGGAGGCACATCAGGCAAGACCATGGCTGTATATTTACTCAGATGCTGTCCTTTTTCTTGCAGGCTAAGCTGGCTCATAATTGGAGACAGCAGCAACGGACGGGTGGAGGGCAGCTTCAGCTGCAACCCCTCAGCGATCTGGAGGAGCGCGTCCACAGGATTGTGGCAAGCCGGGTGATCGGTCCCGTCGCCACTGGAGACGCCGACCCCGTTGTGGACAGCAATGGTAAGGTCATCACCTTTTTGTCCTCTGTCCTTCCACTTGTCCCTCACAATACCAGCCTTTGACACTTTCAATCCAACTTGCTAACTCGCTGCACTTATTCCTCCCTTACTGCCACCCTGTCCTCACGCTAAAGCCACTCTTGTACCTCCCTGCTTTCAGATGGTGATTCACCAGCTGAGGAGACGGGCCCTCAAGCTGCCACTGGGAGTGATGCTGCAGCCGAGGAGGAAGAGGAAGCCGGAGCATCAGTGCCACCCTCTCCCGAGGAAGCCCATGCCCACACTGGGAACACGCCTTCCCCGGAGGGGAGCAGGGGGGAAGGGGCTGATGATGGTGAAGCTCCAGGACCCAGCGGGCTGCAGCAACGCCATGGGGGGGGGGTAGGGAAGAACGGGGGCCTTCTCCCCAGAGGGAGAGTATGCCAGACACTCCTACTGCAATGGACGCAGAGGAGGAGCGGCTGATTGCAGAAATGAACAGCCAGGCGGTGGGCATGCACACTGAGCTCATGGGTGCAGTGGGAAGGGTGCCCGAATGCATTGAGTCACTGGCAAGGAGTGTGGAGCACTTCGCTGTAGCACAGGCGGATGCCACACTAACGCTTAGTGCTGCAATTCAGTCACTGGCTGCCGTGATCCCACCTCTGACTGCTCTCATACAGACTCAGATGGAGGCCACGCGAGCACAGACTGCTGCCAACCTCGATGGTTCGTGCACATGTCCCCGGGGCTGTCACCGCGCCGCAGCAGGCCAGCAATCTGTTCTCCGGCAGATTGCTCCGGATGCTGAAGTGCTGCCCCGTGGGAGTGCCAGTGTGTCGAGCGAGCAGGGAGTTGCTGGCCTCTCTCATGATGACAGCATTCCTGCTGCCAACACTGTCACTTCTCCACTGCACTTGCCACCGCCTGTAGGACAGACTGCTGCCGCCCATGCAGAGTTGGTGCAGTCTGCAGCCGGGCCCTCCAGGCCCAGAAGTGGTCGAGGCCGTCCTTCAGGGGCATCTGCAGTGTCAGGGTCTGACGAGCAGCAGCCTTCCACCAGCCTTGCTGCAGCCACTGAGGTCCCATTACGGAGGAGCAGCAGGGTTGGAAGGGGGGAAGTGCGCAAGGGAAGGAGATCACCCTCGAAGGGCAAAAAGTAGGAGGTGTGCCAAAATGCTGGTCATTTTTTTATTAAAGGCCGAGGGTCGTGGTCCAACTTTTGTTTAGTGTTTTGGACATTATCTCCAGGTTGTGAGAACCAGTTATGTTATTGACTGTTTTTTTGTGTTTATTTCTATGAGTTTGTCATGAGGAATTGACACACACAGAGTTTGTAAAATAAATAAGTTTCTGTTTTCAAAATATACATGGCTGGTGCTTGGAATTATTGGTGCCTTGGCCGGCTTAGGGGTTGCGTGCTGGGTTGATTAGTGTTTGTAGCAATGGCAGGGGCCCTAGAAGCGGCTTGCTATTAGTCGTTGACGGACGGCCCTTGCAGTTTGACCATTGTGGGCCGCCCTCCCGCCTTGGTGCTGCTGATGATCATCGTCCTCATCCTCTTCCTCCTCCTCCTCTGGTGGTGCTACAAGGCCTGGTGGCATTGGCTGGGTCCTGAGGATTGCCATGTTGTGCAACATGCAGCACACGACTACGAAGTTCGAAACTTGCTCAGGCGAGTACTGCAGGGCTCCTCCGGAATGGTCCAGACAGCGGAACCGTTGTTTCAGCACGCCGATTGTGCGCTCAATAATGTTCCTGGTTGCTTGATGGCTTTCATTGTACCGCAGCTCAGCAGGGGTGTTTGGCGTACGGAGCGGTGTCATCAGACAGGTGCTCAATGCGTACCCCTTGTCCCCCAGAAGCCAACCAACTGGCTGATGCGGTGCCTCGAAAACTTCTGCCACAGTAGTCTGGCGCAGGATGAAAGCATCGTGGCAGCTGCCCGGATAGTGGGCATTGACAGCGAGTATCACCTGTCTGTGGTCACAGACCAACTGCACATTCAAGGAATGGAACCCCTTCCTGTTCCTGAATTCCTCTGCATTCTCTCGCGGAGCACGCAAAGCCACATGCGTGCAGTCAATGGCGCCCTGCACCATGGGGAAGCCCGCTACCCTCGCAAAGCCCAGAGCACGGTCACGCTGCTTGTCTGGGGTCATAGGGAAAGAGATGAAGTCTCGTCTCCTTTTGAAGAGGGCATTGGTGACCTGACGGATGCAGCGATGCACCGCAAACTGGGAGATATTGGCGAGGTCCCCAGCAGCAGCTTGGAATGAGCCAGTGGCGTAGAAGTTCAAAGCCACTGTGACCTTCACTGCCACCGACAGAGACGTCCTGGACCTCAGCTGAGGCTGCAGATCTGGCTGCAGCAGGTGGCAGAGCTCAGTGACCACCTCCTTGCTGAATCGCAGCCTCCGCAAACACAGCTCCTCGGACATATGGATGTAGGAGAGCTGTTCACGATATACCCTGGGAGGGTAAGCTCTCCTGTACATGCGCCTGATGGCCCTCCTCCGTCTGGCCATCATTGCCACTCTCTGTCTGCGTCTCTGTATCCTCCGATTCAGCTGGAGCAGGACGACGCCCCCAATCATTGCAGCCCCCATATTCTCTTTGCCAGAAAAGTAATGAGGTACAGCAACTAAAGTAGCAACAAAGTTAGGATGAATAGGCAAAACTACCTCACAAAGCGTTGAGTCAATGTAGAAGTCTCTCTCTCTCTCTCCCCGAATCTCTCTCTCTCTCTCAGAATGAGTGGTGCATAAATGTCGACCACAGAAAAAGACAGGAAGAGGCCCCCTTTAAATAGCGCCCCCCCCAGCCCCACACCGATTGATAACGTTCCAGTCTTCCGGTCGTTGGAAGCGCCAGGCGGTAAGGCAGGGGGCGCCACTCAATTTCCGCTACGGGGCGCCCCAAGGGCGTTGCACCATGGAATGACGTCACAATCTGCGCGCGCAGGTGGTCGCAGCGGTAAGTTTTAGCGCCGCCGCACAATCTCAAGTTAAGTTCTCGAGCGGCGCAAACAGCGCTGCGCCCGGGCGTTAGCGGCTTAACGCCCCATTAGCGCCCTCTTAAGGCGCTAACGGGAGGCGCAACCAAGTGAATTTTTACCCCAAAGCCTTCAAGCTTGTTTTTTTAATGCTCTCAGACCTATATGAATTATTATTTACTGTGACCATGTTTGATTTAAACTATTGAGTTCTTTGCCTTCTACTTTTGTTTGTCTCCTTCCTGTCTTTTGCTTTTATCCTTGTTTCCCTTTCCTCTGTCTCCCTGCTCAGGTTCCCAACCCCCTGCCACTTTAGTTTAAACCATCCCCAACAGCACTAGCAAACACTCCCCCTAGGACATCGGTCCCGGCCCTGCCCAGGTGCAGACCGTCCCGTTTGTACTGGTCCCACCTCCCCCAGAACCGGTTCCAATGTCCAAGGAATTTGAATCCCTCCCCCTTGCACCATTCCTCTAGCCACGTATTCATTTGAAATATCCTCCTATTTCTACTCTGACTAACACGTGGCACTGGTAGCAATCCTGAGATTACTACCTTTGAGGTCCTATTTTTTAATTTACCTCCTAACTCCCTATATTCTGCTTTTAGGACCTCATCCCGTTTTTTACCTATATCGTTGATGCCTATGTGCACCACGACAACTGGCTGTTCGCCCTTCCCCTCCAAAATGTTCTGTAGCCGCTCTGAGATGTCCTTGACCCTTGCACCAGGGAGGCAGCACACCATCCTGGAGTTTCGTTTGCGGCCGCAGAAACACCTATCTATTCCCCTTACAATTGAATCCCCTGTCACTATAGCTCTTCCACACTTTTTCCTCCCAGCCTGTGCAGCAGAGCCACCCATGGTGCCAGGAAGTTGGCTGCTGCTGCCTTCCCCTGATAAGTCATCCACCCCAACAGCATCCAAGTGGTATATCTGTTTGAGAGGGGGATGGCCACAGGGGACCCCTGCACTACCTGCCTGCACCTCTTACTCTGCCTGGTGGTCACCCATTCACTTCCTGCCTGTACACCCTTTACCTGCGGTGTGACCAACTCACTAAACGTGTTATCCACGACGTTCTCAGCGTCGCAAATGCTCCAATCTGCATCGATCCGCTGCTCCAGCGCCGCAATGCGGTCCATCAGTAGCTGCAGCTGGATACACTTCCCACACACATGGTCATCAGGGACACAGGAAGCATCCCTGATTTCCCACATATAGCTGGAGGAGCATATCACGGGGCGGAGCTCTCCTGCCATGACTTACCCTTTAATTAATTAATTAAAATTAAAATAAATGAATCCCACCAATTTCACTTCAATTAAATGATATACTCAAGGGCCCTTGTTTAACAGCAGTCCCCGCTACACCACAGAGACTCTAGAAACTATAAACCACAGAATTTAAGTATGGAAAAAAGGAGAAAGAGAGAAATACTCACCAGCCAATCACTTACCTGCTTTCTGGTGACGTCACACTTCGATTACTTTTTCCTTCTGTCTCCCGCTCTGAGATTGGTAAACCTACCTGTTCCTCGGGCTCGCCTTTATACCCTGCCGCCGCCGCTCCTCCTAGGTCCGCACCGCCGCTGCTGTGGGCCTACCTGCTCCTTGGGCTCGCCTTTATACCCTGCCGCCGCCGCTCCTCCTAGGTCCGCACCGCCGCTGCTGTGGGCCTACCTGGTCCTCGGGCTCGCCTTTATACTCTGCCCTGCTCCTTGGGCTCGCTTTTATACTCTGACGCTGCCACACCTCCTAGGTCCAACAGGTACGAGGTACGTGCTGCCTGTATGGATGATAACAAGGACTGCTGGGAGGATGGGCAAACTGACCACAGCACCATGGTACAGGAGGCCATTCAAGTGGGGGGAGTAAAAAGGAATGTGGTAGTGGTAGGTGACAGTATAGTCAGGGGGATAGATACAGTTCTCTGCAGCTGCAACAGGGAGTACCGCAGGCTGTGTTGCCTGCCAGGGTGAAAGACATCTCCTTGCGGCTGGAGAAGAACTTGGAGTGGGAAGGGGAGGATCCAGTTGTCGTGGTCCATGTAGGAACCAACGACAAAGGTAGAACTAGGAATGAGGTTCTGCTGAGAGAGTTTGAGGAGTTAGGGTCCAAATTAAAAAGTAGAACCTCAAAGGTAATAATCTCTGGATTATTACCTGAGCCACGCGCCAATTGGCATAGGGATAAGCAGATTAGAGAGTTAATTGCATGGCAGAAAGAGTGGTGTGGGAGGCAGGGGTTTCGCTTCATGGGCCACTGGTACCAGTACTGGGGAAAGAGGGAGCTGTTCCGTTGGGACGGGCTCCACTTAAAGTGGGCTGGAACCAGTGTCCTGGCGAATCGAATAACTAGGGCAGTAGACAGGGCGTTAAACTAATGAAGGGGGGTGGGAGGATTCAGGAAAGAGTAGATTTAAAAACAGCAAGGGAAATGTGAAGGCTCTGGAGCAGAGCAGAGTTTTGTGTAAAAATAAGCAGAGTGGGTCAGGAAGGGACAGAGAGAGTAACAGAGGTAATAGGGCATCACTGACTAAAGTGACATCAGGGAAAAATAGAAAAAATTCAAAGCTAAAGGCACTATATCTGAATGCATGAAGCATTTGCAAATAAATAGATTAATTAATAATGCAGATAAAAATTAATAGGTTTGATCTAATAGCCATTACGTAGACATGGTTGCAAAGTGACCAAGGTTGGGAACTAAATATTTCAGGATACTTAACTTTTGGAAGAGATAGGCAAAATGGAAAAGGAGGTGGGGTAGCCCTGATAATAAAGGATGGGATAAATACAGTGTAGAGAAAGGATCGTAGCTCGGAAAATCAAGAAGTAGAATCAGTTTGGGTGGAGCTAAGAAACAGCAAGGGGCAGAAAACATTGGTGGGAGTTGTTTATAGGCCCCCAAACAGTAGTTGTAATGTAGGGCAGAGTATAAATCAGGAAATTAGAGGCGCATGTAACAAGGGTAATACAGTAATCATGGGGGACTTTAATCTGCATATAGACTGGGCAAACCAAATCTGCAGTAATAGTGTGGAGGACGAATTCATGGAATGTATACAAGCTAGTTTTCTGGATCAGTATGTTGAGGAACCAACTAGGGAACAGGTTATTTTAGATCTAGTATTGTGCAATGAGAAAGGGTTAATTAATAACCTTGTAGTAAAGGGGCCCTTAGGGAAGAGTGACCATAATATGGTAGAATTTTATATTGAGTTTGAAAGTGATTTAGTTAAGTCAGAAACTAGGTTCTTAAATCTAAACATAGCAAATTACGTAGGTATGAGGGGCAAGTTGGCTAAGGTAGATTGGGAAACTACATTAAAAGGTATGATGGTAGACGTGCAATGGCTAGCATTTAAAGAATGAATACATAATTTACAACAAATATACATTCCTTTAAAGCACAAAAATCTGTGTAAACAAATGTGAGGTCATTCACTTTGGACCTAAAAAGGATAGAACAGGGTACTTTCTAAATGGTAAAAAGCTAAAAACAGTGGATGTCCAAAGAGACTTGGGGGTTCAGGTACATAGTTCATTAAAATGTCATGAACAGGTACAGAAAAGAATCAAAAAGCCTAATGGAATGCTGGCCTTTATATCTAGAGGTCGAGAGTACAAAGGGGCAGAAGTTATGCTGCAGCTATACAAAACCCTGGTTAGGCCACACCTGGAGTACTGCGAGCAGTTCTGGGCACCACATCTTAGGAAGGATATATTGGCCTTGGAGGGAGTGCAGCGTAGGTTTACCAGAATGATACCTGGACTTCAAGGGTTAAATTACGAGGAGAGATTACACAAATTAGGGTTATATTCCCTAGAATTTAGAAGATTAAGGGGTGATCTGATCGAAGTTTTCAGGATATTATGGGGAACAGATAGGGTAGATAGAGATAAACTATTTCTGCCGGTTGGGGATTCTAGGACTAGGGGGCATAGTCTAAAAATTGGAGCCAAACCTTTCAGGAGTGAAATTAGGAAACACTTCTACACACAAAGGGTGGTAGAAGTTTGGAACTCTCTTCCCTAAATGGCAATTGATGCTAGATCAATTGTTAATTTTAAATCAGAGATTGATAGCTTTTTGTTAACCAAAGGTATTAAGAGATGGGCCAAAGGCAGGTATATGGAGTTAGATCACAGATCAGCCATGATCTCATCGAATGGTGGAACAGGCTCGAGGGGCTGAATGGCCTACTCCTGTTCCGATGTTCCTAAAAATCCCACAGGAAAATTGGTCCAACCGTGGCTAACAAGAGAATTTAAAGATAGTACTAGCTCAAAGGAAGAGGTTTATAATGTTGCCAAAAAGAATGGTAAGCCTGAGGATTGGGAGGATTTTAGAATTCAGCAAAGGAGGACCAAGAAATTGATAAGGAAAGAGAAACAAGAATATGAGAGTAAATTAGCAAGAGACATAAAAACAGATTGTAAACGTTTCTATAGGTATGTAATTAGGGAGAGATTAGTGAACGTAAACGTGGGCCCATTAAAGGCAGAGACAGGAGAAATTATAATGGGCAATGAGGAAATGGCAGAGACATTAAACAAATACTATAGTGCTGGATTTTACCAGCCCTGGGGAGGTGGGTTTGGAGGTGGGACTGCTGGGAAAATGGGAAAAATTGGAAGCAGGTCCCAACCCTGCTCCCAACCCGCCTCCGAACCATCTTCCTGGGAGGCGGGTCCCCGACTCGCGCAGGGACCCGTCTCCTAGCGGCGGGAAGGGGATTAGAGTCAATTAACTGCCTGTTAACAGATAGTTAACAGGCAGTTAAGAGGCTTTTCACCATTTTCCGGCTGCTGATGCGGCCTTCCCGATGGCGGGAAACCCCGCCAGGGTCGGCGAGACAAACTGTGGGTCTGCTGCAGTGTAAGTGTGCAAATGACAGCTGCAGAGGCAGTGTGATGGGTGCAATGGTGCACAGGTAAGTATGACAGGTGAGAGATTGTAGTGAGAAATATTTTTATTCTGTTTATATGTATCTGCAGGTGATAAGATTTGATGTTTCTGTGAAGCCTCATCTGATCGGGAGAATTGACAGATGGCTTTTGCAATCTCACATGCAGCTGCCATCTGTTTTCTCCTAAGGAGAGAGTCATTGGTGAGCCTAGGTGCAAGGGCTCACCTTTGGGCAGTGATTGTCAGTGTTTGACAGCACCTCAATGCTGTCAAACACTGACAATTCATCTGTCAAAAAATTATGGGGCCTGTCCCTTTAAGAAAGCCGGCTGATGAAGCGTCATGCACTGACGTCATCTGACACCAGCTTTCCCTTAATTGGCCGGCAAGCCCGCAGGGCGGGCTTAACAAGGCCAATCAAGGGAAAATAACGCCTATTCGTCAGAACGTCGCTGGGGGCGGGACTAGAACCCGGAAACCAGCAGTCCCGCCCCCAACGCGCCTCCTCAGGTAAGGTCGCGGCCTTTGTATCTGTCTTCACGATAAAAGACACAAAAAACATTCCGTAAGTAATGGGGAACCAAGTGTCTAGAAAGAATGAGGATCTTAAAGAAATCAATATAAGTAAAGACGTAGCACTGGAGAAATTAATGGGACTAAGTGGCGACAAATCCCCGGGACCTGATGACCTACATCCTAGGATTTTAAAAGAGGTGGCTGCAGAGATAGTGGATTCACTGGTATTAATCTTCCAGAATTCCCTAGATTCTAGAACAGTCCCCAAGGATTGGAAGCTAGCAAACATAACCCCGCTATTTAAGAAAGGAGGAAGAGAAAAAATGGGGAACTTCAAAAAGCATTCGATAAGGTGCCACACAAGAGGCTATTACACAAAGGTAGGACTCATGGGGTTGGGGGTAATATATTAGCATGGATTGAGGATTGGTTAATGGACAGAAATCAGAGAGTAGGAATAAACGGGACTTTTTCGGGTTGGCAGGCTGTAACTAGTGGGGTACCGCAAGGATCAGTGCTTGGGCCTCAGCTATTTACAATCTATATTAATGACTTAGATGAAGGGACTGAATGTAACGTATCCAAGTTTGCTGATGATACAAAGTAGGTGGGAAAGTAAGCTGGGAGGAGGATGCAAAGAGGCTGCAGAGAGATATAGGGCTGGATTTTGCCAGCCCTGGGGAGGCGGGACTGCTGGGAAAATGGCAGAATTTGGGGGCGGGTGCCCAACCCGCCTCTGGGCCATCTTGCCAGGAGGCTGGTAGCCGTCCCGTACCGGGTCCCGTCTCCTTGGAGGCGGGAAGGGATTACAGCCACTTAACTGCCTGTTAACAGGTAGTTAACAAGCAGATAAGAGGATTATCCCCATTTTGCCCTCACAAGTGCGGGCTTCCTGAAGGCTCCGAAACCCACCAGGGTCACCGAGGCGAGTAGTGGGTCTGCGGGGGTCGGAGGGGTGCAAAAGTGCGCTGTGCAGGTAAGTGATGGGTGCAAGTGTGGAGAGGTGAGTATGTGAGGTAAGTGGAAAGTGTTAGAAAAAGTGTACTTACCTGCAGGCTTCAATCAGTGGGGATGCGGAGAGTCTCGCACATCCGCGGCAGAGATGACAGATGGCCGTTGCATTCTCCAATGCAGCAACAGTCTAATTTCTGCAAAAGAGGTTTGATGAGGTCTTGAATTCAAGAACTCATCAAACTGCAGAGAATGTCAGTGTTTGACAGCTTCACAGAGCTGTCAAACGATGACAATTCATCTGTCAAAAATTTTTGATAGATGAAACGTCATACGTTGACGTTCACTGGAACCGGCTTTCCCTTAATTGGCCTGCTAAACCCACTGGGTGGGCTTAACAAGGTCAATCAAGGAAAAATAGCGTGGGCTGGCCAGAAGTTGATGGAGGCGGGACTGAAACCCAACAAGTAGGAGTCCCGCCTCCAAAAGCTCCCCATTGGCAAAATCCAGCCCATAGACAGGTTGACTGGGCAAGAACATGGAAAATGGAATACAATGTGGGGAAGTGTGAAGTTATCCACTTTGGTAGGAAAAACAAAAAAGCAGAATATTTTTTGAATGGTGATAGACTGGGAAATGTTTGCATTCAGAGGGACTTGGGTGTCCTTGTACATGAATCACAGAATGTTAACATGCAGGTACAGCAAGCAGTTAGGAAAGCAAATGGTATGTTAGCTTTTGTTGCAAAGGGATTAGAGTATAAGAGTAATCAAGTCTTACTACAATTATACAGGGCATTGGTAAGGCCACACCTGGAGTGCTGTGTACAGTTCTGGTCTCCTTACCTAAGGAAAGACATGCTTGCCTTAGAGGCCGTGCAACAAATGTTCACTAGACTGGTTCCGGGGATGAGGGAATTGCCCTATGAGGAGAGATTGAGTAGACTAGGCCTATATTCCCTAGAGTTTAGAAGAATGAGAGGTGATCTAATTGAAACATATAAAATTCTTAACGGTTTGACGGGGTTAATGCTGAGAAAATGTTTCCCCTGGCTGAACCCTGAATCTAGAACACAGGGTCACAGTCTCAGAATAAGGGCTTGGCCATTTAGGACTGAGATGAGGAGAAATTTCCTCACTCAAATGGTTGTGAATCTTTGGAATTCTCTACCCCAGAGAGCTGTGGATGCTCATCATTGAGTATATTCAAGACAGAGTTCGATAAATTGTTGGGAACTAAGGGAATTAAGGGATGTGGGGATAGTGTGGGAAGGTGGCGTTGAGGTAGAAGATCAGCCATGATCTTGTTGAATGGTGGAGCAGGCTCGAAGGGCCAAATGGCCTACTCCAGCTCCTATTTCTTATGTTCTCTGCTTTAAATGTTTATCTACTTTTCCATTAAAAGATACAATGGCCTCTGTCTCAATTATTCTAGCTTGAAAAGAAGGAATATTAAAAGTTATGGGGAGCTTGCAGAAAAGTGGGTGCAATTACTATGCAACTTATCAGGACAAAATATAGCATAGTCAAATGTGAATTGTGATGTGTCATATTCTTTAATTATGGGAAATATACTAATGGTTCTAGTAAACACAGTTTTATTTACTTCAGTTGCAGAATGTTCTGTTTAATTAAGGCCCTGAGTTTTGTTATTTATATGACCTATTAAGTGACTCATGGGTGTAATTGCTTGTGTGATGAAATGTTTCCCCCATGAATCATTAAATAACTCATATTTGAAAAAATGTTTATGGGATATTTATGTGATTATAATTGTAACCAAACACCAGAAAATCTGTAACTGGATTATATAAAGCCTTGTATAGTCAGCCTATTAGACTGACAGAGACAGTTGCTTGTAGTTTTGTGGCTGTGATTACTGGGGCTCTGAGCCGTCAGTCCTACAATCAAGTCACTGGCCCTGAAATTCTATGGTCTTCCAGCCCATTCCTGCTGTAGCTTCAGCAGGAGCATACAGGAATGACCAGAAACTAGGCTGGGATCCAGATACCGGGTCTCACCTAAATGCTGGCTTGCTGAGCCAAGTCCCGCTCACCTATCACTCCTGTCCATGTTGACCTAGTTTGGCTCCCGGACCTCCAAAACCTTCAATATAATATTTTAATCCTTGTGTCTAATTCCGTTCATGGCCTCGTTTCTCCCTACCTCTGTAACCTCCTCCAGCCCTACAGCCCCACAGAGTTCTCTGTTCTTCCGACTCTGGCCTCTTGTGGATCCCTCTCTACCTTTGCCTCACTACTGACAGGCATCCCTACATCCATCTATGTTCCAAGCTCTGGAATTCTCTCCCTAAAATCCCTCCACCTCTCTGCTTCCTTCTCTTCCTTTAAGACCTTCCTTAAAACCCACCTCTCCCCTCCTAAATCTCTTTCTTTCGCTTGGCATCCATTTTTTGTACAATCACAACTCTGTGAAGCACCTTGAGACGTTTTTCAACACGCCATGTAAAGGCAAGTTGTTCTTGTTGCTGAAGCTGCAGTTCATCAGATTGATTGATATGAACAGAGTGACATTATTGCATGATGCAAGTCGTTGTCTGCTACCTGGTTAAGCCTCCATATTAGCATGCAAAAAAAGCAAGCTCCGGAAATGCAGCAGAACTCAAGCCCCAGGCTCCAGAAAGTATTAAGGGTGGGGTCTATGCAGGAATCCATTGTTGCAGACATTTTGAACACATAAAAGGCAACTCTATGGGTAACTTTAGTGATTTTACTGGGAAATATTTAATTTTATGGGGCCGGTTTTGTCCCCATTTTCGGGCGGGAATGGGATGGTTATAGGCTGAAAACTAACAGTGCTGAATTTACCAGGCTAATCTCGCCTATGTCAGGCCTGCCATGATTTTGCAGCAGTCTGGGAAACAGGGGAGGAGCCTACTTAAATATGCAAATCAGGCTCTTACACCATCAGTAAGACCACAATCCAATTTTGATGTTCTACTGGGTCGCTGGAGGCCACTCAGAAAGCCCCCCAAAAAAGCACTTTGGATTGATTTCTGTGGGGCAAGGAGGAGCATGAATCTTCCCACCCATTGCTGGTCTCACTTTATATTGTGACTTCAGGCTCGGCTCTGTGGAGAAGCTGCCGGAATTCCTGCCCCTTCCCCTCTCCGCTATTGGCAAATTGCCGGTCAGCGCTCATACAGTGCTGGCAGCTCACCGTTATTATTCAGATGAGGCCTGACCATGAAAGTGGTCACAACACTTGTCTCTCACCAGACAGAATTGGACGCACAAACATTTACCCCTGCATGGTTATTATGCTAGACATTCACTTTTGATACTCACTTCACAGATTACAAAGAAAGCAAGACTGCAGCTGAGAGTATATTCAAAGAAGATTTTCTGGCAATTTTTCTCTTTGCTACTTGTTTATCCATATCTTGTTACTGTTTGCTTTGATTGATATATGTTGTTCTTCTTTTCTGTTGCTTGTTATTTCTTCATTTGTAATTTTAGTACCTTATTGTTTGTGATTCGTTTGTGATGTTCTGAGATCATGAAAGGCACAAGTTTTTTCTTTCTTTTTCTTTACTGTATACTTGCCGATTGATGCTTTCCTACCTTTTCAGTAATATTTCAAGCAATTAACATCACTCAGTTAAGTGATTTATTGCTTTTTTTCTGAACCTCATATCTGAGCCAAGCAAGTGTGACAGGCGCTGTACTTGTGTGACAGACAATGGTTCCATACATTACAGACACACACTAGAGGCAATTGTATACAGTTCTAACTTCAGTTCTAATTCTTATTGTTTGGTAATTATGCAGACTGGATACTACAGATTTAGATGAAGGGATAACTAATATGTAAAGCCCTATTATCTGGAGTCTGCTGTGAGTTACTGAAGGAAAGTGTTAAATGAACCATAAAGAACAGAATAATTTGGTAGAATACTAAGGGTAAATTTAATGATTTTACATTTCCTTAATGGTCAGAAAATCTTGCAGGGCTTGCTGACTTCCACATCTGAATTCACTATGTGCACTGCTGGTGAGCATTAATTTGTAAAATTGCTTCTTAAGAGTTCATAATTGATCATTTATTGTGAGTCCTAATCCATACCAAGACAATGTCCAATAGAGAAATTAAAAGAGATCTTATTCATACTGGACTTCCCATATGAATAGGAATATGGAATTCATTTGGAAGTGCAGCAAAGAAAAGAGAAAAATATTAAGACAGTTGATAATTAAAATTTTAAATGTAGAGGCGGGCATGTGTTTGTATATAGGGACTTGAGAACATGCAAAAATGAACTTAACTAAAACTGTAATGATGCCATTTTAGTCTTTAAAACTGGATATCAGATGCATGGCTAGTTCTTGGAATTTAAACAAAATTATGTTCTAATATTCAGAGGGACTCAGTCTCATTTCGCTTTAAGCCCTGAGACTATTACAATGGTCACTGTTCAGCTTGTTACTTGCAACAGTTAATTCCAGTAAAGCTTTCAATAATACATCTCAACCTAAGACTACATTACACATGAGTTTATTACCATTGGATTGAAATCATTGTACGGATTCAATAATGGTGCATTATTATTTTTGTATGAAATTTTTGCAGTTGTTATTTTAACAAAAGCTTTAAAATAAGTGAATTAAAAGGGACAGAAAAATATCACACTGATTGATTCCAACCCAAAAATTCGTCAACTCAGTTTAGGTGATTTGTTTCAGCTTAACAAATTCAACACAAGTGAAAATCATGTTCAAAGCAAATGATTAACCCTTTGCTTGAAAATAATAAGGAAGTGAAATTTGATTAGGCCCGAAAGCGGGCGCGGGCGCAGGGAGTGCGAAGCACGATCTGCCTTCGCCCATTCAAAGTGGTGCAGGCAGCATGCAAAAGTCGTGCTGCCTGCTCATTTACATGATTAGAGAACTGAGCTCAGCGCTAAGCGTGCTACTAGTTAGCTTAGCGCTCAAGAGGGGGGCCAATATCATGTTCAGTCTACTGCCCAATTAAATTTTGCCTAGGCTCTCTGGACTTCTGAAAGTGGAGGTGCTTTGTTGAAGAAGAAACTCACTGTCACTCTGCATGCAGCCATGGCTCAACAGGGAAGAGAAAGGGCAAGGAGATTACCTGACGCAGCACTGGAGGCCTTGGTCATGGGGGTACACAGAAGAAGACAGGTCCTCTACCCGCAGGGGGACAGGAGGCATTCTGGGAAGCATGCCCGGAGGCAGTGGGAGGAGATAGCAGAAGCCGTCGGTGCCACATGTGAAAGAAAGAAAGACTTGCATTTATATAGCGCCTTTCATGACCACCGGACGTCCCAAAGCTCTTTACAGCCAATTAAGTACTTTTGAAGTATAGTTACTGTTGTAATAAGAACATAGAACTAGGAGCAGGAGTAGGCCATTCAGCCCCTCGAACCTGCTCCGCCATTCAATAAGATCATGGCTGATCTTCTACCTCAACTCCACTTTCCTGCACTATTCCCATATCCCTTGATTCCCTTAATATCCAAAAATCTATCGATCTCTGTCTTGAATATACTCAATGACTGAGCCTCCACAGCCCTCTGGGGTAGAGAATTCCAAAGATTCACCACCCTCTAAGTGAAGAAATTTCTCCTCATCTCAGTCCTAAATGGCCGACCCCTTATTCAGAGACTGTGACCCTTGGTTCTAGACTCCCCAGCCAGGGGAAACATCCTTCCTGTATCTACCCTGTCAAACCCTGTAAAGATTTTGTATGTTTCAATGAGATCACCTCTCATTCTTCTAAATTCTAGAGAATATAGGCCTAGTCTACTCAATCTCTCCTTTAAGGACAATCCCCCCATCCCAGGAATCAGTCTGGTGAACCTTCGTTGCACTCCCTCTATGGCAAGTATATCTTTCCTTTGGTAAGGAGACCAAAATTGTATACAATACTCCAGGTGTGGTCACACAAGGCCCCTATATAATTGCAGTAAGACATCTTTACTCTTCTACTCAAATCCTCTTGTAATAAAGGCCAACATACCATTTGCTTTCTTAATTGCTTGCTGTACCTGCATATTAACTTTCAGTGATTTGTGTAAAAGGACACCCAGGTCCTTCTGAACACCAACATTTCCCAATCTCTCACCATTTAAAAAATACTCTGCTTTTTTATTTTTCCTACCAAAGTGGATAACTTCACATTTCTCCACATTATATTCCATTTGCCATGTTCTTGCCCACTCACTTAGCCTGTCTATATCCTCCTGAATCCTCCTTGCATCCTGTTCACAACTTACATTCCCACCCAGCTTTGTATCATCAGCAAACTTGGATATATTACATTTGGTCCCCTCATCCAAATTATTGATATAGATTGTGAATAGCTGAGGCCCAAGCACTGATCCTTGTGGTACCCCGCTAGTTACAGCCTGCCAACCCAAAAATGACCTGTTTATTCCTACTCTCTGTTTTCTGTCCGTTAACCAATCCTCAATCCATGCTAGTATATTACCCCCAATCCCTTGAGCCCTAATTTTGTTTAATAACCTCTTGTGTCAAACACGATTTCCCTTTCATAAATCTGTGTTGACCCTGCCCAATCCTATTATTATTTTCTAAGTGCCTTGTTACCACGTCCTTAATAATAGATTCTAGCATTTTCGCTACGACTGATGTCAGGCTAACTGGTCTGTAGTTCCCCGTTTTCTCTCTCCCTCCTTTCTTAAATAGTGGGGTTACATTTGCTACCTTCCAATCCGCGGAAACCGGTCTAGAATCTATGGAATTTTGGAAGATGACAACCAATGCATCCACTATCTCTATAGCTACCTGTTTCAAACCCTAGGATGTAGGCCATCAGGGCTAGGGGATTTATCAGCTTTCAGTCTCATTAATTTCTCCAGTACTATTTTTTTACTAATACTAATTTCTTTCAGTTCCTCATTCTTGCTAGACCCTTGGTTCTCCACTATTTCCAGGAGGTTTTTTGCGTCTTCTTCCATGAAGACAGACACAAAGGGCTAGAAATTCCCCTCGAGCCCCGTTTGGGGCACTAAATCAGAAAAGCTGGAAAAGTTAGCGCCAGGCGCTAACCTCTTCCAACCTTTCTATAATTCCCACTTTTTGCTCCAAAAGTGAAGTGTAGCGCTAAATAAATTCTTGGAATGCAAGAGGGGGGGAAGTTCACGACCCAGGGCGCATGGCTGAGCAGTGCCACGCACTGGGCCTCGTGGCGCTGACGCTTTGCAGGGCCTCTTGCCTGACTTAAAGGGAAGGGCCCCACGCTGCGAACTCTGCAGGATTTTTTTAACTTACCTGCAGCACCGGGGAGCGGGGGTGCCGAGCGATCAGCCAGGCACTGAAGCAGAGTGCCGGGCTGACCGATTATGGCACGGACCCCGCGTCCGGAGTAAGAACACATTTTTCAAAAAAGCCGACATTTATTTCAGGGCGTCTGGCCACCTCACATTTAACTTCCGCCCTGCAAGCAGCCGGCCACCCTGCTTGCATCCCCGGCAGCAGTCGCAGCCATCGCTCGTCGCTGCTGCAGGGGGCGAAGGGGAATTTTTCTGTCGGGCGAAAAGGCCTTTGTGCCCCGTTAGTGCCCCCCCATGGGAGGTGCAAAGGAGGGGAATTTCTCCCCCAAAGTATTTGTTTAATTTGTCTGCCATTTCCTTATTCCCTATTATAATTTCTCCTGTCTCAGCCTGTAAGGGACACACATTTACTTTCGTTAATCTTTTCCTTTTTATATACCTATAGAAGCTTTTGCAGTCTGTTTTTATGTCTCTCACTAGTTTACTCTCATATTCTATTTTCCCTTTCTTTTTCAATTTCATGATCCTCCTTTGCTGAATTCTAAAATCCTCCCAATCCTCAGGCTTACTGCTCTCTTTGGCAACATTATAAGCCTCTTCCTTTGATCGAATACTATCTTTAACTTCTCTTGTTAGCCACGGTTGGACCACTTTGCCTGTGGGGATTTTGTGCCTTAAAGGAATGTATATTTGTTGTAAATTATACATTAATTCTTTAAATGCTACCCATTGCTTGTCTACCGTCATATCTTTTAATGTAGTTTCCCAATCTACCTTAGCCAACTCGCCCCTCATACCTATGTAATTTGCTTTGTTTAGATTTAAGACCCTAGTTTCGGATTTAACTAAATCACTTTCAAACTCAATATAAAATTCTACCATATCATGGTCACTCTTCCCTAAAGGCCCCTTTACTACAAGGTTATTAATTAACCCTTTCTCGTTGCACAATCCTCGATCTAAAATAGCCTGTTCCCTAGTTGGTTCCTTAACATGCTGATCTAGAAAACTATCTTGTACACATTCCATTAATTCGTCCTCCACACTATTACTGTAAATTTGGTTTGCCCAGTCTATATGTAGATTAAAGTCCCCCATGATTACTGTATTACCCTTGTTACATGCGCCTCTAATTTCCTGATTTATACTCTGCCCTACATTACAACTACCATTTGGGAGCCTATAAACAACTCCCACCAATGCTTTCTGCCCCTTGCTGTTTCTTAGCTCCACCCAAACTGATTCTACTTCTTGATTTTCCGAGCTAAGATCCTTTCTCTCTACTGTATTTATCCCATCCTTTATTATCAGGGATACCCCTCCTCCTTTTCCATTTTGCCTATCCCTTCTAAAAGTTAAGTATCCTGGAAAATTTAGTTCCCAACCTTGGTCACTTTGCAACCACGTCTCCGTAATGGCTATTAGATCAAACCTATTAATTTTTATCTGCGCTATTAATTCATCTATTTTGTTGCGAATGCTTCGTGCATTCAGATATAGTGCCTTTAGCTTTGACTTTTTTCTATTTTTCCCTGATGTCACCTTAGTCACTGATGCCCTATTACTTTTGTTACTCTCTCTGTCCTTCCTGACCCACTCTGCTTATTTTTTCCCAAAACTCTGCTCTGCTCTAGAGCATTGACATTTCTCTTGCTGCTTTTAAATTTACTCTTTCCTGAATCCTCCCACCACCCCCCTTCATTAGTTTAAAGCCCTGTCTACTGCCCTAGTTATTCGATTCACCAGGACACTGGTTCCAGCCCAGTTTAAGTGGAGGCCATCCCAATGGAACAGCTCCCTCTTTCCTCTATACTGGTGCCAGTGCCCCATTAAACAAAACTCCTGCCTCCCACACCACTCTTTGAGCCACACATTTAACTCTCTAATCTGCTTATCCCTGTGATAATTGGTGCGTGATTATTATCCAGAGATTATTACCTTTGAGATTCTGCTTTTTAGTTTGGACCCCAACTCCTCAAACTCTCTCAGCAGAACCTCATTCCTAGTTCTACCTATGTCATTGTTTCCTACGTGGACCACGACAACTGGATCCTCCCCTTCCCACTCCAAGTTCTTCTCCAGCCATGAGGAGATGTCTTTCACCCTGGCACTGGGCAGGCAAAACAACCTTCGGTACTCCTTGTCACGGCGCAGAGAACAGTATCTATCCCTCTGACTATATTGTCCCCTACCACAATTACATTCCCTTTCACTTCCCCCATTTGAAAGGCCTCCTGCACCATGGTGCCATGGTCAGCTTGCTCATCCATCCTGCAGGCTTTTCTCTCATCCACACAGGCAGCAAGAACTTCATACCTGTTGGATAAGGACAAATGCCAAGGCTCCTCCAGCACTTCACCTGGGGTCCCCTTACCTGTCTGAGTTGCAGTCACACCCTCCTGTCCCTGACCACTAACCAGACCTGAACCACTACCTAACCTGCCTCCTGGATCAAAGGGCTGGATTTTAAGAATGGAGATGTGCTGGAGGCGGGACTGCTGCTTGCTGGGTTTCAGTCCCGTCTCCATCAGCTTCTGGCCAACCAACGGGATTTTCCCCTGATTGACCTTGTTAAGCTCGCCCGCCGGGCTCGGCAGGCCAATTAGGGGGAAGTCAGTGACAGAGCACGTCAATTTATAATGTGTCATCTGTCAAGAACTTTTGAAAGAAGAAATGTCATCGTTTGACAGCTCTGTGAAGCTGTCAAACACTGACATTCTGTGTAGTTTGACGAGGCCTTGTGTTCAGGACTCATCAAACTTTTTTACTTTGCAGAAATCAGCTGGCTGCTGGTTCGGAGGATCCAACAGCCAGTCTGTGATCTCTACAATGGAGATGTCGAGGACTCCGGCTCCACAGCGGCTGAAGACTGTAGGTAGAAACAAAGGTAAGTTAACATTTTCTAACACTTTACACTCACCTTACGTACTTACCACTCCACACTTGCACCCATCACTCACCTCTACATCATACTTTCAGACCACGCAGACCCCCACAGACCTCCTACTCACCTCCTACACCCCAGCGGGGATCCCCCAGGTCGGGAAGCCTGCACTTCAGGATGAAAAATGCGGATAATCCTATTTTCTGCCTGTTAACTACCTGTTAACAGGCAGTTAATAGATTTTAATCCTCTTCCCGCCGATAGTTTGCCACCCGCTCCCAAATTCTGCCACTTTCCTGGCAGTCCCGCCTCCATTCCTGCCTCCTCGAGGCTGAGAAAATCCAGCCCAAAGTGTCCAGGTAACTCTTCCCCTCCCTGATGCCCCGCAATGTCTGCACCTCAGACTCCAGCTCAACAACTCTGAGTTGAAGTTCTTCAAGATGCAGGCACTCACTACCAACATGATTATCCGGGATCACAATGCTCTCCACAGACTCTCACATGCTGCAGTTGAGGTACACCACCTGCACTGCCATCCCTATATGACCTTGTTCTATTTAATTACATTTGTATTTAAGTAACTTAGTTTACAGTTTCGTTTCTTGACTACTTAATTGATCTAGATTAAGTTATGGGTAATGAAATTAAATATCTACCTGTAACACAAAGCACTACAAGTAGTGTAGGCAAAAAGCAGCAACTCCTTCCCCCCTTCTCCAAATTCCCACTCTTTTCAAATTCCCAAATGAAACACTCTGTTTAAGTGCACTCTGTTTAATTCTGCTCTGCAGAACTGTTTTTTTTTATACTTTAGGAGCCTCACCCAATTTACAAGTGTTGACTCAACACCCTTGCTGCCTGTGATTAGCACCTATTCAAGACAAACACTTACAGCCGACTGACAGGTAACTGCCACTGGCGGGCAGTTTCTGTTAACTACAGTTTTAAAAGTTTTAGGTTTAAATCAAAATATTTAACTAAATTTCACTATTTACAGCTTCTACAGACCCAATACTTACCAGAAATTCCCATTCTTTCAAATTCCCAAATGAAACAGTCTGATAAAGTGCACTCCATTTAATTCCGCTCTGTGAAGACCGCAGGTAACGCGGCTGTTCCGTGGGTTTGGGTAAAAAACTGGTTGTCGAGACGTCATCCTACAACTCATCCGCTTCATCCTTGACCACAATGTCTTCACCTTAGACAACCATTTTTTTACCCAAACACACGGAACAGCCATGGGGACCAAATTCGCACCCCAATATGCCAACATCTTCATGCACAAGTTCAAGCAAGACTTCTTCGCTGCACAGGACCTCCAACCAATGCTATACACCAGATACATCGATGACATTTTCTTCCTATGGACCCACGGCGAAGAATCACTGAAAAGACTACACGATAACATCAACAAGTTCCATCCCACCATCAAACTCACCATGGACTACTCCTCAGAATCGGTTTCATTCTTGGACACACGAATCTCCATCAAAGACGGACACCTCAGCACTTCACTCTACCGCAAGCCCACGGACAACCTCACGATGCTCCACTTCTCCAGCTTCCACCCTAACCACGTTAAAGAAGCCATCCCCTATGGACAAGCCCTGCGAATACACAGGATCTGCTCAGACGAGGAGGAACGCGATGGACACCTACAGACGCTGAAAGACACCCTCGTAAGAACGGGATATGACGCTCGACTCGTCGATCGACACTTCCGATGGGCCACAGCGAAAAATCGCATAGACCTCCTCAGAAGACAAACACGGGACACAACCAACAGAGTACCCTACGTCGTCCAGTACTTCCCCGGAGTGGAGAAACTACGCCATGTTCTTCGCAGCCTTCAACATGTCATCGATGACGACGAACACCTCGCTAAGGCCATCCCCACGCCCCACTACTCGCCTTCAAACAGCCGCCTAACCTCAAACAGACCATCGTTCGCAGCAAATTACCCAGCTTTCAGGAGAACAGCGACCACGACACCACAAAACCCTGCCACGGCAACCTCTGCAAGACATGCCAGATCATCAACACAGACACCATCATCACACGTGAGGACACCACCCACCAGGTACATGGTACATACTCATGTGACTCAGCCAACGTTGTCTACCTCATACGTTGCAGGAAAGGATGCCCCGGAGCATGGTACATCGACGTGACCATGCAGACACTGCGACAACGTATGAACGGACACCGGGCAACAATCGGCAGGCAGGATTGTTCCCTCCCAGTCGGGGAACACTTCAGCAGTCAAGGACATTTAGCCTCCGATCTTCGGGTAAGCGTTCTCCAAGGCGGCCTTCGAGACACACGACAACGCAAAATCGGCGAGCAGAAACTGATAGCCAAGTTGCACACCCATGAGGACGGCCTCAACCGGGATCTTGGGTTCATGTCACGCTACATGTAACCCCACCTGACGTAGAGTCATCCAGACTCGAGTCGTCGTTGGCTTGTTCTCTCTACACAGATGCGGCCGGACCTGCTGTGATTTCCAGCAAAAATGTGTTTTGTTTTCCATACAGACCCCAGCATCTGCCACATTGTCTTTGCGGTAATGTTTTCCTGACTGACCTGTTTGGACACCATCCACACCTTTGATTGCTGTGATTATCTCTCTGCCGAGGTGTGATAAAGGGCAGTTGGAAAGATTAACTATAATCATCTGGCAGTGTTCTCTGACTATATATGCTGTGCCTATATGCATCTCTTCACTTCACCTGACGAAGGAGCAGCGCTCCGAAAGCTTGTGATTTCAAATAAAGCTTTTGGACTATAACCTGGTGTTGTGCGACTTCTCACATTTGAAACATATATGATTCTGAGGGGGCTTGATAGGGTAAATGCAGGGAGGATGTTTCCCCTCGTGGGGGATTCTAGAACTAAGGGGCATAATTTCAGAATAAGGGGTCGCCCGTTTAAAACGGAGATGAGGAGGTATTTCTTCTCTCAGAGGTGCGTGAATCTTTGGAATTCTCTACCCCAGAGAGCTGTGAAGGCTGAGTCAGTGAAAATATTCAAGGCGGAGATAGACAGATTTTTGAAAAACAGGGGACTCAAGGGTTATGGGGAGCGAGCAGGAAAGTGGAGTAGAGGCCAAAATCAGATCAGCCATGATCTTATTGAATGGCGGAGCAGGCCCGAGGGGCCGAATGGCCTACTCCTGCTCCTACGTCTTATGTTCTTATGTTCTTCGAAATAGTGCCATGGGAGCAGAGGCAAGGGTGCTTCCAACTGAGCCACTGGCTGACACTCCAGTGCAGTACTGAGGGAGTGCTGCACTGTCGGAGGTGCCGTTGTGTTCCCCCCATGACCTGGATCCAGTGCCGCAAGAAGTTTAATGACCTCACACTAGTGGTCAAGGTGAGTGAATGCATCTTCAAATGCCATATCTCACCAACTGCAGCACTAGCCTCACACACTGCTCAATGCACCACACCCCCATCACTCACCTACCAACAATCTCTAGCAATCACGACTCATACCTCACAATCATAGCTTCACCTCACCCTCACACACTTTCCACTGCTGCAAGCCTCACACCCACATCTTACACCTTGCATACACTGCCAGCTATTCAACCATGACAGGCACATCACCCAAAAACACTGCACCACACTCACTGATACACTTCCCTTTCTCTTGCAGGATAAGTGGTGCATAACAGACATGAGTAGCAGCAAACAGGCAGAGGGGAAGCCTGTCTTCAGAACCTCACTGTGCTGGAGAAGACAGTGTTGGAGATAATTGGAGGGGCCGTCATTGAGACCGTGGAGAGCGGCGAGGTTGAAAGCATTGCTGATGAAGGCATGCTCATACCTAATCCTTCTTCTCACAATCCACTTCCCCCTCATGGCACAATCTCTTCTCTCTTACAAGCTGCTGCTGGTGTAAGCAAACACACCTTGCTTTCCGCCCCCCCTCCCCTCACCACAACCCAACCCTTGTGCCTTTCTTCTTTCAGATACCCAAGAACTGCCAGCAGCCCAGCCTATCCCCATCCAAGTAGAGGAGGAGAGTGATGGAGAAGAAGAGGCATTGTCTGGCACTCACAGGCACCAGCTCAGAAAATGGCACTGTGTGGACTTTAGAGGGTCATATAGAGGCGGAATCTGCACGTGGTGAGTCACCAGGCACGAGTGGGCTGCAGCCAGGCCAGGGGGAAAGGGTAGCTCGGGTCCCAGCTGCCCCGAGGGTGAGTTCGCATAGGGGTTCTGCTGCACAGGACTCAGATGATGACTTCGATGGGGCGGCCTTCATAAGAACTGTGATGGGCATGCACGCAGAAAAGCTTGGTGCAATAGCAGGCCTGTCAGAGAGCCTCTTGTCACTGTCAAGGAGCATGGAGAAGTCCAGCTCCAATATTGCACAGGGCTTTGTGCAAAGCTTGGAGCCAATGATTTCCAGGATGGAAGTAATGGGAAACAGTATTAGAACACTTGTGGATCCAGCCATGATGCTGGGTGTGATGGGCGATGTTGCAGCTTCCATTGCAGCACAAGCGGAAGCGACCCGACATCTGAGTACTGCAGTGGAAGCTCAGACTGCTCTCATGCAGGCTCAGCTTGCTGCCACGCAAGCTCAGACTGATACCATCGTGGTTGGGTTTACGAGTGTGGAAAGGGGCTTGCAGAGTCTCACAGCAGCCCAGCAACCTGGAGGGCTCCTCCCGAGTGGTCAAGGCAGCGGAACTGTTGCTTTAGCAACCCGATGGTCTGCTCAATGCGTTTCCCCGTTATTCTCATTATATGATTTCTGGCCATGAGTGGTGGATTTGAGGAGGGGAGTCATCAGCCAGGGGTAGAGCGGATCGCCCTTGTCTTCGAGCAGCCACCCTCAGGTTCGACGTGGTGGCTGGAAGATTGCTGGCACACCACACTGGCACAGGATGAAGGCATCATGACTGCTGCCAGGATAGCGGGCATTCACAATCATGATGTGCTGGGCGTGGTCGCACACCAACTGCACATTAAGTGAGTGAACCCATTGTGGTTGCGTTACATCTCAGGATTGATATGCGGCGCCCGCAATGCCACGTATGAGTAGTCGATGAAGCTATGGACGGTGAATTGGGAGATGTTAGCTATGTCTCCTGCTGCAGACTGGAAGGATCTGGTGCTGAAAAAATTGAGGGCCACAGTGACCTTGAGGGCCACTGGCAGCGCAGTCACTGCCCTGCTCTGAGGCTGCAGGTCTGGTTCCAGGAGGTGGCAGAGTTCTGAGACCACATCCTTGGTGAAGCGGAGCCTCTGAATACACTGCTCCTGGATTAAGTGCAGGTAGGAGAAGTGCTCTCTGAAGACCCGAGGTGGGTAAGGCCTCCTGCTGAGTGCCCTCCTGCCCCTCCTCCTCCTCCCTCTGTGAGCAGCTTGTCCTCTTCTTTGCTGCCTCTGCTCCATCTCCCTGTCACGCACCAGCGCGAGTAGAGACCCCATGACTGGGAGCAAGTGGTCTGAGAAGAACCCTTGAATTCAGAAGCAAGGCCTTCTCCACTTGCAGCACCACTCCCTGTCACCTCACCAACTTTAAATAACTGTAGAAATCTCCAAACAGTTGCACAAAATTACATAGAGACAGTAGAAATCAAAAAGCAATTCACCTGCAAGTTGTTGATGATCCCTTTAAATACCACTGGTGCAGGGTACCTCGTGCAGCTGAACACACGTTCGTGTTTAGGAGAGGGCATTGAATGGAGTGGCAATGCCCAAGATGGCCGGTCGTGCGTCAAATCATCGTTGCACACTGATTGACATCTCGATCTGACTGATTAGCATTTTTCTCGCGAACGCATGCATTATCCGCGCTGCCGACCTGCTGAGGCGGAAGCGGCCGGAAGCGGCCAGAAGCGAGGCAACTGCCATTTTTATGCCGAAACTGGCCTTAACAGCCGGCGCTAAGGTGCCGAATTTCATAGCCTCAATGTTTAAAATAAAATGATTTAAAAATGAAAATATCTTTTAAATCTCAAAGGGCAATACTTTCTCAGATCTGGATGTTAGGGTTGAGTAAAAAACACAGTAAATTGGTGACTTTGTTAGAAACGGGAAACGTCTCGGGAATGTAAGAAATTCTGTGGGGCCAATTTTCGTCTCGTTACTGCCCAGTCTTTAGGTCTAAATGAAGCGGAACCCTCTCATTCTAATTTTTGGGCAGTGCTCGATGTAGGTGGTCAACGCTCCTGTTGGAAACCGCTTGGAGAATCATTAATGTGTACACATAGGGGTCAAATGACATTGTCAGGACCCAAGCGGCACTTTTTGTGTCAATCAGCGCTGCCTCAGCTGTTTCTTCAACCTGCCCACAAATCATGGACAGTACTGGGCAAGAGGTGGTCGTTTCCAGTGCTTGGGGTCGTCAACTATGGTTGGGCATTTTCCTGGAAGTTTCATTATATGACCTCCTATCTCCAACTGCCTCGCCCAGTCAAACAGCCTTTTTTCTCTCCATCTCCAATATTCTTATAACTATAAACAATAGTGTTCAAAGAAAATGAAAAAAGCCCACAAGTTTTTTAATGCCCCTATGATTTTTCTCCCAGGTTGGTCACATCAGTGTCCGGGAGATTAATTTTTAATTCCTGGAGACACCAGGACAATCTGGAGGGTTTACAACCCAACCAGTGTTACTTAGAGGAATCCTCACATAGAGTCTTAGGGGTAGAAATTAGGTCGCGCCCCATTTGGGGCGCAAATATCGTCCGAGCGCAAATATTAGCGCCTGGCGCTAATTATCGGCACTGACAGGAAACTTCACTTTTGCCGCCCCGGGAGGTGAGTGGAGCGGTAAATTAGGCGCTGCACACCTCTCTTAAGGCGCAAAGGCCTAGGAGTGAGGCGCTACCTCAGCGCACGAGCGCAGCGCAGCTGCTGCCAGTTAGTGAGGGAACACAGACACACTGGCGCCGGACACTTCTTAAAGCGGGGGGGGGCCACTTGCTCCCCAGCCACACCCTGCTCATTGCAGCCTTGAATCTCAGCCTGGAGAGACCTGTAATCCATTTTGCTGCCAAGCATGGAGAGGGTGAGAGAACGCGCTCATCGCTTCACCGAGCGGGCCTTGGATGCTCTGGTTGACGCAGTGGAGCGCAGACGATGCATGCTGTTCCCGGAGAGTGGCAGGAGGCCTTTGCCACGCGAGTTCAGAAGAGTGTGGAGGGAGGTGGCTCAGAGCGTCTCCTCCAGGAGCATGGTGCCCAGGACCCATGTTCAATGCCGCAAAAAGTTCAACGACCTCACTCGGGTCGTCAGGGTGAGTGGCTTTTTCTCAATACCTCTCCATCCCTCCATCTCAACCTCACTCTATGGCCAGAGGGTCTTAAAACCCCAATGCACAACACTCATGCAACACCTATGGCCCTTTCATCAAACACACACACACATTCCACACTTTGCATACAGTAAGGGCTATTCACCTATGGGAGGCACATCAGGCAAGACCATGGCTGCATATTGTAAGGGCTATTCACCTATGGGAGGCACATCAGGCAAGACCATGGCTGCATATTGTAAGGGCTATTCACCTATGGGAGGCACATCAGGCAAGACCATGGCTGCATATTGTAAGGGCTATTCACCTATGGGAGGCACATCAGGCAAGACCATGCCTGTATATTTACTCAGATGCTGTCCTTTTTCTTGCAGGCTAAGCTGGCTCATAATCGGAGACAGCAGCAACGGACGGGTGGAGGGCGGCTTCAGCTGCAACCCCTCAGCGATCTGGAGGAGCGCGTCCACAGGATTGTGGCAAGCCGGGTGATCGGTCCCGTCGCCACTGGGGACGCCGACCCCGTTGTGGACAGCAATGGTAAGGTCATCACCTTTTTGTCCTCTGTCCTTCCACTTGTCCCTCACAATACCAGCCTTTGACACTTTCAATCCAACTTGCTAACTCGCTGCACTTATTCCTCCCTTACTGCCACCCTGTCCTCACGCTAAAGCCACTCTTGTACCTCCCTGCTTTCAGATGGTGATTCACCAGCTGAGGAGACGGGCCCTGAAGCTGCCACTGGGAGTGATGCTGCAGCTGAGGAGGAAGAGGAAGCCGGAGCATCAGTGCCACCCTCTCCCGAGGAAGCCCATGGCCACACTGGGAACACGCCTTCCCCGGAGGGGAGCAGGGGGGAAGGGGCTGATGATGGTGAAGCTCCAGGACCCAGCGGGCTGCAGCAACGCCATGGGGGGGGGGAGGGAAGAACGGGAGCCTTCTCCCCAGAGGGAGAGTATGCCAGACACTCCTACTGCAATGGACGCAGAGGAGGAGCGGCTGATTGCAGAAATGAACAGCCAGGCGGTGGGCATGCACACTGAGCTCATGGGTGCAGTGGGAAGGGTGCCCGAATGCATTGAGGCACTGGCAAGGAGTGTGGAGCACTTCGCTGTAGCACAGGCGGATGCCACACTAAAGCTTAGTGCTGCAATTCAGTCACTGGCTGCCAGGAACCCATCTGAGACTGCTCTCATGCAGACTCAGATTGAGGCCACGCGAGCACTGACTGCTGCCATCCTCGATGGTTCGTGCACATGTCCCCGGGGCTGTCACCGCGCCGCAGCAGGCCAGCAATCTGTTCTCCGGCAAATTGCTCCGGATGCTGAAGTGCTGCCCCGTGGGAGTGCCAGTGTGTCGGGCGAGCAGGGAGTTGCTGTCCTCTCTCACGATGACAGCATTCCTGCTGCCAACACTGTCACTTCTCCACTGCACTTGCCACCGCCTGTAGGACAGACTGCTGCCGCCCATGCAGAGTTGGTGCAGTCTGCAGCCGGGCCCTCCAGGCCCAGAAGTGGTCGAGGCCGTCCTTCAGGGGCATCTGCAGTGTCAGGGTCTGACGAGCAGCAGCCTTCCACCAGCCTTGCTGCAGCCACTGAGGTCCCATTACGGAGGAGCAGTAGGGTTAGAAGGGGGGAAGTGCGCAAGGGAAGGAGATCACCCTCGAAGGGCAAAAAGTAGGAGGTGTGCCAAAATGCTGGTCATTTTTTTATTAAAGGCCGAGGTTCATGGTCCAACTTTTGTTTAGTGTTTTGGACATTATCTCCAGGTTGTGAGAACCAGTTATGTTATTGACTATTTTTTTGTGTTTATTTCTATGAGTTTGTCATGAGGAATTGACACACACACAGTTTGTAAAATAAATAAGTTTCTGTATTCAAAATATACATGGCTGGTGGTTGGAATTATTGGTGCCTTGGCCGGCTTAGGGGTTGCGTGCTGGGTTGATTAGTGTTTGTAGCAATGGCAGGGGCCCTAGAAGCGGCTTGCTATTAGTCGTTGACGGACGGCCCTTGCAGTTTGACCATTGTGGGCCGCCCTCCTGCCTTGGTGCTGCTGATGATCATCGTCCTCGTCCTGTTCCTCCTCTTCCTCCTCCTCCTCTGGTGGTGCTACAAGGCCTGGTGGCATTGGCTGGGTCCTGAGGATTGCCATGTTGTGCAACATGCAGGACACAACTACGAAGTTCGAAACTTGCTCAGGCGAGTACTGCAGGGCTCCTCCGGAATGGTCCAGACAGCGGAACCGTTGTTTCAGCACGCCGATTGTGCGCTCAATAATGTTCCTGGTTGCTTGATGGCTTTCCTGGTACCGCAGCTCAGCAGGGGTGTTTGGCGTACGGAGCGGTGTCATCAGCCAGGTGCTCAATGCGTACCCCTTGTCCCCCAGAAGCCAATCAACTGGCTGTGTCGGTGCCTCGAAAAGTTCTGCCACAGTAGTCTGGCGCAGGATGAAAGCATCGTGGCAGCTGCCCGGATAGTGGGCATTGACAGCGAGTATCACCTGTCTGTGGTCACAGACCAACTGCACATTCAAGGAATGGAACCCCTTTCTGTTCCTGAATTCCTCTGCATTCTCTCGCGGAGCACGCAAAGCCACATGCGTGCAGTCAATGGCGCCCTGCACCATGGGGAAGCCCGCTACCCTCGCAAAGCCCATAGCACGGTCATGCTGCTTGTCTGGGGTCATAGGGAAAGAGATGAAGTCTCGTCTCCTTCTGAAGAGGGCATTGGTGACCTGCCGGATGCAGCGATGCACCGCAAACTGGGAGATATTGGCGAGGTCCCCAACAGCAGCTTGGAATGAGCCAGTGGCGTAGAAGTTCAAAGCCACTGTGACCTTCACTGCCACCGACAGAGACGTCCTGGACCTCAGCTGAGGCTGCAGATCTGGCTGCAGCAGGTGGCAGAGCTCAGTGACCACCTCCTTGCTGAATCGCAGCCTTCGCAAACACAGCTCCTCGGACATATGGATGTAGGAGAGCTGTTCACGATATACCCTGGGAGGGTAAGCTCTCCTGTACATGCGCCTGATGGCCCTCCTCCGTCTGGCCATCATTGCCACTCTCTGTCTGCGTCTCACTATCCTCCGATTCAGCTGGAGCAGGACGACGCCCCCAATCATTGCAGCCCCCATATTCTCTTTGCCAGAAAAGTAATGAGGTACAGCAACTAAAGTAGCAACAAAGTTAGGATGAACTAGGCAAAACTACCTCACAAAGCGTTGAGTCAATGTAGAAGTCTCTCTCTCTCTCTCTCCGAATCTCTCTCTCTCTCTCAGAACGAGTGGTGCATAAATGTCGACCACAGAAAAAGACAGGAAGAGGCCCCCTTTAAATAGCGCCCCCCCCAGCCCCACACCGATTGATAACGTTCCAGTCTTCCGGTCGTTGGAAGCGCCAGGCGGTAAGGCAGGGGGCGCCACTCAATTTCCGCTCCGGGGCGCCCCAAGGGCGTTGCACCATGGAATGACGTCACAATCTGCGCGCGCAGGTGGTCGCAGCGGTAAGTTTTAGCGCCGCCGCACAATCTCAAGTTAAGTTCTCGAGCGGCGCAAACAGCGCTGCGCCCGGGCGTTAGCGGCTTAACGCCCCATTAGCGCCCTCTTAAGGCGCTAACGGGAGGTGCAACCAAGTGAATTTTTCCCCCATAGAGTCATAACGGCACAGAAGGAGGCCATTCGGCCCATCAAGTTTGTGTCGGCTCTCTGTAGAGCAATCCAGTCAGTCCCATTCCCCCGCTCTATCCCCGTAGCCCTGCAAGTTTATTACCCTCTAGTGCCTATCCAGTCTCCCCTTGAAAACATTGAGGGGTAAAAATTCACTTGGTTGCACCTCCCGTTAGCGCCTTAAGAGGGCGCTAATGGGGCGCAAAGCCGCTAACGCCCGGGCGCAGCGATGTTTGCGCCGCTCGAGAACTTAACTTGAGATTGTGCGGCGGCACTAAAACTTACCGCTGCGACCACCTGCACGCGCAGATTGTGACGTCATTCCATGGTGCAACGCCCTTGTGGCGCCCCGTAGCGGAAATTGAGTGGCGCCCCCTGCCTTACCGCCTGGCGCTTCCAACGACCAGAAGACTGGAACGCTATCAATCGCTGTGGGGCTGGGGGGGGCGCTATTTAAAGGGGGCCTCTTCCTGTCTTTTATTGTTGGTGGCATTTTTGAACTACGCATTCTGAGAGAGAGAGGGAGAGACTTCTGGAGAGATTCAACGTTGTGTGAAGGAGTTTTGGGTACTGAGCAGCACTTTGCAGGTTCATTTTGATTTGTCATTCCTTGTATCGATTTAGCAGAGACTGTGGGAGCTGCACTCTGAGCTCTTTGCCTGGTACTTTCCATTGTTCTTTCCAGCACATTTGATGTGCAAGTCTCTCCAGGCCGAGATTCAAGGCAGCAATGAACAGGATGTGGATGGAAAGCAAGATTAACCATCCCCTTTAAGAACTGGCCCGGGCCATTGTGTGTGTGTTCCATTGCTGACTGACATTACATGAGCTTCGCCAGCGCTCCGAGTTAGCGCCTCACTGCTCGGCCTTTGCGCCTTAAGAGAGGTGTGCAGCGCCTGCTTTAGCGCTCCACTCACCTCCCGGGGCGGTAAAAGTGAAGTTTCCTGTCAGTGCCGATAATTAGCGCCAGGCGCTAATATTTGCGTCCGGACGATATTTGCGCCCCAAATGGGGCGCGACCTAATTTCTACCCCTGAGTGTCTCCGCTTCCACCACTGCCGTCGGCAGCGAGTTCCAGGTCCTCACCACTCGTTGCGTAAAAAAGTTTTTCCTCACATTCCCCCTGTATCTCTTGCCCAAAACTTTAAATCTGTGTCCCCTAGTCCTTGTACCAGAAACTAGTGGAAACAGCCTTTCCCCGTCTAGCCTATCCAAACCCGTCCTAATCTTGTACACCTCTATCAAATCACCCCTCAACCTCCTTTGCTCTAATGAAAACAAATCCAGGTTCTCCAAATTGTGCTTGTAGCTAAGATCAACCATCCCTGGAACCATATGATAAATCTCCTCTGCAGCCTCTCAAGTGCCTTCACATCCTTCCTAAAGTGTGGTGACCAGAACTGGACACAATACTCCAGTTGTGGTCTGACCAGCGCTTTATAAAGGTTCAGCATAACTTCTCTACTTTTGTACTCAATACCTCTATTTATGAAACCCAAGATCCCATGTGCTTTGCTAAACACTCTCTCACTATGTCCTGCCACCTTCAGGGATCTATGCACATTAACTCACAGGTCCCTCTGTCCCTGCACACTCTTTAAAACTGTGCCATTAAATGTATATTGCCTCTCCCTGTTCCTTCTGCCAAAATGCATCACCTCACACTTCTCTGTATTAAATTCCATCTGCCACTTGTCTGCCCATTCTGCTTGCCTTTCTATGTCCTCTTGCAGTCGATTGGTATCATCATCACTGTTTGCCACACCCCCAAGTTTGGTGTCATTGGCAAATTTAGAAATTCTACTCTGTACTCCAATATCCAGGTCATTTACATACATCAAAAAAAGCAGTGGCCCCAGCACTGACCCTTGGAGAACACCACTGTCTACCATTCTCCAGTCTGAAAAACAGCCATTTACCACAACTTGCTGTTTTCTGTCCTTAAACTAATTCCTTATCCAAGCTGCCACTGACCCACCTATTCCATGAGCCTCAGTTTTGTTAACCAGCCTTCTATGTGGCACTTTGTCAAACGCCTTCCTAAAATCCATGTAGACAACATCCATTGGATTCCCTTCATCGATCCTCCCTGTTACTTCATCAAAAAATTCAATTAGTTTAGTCAAACATCATCTGCCTTTTACAAATCCATGTTGGCTCTCCTTAATTAGCTGAAACCTCTCCAAGTGCCCGTTAATTTTTTCCTTGATTATTGTTTCTAAAACTTTACCCACCACTGATGTTAAACTGTAGTTACTAGGATTTGTCCTTACACCCTTGTCTGCCACTTGTCTGCCCAGTGTCACATTTGCCACTTTCCAATCCTCAGGCAACTCCCCCGCATCTAGGGAAGATTGGAAAATTATGGCAAGCCCTTCCACTATTTCCTCCCCCAATTCCCTTAGCAACCTGGGATGCAAGCCATCTGGACCAGGCGACTTGTCCACTCTAAGCATACCCAGCCTTTCTAGTACATCCTGTCTATCAATTTTCACCCCTTCCATTGCTTCGACCTTTTCCACTGCTTCTGATATTTTGTCAGCATCCACCTTCTTAGTAAACACCGATACAAAGTACTTATTGCGTATTCTAGCCTTGCCCTGCCCCTCTAAGCATATATCACCTTCTCTGTCTCTAATAGGCCCCAGCCCGCCTCTTACTACCCGCTTACTGTTTACATGCCGGTAGAAGATTGTTGGGTTCCCTTTTATGTTAACCACCATTCTACTCTCATACTCTCTTTGCCAATCTTATTTTCATCTTCACTTCCCCTCTCAACTTATTGTATTTGGTCTGGTTCTCCCTTGAAGAATTCACCTGACATGCATCATACACCCTCTGTTTTTGTTTCATCATCTTCTCTATCTGCCTCGTCATCCAAGGAGCCCTTGCTTTGGTTCCCCTTACCCTTCCCTCTTGTTGGAATGTACCTAGCCTGTACTTGGAACATCTCTTTCTGCCTATGTCGTTGGTACCGATATGGACAACGACCTCTGGCTGTTCACCATCCCCCCTCAGAGTTTCCTGCAGCCGCTGAGTGACATCCTTGACCCTGGCACCAGGGAGGCAACATACCATCCTGGAGTCGCATCTATGGCCGCAGAAATACCTCTCTGCTCCCCTAACTATCGAATCCCCTACCACTATTGCTCTTCTACTCTTTTTCCTCATCCCCTGTGCAGCTGAGCCACCAGTGGTGCCTTGGACTTGTCTCTGGCTGCTCTCCCCAGTGGAACCATCGTCCCCACCAGTACTCCAAACAGAATACTGGTTGGTGAGTGAGATGCACTCCGTGGACTCCTGCACTACCTGCCTGGTCCTCCTCTTCTGTCTGGCGGTCTCCCATTCCCTCTCTGCCTGCACACTCTTAAGCTGTGGGGTGACCACCTCCAGAAATGTGCTATCCACATAACTCTCAGCCTCGCGGATGCCCCGCAGTGACTCCAGCTGCCGCTCAAGCTCAGAAACACGGATCTCGAGCTGCCGTAGCTGGTGACACTTCCTGCACATGTGGTCGTCCAGGCTATGCAAAGCGTCCAGGACATCCCACATGTTACAGGATGTGCACTCCACAGGACTGAGCTGCCCTGCCATGCCTCTATGTAATAGACTAAGAACTAACTTAGCAGAAATAAACTTAAAACTTAAAAAAAACACTCCCCAGCTCCTCACCAATCAGCTCCTTCCCTTGTGCCGATGTCTCTTTTTCTACTCTGGCGTCACTCTTTTGGATTCTGCCTCTGTTGAGCCGCTGCCTCTTTCGCTCTGCTCCCGCTCTGATCTCGCCCAGGTCCACTGCCTCCACTGCCTCTCGCGCTCTTTACAGCGCCGCTGATCCCGCTCCTCTTGCCTCCACATGCTTCACATGCTCTCATTCAAAATTCTACAAAGGTTTGGGAGACATTTAATGACCTGCTAATCCACCTCTCTCCACACCTAATTTTCAGTGACACCCATCACTCATCAGAAGGAAAGAGAACCTTCCTTCTGGCTCTTACTTGCCTCCATGGCAGTATCTGAGAATCAGAGTGCCCTGACTGATGTCATTCCAACTGCTGCCACAGTAAGGCCCTGTTCACTGACCACCTTTGAAAAGAGCTCCTACAATTTAAGAGCTGCAGGTTGGCTTTATGTAGAAGCAGACCCGCTGGATTTCCCAACCACCCAAATGGTGAGCTGCCTACAAGCAGCGCAATTAGTTCTGGCAGCTCATATCCTGCATGCTAATGAGGCCTGACCGTGACAATCAATGGGTAGCCTTGCCACTGCCCGCCCAATATATCCTCCACGTGAAAATCAATCCCCCTCTGTCTAACGACCTGGATAGTAGCAGTAGGGAAAGGGCCTGGATTTTGAAAATTTTCATATTCAATATCTGTCACTTTTAGACAAAGAAGTAGCCATTTACTTCAAAATTGTTCCAAATCCCCTCTCCTTCATCGTGGGAGATGAAACTAATTCTGTCAGTTCTGGCTCATCTCAATTTCACCCTTTTGTAGGTTACTGACACACCTATTAATCATTCTGTCATTAATACTACATGGCTGTGATAAAGAAAATGAAGAAATTATATTTTCCAATCTCAGTCTCAGCTGCTCATTGGTGAGATCTGAAGATTAAAGTTGGCAAAAAGTTAATTGAGTATGAATGCTGAAGGTGTTTGAGAAACTGATTTAAAAAAATGAGAATTACAATTTCTTTGAGCCATTTAAAGCTGATTTCAATTTACTGAACAGGGATCTATTCAAATACTTACAAGTATAGCAAAAGTGGATACGTATTTTGAGAATTGTGTCTCAGCTATAACTTTATTTTTCATATTAAGCTTTATAAAAGAAGACAGTCTGCATATCAATCAGACACCTTACCTCTACAATATACGATCTAATATATTTTAAATTCCATTCTCATGATAAATGCTCGAGATGTTAGCATTTTTCATTGCAATTTAGATATAGCTCCTCATGCATACGCTACAGATTATCCAAGCATGAACGATTTTGGGGAAAAATTGGGTATCACCCATTTTGGAGCGCTAATATCGGCCGGGCGCAAAGTATAGCGCCCAGCGCTAATTATTGCCGCCGACCGCAAAATTCATCTCCATCACCCCTGGAGGTGATTTGAGCACTAAATCAAGCGCTACACACCTCTCTTAGGGCGCTAACGTCGGGGAGCGAGGCGCTAACTCAGAGCGCTACTCAAGCTCAGGCGATGTCAATTACCTTGTACTCAGACAGACTGGCGCCGTCCAGTTCTTAAAGGGGAGGATCCATCTTGCTGCACAGCCACACCCTGTTCATTGCAGCGTTTGACATTGGCCTACAAACACCTACAGATATTGCTCAAACAATTGTGATGGATACTCAGAGGCCCAGGGAGAGAGCTCAGCGCTTTAGTGACCAGGCATTGGTGGCTCTGGCTGGCGCTGTGGAACGGCGACGGGCAGTGCTCTTTCCAGAGAGTGGCAGGAGGTCATTGCCCTGCGAGTTTAGAAGAGTCTGGAGGGAGGTGGCCTAGCACGTGTCATCACGGAGCCTGGTCCAAAGGACACATACACAGTGTCGTAAAAAGTTCAACGACCTCACTCGGGTGGTCAGGGTGAGTACCTACTTTTCAATACCTCTACATCCCACCATCTCAACCTCACTCTGTGCACAGACGGTGTAAATACTCAAATGCCCAACATTCATCCAACAACTATGGCTATCTCATAAAAGTCACATCCCACACCTTACATACATTAACGGCTATTCAACCATGGTAGGCACATCTGCCAAACACATGGCTGCACTCTCACTCACACGCTGTCCTTTTTCTTGCAGGCCAAGCTTTCACATAACTGCCAAGAGACCCAGCGGATGGGAGGAGGACAGGCGGATCTGCACCCCCTCACAGAATTGGAGAAGAGAGTCCACAGACTCATTGCGAGCCAGGTAGTAGGCGCTGTGGCCGTTGGAGAGGTTGACCCCCTTGGGGACAGCAACGGTATGTTCATCCGCTTTCTCTCCTCTCTCATACCACTTCCCCCTCACAACACCAGCCTTTTACACCTTCAATCCAACTTACTGTCTCCAGTCCTTGCACCCTTCCTGTCCCCCTGCCCTCACGTTAAAGCCACTCTTGTACCTTCGTTCTTTCAGATAGTGAACCACCAGCTGACCAGCCTGTCCCTCAGCCTGCCAGTGGCAGCGACGTGCCAGAGGAGGGGGAAGAGGAAGCCGGAGCCTCACCGCCTGCGTCTCCCGAGGGTGACACTTCTGACATTGGAGCATAGAGGAGTCCGGCGCCAGCACAGCTCTCATCTGTGCGCAAACCATCAAAACCATCCTTGCCTCGTTGCAGAGTATGGTTCAATTGCAGGGAGACCGTGGGGAACCAGAGCCCATGCCGCGTGTAATGGGTCAGGTGGCAGGATCTATTGCAGCACAGTCCGAGGCAACGCAACGGCTTAGTGCTGCAATCGAGTCAATGGCTGGTGCCATCCAGTCTCAGATTGCTCTCATGCAGTCTCAGAATTATGTCACGCAAGCGCTGACTGCTGCCATCCTTGCTGGGTCACCCACTGTCCACCGGTGATCTCACGGTGCCGCAGCAGGCCAGCAATCTGTGCTCGAGCAGATTGCTCCGGATGCTGAGGTTCTGCCCCGGGGGAGTGGCAGTGTGTCGGTCGAGCAGGAAGGTGCTGTCCTCTCTCAGGACGACAGCATTCCTGCTCCCACCACTGCCACTTCCCCATTGCACTTGGCACAGCCTGTAACACAGCCAGCCCAGACTGCTGCCACCCATGCAGAGTTGGTGCAGTCTGCAGCCAGGCCCTCCAGGCCCAGAGCTGGTCGAGGGCATCCTTCAAGGCCATCTGCAGTCTCTGGATCCAGCATTCAGCAGCCTTCCACCAGCCTTGCTGCAGCCACTGGGGCCACATTATGGAGGAGCAGTAAGGTGGGAAGGGGGGAAGGGCGCAGGGGATGGAGATCACCCTCGAAGGCTGAAAATTAAAAATTATGCAATAAATGGGGGGAATGTTTGTGGGGAAAGTTTGATGTTCATCTTAATATATTTGTTTACTGTGTTGACACTTATCTCAATGTTGTAAGAACGAGTTTTGTTAGTTTACGAATTGTTGTGTTTGTTTCTAATTGTTTGTCCTGAATAAATAAGACAGTTTGTCACATAAATAAAAAATTTTCTTGGAACTTTACAACTTTGCTCATTTGACTCATTGGAGCTTTGCCCGGCAATACGGGCTGCGGGATGCTTGCGATGATGTGCTTCTTAATCCCAGAAGCCATCTTCTCTGTCATTCTTCAGAAGCGGTGTCTTATCAGGCGTTCACGGACGGCTGTTGCAGACGCAACATTGAGCGCCTCCCTCCCACGTTGGTGCTGCTCATCCTCCTCCTCCACCTCCTCCTCCTTTTCCTCTCCCTCTTCCTCCTCCTGAGGTGGTGCACCAATCCCTGGTGGCAATGGCTGGGTCCTCAGAATTGCGAGGTTGTGAAGCATGCAGCACACAACAATGAAAACCGATACTCGATCGGGGGAGTACTGCAGGGCTCCTCCAGAGTGGTCAAGACACTGTTGCTTCAAGATGCCGATCGTCTGCTCAATGAGGTTCCTGGTGGCACTTTGGCTCTCATTGTCAGCGAGCTTAGCAGGAGTGTAGGGGTTATGGAGCGGTGTCATCAGCCAGGTGCAGTGTGGATAACCCCTGTCCCTGAGGAGCCAGCCACGATGTTGACGCGGTGGTTGGAAGGAGTCTGGGACACCAGTCTGGTGCAGGATGAAAGCATCGTGGCTGCTGCCAGGATAGCGGGCATTGACGGTGAGGATGCGCTGTCTGTGGTTGCACACCAACTGGACGTTCAGAGAGTGGAAGCCCTTGCAGTTGCGGAACACCTCTGCATTTTCATGCGGTGCCCGCAATGCCACGTGCGTGCAGTCAATGGCGCCCTGAACCATGGGGAAGCCCGCTATCCTAGCGAAGCCATTTGCGCGTTCATGCTGCTTGTCTCGGGTCATGGGGAAAGATATGTACTCCCTTCTCCTTTTGTACAGAGCATTTGTGACCTCCCGGATGCAGCAATGGACAGCGAACTGGGAGATATTCGCTATGTCCCCAGTTGAAGCCTGGAAGGAGCCGTTGGCATAGAAATTCAGAGCCACCATCACCTTCACTGCTACCGACAGAGACATCCTGGTCCTGAGCTGAGGCTGCAGATCTGGCTGCAGGAGATGGCAGAGCTCAGTGACCACCTCTTGCTGAAGCACAGCCTTCTGAAACACTGCTCCTCTGACAAATGAAAGTAGAGAATTGCTCCCGGAATACCCTGGGAGGGTAAGGTCTCCTGTGTAGAGGCCTGTTGGCCCTCCTCCCTCTGGCCACATTTGCCACTCTCTCTGCGCCTCTGCTGCCTCCGAAGGTAAAGCTGGAGGACGACGCCCCGAGTTAGTACAGCCCCCATTTAATCTTGTAAATGTGGTAAATATGAAGCTCAGAGAAATAGGAACCTGAAACGTGTTGCTCAGGACCAAAACTCCTTGTAGGACAGCGTTAATCTCTCCAGACGCCTCTCTCCCTTTCTCAATCTGCATATGCCAAAAATTTTGCCGACTAGAAAAAGCAGGAAGTGCACGCCTTTAAATAGCGCTCCCCCAGCTCCTTGCCGACTGCAAAATGTCGCCCTCTACCTGTTGTTCCTAGTGGCAGACGCTAAGGCAAGGGGCGAGAATCAATTTCTGGTCCGGGGCGCTACCGGGGCATTGCACGCTTGGATGATGTCACGATCACCGGGCGCGGGAGATGGTGGTGGTAGTGTTTAACGCCACTGCAAAACGGCAGGTCAATTTCGCGAGCGGCGCTAAAATTGTCGCGCTCGGGCACTAAGTTGCTAGCGCCCATTATCACCCCCCGGAGGCACTAACGGGAGGCGCTAACCAACCCAATTTTTCCCCTTTTGCTTTAAGGGGCAGCATCATCAAGAAGAAGTGTTTTGCATACTCTATTCTGTGTTTATGAAAACACAACAGCATGATTCAAATTGGGTCAAATGCATTATTCATTGTTAGAAAATGATGTACAGCTCTTATGCCTCTTTTCCTCCTGAATCAAAGAAAATTATCAAAGCATGAAATTTCAGTTTTGTAAACAATGGTCTACAAATGATCCCTCACTTATCATGCATTAAAACTGTAGTAAAAGACAGATGTGGAAATAGCCTTAAGCTAAAGAACTATGCCAAAAAAAAAGGCATTCATACTGGAGATAAAGTTGAGTTAGACTGGAAGAAAGAGAAGAAACTACAGGCAGTGGTGTGGGTTCTGTATATAGGCTGTTAAGTGTCTCCAGATGGATCTGTGACCAAATCATTACAATCCAGAACTGGAGTAAACAAAAAAAAGCCATAGGATAGTTACCATGAAAAATGGCAAAATGTTACACTGGTGCATTGAGTGGTACTCTTCTAAGGCTGCATCTAAGGTGCATTGTTACAGCAGAATAAAAGGAGTATTATTCTGATATACCTGACTGGGGAGTGCTTGATACTTATGTTGGGTGCCTGAAATCCTGATGAGTATGACAGTCACTAACAAATTTAAGAAGAAGTAAAATGATACAGAACATTCGAGAGAGCTTCCTTTGTCTCCGATGAAGTAACTTAATGCACATCCTCTGTATTTCATGAATGAGAAGAAAATCTAGTTTAATCAGAAGGTGTTGAATGTTCATGAAGTATCTTGTGTAGATACTACGTAGTGTCAACTTGGCTCTGTTGATAGGATTCTCACCTCTGAGTTAGAAGCCCCATTCCAGCCCTTGAGCACATGATCTAGACTGACACTTCAATGCAGTGTGCTGCATTGATGCAGATACCATATTTAGGATAAATGTTAAACCAAGGCCCCATTTGCTTTTTCAGGTGGATGTGAAAGATCCTATTGCACTATATGAAGAAGAGCAGGGGAATTCTACTGATGTCCTGGCCAACATTCATTGTTCAACCAACACCACGAAACATTAACTGGTCATTTATCTCATTTTTTGTGGGACCTTCCTGTGTACAAATTGACTACCTATACAACAACAGTGATTAAACTTCAAAAATGATTAATTGGCTATAAAGTACTTACAGACATCCTAAGGACATGAGAGGTGCTATAAAAATGCATGCTCTTTATTTCTTGGAAACTCTCTGGTTGATTCTTGAAGACAGGGAATAGATCCATTGGCTGCAGTGACCAGAGCAAGGGAGCAACCATCCACCATCACCAATGAGTATAGAGAATGACATTGAGTTGAGTTACACTGCTGGTTCCCTGTTGCCCCCTATCCAGGATTGAGTTTGAGCATGCCGACAGGTTAAACTTTAATGCTAGGAAAAACTCCCAGAAGTGTGGGCTTCCTACTAACATTAAATATATTGGGCTGGATTTTAATGCGCAAACGCGTTGGCTGCGGGGGGGTGGGCGAGAACACGTGGGAAACACGGAAATATGTGAAGCTCGTCTGTCAGTGGCTTTTTAACATAGCCACTTCATTAACATATCATTTCCGGGTTTCCCGACCAATTAGTGTCAGCGGGAGTGATGACCATGATGGGAATCTCAACTCCAGTATTTAAAAGGATACTCCAAACATGCAAGTTGAAGCAGTTGGAGGTGGGAAGGAGAGAGAGAAAGAAGTCTTGCCATGGAAGGTAGAAGGTGAAAGGCTGCACTAGGCTTCTGCGACACCTCCCTGGATGTGCTGCTGGGGACTGTGAGGACCCGGAGGAAGTTCCCTAGCAACTGGAGGAAGAAGCTGGCTGGGGACACCAAGAATCCATGGTTGGAGGTGGCACAAGAGATCAGCAGCAGGAGCGTGGTACCATGCTCCTGGATCCAATGTAGCAAGCGGTTCAATGTCCTAAGCAGGGCAGGAAAGGTGAGTACAATGGCACATTCACCTACATCCTGATGTGCGTATCACCCTCACGCCCTCACTCTGCCCTCTCAAGCCTACTCCAGCACATCACTCCTCAAACCAACTTACCTTGCAGGTACACCCATCCCTCTCTGTCTATACACTTCCTCACATCCCCATCTGTCCATCCACCACTGGCACTCACCCTCATCCTTATGCAATGTCAGGCCTCTCCTTCATAGTCACCCTTGACAAATGCTCTCCATCCATTGGATGAACACGTGCAATTACTCTCACTTATTGGTCTCTTCTTTTCCTCCTTGCAGGAGATGAGAGCACAGAACACAAGGGATGGCAGAAAACTGGAGGTGGCCCTCCAGCCATCTCGCAACTAACAGCTGCAGAGGAGGCGGCACTGGACATCAGCGGAGTCTCAGCGTGCCTGGCCATTGGAGATGGGGAGATGGGGGCCTTCCAGCTACCTGGTGACACAATTAAATATCAGAAAGTCACATGGCATACAACCCAGTCATGTTGGCTTGATGTCAACAGCAAGTGAAATATAATCATGTGTGTCGTAAGAATGAGCCTTACGCGTGGTGAACTTAAAGTAAGCTTTAATCAAATAAAAAGGTGCTACATACAAAAGAGGTCTTACTCTATGCCTCTCCAGGATCCAACTGATCAGTCCAGTATTTATCCTGGACTAATCACAGGAAGTGATGCAATAAAGTTCAAGTCACAGGAAGCTGTATTGTGTTACCACATTCTCCCCCCCCAAAAGATTAGGAGGCCGGGATGAAGTTCGAGTCACAGGAAGCTGTATTGTGTTACCACATTCTCCCTCCATTTCGTAGCCGCTGGACGAGGGAGAGCCGCACCCGTTTGGGTTCTCGTAGCGGTAGAGGGCCCCTAGCCCGTTTACCCGCCGCGGGCCGTGGACCAGAGTCCGAGTGATCCAGCCCGCTCTGTGAGGGGTCAGGACGATCCTGACTGTGTACTGGTGTCCGAACGGGTGTCGGGCAGGCCTGTGGCAGATCCATTTGAGCGTATGGTACGGGGTGGATCGTGGCTGCGCGTGCGAGCCCCGACGGGCTCATAGTCAGTCTGCCCCAGGTCGGCACGCTGGAGTGAGGTACCAGCCGGCGTCAGATCCAGATCGTGATGAGAGGCACCTGGCGAGCCCAGAGATGTGCCTGGTACAATATCATCCCCTGGTGTCCCTCTATGTTTCGGCGGGCAGGGAGCCAGATCCCGCAATGACACGGTAGATTCCCGACCGTCAGGATACCGAATATAGGCGTAGGTAGGGTTGACGTCAGTGAGCTCAACCTCATCTACCAGGGGGTCATTCTTAGACGCCCGAACATATCTTCGGAGTAGCACTGGTCCCGGTGCAGTCAGCCACGACGGGAGAGATATCCCATAGGATGAGCGACGCTGAAATCGGAAGAACCGTTCATGAGGCGTCGTATTTGTGGCGGTCGAAAGGAGGGACCGTGTGGAGTGTAATGCGTCTGGAAGTACTGCTTCCCATTGCTGGTTGGGTAGGCCCCGAGATCTCAAAGCCAGACGTACCGCATTCCAGATGATAGCGTTAAAACGCTCGACTTGCCCATTCCCGACTGGATGATAAGGCGTCGTTCTGCTGGCAGCAATACCCCATTCCGAGAGATAGGCCTTGAGTTCTCCTGACATAAAAGAAGGGCCCCAATCCGAATGAACATAGGATGCCATGCCACAGAAAGCAAATACCTGCTCAAGGCAGCTGATAACCGTGGTCGTCAGCATATTGGGGCAGGGAAAGGCAAACGGAAAACGGGAATTCTCATCGACCATGGTCAATAGATAAGTGTTGCGAGTTGAAGAGGGCAACGGCCCCTTAAAATCGATGCTAAGCCGTTGCATTGGCTGGGTCGCATGTATGAGTATACCACCCGAGGGGCGGAAAAACTGAGGTTTCAATTCCGCACAGACTCTGCAGTCCGAGCACATCTTCTTTACATCCCCGGTAGAGAATGGGAGATTTCGGGACCGCACGAAGTGTAGCATGCGAGTAACGCCCGGATGACACAACCCATCATGGATGTCTACGAGCGTAGAGGGTGCCATGGCGGAGCAGAATGCTCGTGTGAGGGTATCCGGAGCCACATTCTCCTTGCCAGGTCGATAGTGGATGGTGTAACCAAAAGAGGCCAATTCCAGCCGCCAAAGCTGGATTTTATTATTTTTAATTTTGGTCCGTTTTCGATTATCGAGCATGAAGGCGACCGATCGCTGATCCGTGATTAAGGTAAAGTGCTGGCGAGCTAGGAGATGAGTCCACTTCCGTACTGCCTCTATGATGGCTGTAGCTTCTTTCTCGACTGGAGGATAATGTAGCTCAGCCCCTTGAAAAGTCCTGGACAAAAATGCCACCGGACGACCTTCCTGATTCAGAGTGGCCGAGATCGCCACCTCCGAGGCATCACACTCAACAACAAAAGGAAGACTCTCATCGATGGAGTGAAGAGCCGCTTTCTCCAACTGTTTTTTCAGGAGGTTAAAGGCTGCAACAGCCGCTGTGTCTAGTGGGAATGTGCTGGCCTTCAGTAGAGGTTGGATTCGGTCCGAGAAGTTAGGAATCCATTTAGCATAGTATGCAAACAGGCCGAGGGCCCGGCGCAAGGAGGCCGGATTCTTAGGTGGCGGGAGTTCTTGGAGTGGGCGAAGCCTTTCAGGGTCAGGTTTAATGATGCCATTGCCCACACAATAGCCAAGGATGTTGATGGTTGGTTGTGACTCAATGGATTTAGCCGCATTTAATGTCAAATTACGGTGCTGGAGTGCATCCCAAAATCGTTGGAGACTGGCGTCATGTTCTCGCTGATTGCGACCTGCGACAGTAATATTGTCCAGATAAGGAAACATATCCTTTAAGTCTTCCTGTTTGACCAGGTCATCCATTGCTCGCTGGAAGACAGCCACTCCATTAGTGACCCCAAAGGGGAGGCGACAAAATTGATACAGCCGTCCATTGGCTTCAAAGGCCGTATACTGCTTGTCTGAGACCTTCAAGGGCACCCGATGATAGGCACTTTTCAGATCATATGTTGAGAACACCGTGTACTCAGCCAGTTTATTAACCATATCATCGATGCGCGGCAATGGGTATGCGTCCAAGTCCGTATATTGATTGATGGTCTGTGAATAGTCAATGCACAGCCATTTCTTGTGAGGTTGTAGAGGGTTCTTTACAATAACGACCTGGGCGCGCCATGGCGACGAACAAGGCTCGATGATATCCTCTGCTAAAAGCCGAGAAATCTCAGCCGCAATAAAAGACTGGTCTTCCTGACTGAAACATCGTGACTTTGTTATAATCGGTTTGCATCGAGGAGGGATACTGGTAAACAGTGAGGGTTCATCCAGTGAAGCTGCTGACAATGCACAGAACGGTAATCGAGGTCGTATATTAGAAATAGTGAGTTCAGGTTTGGATCCGCCGAACTCAATGGTGAGCTTCTTATGCTGCTTTTGAAAATCTAGCCCTAAGATAAGATCACTACATAAGTCCTTGAGCACCGAAAGCCGGGTGGAGGGATACCTGTGACCATTAAGTGTTATTTCAACCATACAAAAGCCAGAAATTCTGGTATTAAGTGATGACTGAGCCATCGCAATTGCCTGGTCCGATGGGAAAACATGTAGCTTTAACTCTGCAACAATCTGTTCCCTAATGAAACTATCAGTGCTACCTGAGTCAATTAAGGCATCTAAAGTATGTCCATTAATTGATGCTTTTGTAGCTGCATGGAATAGGTTCTGAGGACAAGCAGCTGTAATTGGTGTCGTTGCACAAAGAGTGGCTGAAACTCTAGGTGTGTTTCTTCGAGAGAAAACCCGAGAGGAAGCACGATAGATTTTAGCCGGAACATCTTGATAGGCCCTTACCGGGGCAGTTCGGTAGGACTTAGCTTGATAAGCCCTCGTAGAGGCTCTTGATAGGCAAACCTTTGCAAAATGACCCTTTTTGTTGCAATGACTGCAAAACGCATTGCGAGCAGGGCAGAATTTCCGAGGGTGAAACTCATCACCACAAAAGAAGCATTTCTTAGATTGCCAAGAGGCTGCCACAGTGGGGTCATCATCCTCTTCATCAGTGAAGTCATCAGATTGATCGTCAGGGATAAAGTCCTCCCTAATAGAGTTCACCTGTGGCCTCTTAAATTGCCTGACTGTAGTTAAGGCAGCAGACCGAGGTCTGGGCACTGTATAAAGGTCTGCATTTCTTTTTGCCAGATCTAGAGAGCAAGCCATGTCATAAGCTCTCTGAAGCTCAAGTGTCTTACTTTCCAGTAGACGCTGGCGTATAAATGGGGAGGCAAGCCCGCAGATGAAAGCATCACGGATCATTTCTTCACGGTACAGCTCAGCTGAGGCCGCCTGAAAGTTACAGTCCATACTAAGTCTGCGAAGCTCTTGGAGGAATTTATCAATGGATTCCTCCGGCCCTTGTTGGGCTGTAGCTAGTAGATGTCTGGCATAGACCTCATTCGGTGTCTTAGTATATAGTCTTTTAAGCGTCCGAATTGCCTCCTCGTAACTGCCCCATTCCTCGACATACTGAAATACATTCGGGGTGACACAGTTGATGAGTATCCGCAATTTTGAGTCATCATCAGCCTTGCAATATTCGAGAAAATTGTCAAACGTGCGATACCAGTGTTTCCACACCTTACCGGCTGCTGGGGTGTTTGGGTCCAAGTCAAGACGCGATGGTTTAAGGATGTTTTCCATGATGGGTGATTCCCTGGATCCTTAGTTCCGAGTTCGTCCAAAAAGTTTGAGTGCGAAGTTTTTCAAAGTTGATTAAATTGTCGTAAGAATGAGCCTTACGCGTGGTGAACTTAAAGTAAGCTTTAATCAACTAAAAAGGTGCTACATACAAAAGAGGTCTTACTCTATGCCTCTCCAGGATCCAACTGATTAGCCCAGTATTTATCCTGGACTAATCACAGGAAGTGATGTAATAAAGTTCAAGTCACAGGAAGCTGTATTGCGTTACCACACGGTGTTTCTCCTTCCTGTCCATGTGGTCTCACAAACAGAGGACCATATGCTGAGCATCTCCATTTTGAGTCCTTACAGGCAAAGACCCCTTGCTGACTTCCTCCATTTTGTATCCTCACAGACAAAGGAACACATGCTGACGTCTTACATTTTGAGTCCGTCCGTTACCATCTCACAATTCAAGGGGGGAGGCTGGTGCGGTTGGAGATCGGAGGCCGAGGGGGCGGCGGGGGTGGGGGAGTCGGAAGGTCAGAGGTCGGGCACTGGGGAATCAGAGGCTGGGGGGAGGTTGGAAGGCCGGAAGGGGGAATCGGAGATCGAGGTACTTGGGGGTGAGGTCGGAGTGGAGATTGGAAGGGTTGGGGTGGGTGTCCGATCATAAGTAGAAAGGCATTTACCTCCTGGATCCAGCAGTCCTCGATTTGCTTTAGCTGTCGGGTTCTCCTAGGCCTGGGAAACCCGGCCGGCCAGAGTTAAATTTAATATGGTGCTTCAAAATGAGGCACGCAGCCTCATTATAATATTTAAAATGGAAACACGCCTCCTGGGAGTGGGTTGGCCGCCCGCCCCCTTGTCCCGCCTCCGTTAAAACCGGAAGTGGGCAGGTTGGTGTCAGGATTCAGATTTCTAACACTTTAACCTCCCACCCGATCCAAACCCAGCCATTTTTGGGGGGTAAAATCCCCCCCCTAAGATTCTAGATTTTGGTACGGCAAACTTTAACGGGGTGAAACAGAGACTGACGATAACAAACTGGTCAAAACAGTTCTCGGGTAAAACTACAGATGCACATGGAGGTGCTCAAAAATTTTTTTGAGGATGTAACTGGTAGAATAGATAAGGGAGAACCAGTGGATGTAGTGTATTTGGACTTTCAGAAGGCTTTCGATAAGGTCCCGCATAAGAGATTTGCGTGCAAAGTTAAAGCACACGGGATTGGGGGTAAGGTACTGTCTTGGATAGAGAACTGGTTGGCAGACAGGAAGCAAAGAATTGGAATAAACGGGTCTTTTTCCGAGTGGTAGGCAGTGACTAGTGGGGTACCGCAGGGATCGGTCCTTGGACCCCAGCTATTCACAATATATATATATATATATATATATATATATATAAATAAATGATCTAGACAAGGGAACTAGATGTAATATCTCCAAGTTTGCAGATGACACAAAGCTGGGTGGGCGTGTGTGCTGTGAGGAGGATGCAGAGAAACTCCAGTATGATTTGGACAGGTTGGGTGATTGGGCAGATGCATGGCAAATGCAGTATAATGTGGATAAATGCGAGGTTATCCACTTCGGTGGCAAAAACAGGAAGACAGATTATTATCTGAACAGCAATAGATTGGGAAAAAGGGAAGTGCAACGAGACCTGGGTGTCCTTGTGCACCAGTCGCTGAGGGTAAGCATGCAGGTGCAGCAGGCAGTTAAGAAGGCAAATGGTATGTTGGTCTTCATAGCGAGAGGATTTGAGTACAGGAGCAAGGATGTCTTGCTGCAGTTGTACAGGGCCTTGGTGAGACCACATCTTGAGTATTGTGTGCAGTTTTGGTCGCCTTATCTGAGGAAGGATGTTCTTGCCATGGAGAGAGTGCAGCGAAGATTCACCAGACTGATACCTGGGATGGCAGGAATGACGTATGCGGAGAGATTGGGTCGATTAGGCTTATATTCACTAGAGTTTAGAAGAATGAGAGGGGATCTCATTGAAACTTATAAAATTCTAACAGGACTAGACAGACTAGATGCAGGAAGGATGTTCCCGATGGCGGGGGAGTCCAGAACCAGGGGTCACAGTCTAAGGATAAGGGGTAAGCCATTTAGGACTAAGATGAGGAGGAATTTCTTTACCCAGAGCGTGGTGAACCTGTGGAATTCTCTACCACAGAAGGCAGTTGAGGCCAATTCATTAAATATATTCAAGAAGGAGTTAGATATATTTCTTCAGGCTAAAGGGATCAAGGGATATGGGGAGAAAGCAGGGACAGGGTACTGAATTTGGATGATCAGCCATGATCTCATTTAATGGCAGAACAGGCTCGAGGGGCCAAATGGCCTACTCCTGCTCCTATCTTCTATGTTTCTATGTTAAAAAGAATTTAACTTAATACAGGACCGGTATATAACCCTAAGGGGCAAGAGCTCTACTTACCAAATAAAATAGCCACGGTCAACAAAAGAGGTGAGAGATAACATAAAACTAAAGGAAAGAGCGTAGAAAAGTACAAAGAACAGTGTAGATCCAGGGGACTGGGAAAGGTATAAAGAACAACAAAGGAAGACAAAAAAGATAGTAGGAGTTGCAAAAAGGGAATATGAAATGAAACTTGCGATGGATATCAAGATTAACACAAAAAGTTTTTACATAAGCACATAAGAAGTAGGAGCAGGAGTTGGCCATACGACCCTTTGGGCCTGCTCCGCCATTCAATAGGATCATGGCTGATCCGAACCTAGTCTCACGTCCACTTCCCTGCCGCTCCCCATAACCCTTAATTCCCTTATCAGCTAGGAAACTGTCTATCTCCGTTTTAAATTTATTTAATGTCGCAGCTTCCACAGCTCTCTGAGGTAGCAAATTCCATAGATTTACTACCCTCTGAGTGAAGAAGTTTCTCCTCATCTCAGTTCTGAAACGGCAGCTCCTTATTCTAAGATTATGCTCCCTAGTTCTAGTCTCACCTATTTTTACAATTATATTAGAAGAAAAAGGGTCATCAAGGGTAATGTGGGCCCTTTAACAACAAACGTGGGTAATATTGCAAACGAAAATAAGGAAACGGCAGACTTGTTAAATAATTACAAAAGCAAAATACTGCAGATGCTGGAAATCTAAAATAAAAACAGAAAATGCTGGAAATACTCAGCAGGTCAGACAACATCTGTGGAGAGAGAAACAGAGATAATGGAGGGAAATTTAATTCTCATGAACAGGTGGGTTTGGGTCGGGTGGGATGTTAAAATTTTAAAAATCTCAATCTTGACCCCAACCCGCCTCGAAACTGCCCACATCCGGTTTTAACGGAGGCGGGGCGGGGGGTGGGTGACCAACCCACTCTCAGGAGGTGGGTGGCTCATTTAAATATTTTAATGAGGCTGCGTGCCTCAGATTTTACCTCCATTTTAAATTTAACCTGGCAGCAGATGGGAGGCAAGGACTGCTGGATCCAGCAGGTAAATGCCTATCCAGCACTGCTAGTGAGCCAGGGGGAGCAGGAGTGCTTCCCCTCTGGCCCACCAAGCTAACCTGTTTACCCACCCCACCGCGATTGGCCGCTCCCCTCCCACGATCCGATCTCCCCACCACCACCCCCCGAGCCACAAACTCTCAACGTTTCAGGACCTTTCATCTCAACTGGAAGTTAAAGATGTTAAACAGTTTTTAAGCAAGTACAGAGGCAGGGAAAGGGGGAGGGGAGGGAAGAACAAAAGGGAAGGTCTGTGATAGGGAGGAAGGCAGGAGTGATCAAATGACAAAAGGCAAGACTAAAGGAGAAGGCATTGGGACAAGAAACAAAAGGTGGTTCTAGAGGAGCTATAAATGGCAACAGCAGAACCATTATCAGCACCCGCTGTCCGAAAAAATGGGAGCAGTGGTTATGATTTGAAATTGTGGAACTCAATGTTGAATCTGGAAGACTGTAAAGTGCTTAACTGAAAATGAGGTGCTGTTCCTCGAGCTTCCGTTGAGCTTCATTGGAACAGTGTAGGAGGCTGAGCAGGGGGGATGTGAGAGGGCAGGTATGTCATCTCCAGTGCTTGCACGAGACAGTGCCGTGGGAAGGGGAGCGAGTGTTGGGGTTGATGGAAGTGTAGACCAGGGTGTTGTGGAGGCAACGGACCCTTTGGAATGCTCCAAGGGGAGCAGAGCAAGACGTATTTGGTGGTGGCATCATGCTGGAGGTGGCAGAGGATGTTCAGTTGAACGTGGAGGCTGGCGAGGTGGAAGGTGAGGACAAGGAGGACCCTATCGAGGGAGGAGAAGGTGTGAGGGCAGAAATGTAGGAAATGGGCTGGACGTGGTCGAGGGTCCTGTCAACCACAGTGGAGGGGAATACAAAGGAAAAATTAAGACATATCGGAAGCACTAGTGTGGAAGGTGGTATCGTTAGAAAAGATGTGTTGGAGACGGAGAAACTAGGAGAATGGAATTACAAGAAGCGGGGTGGGAGGAAGTATAATCAAGGAAGTTGTGGGAGTCAGTGGGCTTGTAGATGATATTGGTTGACAGCTGAACCCCAGAAATAGAGTTAGAGAAATCGAGGAAGGGGAGAGTCGGATATGGACCATGTAAAGGCGAGGGAGGGGTGGAAATTGGAAGCAAAGATTATGAAATATTCCAGCTCGGGGCGAGAGCAGGAAGCAGCAATGATACAGCCATCAATGTCCATCAATGTACTGGAAAAAGAGGTGAGCGAGTGTTAAGGACAGAGTGACTGAGCACTTAGAGAAATTTGAGCTGATTAGAGAGAGCCAACATGGATTTGCAAAGATTAGGTCATGTCTAACAAACCTAATTGAATTTTTGGAATAATTTGTTGAATAATTACTTTGTGTCAGTCTTCACAATAGAGGAAATGGATAATATACCTGGCATTCTAGGGAAACTAATAATGAATCACGGGCGGTGTCACAGGCCAGCGCTGTTTGCTGGCGCCTGTTCTAAGTGGTGCAGGCAGCACGCAAAATGCATGCTGTCTGCTCATTATAATGATTGGAGCACTGATCTCAGCGCTAAACATGCTGCTGATTGGCTTAGCGCTGAACGAGGGAGGGGGAGGTGGGGGGCAATATCAAGTGCAGTCCAATGGCCAATAAAGTTTACCCTAGGCTCTCTGCACTACTTAAAGGGGAGGCGCTTTGTTGCAGAAGCACCTCATTCTCACTCTGGAGCAAGCCATGGCAGAACAACCTAGGGAGTGAGCAAGAAGATTTTCAGATGCAGCACTGGAGGTCTTGGTCCTGGGGATCTAATGAAGGCAGGCTGTCCTCTATCCACAGGAAGACAAGAGGCCATCCAAGACCTTTTACAGATAGTTGTGGGAGGAGATTGCGGACTCCGTCACGGCCACCAGTTTGGTCCCAAGGACCTGGATCCAGTGCCAAAAAAGTTTAATGACCTCACATGGCTGGTCAAAGTGAGTGAAGGCTTCAGCAAGTGCAATATCCCACCATTTGCACCACAAGCCTCACACACTGCTCAATGCACCACACTCCCAGCACTCACCTACCAACAATCTCTACCTATCACCACTCATACCTCATAATCATAGCTTCATTTCAACCCTCACAACCTTACACTGCTGCAACATCTCACATCCTGCACACACTGACAGCTATTCAACTATGGCAGGTACATCACCCAAACACATTGCTCCACACTCACTGACACACTTCCCTTTCTCTTGCAGGTCAAAGTGGCACATAACAAGAAAGAGCAACAGCAGATGGGAGGCAGCCAAACCACAATAGAGAACCTGACAAACCTGGAGGAATCCGTCCTTGAAATCATTGGAGGGGCAGTGACAGAGTCTGTGGTCAACGGAAGTCAAAATCGTTGCTGATGATGATGGTATGGTCATACCTAATCCTTCTCTTACATCCCACTTCCCCCTCATCCCACAATCACTTCTCACTTACAAGCTGTCGATGGTGTATGCATGTATATCTTGCTTTCCTCCCCTCCCATCACCACAACCCGAACCTTGTGCCTCTCTGCTTTCAGATACCCAAGAACTTCCAACAGGCCAGCCTGTCCCTCATGTTGATCAAACTGAAGGAGGAGACGAAGAAAAGAAGAGACACAGGCAATGCATTTTACATTCGCAGACACCAGCTCAGAAAATGGCACTGCATGGACATAGAGGCGGGATCTGCACATAGTGAGTCACCAAGCACAAGTGGGCTGCAGACAGGCCGGGGGAAAGGGTAGCTCGGTTGCCAGCTCTCTGGAGGGCGAGATCGTGCATGAGTTCTGCTCCACAGGGCTCAGATGATGGGGCGGCTTTCAGAAGAAGGGTGATGGGCATGCAGATAGAAATGCTTGGTGCAATGGCAAGCCTGCCAGAGCGACCCTTGTCAGTGTCAAGGAGCATGGAGCAGTTTGGCTCCAACAATGCACGGGGCTTTGCGCAGAGCTTGGAACCCATGATTTCCAGGATAGAAATGATGGACAACTCCAGGAGAGACCTTGTGGACCTAGCCATGATGCTGCATGTGATGGGCTATGTCGGAGCTTCCATTGTAGCACAGGCAGAAGTGACCCAACATCTCACTGCTGCAGTGGAAGCTCAGACTGCTGCCATCGTCGCTGGGTTTACGAGTGTCGAAAGGGGCTTGCAGGGTGTCGCCGCAGTCCAGCAATCCGTCCTCCAACAGATTACTAGGAATGCTGAGGCGCCGCCCCGGGGGAGTGACAGTGGCTCTGTGGAGCAAGAACCTGCGGTCCTCTCTCAGCATGACAGCATTCCTACTCCCACCACTTTCACTCCGCCAGTGCCCTTGCCGCTGCCTGTCAGCAAGCCAGCCCAGACTGCTGCCGTCCATGCTGAGGTGGTGCAGTCTACAGCCGGGCCTACTAGGTCCACAGCTCGTCGAAATATTATATGAGGCCATCTGTTGTCTCCCCTACTCAAAGACAGCAGCCTTCACCAGCCATGCTGCAGCCACTGGGGGAGCACTGCGTAGGAGCACTAGAGTAGGTAGAGGCACACAAATGACAGACACTAAGGGAATGTACACAGGTGAGTAGTTGATAGTCATTTTGATTGCATTTTGATAATTATAGAATCATAGAAATTAACAGCACAGAAGAAAACCATTCGACCCATCGTGTCCGTGCCGGCTGAAAAACAGCCATCCAGCCTAATCCCACTTTCCAGCTCTTGGTCCGTTGCCTTGTAGGTTATCGGACTTCAAGTGCATATCCAAGTACTTTTTAAATGTGATGAGTTTTTCTGCCTCTACCACCCTTTAAGACAGTGAGTTCCAGACCCCCACCACTCTCTGGGTGAAAAAAGTTCTCCTCAACTCCCCTCTATTCCTTCTGCCAATTATTTTAAATCTATGCCCCTTGGCTATTAACCTCTCTGCTCAGGGAAATAGGTCCGTCCTATCCATTCTATCTAGGCCCCTCATAATTTTATACACCTTAATCAAGTCTCCCCTCAGCCTCCTCTGTTCCAAAGAAAACAACCCCAGCCTATCCAATCTTTCCTCATAGCTAAAATTCTCCAGTCCTGGCAACATCCTCATAAATCTCCTCTGTACCCTCTCCAGTGCAATCACATCTTTTCTGTAATGTGGTGACCAGAACTCTAGCTGTGGCCTAACTAGTGTTTTATACAGTTCAGGCATAACCTCCCTGCTCTTATATTCTATGCCTTGGCTAATAAAGGAAAGTATCCTGTATGCCTTCTTGACCACCTTATCTACTTGTCCTGCTACCTTCAGGGATCTGTGGACATGCACTCCAAGGTCCCTCTGTTACTCTACGCTTCTCAGTATCCTACCATTTATTGTGTATTCCCTTGCCTCGTTAGCCCTCCCCAAATGCATTACCTCACACTTCTCCGGATTGAATTCCATTTGCCACTTCTCTGCCCACCTGACCAGTCCATTGATATCTTCCTGCAGTCTACAACTTTCTTCCTCACTATCACACGGCCAATTTTTGTACCATCTGAAAACTTCTTAATCATGGCCCCTACATTGAAGTCTAAATCAATTATGTATACCACAAAAAACAAGAACCTATTACTGAGCCCTGCAGAACCCCACTGGAAATAGCTTTCCAGTCACAAAAACATCTATCAACCATTACCCTTTGCTTCCTGCCACTGAGCCAATTTTGGATCCAACTTATATCCCATGGGCTTTTACTTTTCTGACCAATCTACCATGTGAGACCTTGTCAAAAGCCTTGCTAAAATCCATTTAGACTACATCAAACACGCTACCCTCATCGACCCTCCTTGTTACCTCCTTAAAAAATTCAATCAACTTAGTTCCCTTAACAAATCCATGTTGACTGTCCTTGATTAATCTGTGCCTTTCTAAATGACGATTAATACTGTCCCTCGGAATTTTTTCCAACAATTTGCCCATCACCGAGGTTAGGCTGACTGGCCTGTAATCACTTGGTCTATCTTTTTAAACAATGGTACAATGTTAGCCGTCCTCCGGCACCACATCTGTGGCCAGAGAGGATTGAAAAATGATGGTCAGAGCCTCCGCTATTTCCTTCCTTGCTTCTCTTAACAGCCTGGGATACATTTAATCCGGGCCTGGTGATTTATCCACTTTCAAAGATGCTAAACCCCTTAATACTTCCTCTCTCACTATGTTTATCTCCTCTAATATTTCACACTCCTCCTCTTTAACTACAATGTCTGCATCGCCCCTCTCTTTTGTGAAGACAGACGCAAAGTATTCATTGAGAACCATACCCACGTCTTCCACCTCCACACAAGCTTCCTTTTTGGTCTCGAGGAGGCCCTGCTCTTTCTTTAGTTATCCTTTTGCTCTTTATATATTTATAAGACATCTTTGGGTTTTCCTTGACTTTACTTGTCAATATTTTTTCATGCCCTCTCTTTGCTTTCCTAATTTCCTTTTTAATTTCTATAAATTTGTGATTTTTGTTTAGAATGTGTGTTTTGTGGTGGCTCTCATTTCAGCTTTGTGTCCAGGAGGATGCTGTGATGTTCCGTGATAGGAGGACGGTATGAGGGGAAAGTGGTGAGCAATGGGACTCTGGGGTTTCATTCACTGGAATCGGAGTCTGATGAGGCATTCAGGGACAGCCCGTCCGGAATGGGGTTTTGCTGCCTGTCTCCTCCCTCCCTCCTCCTCTTCCTCTTCCTCGCCCTCATCCTCTTCCTCCTCTCCCTCCTCCTCTTCCTGAGGTGGTCCCGCAATCCCTGGTGGCAAGGGCTGCGCCCTCATGATGGCCAAGTTTTGAAGCATGTAGCAGACCACTACGAAATGGGACACCGGCTCTGGCGAGTACTGGAGGGCTCCTTCCGAGCGGTCAAGGCAGCGGAACCGTTGCTTGAGCACCCTGATGGTCTAGAGGATGATGTTCCCGGTGGCAGCATGGCTGTCATTATGAGTGCTGGGCAAAAGTGGTGGGGTTGTGGAGCGGAGTCATCAGCTAGGTGCAGAGCGGCTAACCCTTGTCTCTGAGCAGCCATCCTCGGGTTTAATGTGATGGCTGGAAGATTGCTGGCACACTGGACTGGCGCAGGATGAAGGCATCATGACTGATGCCGGGATAGTGGGCATTCACCATCATGATGCACTGGGGGCAGTCACACAACAACTGCACATTAATGAATGGTAGTCTTTGTGGTTATGGAACATCTCAGGTTTGATATGCAGCGCCCGCAAAGCCACATGTGCGCAAGGATCGGTGCTTGGGCCTCAGCTATTCACAATCTATATCAATGATTTGGATGAGGGGACTAAATGTAACATATCCAAATTTGCTGATGATACAAAGCTAGGTGGCACTGTCAGTTGTGAAGAAGCTTCAGGGGGATCTTGACAGGCTCAGTGAGTGGGCGAGAACATGGCAGATGGAATATAATGTGGATAAATGTGAAGTTATCCACTTTGGTAGAAAAAACAAAAAGGCAGAGTATTTCCTAAATGGTGAAGGATTGGGGAAAGCAGATGCTCAAAGAGACCTGGGTGTCCTTGTACATGAGTCACTGAAAGTGAATGTGCAGGTGCAGCAAGCCATTAGGAAGGCAAATGGTATGCTGGCCTTCATTACAAGAGGATTTGAGTACAGGAGTAAAGAAGTCTTACTCCAATTATATAGGGCCTTGGTGAGACCACACCTGGAGTACTGTGTACAATTTTGGTCTCCTTACCTAAGGAAGGATATACTTGCCATAGAGGGAGTGCAACGAAGGTTCACGAGATTGATTCCTGGGATGGCGGGACTGTCGTATGAGAAGAGATTGAGTAAACTAGGCCTGTATTCTCTTGAATTCAGAAGAATGAGAGGGGATCTCATTGAAGCATACAAAATTATTACAGGGCTTGATAGGATGGATGCTGGGAGAATGTTTCCCTTGGCTGGGGAGTCTAGAACCAGGGGCCACAGCCTCAAGATAAAGGGTAGGCCATTCAGGACTGAGATGAGAAGAAATTTCTTCACACAGAGGGTGGTGAATCTTTGGAATTCTCTACCCCAGAGGGCTGTGGAGGCTCAGTCATTGGGTATATTCAAAACAGAAGTCGATAGATTTCTGACTAGTAAGGGCATCAAGTGATATGGCGATAGGGCCGGTGAATGGAGTTGAGGCAGAAGATCAGCCATGATCTCATTGATCTCCCGAAGATACTCAAGCGCGAGGGGGACCGAGTGGTGTGAACAGAAGCCTTTAACTGAGAATTAAGGTGTTCTCCACTTGCACCAACACTCCCTGTCACCTCAAGAGCTTTGAAACAAGTTTAGAAAGCTGCAAGAGTTGCTGAAAGTTACACACAGCCTGTCAAACTGAGAAACCACTTCAGCTGTAACTTGTTGATGATGATCCCTTTGAATATTGTTGCTGGAAGCTCCGTCCTGCTGCTGAACATTTGGTCAGTTGGTCGTGATTACGAGAGGGCGGTAAGTGGAGCGGCGATGGCGAAAATGGCAGATTGTGTGTCAAGTGAGCATTGCACAATCATTGACGTAACGATCTGCCTCATTTGCATTTCTGCAGTGAGCGCAGGCAACGGCAGCGCTGCCGACCTGCCCAAAATTCCAGCCATAGCGGGACCTGCCGGAAGCGGGCAGAAGCGAGTCGGTTGCCATTTTTTCTTCAAAACGGGCCTTAACAGCCAGCGCTACACCCCCGAATTTCTAAGCCTCTGTCTCTTCGTAATTTTATGCTCCCATCTACACTACTTACTACGCCACCAATCTTTTGTCATCGGCAAACTTGGATACATGATTTTTTATCTTCTTCTTCTTCTTTCGTATGGTAGTAGCAAAGCAAATCAAATGTCAATATCTAAGTTGGATATCCAGGCCAAATGTGTAACAGCGTGGATATCTTGTAGGCTGCCTGCAAATTTCCTCTGAGGGCAGTGCTCAGTGATGTGCTTCAGGGTCTGATTATGAACTCAACAGTCGCATAATGGGGATGCTTTAATCTTCCATCTATGGAGAAGGTGGCATCATCTACCAGCACCTCTGCGACTTCAGCCAAACCCGCAAAAGACCGTCACCTCGACATTCCACCTCAACACCCATCAAGCAAACCAAGCTTTGAAAGTCTCCTTTTGCGGCGCAGAGGTAAACCATGCCAAAAAAAACTCCTATTTAGGAATCACGCTTGATCGCACCCTGTCATATAGACAACATCTCCAGAACCTTGGGAAGCAACTAAAGGATGTCACTGAGCAGCTGCAGGACACTCTGAGGGGGGGTTCAGAAAAGATAGGGAAGGAAAAAAGGGAGGTGGGGTGGCAGTGCTGATTAAGGAAGACATTGTAGTGTTGGAAAGGGAGGATGTTCTTGAGGGGACAAGGACAGAATCCATTTGATTAGAGTCGAGGAGCAAAAAGAGTATGATCACGCTATTGGGGGTATTCTACAGGCGTTAAGGGGTTGATTGCAATTTAAATTGCCTGCTAGCGCTCATTAAGGAGGCTGCACAGCATTTTGGTGGCTAGTGCTTGTCCTAACAACCTCACCTAACAGCAGCCAGCTGATTGGGAGTAAACAAGACATTGATGTGGATTTCAAGCGCTATTTAATGGGATACTCACCATTTCATGTTCACTTGCTGCTGGAGTTGTGAAGAGGACCTCTGAAACACATCGAGAGACTTTCTGGGGTACTTTGTCAAGACTTCACCAACACTCCAGCAACATTTATTCCACAAATTCTCTGAGGACTTCTTCTAAAAAGAGTAAGTGCTATGCTACTCCACCTTATTGGACACCTTATCAGACACTGAGGAGTCACTAGGAGACAAGGAGTGCTTGGCCATCAGCATCTTGCTAGGGGTCCCCCTTGGTCTGGACGAGGAATGGGAGGAGGACATGAAGCCTGGCAGAGCAGCACCAGCTGCTGCAGGAGAGAGGGACAGAGGGCGAGGTGGCGTCCTTCCTCCCTGCGGGTACAGGACATCCCTCCCCTCTGACCTCCTCCACCAGGACCTCCAGTGTCATATCCGAGAACCTGTGTGCCCTCTCCCTCGGTTCCTGAACCATCCTGCAACGTGTCATTGTGTGCCAGCCAGCGCACTCCACACCTTCAGTGGAAGTGGGTGTGAGGAGCCCACATATACTGCTCCATGAAAATTGTGTCTAATTAACACTTGAGTGCTAAACTTGCAGGTGTCTGGTTTAGCACCTCCAGGCAAGTTCAAACTATGGTAATCGGCAATTAGGACCACAATGATCTGCTAAATCCAGACTTACAAAGAGGCATGTCTTATTAGCACAGCACCCATTTAGCGCCTGTTTTCACCCTTTGGCCAAAATGAATGCCTTTGGCCGCGAAATTGGAGCTTTTAGCACCGGCCGTTTAAGGCAAGTTTAGAAGAAAAAATGGGGGCTTCTGCTTGATTCCGGCATGTCCTGCGGTGGTCGCCATTTTGGGCAGGTTGGCTGTGCTGCTGTTGCCTGCAGTCACTGCAAAAATGGAAATGAAGCAGACTGTGACATCAATGATTGTGCACGATTTGCACAATCTGCCATTTTCGACGTTGTCACTCCATTTAATGCCCTACCTAATCACGACTAGCTGAACATGTATTCAGCAGCAAGAAGGACCCCCCCCCACCAGCGCTATTTAAAGGGCTCATCAACAACTTGCAGCTGACTTGCTTTTTCAGTTCTACTGGCTCTGTGTAAGTTTGTGCAACTGTTTGGAGCTTTCTAGAGTTGTCTAACGTTGCGGAGGTGACAGGGAGGGCTGGATTTTACCAGCCCTGAGGAGGCGGATTTGGAGACGGGACTGCTGGAAAATGGAAATAATTGGGAGCAGGGTCCACAAACCCTGCTCCCAACCCGCCTCTGAACCATCTTCCTGGGAGGTGGGTCCTCAACTCGCGCAGGGACTCATCTCCTAGTGGCAGGAAGGGGATTAGAGCCAATTAACTGCCTGTTAACAGATAGTTAACAGGCAGTTAAGAGGCTTTTCATCATTTTCCGCCTGCTGATGCGGGCTTCTCGACGTCTGGAAACCCCGCCAGCGTCAGCGAGGCAAACTGTGGGTCTGCTGCAGTGTAAGTGTGCAAATGACAGCTGCAGAGGTAGTGTGATGGGTGCATTGGTGCATAGGTAAGTATGACAGGTGAGAGAATGTAGTGAGAAATATTTTTATTCTGTTTATATGTAACTGCAGGTGACAAGATTTGATGTTTCTGGGAAGCCTCATCTGATCGGGAGAATTGACAGACGGCTTCTGCAATCTCACATGCAGCTGCCATCTGTTTTCTCCTAAGGAGAGAGTCATTGGTGAGCCTGGGTACAAGGGCTCACCTTTGAACAGTGATTGTCAGTGTTTGACAGCACCTCAATGCTGTCAAACACTGACAATTCATCTGTCAAACAAGTGTGGTGTCTGTCACTTTAAGAAAACCGGCAGATGAAGCGTCATGCACTGATGTCATCTGACACCGGTTTTCCCTTAATTGGCTGGCAAGCCCGCAGGGCGGGCTTAACAAGGCCAATCAAGGGAAAATAGCGTCAGGTCGTCAGACGTCGCTGGGGGCAGGACTAGAACCCGGAAACCAGCAGTCCCGCCCCCAACACGCCTCCTCAGGTCAGATCCCAGCCGGAGTGTTGCTACAAGTGGCGAAGGCCTTGCTTCTGATTTCAAAGGTTCTGCTCACACCACTTGCTCCCAGTCATGACAGCTCTACTTACAGTCCCTCTCGCGCTCGAGTATGACAGGCAGATGCAGCAGAGGCATTGAAGAAGTGGACAAGATGCTCGCAGAGGGAGAGAAGTGGTAGGAGGGCTCTCAGCAGGAAGCCTTACCCACCATGGGTCTTCCGAGAGCACTTCTCCTCCCTACACTTAAACCAGGAGCAGTGCATTAGGAGGCTCTGCTTCACCAAGGAGGTGGTCACAGAACTCTGCCACCTCCTACAACCAGGCCTGCAGCCTCAGAGCAGGGTGACCACGGCTCTCCCAGTGGCCCTCAAGGTCACTGTGGCCCTCAATTTTTTCGCCAGTGGATCCTTCCAGTCTGGAGCAGGAGACATAGCTAACATCCCCAGTTCGCCCCCAGTTCGCCGTCCATTGTTGCATCCAAGAGGTCACAGAGCCTCTGTATTCCAGGAGAAGGGGCTTCATTGTCTTCTCTCTGAACAGAGAGAAGCAGGAGGAGCGCGCATGTGGCTTTCATAAGAATATAAGAATTAGGAGCAGGAGTAGGCCATATGGCCCCTCAAACCTGCTCCGCCATTCAATAAGATCATGGCTGACCATCGACCTCAACTCCACTTTCCCGCCCGATATCGATATCCCTTGATTCCCCGAGAGTCAAAAATCTATCTAGCTCAGCCCTTTGGGGTAGAGAATTCCAAAGATTCACAACCCTTTACCCTTTCCCCCTGGCCTTGCTGCAGCCCACTCATGCCCGGTACCTCACTATGAGCAGATCCTGCCTCTATACTATCCTCTAAAGTCCACACAGTGCTATTTTCTGAGCTGGTGTCTGCGAGTGTCAGTTGTAGTGCCGATGTGTCGTCTTCTCTCCTGCATCACTCTGCTCCACAACTTCAGGGACAGGCTGGCCTGCTGGCAGTTGTTGGGTATCTAAAAGCAGAACGGCACAAAGGTTGCGTTCTGGGGAGGGGAAACACAATCAGCAGCTTGTAAGTGAGAAGCGATTGTGGAATGAGGGGGAAGTGGGATGTGAGAAGAAGGATTAGGTATGAGCATACCGTTATTGTCAGCGAGGGCTTCAACTTCTCCCGTTGCCACGGCCTTCGTCACTGCCCCTCCAATGATGTCAAGCACGGATTCCTCGAGGTCGCTGTGGTTCTGGAAAGTGGCTTGGCTGCCTCCCATCTACCACTGCTCTCTCCTGTTCTGTGCCACCTTTGCCTGGAAGAGAAAGGGAAGTGTGTGAATGAGTGTCGTGCAATATGTGTGGGTGATGTGCCTGCCATGGTTGAATAGCTGTCACTGTGTGCAAGGTGTGAGATGTGGGTGTGGGTGTTGTAGCAGTGGTAAGGTTGTGAGGGTGAAGTGAAGCCATGATTATGAGGTCTGAGTGGTGATCAGTCGAGATTGTTGGTAGGTGAGTGCTGGGGGTGTGGTGCATTGAGCAGTGTGTGAGGTTTGTGGTGCAGATGGTGGGATATGGCATTTGCTGAAGCCTTCACTCACTTTGACCAGCCGTTTGAGGTCATTAAACCTTTTCCAGCACTGGATCCACGTTCTTGGGACCACACTGGTGGCCATGATGGAGTTAGCTATCTCCTCCCAGAGCCTTCTGCAACTGGCCTTGAAGGCTTCCTGCCACCCTGCAGGAACAGTACAGCCCACCTTCTTTGAATGCCCACGACCAAGGCCTCCAGTGCAGCATTGGAGAACCTTTGTGCTCACTCCCTAGGTTGCTGAGTCATATCTTCATCCAGAATGACAATGAGGTGCTGCTGCAACAAAGCACCTCCCCTTTAAGTAGTGCAGAGAGCCTCGGCCAAACATTACTGGCATGCCTATTAGACTGCACCCGATATTGTGCCCCCCCCCCCCTGTTGAGTGTTAAGCCAATCAGCAGCGTGCTTAGCGCTGAGCTCTGCGCTCCAATCATTATAATGAGCAGGCAGCACAAATTTTGCTTGCTGCCTGCACCACTTTCAATGGACACAGGCAAATAGCGCTGGCCCATGACACTGCCCGTTTTCGGGCCTAATCCAATTTCTAGGCCAGATAGATTAAGTGAGTGGACAAAACTGTGGCAGATGGATTTCATCGCAGCTAAGTGTGAGGTCATCCATTTTGGACCAAAAAAGGATAGGTCTGAGTATTATTTAAATTGTGAAAAGTTAGTAACAGTGGAAGTCTAAAGAGATTTAGGGGTCCATGTACACAGTTCACTAAAATATATTAGTCAGGTACAAAAAATAATCAAAAAGACTAATGGAATGTTTGCCTTTCAACCTAGATGGCTAGAATATAAAGGGGAGGATGTTTTGCTACAGCTATACAGCGGCCTGGTTAGACCACATCTGGAGTACTGTGTACAGTTCTGGGCACAGCACCTTAGGATTTATTGGCCTTGAAAGAAGTGCAGTGCAGATTCACCAGAATGTTACCAGGGCTCCAAGGGTTAGATTGTGAGGCGATTACATAAACTGGGCTTGTATTCCCTGGAATATAAAGGGTTAAGGGGTAATTTGATTGTGTTTTTAGGATTTTGATAGGAATTGATAGGGTAGATAGAGAGAAATTTTTTCCACTGATGGGGGGAGTCGAGGCCAAGAAGACATAACCTTAAAATCAGAGCCAGGCCATTCAGGAGAGAAGTTAGGAAGCACTTCTTCACGCAAAGAGTGGTAGATGTGTGGAACTCTCTCCCACAAAAAAAGCAGTAGATGCTAGCTCAATTAATAATTTTATATCTGAGATCGATAGATTTTTGCTAGACAAGGATTTTAAGGGATATGGAGCCAAGCCGAGAGTTAGGATATGGATTAGTCATGATATCATTGAATGGCGGAACAGACTCGAGGGGATGAATGGTCTACTCCTGTTCCTATGTCTAGATTTTATTCTATGAAGACCAGCTACAGAGTACTTCATGCTTACACTGGCTTCCAAAACTGCTTCACTTATTGAATTAAATAGGGCTTGGATGTATTAGTAATTGTGATAACATTCATGAATTCAATATAAAATAATTGTATTTTAATATAGCTGGATAGTAACAGCAAGAATGAATAATTCATCTGAATTTGAATTGTTCATGTTTGTTGATGGTGGTGCAGAAACGTGGGAGTCTTTTACGCCTCAAATAATCTAACCTTGACACATTTGGTGACATGGAATAGAACATGTCTTCAGGGGTCAGCTGAATCATAAATGAGAATTGCTAAGCAATATTCAGTAAGATTATTTTGCATAAACTGATATTAAAATAATTCTCAAGGAACTCTCCTTTATTAAACTTGAATTAAAAATGTTAAACAGGTTAGTAAAAGGTAACAAATGGGAATGTTCATTAAGAATATGTAAATAAACAGATTATGTTGTGCAATCTGGTGGTATTAACCTAATTTCACATTTGGAACTGTAGGTGCATAGTATTAATTTGATTGCAAAACAATATTGGGATAAATTTTTGTCTTCAGCACTTCCAGTGCAGAGCTTCATCTGCTGGTAGCACACATCGAGAATTCAGGTGTGCCTCCACTGATTTTCCATCTATTGATTTTAATAATACTATTACTACACCTACAACAGCAACATCAACAACAACAATTTATATAGTTCCTTTAACCTAGGAAACATCTCAAGGCCCTTCACAGAAATGTAATCAAATGCAAATTGATAGCGAGCCAAAGAAGGAGATATCAGGAGGAGTGACATAAGAAATAAGAGTAGGAGTAGGCCATATGGCCCCTCGAGCCTGCTCCGCCATTCAATAAGATCATGGCTGATCATCGACCTCAACTCCACTTTCCCACCCGATCTCCATATCTCTTGATTCTCCTAGAGTCCAAAAGTCTATCTATCTCAGCTTTGAATATACTCAAAGACTCAGCATTTACAGCCCTCTGGGGCAGAGAATTCCAAAGATTCACAACCCTCTGAGTGAAGAAATTCCTCCTCATCTCAGTCTTAAATGGCCTACCCCTTATCCTGAGACTATGCCCCCTAGTTCTAGACACTCCAGCCAAGGGAAACAACCTGTCAGCATCTACCCTGTCAATCCCCTTCAGAATCTTGTATGTTTCAATGAGATCACATCTCATTCTTCTAAACTCCAGAGAGTATAGGCCCATTCTACACAATCTCTCATCATAGGACAGCCCTCTCATCCCAAGAATCAATCTAGTGAACCTTCGTTGCACCGCCTCCAGGGCAAGTATATCCTTCCTTAGATAAGGAGACCAAAACTGTGTACAGTACTCCAGGTGTGGTCTCACCAAGGCCCTGTACAATTGTAGCAAGACTTCCTTACTCTTATACTCCAACCCCCTTGCAATAAAGGCCAACATGCCATTTGCCTTCCTTATTGCTTGCTGTACCTGCATGTTAGCTTTCTGTATTTCTTGCATGAGGACACCCAAATCTCTCTGAACACCAACATTTGAAAGTTTCTCACCGTTTAAAAAATATTCTGTTTTTCTATTCTTCCTACCAAAGTGAATAACATCACATTTCCCTACATTATACTCCATCTGCCACCTTACTGCCCACTCACTTAATCTATTTATATCCCTTTGCAGACTCTGTGTTCTCCTCACAATTTACTGTCCCACCTAGCTTTGTATCATCAGCAAACTTGGATACATTGCACGCGGTCCCTTCATCCAGGTCATTAATATAGATTGTAAATAGCCGAGGCCCCAACACGGATCCTTGTGGTACCCCACTAGTTACAGCCTGCCAACCTGAAAAAGATCAGTTTATCCCTACTCTCTGTTTTCTGTCCGTTAACCAAACCTCTATCCATGCTACTATATTACCCCCAACCCCATGAGCCCTAATCTTGAGTAATAACCTTTTATGTGGCACCTTATCAAATGCCTTTTGGAAATCCAAATATACTATATCCACTGGTTCCCCTTTATCTACCCTGCTGGTTACATCCTCAAAAAACTCTAATAAATTTGTCAAACATGATTTCCCTTTCATAAAACCATGTTGACTCTGCCTTGAAGGGATAATTACTAGTCCTAGCCCCTTTAGGGCTAGCCCGGATCAGGCGTATTCCCCAGACATTCACTTTCAACTAAAGTTTGAGGTAGCTGAATCCTAAAGATGCTTAATTGGGTCTAAAGGTCCAGACTATCTCTCCCTAAAGGAAAGGAACAACCTGAAGATGTTACCGTCCTCCAGATAGCACTTTTAATAAGTTTAGCTAGACTGTAATGTTCTGGATATTATGAGGGTCCGAAAAACTCCCTCAGAATCTGCAACTCCTCACCAAAGAGCGTAGAGAGATTGAGTTCGAGAGTTTGATACAGAAGTATTATGTGAGACAATTCTAAAAATATATAGATTTATTAAAGAACCGACATGTAATTACAGTAGGTGTTTCAATCGCAACATTAACAGTTCCAAAAAGAGTAAGCTTTTACAATCTTATTATCAGAGATCCTTATTCTCAAATCTTAACTTCGTTACATTTTTACAGTTCTTAGTCTTATTCCAGGATATCCACCAAAATCAAATACAGTACAATACCTTGATCCCCGAGGTACAAAGAGTTGTAGACTTAGAGCTTGCCTCTGAAGCCTAAGAATCGCTTTGCCCCTTTACAGCGAATCTATCATCCCATCTGAAAGTTCAATATTTAGATCCTTTCTCAGTGGTATTTCCTTTGAAGTTTTCTGCTGATGTAAGCTAATTATCTCTAGTCATTTTTCTGTTGACCCCTGCTATTCTTACAGTCAGTTCAGCTGGTAGCAATGCAGACTCGTGTCTCTCCTTTAGGTGTTCGAAGCTTATCATAAAAAATGGTGTAACAGCAAGTGCATCTATTTGATGTCATTCTTACCAAGGCTTATGTTTGTGTCTTTTTACGACGTGTAAATTAGGACACCTTAACAGGGTGTACCATTGTGTTCTTTCCAAAGCTTCAGACTTCAGGAGCTTCCAACCTCCTGTTTCAATAAGGTTATTGATTCAGTGTCAACAACTTATCTTATCTGAATAGCCTGAATGCTGTTAACAATACATCTTTTCATAGCCAGGTTTCTAGATTTCCAGACCTAGTTTGTCATGTTTTAATAAAGCCAGAATTCTTTCATAGAATGGTGTATTTTTCTGAATATGGCTTATTCCTTCACAGCCTAATCATGTTATGATTTTCTAAGTGACTTGATACCACTTCCATGACAACGGATTCCAGCATTTTCCCAAAGACTGATGTCAGGCTAACCGGCCTGTAGTTCCCTGTTTTTTCTCTCCCTCCTTTCTTGAATAGCGGTGTTACATTTGCAACCTTCCAATCCGCTGGGACCATTCTAGAATCTAGGGAATTTTGCAAGATCAAAACCAAGGCATCCACTATCTCTTCAGCCACCTCTTTTAGAACCCTAGGATGTAGGCCGTCAGGTCCAGGGGATTTGTCGGCTTTTAGTCCCATTAGTTTCTCTAGTACTTTTTCTCTACTTATATTAATTATGTTAAGTTCCTCACCCTCATTAGACCTTTGGATACCCACCATTTTTGGTATGCTTTTTGTGTCTTCTACCGTAAAGACAGATACAAAATATTTGTTTAACAGTTCTGCCATTTCCTTATTCCCCATAATAATTTCTCCTGTCTCAGCCTCTAAGGGACCAATGTTTACTTTTGCTACTCTTTTCCTTTTACATACTTGTAGAAAGCTTCATCAAATAGGTAGGTTTTAAGGGGGATTTTAAAGAGAGGTGGAATGGTGCATTTGAACACAAGGATAAAAATTTTAAATTGGAGGGGATGCGGGACAGGGAGCCAATGTAGGCTAGCGAGCACAGAGGTAATGGACAAAAATAATTGTGGTGCACATGCCTGAATTCCCAATATCTACTTCCAACATGTGAAGTTCTGTGCCAGCAGTCTTGGATATGAAAATGTACTCCATTTTCTCAACATTTCAACAAAGATACAAAAACATGTTTTTGCAATTCATATTTAACCCTTTAAATACTGAATTTTATCTGTCTGTCTCTCCCCAAGCTTCTTCTCACTTTTCCGATGTTTCCCACTATTTACTTTTTAATGAGGACCTTAGAACCAACTACAGCAGAGCAGCAATTATCGTTGTTTACTACCTTATCAAGCAGGAAATTTGTTTCTTGACCCTTATATGAAACTTACTGAGTAGAAGCACTGGAGCCGCAGAATCAACCAGAAAGACATACTTCACCAACACAGTGGTGAATTTGATTGTGCAAGAGGCTTGATGAACCCACGGGAGCTCAATTGGATAGCCCTGAAAATGGGTGCGGGGATCGCAATACACGATTACCCGATTACCCCACAGGCAGCGTGCCAAATTCATGCTGCCGGCTCATTATAATGATTGCTGCATGCAGCCAGACGCTAACTGTGCTGTTCATTGGCTGCACGCATCAGGGAGCCCAATATTGTTACTTGCTAGCACCAGTTAAAGCTAGCTTATAGCTAGCCTGCATCTCTTAAAGGGAAGGAGCATTGAGGCTGCTGGAGGTGCTAAGATCATTGGGAATAGTGTTGTGCAACAAACAACAATGGCTGACCATGGGAGAGAGCGTGCACCAAGGTTTTCCAACGCTGCACTGAAGGTCTTGGTGGAGGAGGTGGAAAGGAGGAGCGATGTCCTGCATCCGCAGGGGGGCAGGAGGTTCTCCAGACACACGATGAGAAGGCAGTGGGAACAGATAACCGCAGAGGTCAATGCCAGGAGTTTACCCCGAGGATGTGAATGCAGTGCCTCAAGAAATTTAATGACCTCACACGAGTGGTCAAGGTCAGTGAATGCATCTTCAAATGCCGTATCCTACCAACTGCACCACTAGCCTCAGCCATTGCTCAATTCACTACACCCCCATCACTCACCTACCAACAATCTCTATCAATCAGGCCTCACACCTAGCATTCATATGCTCCACCGCACCCTCACACACTTACCACTGCTGCAAGCCTCACAGCCACATCTCACAGCTTGCACACACTGCCAGATATTCACCCATGACAGCCACATCACCCATATTGCACAACACTCACTGACACGCTTCCTTCTCTCTTGCAGGAGAAGGTGGCGCACAACTGGAGGCTGCAGGAACTAACGGGAGGGGAAATGGCACGCCTGCACCCATGGAGGAGACGGTACCTGACCATTTCCTTGTATCGCCTTCCATCCACATCCCCCTTCCCACCCACCTCCCAACCATACTTTCTTCTGAGTCCGCACCTGGAAAAAACTCTCTCCCAACTCACTTACAACTGCACTTACAAAATCCCAACTGTCCACCCTTTGGCCCTCCATTCATCATGACATTTCTGCAGCTAGCAATCTGCTCAACTACACCCTCACCACCACCTTTGATGCTCTAGTCCCTATTAAAACAATTACTCTCTCTCTCCCTGGTTGTTCCCCCTGGTACGGCCCTCATCTCAGCTCCCTTAAGTCCAAGGGACGCAGACTTGAATGAATATGGCAGACAACTGATTTAGCCAATCACCGCCAGATCTGGCTGAACCATATAAAGCACTATTGGGTCCTGCTCTCGTCTGCCAAAGCTGCTCACTATTCCAGGATTATTCTGCACTGCAAAGATAACCCCCAGCTTCTTTTCTCTACTGCAAACCATCTTCTTAAACACCTCTCCCCTGTCTCTTCCACCTTCACCTCCAAAAACAAGTGCGAGGAGCTCATGGACTTGTTTGTCACCAAGATTAAGACCATCCGATCAGCTGCCTCTGCCACTTCCCTTCCTTCCCCTAGCCCACAAGACCAAACTTCATCTAAGGTTCCCCCGCCCCGCCCCCGGCCTAGCCCTGAACTCGCATCTTTCTCCAGTTTCTCTTCAATCTCCCCGCTTGACCTCTCTGAGCTCATCTTGTCCATGAGACCCACTTCCTGCTCCCTCAACCCTATTCCCACTAAACTGCTGACCACCCAACTTCCTTTTCTGGCTCCCATGTTAGCTGATATTGTTAATGTTTCTCTCTCCTCAGGTACTGTCCCCCTGTCGTTCCACTCTGCCGTTATCACCCCTCTCCTCAAAAAAACAACCCTTGACCCCTCCGTCCTTGCAAACTACCACCCCATCTCCAATCTCCCTTTCCTCTCCAAAGTCATTGAACATGTTGTCGCCTCCCAAATCTGTGCCCATTGTTCCCGGAACTCCATGTTTGAATCCCGCCAATCCGGTTTCTGCCCCTGCCACAGTACCAAAACAGCTCTCATCAAAGTCACAAATGACATCCTATGTGATTGTGACAAAGGTTAAACTATCCCTCCTCGTCCTTCTCGATCTGTCTTCAGCCTTTGACATGGTTGACCACACCATCCTCCTCCATCGCCTTGCCACCATTGTCTAGCTGGGTGGGACTGCACTCACCTGGTTGCATTCTTATCTATCTAATTGTAGCCAGAGAATCACCTATAATGGCTTCTCTTCCCGCTCCCGCATCGTTACCTCTGGTGTCCCCCAAGGATCTATCCTTGGCCCCCTCCTATTTCTCATCTACATGCTACCCCTCAGCGACATCATCTGAAAACACAGCATCAGTTTGCACATGTATGCTGACGACACCCAGCTCTACCTCACCACCACTTCTCTCGAACCCTCCACTGTCTCTAAATTGTCAGACTGCTTGCCCGACATCCAGTACTGGATGAGCAGAAATTTCCTCCAACTAAATATTGGGAAGACCGAAACCATTGTCTCCGGTCCCTGCCACAAACTCCGTTCCCTAGCCACTTACTCCATCACTTTTCCTAGCATCTATCTGAGGCTGAACCAGACTGTTGCAACCTTAGTGTCATATTTAACCCTGAAATGAGCTTCTGACCACATATCCGCGGTATAACTAAGACCACCTATTTCCACCTCCGTAACATCACACGACTCCGCCCGAGCCTCAGCTCATCTGCTGCTGAAACCCTCATCCATGCCTTTGTTTCCTCTAGACTTGACTATTCCAACGCACTCCTGGATGGCCTCGTTCTAATCTACGTAAACTTGAGGTCATCCAAAACTCTGCTGCCCATGTCCTAACTCGTAGCAAGTCCCGTTCACCCATCACTAGTGTTCCCTGTAAGGTGCACGGGTGCCTGGGCGCATGGTCGTGCACTGCTCTAGGGAACCTGCACAGCTGGCTTATCGGCATTTCAATGTAAAAACCGCACCTGTGTGGCATTTTGAATGGCCTGCGCAGCCCCTTAAAGGAGACGCGCAGGGCCAAAAAAATTACAGGGAACATAGCCCATCACCCCTGTACTCGCTGACCTACATTGGCTCCCGGTTCAGCAACGCCTCGATTTTAAAATTCTCAGCCTTGTTTTCAAATTCCTCCATGGCCTCACCCCTCCCTATCTCTGTAATCTCCTCCAGCCCCACAACGCCCCGAGATATCTGCGCTCCTCTAATCCTCTGATGTGATGGTCAGTGACAGAGGGAAGGTAAGGAGTGTGGGACTGTTGGTGAATGGGGAATTGGGGTTGAGGTTACCGATATCGCACTTGAATTAGTTCTTCACGTATAGCCTGGGCAGAAAGGGACTGTCTAGGTTGCAGCTCCCTTCATCTTCCTCCTCTTCCACCTCCTCCTCGTGCTCCTTCTCCTCAGCTTCTCACCTGATAGGTGGTGGCAAGGGCTGTTACCGCATGATGGCAAGGTTATGCAGCATGCAGTATACCACCACGAATTTTGAGAACTGCAGGGTTCCTCCAGAGCGGTCCAAGCAGCGGAATCAGTGCTTCAGCACCCCAATGGTCTGCTCTATGACATTTCTTGTGGCAGCATGGCTCTCATTGGATGCATGCTGTACACGTGTTCGTTGGTTGCGAGCTGGCATCATGAGCCATGTCAGATAGCCCTTGTCGCCCAGTAGCTACTCTTTGATTTGTGGACTGGAGCAGAATGAAGGCATCATGACTGCTGCCAGGTTACTGGCCATTGACCTGCATGATGCGCTGCCTATGGTCACACACCAGCTGCACATTGAGGAAGTGAAATCCCTTTCAGTTCCGGTATATGGTAGAGTTGAGATGAGTTGCATGCAACGCAATGTGTGCAGTCAATGGCACCCTACATCACGGGGAAACCTGCAATCCTTGCAAACCCTTGTGATCTCTCCGCCTGCTTCTCTTTGGCAAGAGGGAATGAAATGAAGTTATCTCTCTTTGAATAGAGAGCCTCAGTGACTTCCCTTATGCAACAGTGCACTGCAAACTGAGATGTTGCTAATATCTCTAGCTCCAGCCTGAAAGAGCCAGACACACACAAGTTCATAGCCATGATCACCTTCACAGCCACTGGCAATGCGGTCCTTTTCCTGCTCTGAGTTTGCAGTTGTGGCTGTAGCAGTTGGCAGGTTTCAGTGACGACCTCCTTAGTGAAGCGCAGACGTCTCAAACATTGGTTGTCACTGAGGTTCAGGTAGGAGAATTGCTCCTTGAGCACCCTGGCTGGGTGTGGCCCTTCTCCTCCACCCTCCTCCTCCCTCTTCCAGCAACTTGTCCTGCTCTGCGTGGCCTCTGCTCATTCTCCCAGTCATGTTCGATTCCAAGAGGAAGGCCTACTAGTGCACCCAGATCTGGGAGCAACTGGTTTGTGCAGAAACCTTGAATTCAGCAAAAATGATTTCAGGGCCTGCCACAATACTCCCTGTCAATGTTTGAAAATTTAAACAACTATGGAAAGCACCAAAAAAGTGTAGAATTGTAGCAAAAGTAGAAGAAATCAACCAGCAACTAACCTGTAAGTAGTTGATGATCCCTTTAAATAGCACTGGTGGCATGTTAATCTGTGTGAAGTTAAAAGAGGGTGTCAGCTGGAGTGTGGAGCTCCAAAATGGCAATGCTGCCGTCAAAGCAGCGTTTCATGCTGATTGACATCATGATCTCCCTGCCCAAAAAAACGGGCGCAACCGAGCCCAATTTCATCCCACACATCTCCAATCTACATGCAAGACAGACTTGGAGAAAATCACCAGTTGAGTCAATGCAATATCCATTACCCATAGAAGGTGGGAGCAGGCAAGGAAGAGACAATAATACAGGAAGAAATCTAACTTTCAAGACTGTGAGCAGTAGGTCACAGGAGATCAAATGTCAACACTATCTGATCAAACTGCAGTGGAATTATTTAACCTGGAAGTGATAACTGAAGATAGCTGAAGGATATATATGCCAGTAACAACAGTATTTCTTGTGCACCTATGGATCAAATATACCGGCCTAGAAACTGGACATCGATAGAAACCTGCCGATGTCACTGCGGCCCAGGTTTACGACCAATAAAAATGGCGATAGTGCTACAGGACAAAAATTCATACTTGGGGCTCACGATTTGTAGCGCCGTGCTAACTTACCGTGTAACACCCTCCAGGTGGCGTTAGTGGAGGCCTCCGACCCGAAGTTCCCATCCAGGTGCAGCGTTGCAGCTTCTTACAGCCTCTGGGAGTGAGGCTGTGGTGTTCGCAAGGAATTGTGGGCAATTAAAAGGGCTATGATTTAAAGGGGCAATGCATTCAGAACTAATAAAAATCACAGTGCAGTGAAAAAATGCAACTTTCAGCCCTTACTGCCTTTCAAAAAAAATGACCATTAAAAAGAAGCCCCAAATGGGATTCTTCAGCACTTAAAGCTGAATTCCCTTCCGAACCTCAAAAAATGGAAAAAGTGCTTCAGCACTAACAGAAATGGCTCAGCAAGCCAGGGAAGGGGCATCCAGGGTCTCACATGCAGCACTCCAGCTTTGTGGAGGGGGTCAACACTGCAAGAAAGATCCTCCACCCACAGGGGCCAGGAGGCCCTCCAGAAAGAAGGATGTGGGACTACATCACCGAGGCCATCACTGTCAGCAGTGTCACCCCCAGCACCTGACTCCACTGCCCAAAGAAGCTTCATGACCTCAGACCATTGGTCAAGGTCAGTGAATGCATCATCAAAAGCTGTCTCCTACCAACTGCATCACTAGCCTCACACATTGCTCAATGCATGACTCCCCCCTCCACCGAATCACTCACCTACCAACAATCTGTACCAATCACAAGGCACATCTCCCATTCCGGTGCAGGCCATTCTCGGCCGGGTCATGGCTGAGCCCTTGGCCAGTGGCAGGGCTGAAAGGATACAAGATGATGGTATCCTCATATGTTATCCTCCTTCTGGCATGCACCTTTTGCTATCCTGCCCTCCCCGTACCACAACTCTACCCTTGTGCCTTCCTCATTTCACACACCCAAGAAATCCAGCCTACCCCGCCAGTGGTTGGCCAAGAAGAGGGAGAGGAGAGTGAAGAAGAAGAAGAAGATTGATTTGACACGCCCAGCCACCAGCTCCTCAAGGTCGACCAGCAAGGCAATTTGCAGTGACCCCACTGAAAGTCAGCAGCCTTCCACCAGCCATGCAGTAGCCACTGGGGCAGCACAGTGTGACATCAGTAAAATAGGCAAAGGCACACACAAGACAGTCACTAAGAGAATGCATAAGGGTGATGAGTTGATTTCTTGATGTCATATTGGATGGATAAATGTATAAAGTTGGATTGGAAAGTTTGCTTTGTGTTGGCTTTTGTTTCAGCATCGTGGCCAAGAGGACGCTGTGATGGTCAGTAACAGAGGGAAGGTAAGGTGTGGGGCTAATGTTGAAAGGGGAGTTGGGGTTGTGGTCACTGGTACCGCAGGCGGATGATTCCATCCCGGATATCCCGGCCAGAAAGGGGCTGTCTGTGTTGCATCCCTCCTTCTGCTTCCTCCTCTTCTGCTTCCTCCTCCTCGGTTTCTTCCTCTTCTGTTTCTTCCTCTTCTGTGTCTTCCTCTTCCCTCTGCGAGCGGATGCTGTAAATCTGAAATGACAGCATAAAATGCTGGAAATACTCAGCCGGTCAGGCAGCATTTTGACCTGAGACGTGAACTCTGTTTCTCTCTCCATGGATGTTGTCTGACCTGCTGAGTATTTCCAGCATTTTCTATCTTTTCTGTCTCCTTTACCATCCAAGGCCTTGCAAGCATCCAGCAGCACTCCCTATACACTTAAAAAACTTTTAACATCTATTGCAGCAAGCCACTACTTCAATAAAATCAAAAAAAAAGTCCAAAAGTTTAAATGCAAACTTACCTGAAAGATGTGTGTGTCCCTTTAAGAGGTGCTGACAGCACCTCTGTCAGTGTGCTTGCATGCTGGGTTTATCTGATGTGCTTAGGACCTAGCGCTGAACTCAGCGCTTGGGTCGAAGTTTGCCGTGATGACATTAAGTCGGCGTTGCATGCCGACTAATGTCACCACTCTGCCATTTTTTTGCAGGGCGATACTTCATAACGGCAGCGCTACTGGGACTTTAAAAATGGAGGATGCCGCGGGACCCTCCACCAGCTGGCAGAAGAGCGGCCTCCGCCGCTTTCTTGACATTGCGCCGTGCTAATGGGTGGTGCTAAGGTAGGGAATTTCTCCCCCACTGTCTGTGATAAGATTTGGCCTTTTCTTATATGTAGTGCCAATGTATGATGTTACTGAAATGGATGGCAAAAATATTTTCCCAGACCTTCTGTTTTTCGTGTTCTTTATCTGGAAGAATGATGGCATCTGTCATAGAACAAGCCTCAGTGTTGATGTTCTGTTGCTAGGTTGGGTAAACCTTTCTCTCTTCAGTCTCATCTTGGAACATGGAGGCTTCTGTCAGCTTTTCAATAGGTGGAGTGGATACTAGCCCCACAAATACTGCAGAAAGGTCTCCAGATATTTTTAAGGAGTGCTGAATGGCTACATACCAGAATAATGTGGAGCAAGGTTGTTGGTTATGTATTAGTTTAGCGAGCCAATGGATGAGAGAATCCATCTCTCTGTCATTGTGCCAGCCCAGCATGATGTTGTTTAGTCTCTGACAGTCTGTACCTGGGTGCTTTAAAAAGTTTGAGGCATCTCCTGTGGAGGATCTGGCGAGAGGTGACAGGTTTTTACAACACCCAGAGCTGATCAAGGACTCCTCTTCCTGTTTGATGGCTGCTGTCATTCACTCTTCCTTGCCAGTGGATTCCTTGCCCCTCGTCCTAGGTGGCTTGCTGGTTCTCTCAGAATGGTTTTAGTTTCTGCAGTAGTTGGAGTAGTGCTTAAAGAAGTCAAAGAATCATCTATAGAAACAGAAACAAAAGTACGCAAGCTATCATTTACAAACACATGTGCACTAGAACTGCTGATTGATAATTTTGGAAGAGAGTTGTTGTTCAACTGTGAACTATTCTTTGAAGGATTTCCTCCTTGTCAATCCGAGACTTTAGAAGCTGACATTAGCATACTGCAATTTATGCAATTGCTGTCCAAGTATTTTACAGTGCTGTAAGGTTGATGGAAAGTCTAATTGAAACTTGAAAGACATTTGGAACATGCTTCCTCCTCTGGAATGATTTTGAAGATTTTGTAATCTTATGTGATGCCCAAGTTAGATTTTCCTTTGGTAACAGATTGCCTCATCAATGCGGTTTCAGGTTTTGGGCACTGAAATCTGTTTTTTTTTGTTTGCTCCTATTAATCTAATAATCTTGTGTCATATTTGAAGAAGCTTGGTAACTTTATTAAAGTTGTTTTATCATCATGGCCCATGCATATGAATTTACTTTGGGCTTTGATGACACCCTAAGTGTTCCAAAAATACAACTTGACATTTGCAAAACAATTCTGTGAGCCTAAACAATTCTGACTTGAAGAAACAGGGCCAATGTAGTTTCCTTTTGGATTCCATTTTGCTTATTCGCTAACAACAACAAAAAATGTCACTATAATTTGCATTTGCAAGCATTTGTTAGTAGATTTTATCATATATACTAGGTTTAAATAATGACATCTAACATTTGATTTGCAGTTTTAATTTATCACTGGTGGTGAATTAAGATGCTGATTCATTGGAAATATAGCCTTCAAAATTGTGTGGAAAGCATAGGGATTTACTGCCAAGCTGCTACATAAAATGGCTTAACACCCTCAAATTGGATTTTCACCATTACCTTTAAGTTTGGAATTCATAAAGAATTACCATTGAAATAACAATAATGCACCAGTTTTTGCTGAAGCGGGGCATCTTACAATGTGCCCTGTCAGTTAGACATGTTTAGGTTTTAGAAATCTTCCCACAAAGTTGCTGGAAGTGCGAGCTGAGAATGGTGCAGCCAAGGCAACAAGGTATCTGGGACCTTGGTGAACAACGGGAGAAACAGTGTATCACCTTAACCAATGAGATTAAAGGATTGAGAAATAAACAGAGGAAGGACTGAGAAGTAAGGTGAATTAGAGTGGGTGAATTCAATGTCAAATCAGATACAGAAAGAGAAATAACGAGAGGGAAAAAAAGATTGGATTAAAAGAGAGTAGAAAAAAAGATACAGAAAGGAAAAATAAGAGTTATTTTAAATTTTTAATTTTAAATTTGTTTAAGTCTCCAACAAAAATTAAAACCTGAAGGAATGAGAATCCACACTTTTAATTGTCCACTTTCTGGGCAAAGGAAGAAAGAAAGACTTGCATTTATATAGCATGTTTCACAATCACAGGACGTGCCAAAGCACTTTACAGCCAATTAAGTACTTTTGAAGTGTAGTCACTGTTGTTAAGTAGGAAACGCAGCAACCAATTTGCACACAACAAGCTCCCACAAACAGCAATGTGATAATGACCAGATAATCTGTTTTAGCAATGTTGATTGCAGGAAAAATATTGGCCAAGACACCGGGGCTAGCTCCCCTGCTATTCGTCGAAATAGTGCCATGGGATCTTTTACATCCACCTGAGAGAGCAGACGAGGCCTCTGGTTTAACGTCTCATGTGAAAGACGGCACCTCCGACAGTGCGGCACTCCCTCAGCACTGCATTGGCGTGTCAAACTAGACTTTTGTGCTCAAGTCTCTGGAGCAGGACTTGAACCTTCTGACTCAGGCGAGAGCGTTACCAACTGAGCCATGGCCGACACTTCAGTGAGGTTGATTGGCAGTTATTGACAATTATCACATCATTAAAAGGGCATTTACACTGTTAATTACTAGGTTTAACTTTCTGTGGGGAGGTTTATGGGCATGTAATGTGTAAATGCAGCAACTTTGTGAAATCACGGGGAGGTAAAGTGCGAGATGCCATTTTTGCAAAGCGGCACAAATCAGCCAGCAACTTGTGGTGATTCACAATTCCTGGGGTATCACTTCCTTGCCACAAGTTGCTGGCCAATTTGCACATTAATAACGGTGTGCGTCGTTCACAGGATGTTATTTTTCAGGAAAAACTGGCCCATTAATGTTTCAATTGCAAAAGGCAAACTAGAAATCATTAACACAGAATTGTAGGCTGTACTTGATGGGTCAAAAAGACTAGTTTTGATTTTCTTGCTTTCATATTAGTAAGTCACAGTAAATTGAGCAGTTCACCAATCAATTTGCTCTCACTTCATCAACACCATCAATTAAAATATTGTTAAATTGTGCCAAAGACAAAAAAAGTGCATTCTGATATTTCTTGTACTTTTTGTAAGCTTTAGTTTTTTAAATTCATTAGATTTCATTACTGAGTTAATTTCAGGTCAGTTCCATAGCTGCCCTCCACAATCTATTTGTTATCATTGATAAGGAATATTGGGGGTGAAATTGGATAAAGCTTAAAAACGGGCACGGGCAGCGTGAAGCATGATCTGCCCACATCCGTTCAAAGTGGTCAGGCAGCACGCAAAATTCATGCTGCCTGCTCATTTACATGATTGGAGCGCTGATCTCAGCGCTAAACACTCTGCTGGTTGGCTTAGCGAACAACACGGGGGGCAATATCGGGTGCAGTCTACTGGCCAATAAAGTTTGGCCTAGGCTCCCTGCACTACTTAAAGGTGAGGTGTTTTGTTGCAGAAGCACCTCATTGTTACTTTGGATGAAGCCATGGCCCAGCAGGGAAGAGAGAGGGCAAGGAGGGTTTCTGATGTGGGACTGGAGACCTTGGTCCTGGGGGTGCACAGAAGATGACAGGTCCTCTACCTGCAGGGGCACAGGAGGCCTTCCAGGCGGCATGCCAGAATGCAGTGGGAGGAGATAGCACAAGCCGTCAATGCCTTGTGTGTTGCCCCCAGGACCTGGATCCAGTGCCGCAAGAAGTTTAATGATCTCACACGGGTGGTCAAGGTGAGTGAATGCATCTGCAAATGCCATATCCCACCAATTGCACCACTACAACAACAACAACAACTTGTATTTATATAGCGCCTTTAATGTAGTAAAACGACCCAAGACGCTGCACAGGAGTATTTTAAGACAACAAATTTGACACCGATCCACATCAGGATAAATTAGGGCAGGTGACCAAAAGCTTGGTCAAAGAGGTAGGTTTTAAGGAGCGTCTTAAAGGAGGAAAGAGAGGTAGCGAGGTGGAGAGGTTTAGGCAGGGAATTCCAGAGCTTAGGGCCTAGGCAACAGAAGGCAAGGCCCCCAAAGGTTGAGCGATTATAATCAGGGATGCTCAAGAGGGCGGAATTAGAGGAGTGCAGATATCTCGGGGTGGGGGGGCTGAAGGAGATTACAGAGATAGGGAGGGGCGAGGCCATGGAGGGATTTGAAAACAAGGATGAGAATTTTGAAATCGAGGCGCTGCTTAACCGGGAGCCAATGTAGGTCAGCGAGCACAGGGGTGATAGGCGAATGGGACTTGGTGCGAGTTAGGACACAGGCAGCCAAGTTTTGGATGACCTCAAATTTATGTAGGGTGGAATGTGGGAGGTCAGCCAGGAATGCATTGGAATAGTCAAGTCTAGAGGTAACAAAGGCATGGATGAGGGTTTTAGCAGCAGATGAGCTGAGGCAAGGGCGGAGACGGGCGATGTTACGGAGGTGGAAGTAGGCGGTCTTAGTTATACCGCGGATATGTGGTTGGAAGCTCATTTCAGGTTCAAATATGACACCAAGGTTGCGAACAGTGTGGTTCAGCCTCAGACAGATGTTAGGGAGAGGGATGGAGTCAGTGGCTAGGGAACGGAGTTTGTGGCAGGGACCGAAACCAATGGCGTCGGTCTTCCCAATATTTAATTGGAGAAAATTTTTGCTCATCCAGAACTGTATGTCGGACAAGCAGTCTGACAATTTAGAGACCGTGGAGGGGTCGAGTGAGGAGGTAGTGAGGTAGAGCTGGGTGTCGTCAGCATACATGTGGAGACTGACGCTGTGTTTTCGGATGATGTCGCCAAGGGGCAACATGTAGATGAGAAATAGGAGGGGGCCAAGGATAGATCCTTGGGGGACACCAGAGGTAACGATGCGGGAGCTGGAAGAGAAACCGTTGCAGGTGATTTTCTGGTTACGATTAGATAGATAAGAATGGAACCAGGCGAGTGCAGTCCCACCCAGCTGGATGACAATGAAGAGGCGTTGGAGAAGGATGGAATGGTCAACCGTGTCAAAGGCTGCAGACAAGTCAAGAAGGATGAGGAGGGATAGTTTTCCTCTGTCACAGTCACATAGGATGTCATTTGTGACTTTGATGAGAGCCGTTTTGGTACTGTGGTAGGGGCGGAATCCTGATTGGAGGTATTCAAACATGGAATTGCGGGAAAAATGGGCACGGATTTGGGAGGCGACAACACGTTCAAGGACTTTGGAGAGGAAAGGGAGGTTGGAGATGGGGCGGTAGTTTGTAAGGACGGAGGGGTCAAGGTTTGATTTTTTGAGGAAAGGGGTGATGATGGCAGATTTGAGGGAGAGGGGGACAGTACCTGAGAAGAGAGAGAACTGTTAACAATATCAGCTAACATGGGAGCCAGAAAAGGAAGTTGGGTGGTCAGCAGTTTGGTGAGAATAGGGTCGAGGGAGCAGGAGGTGGGTCTCATAGACAAGATGAGCGCAGATAGGTCATGAGGGGAGATCGGAGAGAAACTGGAGAAAGATGCGAGTTCAGGGCTAGGGCAGGGGGGAGCCTTAGAGGAAGTTTGGCCCAGTGGGCTAGGGGAAGGAAGGGAAGTGGCAGAGGCAGCTGAACGGATGGTCTCAATCTTAGAGACAAAGAAGTCCATGAGCTCCTCACACTTGTTATCGGAGGTGAAGGTGGAGGAGACAGGGAAGAGGGGTTTAAGAAGTTGGTTAGCAGTAGAGAATAGGAGCCGGGGTTTATCTTTGCATTCCAGAATGGTTCTGGAATAGTGAGCAATTTTGGCAGACTAGAGCAGGGCCCAATAACGCTTTATGTGGTCCAGCCAGATCTGGCGGTGAATGGCTAAACCAGTTGTCCGCCATTACCATTCGAGTCTGCGTCCCTTGGACTTAAGGGAGTGAAGATGAGAGCCATATCAGGGGGAACGGCCAGGGTGAGAGAGGGTAATTGTTTTAGTAGGGACTAGGGCATCAAAGGTGGTGGTGAGGGTGTGTTTGAGCAGATCGGCAGCTGCAGAAATGTCATGGTGAATGGAGGGCCAGAGGCTGGACAGTTGAGATTTCATAAGTGCAGTTGTAAGAGAGTTGGGAGAGTTTTTTCCAGGGGCGGACACAGAAGGAAGTAGGTTTGCGGGGTGTCGGTGGAAGGGGGATGTGGGTGGAGAGCGATACGAGGAAGTGGTCAGAGATGGCCTTATATGCAATTGACATGATGGGAGTAGCGAGGCCACGAGAGTAGGCAAGGTCGAGGGGGTGGCCATGAATATGGGTTGGGGAGTTTACATGGAGGGAGAGATTAAGGGAGGATAGGAGGCTAGTGAACTCAGAGGAGAGAGAGCATGATGAATTGAGATGGAGGTTGAAATCACCGAGGATGAGAAGTCATTCGGTGCAGCGGCTGAGGGAGGAGAACAGTGAAGATATCTCAGTAATAAAGTTTTTATGGTACTTTGGTGGGCAGTAGAGAATAAGAATTTTAAATGAGAGGTGAATGGGGTGGAATAAGGTGAGATGCTCAAAGGAGGTGAAAGTGCCGGAGGAGTAGGGGACAGACCAAGGTGTGATTTGGTGATGAGAGCCACACCGCCACCACGGCGGTCTGAGTGGGGCAAGTGGTGGAAGGTTATTGCCAAGCGGGGAGGCTTCATTTAAGGGTAAGGTGTCATCACCCCTCAACCAAGTTTCCGTCAGGGCCATGATATCGATGCAGTCATCCACGATAAACTCATGGATGGCAAGGGCCTTGTTCGCAAGTGAACGGACATTCTGGAGGGAGATGCGGAGAGGGTCGGTGATGGCTGCCCCACTGCCAGCATCTGCAGGGTCAGCGCTGGGGGGGATGAGTTGGATGGGGAGGAGATTGGCAAGATTTGTCCCCAGTGGGCGTGCTGGGCGGGAAGGTCAGCGAGAGAGCAGGGTGGGACAGTTGGTGTTGCTGCTCGTAAGGCGGCAGCGACGAGTGCCTCGATGGGCCCTTCGTAGGATGCCAAGAGAGGCACAGAGGGAAGCTGTGGGCTTTTCTAAGAGGGAGTCAAGCCTGGGACGGCGGCAGGAGAGTAGGAAGGTCAAAGAGTAATGAAGGATTGGGATAGGGATTTGGGAGGGCAGTGTATCCGAGAGAGGAGAGATGAAAGGAGGCATGATGACAGGAGAGAGCGGTCAGGGAGGGATAGAGAGAAAAGGAAAATAGGGAGAAAAAGTGGAATGGCTCAGGTCCGGAGCAGCAGCCAAATGCACACGCGAATGGACACGGGAAAAGCTCAGGTTACATAGGCCTATTTAAATGTAATAATTAATGGAATACATATTTCCTGGTAGCAGGGAATAGGTTGGGGACAATAGTAGGAAGACCAGGGTCAAAGTCAGAGGTCCCATGGAAGGACAAAGCTGACGTAAGCAAGATGGGGCCGGTACGGAGCATCGACGAACCACTGTCCAAGGCAGGCGAGTGAAGTCCAGAAGCTATTTGAAGGGTAGAGAGTTCGAGGATGGAGGTTGTTGCTGTAGGAATGAGAGTCGGTCGCAGTGCAGAAAGATGAAGGCTAAATTGATGCAAGTTGGAGGTCACCGTAGATCAAAGCGGTGGAGAAAAAGTAAAACCACAAGCCAGCAACCAGCAAAGCTGAAAACCAATAGAACGAGTCACCGGACACCAGGTGGAGCAGCAGCTGCTACCTAGAAGTCAGCAGAGCTGAAAAACCAGTAGAACCAGTTCAGCAGAGACACAGCCGGAAGTTTAAAGGTAAAAGTCTTTTTACCTTTTCAGAGATAGAGACAAAGCAGGTAAGTCTTACAGTGTAATCCAGTGCAGAAATGTAGTGTAATCCAATGTCGTTCAAAGCAGAAACGTAGTGTAGATGTCCAGAGAAGTCCAGGAGATCGGAAATCAATTTGACAAAAGAATTCCACAACTTAAGACTTGAAGTGACTGAAAAACAGAGCAGCGCCACAGCCGCTGAGTCAAACCATGTAGTCAATGAAGTCCTGTCCGTGAGGAATCCAGTGATAGAGGTCAAGTTTCAGCAGAGTCCCAGCAGTTGAAAGCGCTCAGTGAGAACAAAAGACGCCGGGGGATGGGCAGTGGATTCTGCAGGGGGAGCTTTAAACTTGTAGTTTGAACTTGTAGTTTGGGCTGAAATGCCTTCACTATCAGAGGCAGGGTATCTTAAGCAATGATAGAGAGGAGATTGGGGGAAGAAAGGGCAAAGAATGGCAATGGATGACCACGGATACAGTTGAAGAGTACAACAGCTCAGAAAGGGGCTGCCAGCCCAGCAGTCAACTTGTCCCACAAGCCTCACACACTGCTCAATACACCATACTCCTATCACTCACCTACTAACAATCTCTACCTATCACCACTCATACCTCACAATCATAGCTTCACCTCACCCTCACACACTTACCACTGCCACAAGACTCACACCCACATCTCACACTATGCACACACTGCCAGCTATTCAACCATGACAGGCACATCACCCAAACACATTGTACCACATGCACTGACACACTTCCCTTTCTCTTGCAGGCACAGGTGGCACACAACCGCCGTGAGCAGCAGCAGATGGGTGGAGGGGAAGCCTAACTTCACAACCTGATGGGGCTGGAGGAAGCAGTGCTGAAGGTAATTGGTGGGGCCATCGCTGAGGACGTGGTGGGCAATGAGGTTGTAAGCATGGCTGATGATGATGGTATGCTCACACCTAATCCTTATTCTCACATACCACTTCCCCTCATGGCACAATCTCTTCTCACTTACAAGCTGCTGATGGTGTAAGCAAACACATCTTGCTTTCCTCCCTCCCCTCACTGCAACCCAACCCTTGTGCCTTTCTCCTTTCAGATACCGAAAAACTGCCAGCAGCCCAGCCTGTCCCCAACGTTGTGGAGGACAGGCTGAGTGAACGGACCTGCGGGAGGAACAGAGTCGGAGACTGGGGATAAAGGCAGCGCAGAGCAGAGGCCTGGGAGTCTGAGCGAGCGGACTACCTGCGAGGGAAACAGTCGGCAAACGACACAATGAAGGAGTGATGTCAGAATTCAAAGGTGTCTCTAGCACAAGGGAGCTGAGAGGTGAGTATAGGGTGAGTATTTGTGCTAAGTTTTTTTTGTTCTGTTTTGAGTATATTTCTGCTAAGTAGTTCATAGCCTATCTAATAGAGGGAAGTGTTAATTGGTGGGTAGCTGTTGAGTGTTTCTTGTTAAGTTTTATGTTTATTTCTGCTAAATTACCTCCATAGTCTGGTCAATAGAGCAATGGCAGGGCAGCTCAGTCCCGTGATTTGCACATCCTGTGCCATGTGGGAAATCCTGGAAGCTTCTTGTGGCCTGGACGACCTCCTGTGCGGGAAGTATCGCCAACTGCAGCAACTCGAGCTCCAGGTTTTGGAGCTTGAGCGGCAGCTGGAGTCACTACAGTGCATCCGCGAGACTGAGAAATACTTGGAAAGAACGTTTCTAGAAGTGGTCACCCCGCAGCCTCAGAATGTGCAGGCAGAGAGGAAATGGGTGACCACCAGGAAGAGAAGGAGGACCAGGCAGGTAGGGCAGGAATCCCCAGAGTGCATCTCGCTCGCTAACTGGTTCACAGTTCTGGAAAATGGTGGGGGTGATGGCTCCTCTGGGGAGAGCAGTCAGAGCCAAGGCCACGGCACCACGAGTGGCTCAGCTGCACAGGGGGGGAGGAAGAAGAGTGGAAGAGAAATAGTGATAGGGGATTAATTAGTATGGGGAACAGATAGGCGTTTCTGTGGACGCAGACGTGACTCCAGGATGGTATGTTGCCTCCCTGGTGCCAGGGTCAAGGATGTCACTGAACGGCTGCAGGACACTCTGAGGGGGGAGGGTGAACGACATAGGCAGAAAGAGGGATGAGGTCCTGCAGGCAGACTATAGGGAGCTAGGAAAGAGATTAAAAAGCAGGACCTCAAAGGTAGTAATCTCCAGATTACTCCCGGTGCCACGTGTGAGTGAATACAGGAATAGGAGGATAGAACAGATGAATGCGTGGCTGGAGAGATGGTGCAAGAGGGAGGGCTTTAGATTCCTGTAGCATTGGAACCATTTCTGGGGAAGGTGGGACCTGTACAAGCCGGACGGGTTACACCTCAACAGAGCCGTGACTAATATTCTCACGGGGAGGTTTGCTGGTGCTGTTGGGGAGGGTTTAAACTAGCTTGGCAGGGGGATGGGCACCAGCATATAGGAGTAGAAAAGAGGAATAAGGTGCATAAAAGAGTGAGTGTGTTGGATAGTACTAGAGAAGAAAGTAGTACTAGAGGCGGAAGTAGTACCATATTAGAAAGGAGCAGACTAAGAAAGACTACGAAAAATTCAAAAATGGATTTAGAATGTATGTACGTAAATGCACAAAGTGTGGTGAATAAGGTTGGTGAGCTACAAGCACAATTAGCCGTGTGGCAATATAATGTTGTGGCAATAAAGGAAACGTGGCTTAAAAACGGTGAGGACTGGGCACTTAATATTCAAGGATACAAGGTGTTCAGAAAAGATAGGGAAGGAAAAAAGGGAGGTGGGGTGGCAGTGCTGATTAAGGAAGACATTGTAGTGTTGGAAAGGGAGGATGTTCTTGAGAAGAACAAGGACAGAATCCATTTGTTTAGAGTTGAAGAGCAAAAAGAGTCTCAAAGGCAGGTGGGCGGTCTCTGCAGAAACATCTGCAGTTTCATGACGTTTCATATTTTCTGTTTTCATTTTAGAGTAAATTTGTTAGCAACGCCAGAGAACGTGCATTGACAGGCAGTGGTGTTATCACGCTAAGGGATTTATCGGAGCAAGAGGAAAGGGTCGAGCACTTGCTTGGAATCAGTAGTTGCTGTTCAGTGCCTGTTGCCCAATCAGACATTGGGGTAAGGAAAGGTGAGTTGGTCTGGCCAGCTATATGTTTAAAACTGCTAGGTGTGTGTTGAATATCAGCTTCTGTGATGTGGCAGATCGTGCTTCACCTTTGTAAATGTTTACTGTTTCCTTCTCACACACGGGATGAATGGTGCATTGAGTCTGCGGCTGCAGAGGGCATTGGGGAAGGGGTTGCAGATGCAGTGGGAGCAGTAAGTGAGGTGGAGGAGGAGGAGGAATTTGCGCTGTGTCAGCTAGTGGAAGGGGAGGGTATGAACCCTGGGTGGCTGCACAGCACCTCTCCATCTCCTGGCCCCTCTGGCTCTGTGCCAGGCACAGATGACTGTCGTTTCACAGCCAGACACCAACCTGATACTGCAGAGCAGATAGGAAAAGCAGCAAGATGTTCAATGCTCAGGTGCAACAGATTGAAGGGTTGAGGCAAGAGTCGTGTACTCTTCATGGGAAGAAAGTTGACTCTCTTGCCTCTATCAGGCAGTGAATTGATGTTGTTGGTAAAGATGTTACTATGGCTCTTAATCAGATTAACGAGTCTCTCGTTCAACTCTTGCAGTTGCTTAAAACAGTTTCTGCTGCCATTACTTTGACTCCTGCAGAACTGCCCTTACCTGCTCCCAGCGCAGACACAGTGCAGGCCCATGAGACAGCAGCTCCGCCAATTCTGATGCAAGCAAACATTGCCTTTCAGCAGCAGCAGCAGCAGCAGCAGCAACCCTGTCATGAGGCAATTGCTGAAGGGCAAGAGATGACACACAGGGGCCTTTCACTTGGCAGCAGAGGGCTCCGGTCACGGGGAGGGGGAAAGCGCAGGAGACAGTAGGGTGTCACCTTTTGCACAATCCACCTCCTTTGACCCTCAGGCACAGATGCAAGGGGGCAAATCGTTCAATTCTTTAATGTTTCATTTTATTTAAATGTTAAATGTTGTCGTTGCTTTTTTTATTGAAATATATATTTGTGACTGAAAGTGTATGTAACCGTTTCGTTGAAAAAATACAGCCTCTAGTCACTTTGAAAAAAATTTCAACTTTTTTATTTGCAAAGAAATTCAACATTACAACTGTTTGAAAATTAGAAAATAGTTAGTTTCCATCATGAATGTCTTTATTGCACTAAGAAACCAAAAAAGTCACTTTAAACTGTTTACAAATTTTATTCAAAAAAATTATCTTTGCGAATGTTTGCAAAGTAGAAAATAATGCGGAGATGCCGGTGTTGGACTGGGGTGGACAAAAGTGAGAAGTCGCACAACACCAGGTTATAGTCCAACAGCTTTATTTGAAATCACAAGCTTTCGGAGCGCTGCTCCTTCGTCAGGTGAAGTCACCTGACGAAGGAGCAGCGCTCCGAAAGCTTGTGATTTCAAATAAAGCTGTTGGACTATAACCTGGTGTTGTGCGACTTCTCACTTTAAAATGTGTGTGTTCCTTTCTTTTCCTTGCTGGGGGAGGGGGAGGGAAAAGGCGACACTATCATCACCTCGTGAAGGTGTTGGCTACTAGCAGTTCCCGAGCAGCATTACTTTCGGCAGCACTTGGCTCCTCTGTGTCAGGCCTGGCCACAGGCACATTGGCATCGTCCATGTCCTCCATTTCAGCAGGGAGCTCCTCTGCAGGGTTAAGGGTCAGTCCTTCCCGCAGGGCAAAGTTATGCAAAGCACAACAGGCCACCACAATCCTTGACACTTTCAGAGGAGAATACTGCAAGGTCCCCCCTGACCTGTCCAGGCAGTGCAAGCGTGATTTCAGAAGCCTGATTGTCCTCTCCACCACTTGCCGTGTGGACACGTGTGCCTGGTTGTATCTCTCCTGAGCCTCATCATTGGTCTTGCGGTAGCGAGTCATCAGCCATGGTCTTAGCAGGTAGCCCTTGTCACCCAATATCCATGCGGATCCTGGAGGGAATGTGCTGAGAGTGCCATATAAGTCCGAGTGACGGAGGACGAAGGAGTCATGAGCGTTTCCCCGGTGATCTGCATTCACGTTTAGGATCCTGAGGTGCGCATCACAGACTATCATGACATTCAATGAATGAAACCCCTTCCTGTTGATGTATGTCACAGGTGCATCCAGTGGTGCCTTCAATGCAACATAGGTTCCATCGACGGCCCCAATCACTTTGGGGAATCCAGCAATGCTATAAAATGCAAGGGCCCTCTCCTTTTGATGCTGAGTGGACAAGTGGAAGTCAATGAACTCTGAAGACCTATGGAAAATGGCATCTGTGACCTGGTGAATGCAGGCCAACGCAGCACTCTGGGAGATGTTCGAAATGTCACCAGTGCCTGCCTGAAATGACCCACTTGCAAAGAAGTTCAATGCTGTGGTTACCTTCATGTTCACTGACAAGGCAGTGCGGGTCTTCGAGCGTGTTTGAAGGTCCTCCTTTAACATGTCACATAGTCGGCCGATTGCCTCTTTACTGAAGCGCAGCTTCCTCACACACAACTCCTCCGACAGCATCTCAAATGACAGCCTCCCCCTGTACATTCTCTGGGGTGGGTAGTAGTTCCTCCTGATCAGGAGACGGTGATGGTTCCTCAGTCTTCTTTGTTGTTCCCTGGCATTTCCAATTCTCTGATGCACAATCGCACCGAGGATCAGGGCAACATCGTCAAAGGGCATGTTTCTCTCTCACAGGCTTCCTCTTTAAACAGATGAAGTAAGGAAAAAATGGAAAGAGTTGTAAAAGTAATTTTAATAAAGTGAGTGGCTAGAAATTCACGTCGGGCTATGGTGGGAAACGTGCGGTATCGGATTGGGAACACGTCATACCCGCCTGATGAATATCACGGCCCGAGATGATTTTCTAAGAACTTCAACATTTTCACAAAGTCATACATACAATTTGTAAAGGGCATAGAAAAGTTAACATATAACTAATTCATATATTCTGGCATAATTTTTAAAAACATTAGTAAATGTTAAATAAATCATTTTTAAACAGTCATTTTCACATTTAAGAAAATGAAATCTAATTCAATAGAATGCTTACCTTGCACACAGCGAGAGTTGCTCTTTAAATTAACTACACTCCCCAAAACAAGATCCAAAACCAATAAAGTTTTTAATAAATTAAAGTTGTTAAAAACTTACCTCAGGCTTTCTACAAAGAACTTTGCTCACTTTCACAGTTAAAAATGTTCTGTTTCCAAGCCCACTGCTGAAAAAGTTCTTCTTCCTGCAGCTTCTTCTGGTAGAATGCAGGCTGTACGCCTGCTTTTACTAGTCGCAGCTGTTTCGGACGTACCTGAACTCAAACAATTGAGAAATCATCGGAACTATGAGCCGGTAGGGCTACCTTTCCTGCGCATGTGGCTGATCTGTCAAGAGGATTCTTGACAGATCGGAAATACCGGTTTTCAGCGCATGCGCTTCACATGCCTGAAACCGGCATTTCCGATCTCCCTACGGGTGTGTACACAGCCTGTACGCACCCGTAGGCATCGGAATATATGGCCCAATATGAGAGTAGAATGGCGGTTAACATAAAAGGGAACCCAAAAATCTTCTACCGGCATGTAAACAGTAAGTGGGTAGTAAGAGGCGGGGTGGAGCCTATTAGCGACAAAGAAGGTGATAAATGCTTAGAGGCACAGGGCAAGACTAGAATACTCAATGAGTACTTTGTATCGGTGTTTACTAAGGAGGTGGATGCTGACAAAATATCGGTAGAAGTGGAAAAGTTAGAAGCAACGGAAGGGGTGAAAATTGATAGACAGGATGTACTAGAAAGGCTGGGTATGCATAGAGTGGATAAGTCGCCTGGTCCAGATGGCTTGCATCCCAGGTTGCTAAGGGAATTGGGCGAGAAGATAGCGGAAGGGCTTGCCATAATTTTCCAATCTTCCCTAGATGCAGGGGAGGTGCCTGAGGATTGGAAAGTGGCAAATGTGACACCATTGTTCAAGAAAGGGTGTAAGGACAATCCTAATAACTACAGGCCGGTCAGTTTAACATCAGTAGTGGGTAAAGTTTCAGAAACAATAATCAAGGAAAAAATTAACGGGAACTTGGAGAAGTTTAAGCTAATTAAGGAGAGCCAACATGGATTTGTAAAAGGCAGATCGTATTTGAATAATCTAATTGAATTTTTTGATGAAGTAACAGGGAGGATTGATGAAGGGAATGCAATGGATGTTGTCTACATGGATTTTTGGAAGGCGTTTGACAAAGTACCACATAGAAGGCTGGTTAACAAAATTGAGGCTCATAGAATAGGTGGGTCAGTGGCAGCTTGGATAAGGAATTGGCTTAAGGACAGAAAACAGCGAGTTGTGGTAAATGGCTGTTTTTCAGACTGGAGAATGGTAGACAGTGGTGTTCCCCAAGGGTCAGTGCTGGGGCCACTGCTTTTTATGATATATATAAATGACCTGGATATTGAAATACAGAGTAGAATTTCCAAATTTGCCAATGACAACAAACTTGGGGGTGTGGCAAACAGTGAGGATGATACCAATCGACTGCAATAGGACATAGAAAGGCTAGCAGAATGGGCAGACAAGTGGCAGATGGAATTTAATACAGAGAAGTGTGAGGTGATGCATTTTGGCAGAAGGAACAGGGAGAGGCAATATACACTTAATGGCACAGTTTTAAAGAGTGTGCAGGGACAGAGGGACCTGGGAGTTAATGTGCATAAGTCCCTGAAGGTGGTAGGACATATTGAGAAAGTGGTTAGCAAAGCATATGGGATCTTGGGCTGGTTAGGCCACAACTGGAGTATTGCGTCCAGTTCTGGTCACCACACTTTAGGAAGGATGTGAAGGCACTTGAGAAGTTAAGAAACAAAAGATGGCTCTAGATGGAAGGCAGGAGAGATTAAGAGACATTAAGAGATGGTGCAAGGCAAAAGGAGATGGTAATGGGACAAGTTAAGAAACAAAAGATGGCTCTCGATGAACTGTAATTTACACTTCATCTAGAGTCATCTTTTGTTTCTTAACTTGTCCCATTACCATCTCCTTTCGCCTTGCACCATCTCTTAATGTCTCTTAATCTCTCCTGCCTTCCATCCTATCACAGACCTTCCCTTTTGTTCTTTCCTCCCCTCCCCCCTTTCCCTGCCCCTGCACTTGCTTAAAAACCTGTTACATCTCCAGCTTTTTCCAGTTCTGACGAAGGGTCATCGACCTGAAACGTTAACTCTGTTTCTCTCTCCACAGATGCTGCCTGAAATGCTGAGTATTTCCAGCATTTTCTGTTTTTATTTCAGATTTCCAGCATCCGCAGTATTTTGCTGTTGTATTAATGCATACAGAAATGCTTGATGTAATGGCAGGCCTGCCAGAGAGCCTGTTGTCACTGTTATGGAGCATGGAAAAATCCGGCTCCAACATTGCAAGGGGTTTTGCGCAGAGCTTGGAGCCCATGATTTCCAGGAAGGAAATGATGCGCAACTCCATTAGAGACCTTGTGGACCCAACCATGATGCTGGGTGTGATGAGCAATGTCGCAGCTTCCATTGCAGCACAGGCGGATGCAACCCAACGTCACAGTGCTGCAGTGGAAGCTCAGATTACTCTCCTGCAGTCTCAGCTTGTTGCCATGCATGCTCAGACTGCTCTCATGCCGTCTTAGCTTGCTGCTACACAAGATCAGACTGTTGCCATCGTGGATAGGTTTCCGAGTGTGTAAAGGGGCTTGCAGGGTGTCACAGCACTCCAGCTATCTGTGCTACAACCGATGTCTAGGAATGCTGAGGCACAGCCGGGGAAGTGGCAGTGGCTCTGTGGAGTAAGAACCTGCTTTCCCCTATCAGGATGACAGCATTCCTACGACCACCACTGTCACTCCGCCAATGCCCTTGCTGCTTCCTGTTAGCCAGCCAGCCCAGACTGCTGTCGCCCATGCCGAGGTGGTGCAGTCTACAGCCGGGCTCGAGGTTGTCCTGCAAGGCCAGCTGCAGTCTCCCAGATGGAAAGTCAACAGTCTTCCACCAGCCATGCTGCAGGCACTGGGGTAGCACTGTGTAGGAGCACTAGAGTAGGCAAAGGAACATGAAAGACAGACACTAAGGGAATGCACAAGGTTGATTACTTGACGTTGTTGTGTAGTTTTTTAATTTATAAATTATGTTTATATGTTTGTTTTGTGGTGCCTCTCATTTCAGCTTTGTGCCCAAAAGGACGCTGTGATGTTCCGTGACAGGGATGGTAGGTGGGGAAGTGGTGAGCAACAGGGATCTGGAGTTTCATTCAGGGGAACCAGATTCTGATGAGGTGCTCACGGACAGCCCATCCGGAACGGGGATTTGTTGCCTGCCTCCTTCCTATCTCCGCCTCCTCTTCCTCCTCCTCCTCCTCCTCCTCTTCATACTCCCCCTGCTGCGGAAGTCCGGGAACTCATGGCGGCAAGAACTGCGACCTCATGATGGCCAAGTTGTGGAGGATGCAGCAGACCACCACAAAATGGGACACCCACTCTGGCGTATACTGGAGAGCTCCTCCCGAGCGGTCAAGGCAGTGGAACCGTTGCTTCAGAACCCCGATGGACTGCTTGATGAGGCTCCGCATGGCAGAATGCCTCTCATTATATGAGTGCTGGCCACAAGTGGTGGGGTTGCAGAGGGGAGTCATCAGCCAGGCATCAAGCGGATAGCCCTTGTCTCCGAGCAGCCACCCTCTAGTTCGACGTAATGGCTGGAAGATTGCTGGCACACCGGACTGACGCAGGATGAAGGCATCATAATTGCTGCCAGGATACCGGGCACTCACCAACATGATGCGCTGGGCGTGGTCGCACAACAACTGCACATTAAGTGAGTGGTAGCCTTTGCGGTTGTGGTACATCTCAGGATTGATATGCGGCGCCCCCAAAGCCACGTGTGTGCAGTCGATGGCATCATGGGAAGCCTGATATCCTGGCAAAGCCACATGCGCGCTCCTCCTGCTTCTCTCTTGACGGCGAACTGGGACATGTTGGCTATGTCTCTTGCTCCAGACAGGGAGGATCTGCTGGTGAAAAAATTGGGGGCCACGGTGACCTTGAAGGCCACTGGCAGCGCCGTCGTTGCCCTGCTCTGACCGCAGGTCTGGTTCCAAAAGGTGGCAGAGTTCTGTGGCCATCTCCTTGGTGAAGCGGAGCCTCCTAATACACTGCTCCTGGCTTAAGTGCAGGTAGGAGAATTGCACCCTGAAGATCCTAGATGGGTAAGGCCTCATACTGAGAGCACTCCTGCCCCTCATCCTCCTCACTCTGTGAGCATCTTGTCCTCTTCTTCGCTGCCTCTGTTCTATCTCCCTGTCATATTTGAGCTCATGGGGGACTGCAAGTAGAGCACCCATGACTGGGGACAAGTGGTGTGAGCAGAACTCCTTAAATCAGAAGCAAGGCATTCTCCATTTGGAGCAACGCTCCCTGTGACCTCACCAACTTTAATAACTTTAGAAAGCTCCAAACAGTTGCACAAACTTACACAGAGCCAGTAGAAATCAAAAATCAAGTCAGCTGCAAGTTGTTGATGATCCCTTTAAATAGCACTGGTGGTGGGGTCCTTCCCACTGCTGAACACATGTTCAGCTGTTCATGATTTGGAGAGGGAGTTGAATGGACCGGCGATGTTCAAAATGGCTGATCGTGCATCAAATCAATGTTTCACACTCATTGACGTCACAATCTGCCTCAGTAGCATTTCTCCAACGAGCCAGGCAACGGCCGCGTTGCCGACCTGCTCAAAAGCGGGTGAAAGCGAGGCGGCCGCTAGTTTTCCTCCTAAACCTTATCAGCCGGCGCTATAGTGCCACATTTCCCGGCCATTAAATTTTATCCAAACTACACACATAACACAATTTAGAAAAGGTTTTAAAGACTGTGAAAGTCGTGGGAGTTGCAAACTAATTTGCCATTGTTTGAGACACCTGATTATGTCATTATGGTTTATGTTTTAATAAATCACTCACATTTTACTTTGTTTAGGTATTTAATAAATTATTACTGTCAACGGATAACATATTAAAGACTATAAATTGCATACAGACATGAATCAAAAGCAAGTCATTAATCAGACTGTGGCTGTTTAATTTTCCCAACAATAATGCTTCAAATATTGAAAAAAAATTGAAAAGATATACTTAATATAGAATAATCATTTTGAAATCAAAATCAAATATATCCTTCTCATTCTCATTATTCCATTATTAATGCTGTGGCTCAGTTGTAGCACTCTCTAGGTTGGAGGGGCTAGGAGTGAGCAGGTGCTGCTGGGTGCTTGATTACTGCAGGGAGTTGGAGTGAGTTTGCAAAAAGTTGGTGGTGGATTTTATTTTTCAGGTTTTAGGGCATTTTTGGTCCTTAAACAGCAGCCAGATGGCTGCTGAGCTGGGCCCCTCTGATGACAATGTTCCCAGGATGAATTTAATCAGGGGAGAAAATGTTGGGGGAAGGGAGAAATAAAGGCCCAAAGATTTGAGCCGGGACTCCAGGAGGTTTGGAAAAGAAAACACGGTAGTGGTTCAGTGCGAGGATAAGGAGATATGAGCTTGGGATATTATCCAGACGGTACTTGAGGACTGCGGTGAGGGAAGCTGCTTTGCCTGCCAACCAAAGCCGAATGTTGGGTTCGAGGTGACGGTCAGTGGCCGAGAGGAGGTGGAAAGACTTTTACTGAATTTGAAGGTTGGAGATAAGTTCTTGGAGGTATCTTTGTTATATTCTGAAGAGGTGGTGATCTCATTCTTAAACCTGCCGGTTTATATTGAGGACGATGTGCTAATAGAAAAGTTGTAGTCATGGGACATTAAAATTTGCTCGCCAATAAAGAGAAGATACTATCCAGGAAAGCAGGTAGCAGATGGAATCCGTTATGTAAAGGTGCAGTTCCCAGAGTGAGTGAAGTCATTGCCGTATAGCATGAAATTCGAGACAATGGAAGGAGTGCAGTACTTCTGGGTACTGCATGATAACCAGGTAAAAATTTGTTATTATTGTCTTGGACATGACCATCTTGTAATAAGCTGTCCAGACTTGTACTGTTATAATTGTGGCAAGTCTGGACACATCGCTCGGAGCTGCAAAGCGGAGAGCTGGGGTTATTTTTTTATTCGTTTATGGAATGTGGGCGTCGCTGGCAAGGCCAGCATTTATTGCCCATCCCTAATTGCCCTTGAGAAGGTGGTGGTGAGCCGCCTTCTTGAACCGCTGCAGTCCGTGTGGTGAAGGTACTCCCACAGTACTGTTAGGTAGGGAGTTCAAGGATTTTGACCCAGCGACGATGAAAGATCGGCAATATACTTCTAAGTCAGGATGGTGTGTGACTTGGAGGGGAACTTGGAGGTGGTGGTGTTCCCATGCGCCTGCTGCCCTTGTCCTTCTAGGTGGAAGAGATTGCAGGTTTGGGAGGTGCTGCTGAAGAAGCCTTGGCGAGTTGCTGCAGTGCATCTTATAGATGGTACACACTGCAGCCACGGTACGCCGGGGGGTTGGTCTTGCCAGAGTAGGCTGGCTTGTGGAGCTGTCCAAGGAGGATTTATGAATGCACGCAGTTCAGGGGAAGGTGGGGATAGATTCCAGGTGCTAAGAGCAGTTTTTGTCCATGTCTGAAGATTGGATTATACAAGGATGCAATCATTCCTGGAATGGAGAAATCTATGGGGGCTCAAAGAAATTCTCAGCAGCCTTGTACTCCCACTATTCCATCTTAACGTTCTCATCTTACTGACTAATAGAGGTGCAGTTTGCACTGTGTTCTCAACCATCATTTTCTCATCAAAATGTAAGTTTAATTCTTGAATCTAAAAATTAGCTTTACTGTGTACCTGACCCTTGAACCCTTGGTCTGGGAGTGCTTAACACTGGCAATCGGGCCAAAAACCTGGGAAAATGGTCCTTTTCCTACCATTGGGGTAATGTACTGTACTTTAGAAGCACCAAAATGCCTTAAAATGTATTTTTTTTACAGGGACTTAAAGATCAGAAGCAATGAGAACAGGCAACAAAAACTGATGAGGACTTTTGATATTTTGCTTATTTGGTGAGTTGATACACAGAGAGATAAGTAGATGGATTAATGGAAAGATAGATAGATACAGACAGATAATCAATAGATATGGACTTAGATATGGGTGAGAGCTGTGGGTGAATAGATACATGTAAATGGATAGAGAGATACATTTAAAGATCGTGGTTAGATTGTGGAACTCACTACCACAGGGAGTGGTCGAGATGAACAGATGCACTTAAGGGGAAGCTAGATAAGCACATGGGGGAGAAGGGAAAAGAAGGATATGTTGATGGGGTGAGATGAAGAGGGGTGGGAGGAGGCTCGTGTGGAGCATAAACACCTGCTCTTGTTGCCACAGTATTTATGTGGCTGGTCCAGTTAAGTTTCTGGTCAATGGTGACCCCCCAGGATGTTGATGGTGCGGGATTCGGCATTTTGTCATTGCCTGGCACTTCTGTGACGCAAATGTTACCTGCCACTTATCAGCCCAAGCCTGAACGTCTTCCAGGTCTTGTTGCATGCGGGCATGGACTGCTTCATTATCTGAGGAGTTGCGAATGGCGCTGAACACTGTGCAGTCATCAGTGAACATCCCCATTTCTGACTTTATGTTGGAGGGAAGGTCATTGATGAAGCAGCTGAAGATGGTTGGGCCTAGGACACTGCCCTGAGAAACTCCTGCAGCGATGTCCTGGGGCTGTGATGATTGACCTTCAATCACCACAACCATCTTCCTTTGTGCCAGGTATGACTCCAGCCAGTGGAGAGTTCCCCCCACCCCCTGATTCCCATTGACTTCAGTTTTATTAGGGTTCCTTCATGCCACACTCGGTCAAATGCTGCCTTGATGTCAAGGGCAGTCACTCTCACCTCACCTCTGGAATTCAGCTCCTTTGTCCATGTTTGGACCAAGGCTGTAATGAGGTCGCGAGCAGAGTGGTCTTGGCGGAACTCAAACTGGGCATCAGTGAGCAGGTTATAGGTGTCACAAAGGCCCCACCCGCTGTGAGTGTGAGGCAGAAGAAAGCCCCTTGAGTGGCGAGGAGAATGAGAAGGAGCAGGCGGTGTGAGTGGAGTGGCTTGAGGAGTGGAGCAGGCGGAGGACACAGCTGATGAATGGAAGGAGAAAAGAGTGCAGGAAGAGGCAGAAAATTGCGGAGCAGAGAACAGGATGGAGATGGTGGAAAACACACCAAGTACAGTGGAAAAGGACAAAGACAGCACGGGTCGAGGGCAGAGTCGAGCCATAATATGGCTCGGCTCTATCTAAAGAATCTGGTGTCCGCGGGGGGAGAGGAGGCAGGAGCGGGGTCCCACTCCCGGGACTTGAACCCACAACTGTCGGAGGCGCCGTCTTTCGGATGAGACGTTAAACTGAGGCGTCTGCTCTCTCAGGTGGATGCAAAAGATCCTATAGCACTATTTTTCAAAGAAGAGCAGGGGAGTTATCCCCGGTGTACTGGCCAATATTTATCCCTCAATCAACATGACAAAAAAAACCAGATTATCTGGTCATTATCATATTGCTGTTTGTGGGAGCTTGCTGTGCACAACTTGGTTGCCGCCTTTCTCACATTACAACAGTGATTACACTCCAAAAGTAGTTCATTGGCTGTAAAGCGCTTTGAGACATCCGGTGGTCGTGAAAGGCGCTACATAAATCCAAGTCTTTCTTTAACAAATCTATTTATTTCATGTGGGTTTTCTTGTGCTTTACCAATCATAGATTTAATTTTAAAAATTCAAGCACTTTACAGAGGCAGTGCTTCTAGTTGTTGGCTGGGAAATTGAACCCATCTGTGCCGGCCGTTAACACCGGTTTGGAAGAAAGAGTGGCGGCCGCCTTGCTTCCGCCCACGTGCAGTGAGTCTTGCGGCGGCCGCCAATTAGGGCAGGTCATTGCAGATATGGAAATGAGGCAGGTCATGATGCCAATGAGTGTGCAACACTGATTTGATGCAAGAACTGCCATTTTCAACGTCGATGCTCCTTTTAACGCACTCTCCAATTCACGACCTGCTGAACATGCGTTCAGCAGCAGGAAGGATCCCCGACCAGCGCTATTTAACGGGATCATCAACAACTTGCAGCTGACTTGCTTTTTCATTATTTCTGGCTCTGTGAAAGTTTGTGCAGCTGTTTGGAGTTTTCTACAGTTATTTAAAGTTGATGAGTTGACAGGGAGCATTACTGCAAGTGGAGAGGGCCTTGTTTCTCATTTCAAGGGTTCTGCTCACACCACTTTCTCCCAGTCATGGGAACTCTACTAACAGTCCCCCTCATACTCGAGTATGACAGGGAGATGGAGCGGAGGCAGTGAAGAGAGGACAAGATGCTCACAGAGGGAGGAGGAGGAGGGGCCGAAAGGCTCTCAGCAGGAGGCCTTACCCACCTCGGGTTTTCCGAGAGCCATTCTCCAACCTACACTTAAGCCAGGAGCAGTGTATCAGGAAGCTCTGCTTCACCAAGGAGATGGTGACAGAACGCTGCCACCTCCTGCAACCAGACCTGCAGCCTCAGAGCAGGGCGACGACGGCGCTGCCACTGGCCCCAAAGGTCACCGTAGCCCTCAATTTTTTTACCGCTGGATCCTTCCAGTCTGGAGCAGGACACATAGCGAACATCTCCCAGTTCGCCGTCCATTGCTGCATCCGGGCGGTTTCAGAGTCTCTGTACTCCAGGAGAAGTGAATTCATTGTCTTCTCTCTAAACAGAGAGAAGCAGGATGAGCGCGCATATGGCTTTGCCAGGATATCAGGCTTCCTCGTGGTGCAGGGCGCCATCGGCTGCACACACGTGGCTTTTGGGCACCGCATACCAATCCTGAGATGTTCCACAACCGCAAAGGCTACCACTCACTTAATGTGCAGTTGGTGTGTAACCACGCCCAGCACATCATAATGGTGAATGCCCAGAATGTTTGCAGCAGTCTGGGCTGGCTGACAGGCAACAGCAAGGACACTGGCAGAGTGGCAGTGGTGGGAGTACGAATGCTGTCATCCTAAGAGAGAACAGCAGGTTCTTCCTCCATGGAGCCACTGCCACTTCCCCAGGGCGTTGCCTCAGCATTCCTAGCCATCTGTTGGGGGACAGATTGCTGGAGTGCTGTGAGACCTTGCAAGCCCCTTTCCACACTCATAAACCCAGCCACGATGGCAGCAGTCTAAGCTTCCAGTGCAGCACTGAGACGTTGGGTCGCTTCCGCCTGTGCTGCAATGGAAGCTGCAACATCGCCCATCACACCCAGCATCATAGTTGGGTTCACAAGATCTCTTGTGGAGTTGCACATCATTTCCATCCTGGAAATCACGGGCTCCAAGCTCTGTGCAAAGCCCCGTGCAATGTTGGAGCCCGACTCCTCCATGCTCCTTGACACTTACAAGAGGCTCTCTGGCAGGCTTACAATTGCACCAAGCATTTCTGTGTGCATGCCTATCATCCTTCTTCTGAAGGCTGCCCCATCGAGGTCACCATTTGAGTCCTGTGCAGCAGAACTTGTGTGTGCACTCGCCCTCCGGGGAGCTGGCACCCGAGCTACCTTTTCCCCCTGGCCTGGCTGCAGCCCACTCATGCCCGGTGACTCATCATGTGCAGATCCCGCCTCTATACTACCCTTTAAAGTCTGCACAGTGCCATTTTTTGAGCTGGTACCTGTGAATGTCAGGTGCAGTGCCAGTATGTCATCTTCTTCTTCACTCTCTTCTTCCATTGCTTTGGGGACTGGCTGTGCTGGTGGAACTTCTTTATTATCTGAAAGGAGAAAGGCACAAGGGTCGGGTTGTGGTGAGGGGATGGGGAGAAAGCAAGATATCCATGGATTCACCATCAGTAGCTTGTAGGTGTGAAGAGATTGTGGGATGAAGTGGGATGTGAGAAGAAGGATTAGGTATGACCATACCGTCATCATCAGCAACGCTTTTAACTTTGCCGCTCACCACAGACTCAATGGGCTGGATTTTGAATGACCCATGGAGTCGGGTTTGGAGGCGTGTGGGGGGTTAAATTTGCGGGGTCGGGGTTTCCGACCCCATCCCGACTCCATCCCGCCTCCACGCAATTTTGACATAATCAGTTGCGGGGTTCCCGACTCCATCCCGCCTTCAAGAGGCGGGAGAGGCCATTAAAACCCTTAACAAGCTCTAAATTGGCTCTGTAATGCCATTTTGAAATGCTGTAGCTAGTTTAACCCTCTTCTGACATGAAGCACGCCTGGTGTGAAACACTCCAGTGAAACCTGGCGGGAGCACAAGTGGATAGCTGACTATCGGCTGCAGGTCCACTATTACAACGGAGATGTGATGAAATTAGTAGTAGTATTGTGATGAAGGTAGTAGTAGTATTAGGTCTGAACGCTGCCTCTGATGCTGCTGCATTGAATGTCTTCAGAGACTGCCTGGGAGGACTTGCTTGGCAAAAAAATTCTCTCTCTCTCTCTCTCTGTCCTCTACACCACCACCCACATCAAAAGCCAGGCAGGTCCTCTCTCACCAACAGTCTCTGAGACTAGCCAGTCAGCAATGATGACATCATCAGAGGCGGCTTTCAGACTGAAAACACTAATTAGTTCATGGGTTCCCACATGCTCCAACTCAATTGCCCAATTAAGTGAAAATTGCATCATTCATCCACATTAATCTGGAGTCGGGGGGGAAACACGAAATGCGGATTACACGACCCCAACCCGACCCCAAGACAAAATCCAGCCCAATGACTGCCCCTCCAATGATTTCCAGCACTGCTTCCTCCAGCTCTGTCAGGTTCTGCAGACGGGCTTCCTCTCCACCCGTCTGCTGCTGCTCCCGGTGGTTATACGACACTTTTGCCTGCAAGAGAAAGGCAAGTGTATCAGTGAATGTGGTGCAATGTCTTTGGGTGATGTGCCTGTCATGGTTGAATAGCTGGCAGGGTGTGCAAGGTGTGAGATGTGGCCGTGTGTCTTGCAGCATTGTTAAGTGTGTGAGGGTGAAGTGAAGCAATGATTGTGAGGTATGAGTGGTGATTGCCAGAAATTGTTGGTAGGTGAGTGATGGGGTGTGGTGCATTGAGCAGTGTGTGAAGCTAGTGGGGCAGTTGGTGGGATATGGCATTTCAAGATGCATTCACTGACCTTGACCACTTGTGTGAGGTCATTAAATATCTTGCGGCACTGGATCCAGGTCCTTGGGACAACACTTATTGCACTGACAGCTTCAGCTATCTCCTCCCACATCCTTCTGGCATTCTGCCTGGAAGGCCTCCTGCACCCCTGCAGGTAGAGGACCTGATGGCATCATTGAACTCCCAGGACCAAGGCCTCCAGTGCCGCATCGGAAAATCTCCTCGCCCTCTCTCTTCCCTGTTGGGCCATGACTCTCTCCACAATGACAATGAGGTGCTTCTGCAACAAAGCACCTCCCCTTTAAGTAGTGGAGAGAGCCTAGGCCACACTTTATTGGGCAGTAGACTGCACCCGATATTGGCCCCCCTGTTCAGCACTAAGCCAATCAGCAGTGCGTTTAGCGCTGAGATCAGCCCTGCAATCCTTATAATGAGCAGGCAGCATAAATTTTGCACATCGCGCATTGCGCTGCCCGCACCCGTTCTTGGGCCTTATCCAATTTCTAGGCCAATCTTCATCTATTGGTTGCACGAAAGCAGCTTGTCAATTTAGACCCTAGAGTCAGCACTGACAATCGTCAGTGAAATGATTCTCATCCTTAGGCTATCAGGGTGTTCATTTTAACCTTGGTCGCAATACCTGGTTGACAATCATTGTCAACTATGGTAGAGATGTGTGTATCCTGATCTGAACTGAACTGAACTGAGGTAAAACATGATGCAAATCCCTACAGAAGGTAAATACTATCTATTTTCAAGCCACTTCTGAAAAATGCATGATGAATATAGGGTAGAAATCACTGTTGCAAATAATAGGAGACCAACATTTAGCTTTTTGGTGTGACATCCTTTCTCCACTATTTTAATGGAGGCACTGGCCCTAAAAATCCGGGGAGCAACACATCTTGGTGTATGTGCTGAGATGCACTTGCCCCAGACCTCTATTGCTGACCCTACCAAAATGCGCAGGGTGAAGTGGGTGTTCCGCTGATGATAAGGATAATACTTGGACTAAGGACTCTTAGCACGGAGACAAGCACACATAGCTGAACTTGTTTTCACTGGAGAAAAGATCATTGAGTGGAACATGATCTAGATTTCATGTTCTAGATCTTTAAATTGCTGAGAAGCTTTGAAATTATAATTATAAGATGACTTATAAACTGGACTGTGAGAAGAAATTTAAAGAACACAAATACACAGTTCACAAATTGCAAATGAGATTAGGAATCCCACTGAAAGCAATTAATTCTGTCTCAGTTTTCTGAGAGTTGCGATAATGCAAGACTTGCTTTCTAACATCTTTTAAAAAGAGATGGCTAAAAATCTGATTAAGAATGGGAATTGATCATTAGGGATAAGTATTAACAAATGCTCTATGGAGCACAATGGTTTCAGTACCTTGACAGTGTCATTTATTTAATGCAACCGGTCAGGAATGAATAATGTTAGAATGATATTCTGGAACTTTGATAAATTACTGGAGGGAGGAGCAGGGAGAAATTTCATTGACCTTTATCTTCTTGTAAGTTTGCCTGTGCTTAGTTACTTCTCTCAGTAAATTAAATATGATTGGTAGAGCCTGTAATAAGAAAATTGTATATGGCCTGTGGAAAGAAGAGGCAGAAAGATGGGTTTGATCCAAGTTTTCTTATGTTCTTATGCACCATATTTTAAGTTTTCCACAGAACCGCTACACGGGTGATTCTAGGATTTAAGGATGAGGAAGAAGCTTTATTTGCTATTGGACATTGCTGATGTCATTATATCCTCCAAGCTTAAAAGCTTTATATTAAGAGCTACCATGATATGGATAAAAGGTAAGACAACGGCAGGAGGAGTAAATGAATTCATAAATCATAGGCAACAATCAGATCATTTGGTAAAGCATCTTTAAAGACCAAGAAGCACATCCTATTAAGCAGTCAGCTGTATTGTAGAATTGCATTATACACAGCAATGCACATCATTTATGAAACTGTATAAATGATTCAATTCATAGCCATAAAATTTGAATTGTGCACAAAAAAACAGTTTTGAAAAAAACAATTTGCTGACACAATTGTGTGCTTGCTGATCATTCTGGTGGTCCCATGGCTCTGATGATATCTCATCTCTGAAGATGTTCAGATTACGGAGAGGTGTCATGAACTACGTGTGGAGGAGGTAGCCCTTGTCCCCTGGTAGTCATCCATTGACATCTGAGATGGATGGCTACATGTGTAGAGTCTATAACAACCTGGACTGGTGTGGGGGTGGTGGGAGGTGTGGGGGGGGGGGGGGGGGGGGGGGGCAGGCAGGTGCAGCGAGCTACTGTAGCAATTCCCACAGTCCTTTCATTCTGACTGCTGGCATCCATTAGTAAACTGATGTAATCGTTGGCCCCGACAAAGAGGGTATTAGTGCTCTATTTTATTCCTTTATGGACTGCAAACTGACTGAGGCAAGAAATATCACCTATTATAGCCTGGAAGGAGCCCAAGGCAAAGAAGGTAAGGGTGGTGGTGACTTTCACTGCTACAGGCAAAGCATGTCTTGCTGCAGGAGGCTGTAAAAGTCTTTGACTGCCTTTCTTGAGAATCACAGCCTCCCCATGCACAGCTCCTTAGACGAGTCCAGTGTAGTGACTCGAGGCCTGTACACCCTATGAGCTGAGTAAGGCCTTTATTCGAGCAGCCCCCTTTATGTGTGGTCTCCTGAGACAGGTCTCCTGTTGCTTCTTGTGTTTGACCAGCTTACTGCTACTGTTGCTCCTGTATCTCCTTTTTTTGCAACCAAACTAAAGTGCCAAGAATGACACCCATCACAAGCTCTGTGCTTATTGAGAGTCTGGAAGCAGAATAAATGTTGAAAAAAAGCAAGCTCCAAGGCAAATTCTGCTGTGGAAATCCAATAAATGCTATAGCAAACAGACACCAATGATTGGAGTGCTTGCGGATGAGTGCCCCTTTAAATACCGCTTGCAATTGCTCTTTTGAAGCCAATCCCATTAAGTTTTACTCAGCAGGTTCAGCACTGGGTGGAACTTCCGTTTTTACATGTTAAAGTTGCATCAGGGTCCTAATGACATCATAGGACCCCGATATATATACATTAATGAGGCTCCTGCCTGCTTCCGGCGGGACACCTCAGCTGCCTAAGAAAATTCTGGAGTTAAGATGGTAGCATGTAACCCTAGTTTTCCTTTTTGGTTAGGGCAAACCAATCTTGCAGTGGGGCCTCAAACAGGCATTAGGCCCTTTTTTTTTATTCGTTTACGGGATGTGGGCGTCGCTGGCAAGGCCAGCATTTATTGCCCTTGCAAAGGTCCAAATGCTTGTTTCAGGCGTGGCCACTGCACACCAATTTTTTTTGGCCCTTACCAATATGGTGGTCGGTGCACTTTCCGCTCATAATGATTGCCAAAAAACAATTTCACCCATTCTTTCATTGTATGTGTGATCTGCATTCCCACTCTCATTTGATAGTTGTTGTCAGCTGTAATGCAAAACAGGCTTTTCCTCTGATATCACTCTACCATGCTCAAAACAAGGAGTGGTCAATAAAAGTCAATGACAGTATAGTTCCATTTTAACCAGAAAAGATAGAGAGAAATTATAGCTCTACTTTTGTGATGCATTAGTAAGAGAGAAATCTCCTTTGGCATGTAGTCATGTCTTAGCACTTACCATCTGGTATTCACACTAATGACCCCGTACTTAGACAACCTTCCTTTATTAATTGCCAACCAAAATAAATCACATACTTATTACAGCATAATTTAATACTTTCTCTCAAAACTAGAACCAGTGATGGGTGACTCATTGGGACTAATTATCAGCAGAATTTTTGAGGATGCCTAAGCAATGGGTCAACTTACTGAAAGCTAGGAGGCTATTTGCAATGCTCATCAAGGTCCCAATGTTTATCTGAATGCTTTGTCCTCCCAATAATGTCACAAGAGCATGTGGGCAGGACTCCAGATGCTCAATGCCTATTTGCAATGAGTGTGTCAGGGAAGACCTGCCTCACACTGTGAATTGTACCTTTCTGGGTGGCCCTCTCCTCAACATAGGCAACCTCTCTTTTCTGAAACTTCTTCCCTTTGGTTCCCAATGCCCAATCAGGGCATTGGAACCATTCTTTTGGAGATTGTGAAGACAAACCTTTATTTCTGTGTTGCAGTATAATTTTTTGGTCATGATATTGCATCTCAAAACCATTACTGCATCACTCTGCTTGACATCAAAGTGATGAAAATGACTTATTGGGATTCTGGCTATTCTCTGTCTACAGGTAACTTTTCAAAGTCAGATATGATGAATTATTCAAATGCACGTTCTCACCATTGAGATTATATATATATATATATATATTATGATCCTTTATTTGTCAAAATGCATCCATTTTACTTGCATACCACGACTAGAGCTTTTTGATAGACAAATTGAATGTCACTTATGTAGCCATTGTCCATCTATCTTTAGCCACTTTTCATTTAACATCCTTGTTCATATCAGAATCTAGATCGCTGCCATATTTTAATGGAGAATTTAAGTAGTTCATAATCAAGGCAGAAGTAGAAAGCAAATCAACATTCTGGTCAGTTTTGTTTATGTCCATCTGTATTGTGCTACTGGCATGAAAAATTGAAAGCTAGCCAAACAGTTTGTCAAAGATTATAATGCAACCAAATTGGCTGCTTTGAATATTTTAATGTTACTGCAGGGCATATCAGTCAAAGGGAGCAACAACCAGAACAGCAAAGAATGCACATATAGCTGGATGAATCTTTTATCTGAAGGAACTGATATCTTAACAGTTCCTGCTCTAGAAAAAAAAAGACGTGCATTATTACACTGTTTCACACTTTCTGCCAACTCTCTGGCTCCACTTCAACCCCTTCTAACTGATGGATTGTTGTTTAAAACTCAACTGGTTCACTAATGTCCTTCACAGAAGGCAAACTACCACCCTTATATGCGACTCTGATCATATTCGAGGTAGTTGATTCTGAATGCATTCTGAAGTGGTCTAGCAAGCCACGTAATTGGGAATGTTGACAAAAATATAACAGTGGCCTTGTTCTGACCCATACAGAGTTGGACATCCTAAAGAGTGCTGAGAGGCAGCTTACATTTCTTACTAAATATTAAATCCTCTTTATACTTGTAATAAAATTATTATATCTGGCAGAAGTAAATGAATATTCAGGTCCTTATTGATTGGGAAAATGATTTGTTGCAGTAAGTGATTAGTTATTTCTCAGATCTGCTCAGAAATTGGCATCTTCGTTGCTTCCAGGATTTTAATTCAAAATTGCAGTACTCGGGTAGCAAATCGCACTCCATGAAATTAGTGCAAGAATCACTTGCCCTATGAATTGACTGTCACATATATTCTAGAGAGCCCAAAGCTCACTTTGGCCATGTATTGTAGGTCAGTTATCTGGCTGCTTCACTGAAGTATAAGAACATAAGAACATAAGAAATAGGAGCAGGAGTAGGCCATTCGGCCCTTCGAGCCTGCTCCGCCATTCAATGAGATCATGGCTGATCTTCCGCCTCAATTCCATTCACCGGCCTTATCACCATATCCCTTGATGCCCTTACTAGTCAGAAATCTATCGACTTCTGTTTTGAATATACCCAATGACTGAGCCTCCACATATAGAGTGGATAAAGGGGAACCAGTGGACGTAGTGTATTTAGACTTCCAAAAGGCATTTGACAAGGTGCCACACAAAAGATTATTGCTTAAGGTAAAAAATCACGGGATTGGGGGTAATATTCTGGCATGGATAGAGGATTGGCTATCTAACAGAAAGCAAAGAGTTGGGATAAATGGTTCATTCTCAGACTGGCAATCAGTAACTAGTGGTGTTCCACAGGGGTCAGTGCTGGGTCCCCAACTCTTCACAATCTATATTAACGATTTGGAGGAAGGGACCAAGTGTAACATATCAAAATTTGCAGATGATACAAAGATGGGAGGGAAAGTAGTGAGTGAGGAGGACATAAAAAACCTGCAAGGGGACATAGACAGACTAAGTAAGTGGGCAGAGATTTGGCAGATGGAATACAACACTGGAAAGTGTGAGGTGATGCACTTTGGCAGGAAAAATCCTAGAGCAATTTATTATCTTAATGGCAAGAAACTGGAGAGTACTGAAGTGCAAAGGGATCTGGGGGTCCTGGTGCACGAAACTCAAAAGGTTAGTATGCAGGTGCAGCAAGTGATTAAGAAGGCAAATGGAATGTTGGCTTTCATTGCTAGGGGGATAGAATATAAAAATAGGGAGGTATTGCTTCAGTTGTACAAGGTATTGGTGAGACCGCACCTGGAATACTGCATACAGTTTTGGTGTCCTTACTTAAGGAAAGACATCCTTGCTCGCGAGGCAGTGCAAAAAAGGTTCACTCGGTTAATCCCGGGGATGAGGGGGTGGTCATATGAGGAGAGGTTGGGTAGATTGGGACTCTACTCATTGGAGTTCAGAAGAATGAGAGGCGATCTTATTGAAACATATAAGATTGTGAAGGGGTTGGATCGGGTGGATGCGGGGAGGATGTTCCCGATGACGGGTGAGACGAGAACTAGGGGACATAGTCTTAGAATAAGGGGCTGCTCTTTCAAAACTGAGATGAGGAGGAACTACTTCACTCAGAGGGTGGTAGGTCCATGGAATATGCTGCCACAAAAAGCTGTAGAAGCTACAACATTAATTAAATTTAAAACAGAAATAGACAGTTTCCTGGAAGTAAAGGGCATTAAGGGTTACGGGGAGCGGGCAGGAATTTGGACATGAGTCTAGGTTCGGATCGGTCATGGCCCTGTGGGTAGTGGAGCGGGCCCAGGGACTGTGTAGCCTGATTCTGCTCCTATTTCGTGTGTGCAATTCTGTTAGATGCAGGAGATGGTTCTGTGATAGATAGTAGATTGGCGGTTAGGATCAGATCAGCCATGATCTTATTGAATGGCGGAGCAGGCTCGAGGGGCCGATTGGCCTACTCCTGCTCCTATTTCTTATGTTCTTATGTTCTTATGTTCCACAGCCCTCTGGGGTAGAGAATTCCAAAGATTCACCACCCTCTGAGTGAAGAAATTTCTCCTCATCTCAGTCCTAAATGGCCGACCCCTTATTCTGAGACTGTGACCCCTGGTTCTAGACTCCCCAGCCAGGGGAAACATCCTCCCTGCATCTACCCTGTCAAGCCCTGTAAGAATTTTGTATGTTTCAGTGAGATCACCTCTCATTCTTCGAAACTCTAGAGAATATAGGCCTAGCCTACTCAATCTCTCCTCAAAGGACAATCCCCCCCCCCAGGAATCAGTCTGGTGAACCTTTGTTGCACTCCCTCTATGGCAAGTATATCCTTCCTTAGGTAACGAGAACAAAACTGTACACAATACTCCAGGTGTGGTCTCACCAAGGCCCTATATAATTGCAGTAAGACGTCTTTACTCTTATACTCCAATCCTTTTGTAATAAAGGCCAACATACTATTTGCTTTCCTAATTGCTTGCTGTACCTGAATAATGGGCCGTAATTTGCGGCCCCTATGGGTGCGTACGAGGTGTGCACGCGCCCGAAGGACCTCGCAAGTTCTGGGTTTAGGCATGCACTGTGCATGCACGAAAACCTGGAATTTGTGGTCTATCATCTGGGAAAAGGGCCTCTGTGGGCAGAGAGTTGGACTATTTGCTCAACATCTACCCAGTGAATGCCTGTTAAATTCTTCCGCCTGGTAAGAGTTTTAAAAAACAGAAAAATAATTTTTTTCAATAATTTATACATTTAAAAACCTGTGCAATAAGGTAAGTTTATTTTTAGCCCCTTTAAAACATGTAAATTTATTTTTCAAAAAATTAAATTTTAGTTTTAAATATTTAATTAAATGCCATTTTAATTTATTTTAAATATGTCATTTTTTTTTATTGTATATAAAGTGTATAGGTATTTCTTGGTGTAATCCCATTCATGCTTATGGGGATTCCCTCTGTCATTCATTGGGCCGGCCCACGTGATGCCAGGGGTGCTTGCGAACCACGTGTGCCCCTGGGATACATGGGCCTCTACACATGTCTACGCATAGAGGCCCAGGAGCGCGAGTCTCGTGGATCCTGAGGCAGAAGGTAAGTTTGTAGATTTTTTGCCGGTCAGAGGCATCCGCCCGCAATTCAGGACCATTAACTTTCAGCGATTCGTGTACAAGGACTCCCAGGTCCCTCTGAACACCAACATTTCCCAATCTCACCATTTCAGAAATACTCTGCCTTTCTATTTTTCCTACCAAAGTGGATAATTTCACATTTCTCCACATTAGATTCCATTTGCCATGTTCTTGCCTTCTCGCTTAACCTGTCTATATCCCCTTACAGCCTCTTTGCCTCCTCCTCACAGCTTACATTTCCACCCAGCTTTGTATCATCAACAAACTTGGATATATTACATTGGGTCCCCTCATCCAAATCATTGATATAGATTGTGAATAGCTGAGGCCCAAGCACTGATTCTTGCGGTACCCTACTAGTTACAGCCTGCCAACCCAAAAATGACCCATTTATTCCTACTCTCTGTTTTCTGTCCGTTAACCAATCCTTAATCCATGCTAGTATATTACCCCCAATCCCAATCCCTAATTTTGTTTAATAATCTCTTGTGTGGCACCTTATTGAATACCTTCTGAAAATCCAAATACGCTACATCCACTGGTTCCCCCTTATCTATCCTGCTAGTTACAACCTCAAAAAACTCTAAGAGATTTGTCAAACATGATTTCCCTTTCATAAATCCGTGTTGACTCTGCCCAATCCTATTACTACTTTCTAAGTGCCCTGTTACCACGTCCTTAATAATAGATTCTAGCATTTTCCCTACTACTGATGTCAGGCTAACTTGTCTGTAGTTCCCCTTTTTCTCTCTCCCTCCTTTCTTAAATAGTAGGGTTAAATTTGCTACCTTCCAATTCGTGGGAATCATTCCAGTGGTTTGACCTTGACCACTGGTCTCAGGTCATGAAACTACTTTGGGCACTGGAGCCAGGTCCTGGGGGTGACACTGCTGGCAGTGACTGCCTCAGCAATCTGGTCCCACAGCCTTCTTTCTGGAGGGCCTCCTGGACCCCTGTGGGTAGAGGACCTCTCTTCCAGTCTTCACCCACTGCAAAAAGGCCTCGAGTGCTGCGTCCGAGACCCTGGGTGCCCTTTCCCTGGCCTGTTGAGCCAAATGGGTTACAGCTGAAGCACTCTTAACATTTTTCATCACCAGAAGGCAGCTCATCATTAAGAGGTGCAGACTGCCTTTAGGAGGCACAGGCTAGCTTTTATGTAAAGCTAGCCTCGCGCGAACATCGAGAATTTGGGACCTACTGAGCGCACAGCCTGTCAGCAGCATGTTCAGCACTGGGCTGTGCGCTACAATCATTATAATTAGCAGGCAGCATGAATTTGATATGCTGCCTGAGCTCCTCTCAACGGCCGCAGACATATTGCACATCATGGTGCTCGCGCCTTTTTTTATGCGTTATCGAATTTCACCCCCTTTGTCTTTTGGGTGACCGACTGGCGGAGCACACTGGCCATCCAGCCATTCTGGCGGCGAAGTGGCCACCATGATTTTGAGGCTCCGGCCTTATTTACAATCAGCAGGCGACCTCCAGGGCGTCAAACAGGTGTCCCGACCCAGCTCGCCGGATTCAGCACAGGAAAATGGTCCAGAGCTGCCACCAGGAAGATAAGTTGCGGGGTGGGGGGGGTTGCGATCCCAGAGGGTGGGGGTCCTGAGGCCGCAGGAGCCCATATTATTTCTGTGGGCCCCAGAGCTGCAGCAGTGCTCCTCCAGGGCCCAGAAAAATAAGTCAAGACTCACCTTGGCTGGCCCTCCACTCTTCCATCACCCGTGGAACTGATGAGAACTAGTTTGTACCAAAAATGGCAATCAGGATCTTATTTACGTCATAGGACCTCGATTTCCATATTAAAAGCAGCCTATCACCTGAGTCAGGCAGGCGCTTTGGACAGCCGGTGGTAGGCAACTTTTTAAATGGCACCGGCCGTATCGCTGGTGTTAACGTGGCAGTAAGACGACTGACATCATTTTGAGGCCGTTACTGCCCCATTAATGGCAGGCGAGGTTGCTCAAAATTGACCCCTAGTGGTGGGAGCAGAAAATTGCATGTGAATGAAATTTAAAGGGATGGAGACAAATTAAATGGAAGTGTCACAATGGGATGACAAAAATGTGAAAGCTTTTTTAAAGGCTCAACAGACATCGACACTCATTATCTTCTTTTGCCAAAGCTGAAGGGATAATGGATTAAAAGTAACAGGCAAAATAAAGTGAAAAGAAACCCCAGCTGCAGGCATGAGTCTGTGGGCAAGTGTCAGAGTAAGCCATTATCAAACCTTCTGTTTAATGGCTGCTGAACTGGAGGTGTTTCTGCATGAGTTGGTTTCAAGGAGGGTAACTCTTTGTGCCATTTCACTGCACTATCATCCCTTAATTCTACATTTCAGCAAGCGTGCAAGGAGGTGGAGGCAGTCTTGAGGCCTCAGCTGACTGATGCTGTCACTAGTTCTGCAGCTGCCTGTGACTATTCCGCATCTGTATCTGGCTGTCTGATGACTCAAACTCTGTGAATCAGTTACCAAAAGCCATTGCTAGGTAACTGCAACATTGCCTGGAAATATGGTGGCGGATGTGACTAATCAGGCTATGCTGGCTAATGATGTCTTCATTTGTACAATACCACGTGAAGCATAAAGTGTTGTGATTGGAGTGCTTCTGAAGAACCATCATAATGGTCAGTCAGACCTTTGCATGTATCTGTGCCATTGGAGCTGATCTTACAACCTGCCTTGGAGCCTCTACCAGCACCAATCATCTGCCAACACAAGGTATATTCTCTTCTGGCTGCAAATGCAGAAATGTGGGTACCAGCAGGTGTGCACAAAGCAACTCGCATGCAGCCTGACCCTCTTGGAATCCCTCTATTGGTCCTCCTCTTCTTCTAGATATGAAAGAGAGGGGGAATTCCTATTTGGAAACCTATTGGTAGCAGTAATGATCTTAGCAGCTAAAAGAAAAAACATTACAACAACTGGCATGAAGGTTTGTGAGAAACTAAAAGCCAGTAAAAACAATCCCCAAAAAGTGAAGATAATCAAGAACTGCCATAAAAGCTAATGAATGAATCTTCTTACTAGCCCCTTTAGTCTTGCTTCCATAGGTAGCTCAGTGCCTAGCAACCTTAGATGCCTATTTATATGGGCATGATTTAGAAGTAGCATGAACCTGGCATAGCAGCTGCAGGAGGTGCTATTACATCATTCCTATGTTATTTAAATATTATAATGAAGTTTCAGGCAGGAGCTTCCTACATCTGCGCCCACTGGAAGCACATGTTATGTGCAAAAGGGAGAGGCAAACCAACATTACACACATTTCGGATCCTTAACACCCCAACTGCATTAGCTTACGGGGCGTTATGGGTGAAAGTTGGCCCCAAAGTGTTAATCTAAGTTTAATCTCTATTGGTTATCAGAAGTTTTAAAAGTGTTAAGGATTTTCTTTAACAATATTCCAGCTATCCTCTAGATTTATCTTTATTTTCAAAATTGTTTTCCTTTGGCTCTCTTTCATTCTCTTCACGCATTAATTGTGCATTAATGGCAGCTCGTACACCATTATTTGGCTGGGAGGTTAAAAAGTGCATGTAGAAAGTAAAAGCAGCCTGTGGTGTAAATTGTCCTTGGCACGTCCAGTGGCAAAACAGCTCTGTGTTTAGCCAGCAGGAGGCCCATTTACTGCTTTGTGAGACAGATGGTATGGCATTTCCAGCCACTTCTGGAAGTCAAACCTGGTGAGTAGAGGTGTGAAGGAAGCTTTTTTAACTTGATTGCTGCTGAGACACTTTTCCCCTAGATTATACTTTAGTTGTGTAATTTAGGAATTACAATTGCCTTTTTCTCTTTGGATTATCCCACCTACAATATGTTACGTTTTGGATTTGGCATCAACAAAAAGTAGAAAAAAGACACTCATCCTGCCACTTCACTTGAGAAAATTTCTAAAATCAACAGACTAATAAACATCCATATATAATTGATTTGGCTAAAACTGCGTGTTACCTGGAACTCTTTGTGCAAAACATCAAGCTTTATCTAATAGTATTCAAACGTCCCTGGCATTTCATGTTTATAATGTGTAGTTTCTTTTTCGTCATTGGGTGAATTATCTTACTGCCTTGTAACTAGTCATCTGTTGCATAGAAAAATAGCTGTACTTGGTAAATTGCATCAATTTTTGATTATGTGTTTCATTTTTTAAGTTCCCGGTGTCAGTGAATTCAAAGCATGACAATTAGATAATTTTTGCACAATAAATGTTAAAAATTGTGAGGCATTAAAATTTGGAAGCTTCCCCCCTCGCCCCCCCAAACCCCTGGCATATTGGTAAAGGCCTAAAAATCGACGTGCAGTGCACACGTCTGAATGTCTGAAAGGACAATTGGCACAAAAACACGATGGGGGATCAGCTAGACTTCCGTTGTAGCTCTGGTGGGAGACCAGCAGAACCAACCAACCTGATTGTACCAAGTATCTACAGTTTCTGAGATTTTCTGGTGTGCCTTGTAAAGGGCAGAACCTCCATCCACCCCTTACAAGGCAATTATTATGGGGGGGGAGGGTGGTGGGGGGGGCGGTAGGGGGGCTGGCGGAGCTAGGTGCATGGCTCCCTATACTGGGAGTTGTTGCTTCCCTAGCTCATTTGGGATCTAGCATAGTACTGGAGAGCACAACACTGAGTGAGATGAGGCATACTGGCCTCCAGATGGGTGATAGTGAGTCCCAGTTTTGGGCAAGGAGAGGTGAAGGGGTTGGGGGTTCCAGGCCAGGAAGGCAGCCTAGACCCCGAAGATAACCCCAACAGGGGGCTGATGCAAGACTGTATGGGGTCTGGGAAACTTCCCCCAAATGTTGGCCAGCAGCCAGGTTTTCAAGCTGCATGGGGCAGGCGGGTGCAGGAGATGCGCCCACATTGGCACTTGCACCCATCTGCTCCATGCAAATTAAATGCCCTCCCAAAAACCTTGAAAATTCTGATAGGGTCAGTGCTGGAGTGTACCACGGGCAGACCCTAGTGTAGCCATCTGGATCATGTGGATTTCGGGGACTTCATGTTTAAATTAAAAATTATACATATTAACATTATTTTGTTTTATCAAAAAGGCAAGCAAACATGAACCCAATCACGTTAACATTAATATTATTGTAGTTTGTATTACTTAAAAGGCAATAATATTATGTAAAAAATTGAAAGGCAATCAAAAATTAAAGCAATCATGTTAACATTAAAAAGGCAATCATGTTAACCTTTACATCAATAAAGGCAATAAAACATAGTACTACAGTCTAACATTACACTTGAACATTAACATTGTTAACATTAAAAGGCCATCATAACCTTAATGTTCTCAAAAAATAATTTTGCTTCTGTTGATTGTCTCATGTTTCGAGCTGCGCTATCACAGATCGATTTGTTGTTTTAAGAACTAAACGTTCCTTACTTGCTATATTCCACTTAAAATTGAAAACGAAAATAATGCATCATTAGACCTCAGTAAGATTCTGAGGGTTTTAGGACATGGGGATGTAACACAAAATGTCCTGGCGCAATGTAAAATTATTTTTTACATGCTCCAGGCTCTATCGAGAGATGACTGCATGAACGAAATTATTTCAAGAGGGCAATGTGCTGCTTGATGTTAACGGTTACCTGACAGATACTATGCATATTACTCCATCTAATCTTCAATTCTATGCATAAAGTGGATGTAATGAGGAAAAAGGTCAGTTGGTTCTTTAATTGTCTGGACAATTTTCGATGCAAGATATAGAGCAGGGGCTTCCCAAACCCCAAAAGCCTCAATGACTCAGTTTCTACATGTGTGTTTATATTTCTTAGACCACTGGATCAGCCTGTTTGAATTTTAAAGATCTAATGATTTGGAAAAAGCTACTCCTTCACTTTAGCATTTAGAATTTATCAACTAATGGAGGACTAGCTCTTTACCAACCTCCAGGAGCAGTGCAGAGAGGAAAATCAGGTGGGGAGAATCTCATACCCACAATGGAGCCCACCTAAATTTCCTTCCATTTAAATTAATTATTAATCAGTTGTTTTGCTTAATTTACCCTGTACATTTACTAGTATTTAGAAAAGCATAAAAGGCTAGTGTACATGTTCTTTTTGTTAACTAACCTTTTAAAAGATACTGAAGAAGTCAATGAAAATCTTTAGCCCCAATTTTAATCCCCTGCGCCCAATGAGAACAGGATGTGTGGGGGGTGAAAATGCTTGCAGTGATCCACTCACGTGATCTTCTCTGGCCTCACACCATTTTAACAGGTGCGTTCTGTCCAGTCAGTGAGGCCCTTGCACCAGGCAGACAAGGGCCTCACTCATATTCAAAAGTCAGGGCCTGATGATGTCATTCTGAGCCCGGCTATATTTTAACTCTGGACGACCGCGTTCGGCGCCCGTGCCGGCCTTGCCAGGACAACCGGGTGTGATGGGGCAGCAGGCCCGGAAGAAATCGAAAAGATAAGTCGGTTTTTTTTGAAACAGGTTTCTTTGTGGATCAGGAGAAGCAGGAGTGCCTGACTTACTTACGTTCCTTGCGCGTCACCGGCTGAGGCCTCCTGCCACGCTCACCCTTCACCTGCCTATTGGCTTGATGTCATTGATGCCGGGTTTGGGTGTGGGTCGGGCCTGCTCCACCGGCCCCACGCTCATTGCTCACCACCAGTTAAAATCAGGGGGCTTATTCCTGAAAAATGTAGATGTTTGTTCAAATTCTTTCAGTCTCACCTTTAGATGAGTCAGTCAGCTTTTGTGGTTGCTGATAATTGAATGTAAAATGAATTTGCCATTTCATTAGGTCGGAGTGCAAGTCATGGTTAAATAGTCAACTAATTGAGAATAGAAGGTACAAAAGGATTAAAAGCACCACATTCTGACAAAAAAATTAAGTTAAGAATAAAAAGCAATGAATTGTTTCAAATACGATAAACATGCTGTAAAAGCTACCAGCCTTAGTAACATTGTGACACATCTGTCACATCAAAATACATGGGGCATGTAAATGAAAAGCCATTCTATCAGCTCTATAGTATGGGTGATATAAACCTATTCAGCATTACCGAAAACTCCCTAGATCAGTGCACTCGGCATGAAATAAAAATGAGGGAAAGAATGAATTAAAATCAAATATCTGATAAGTAAACTGCATAAGATATTTGTAATATATTTTAAAATGCAAAATGAATGCAGAAAAAATGAGGCTGATAATGTCGTCCCTGTGCAACGCTTCTGGGTCTGAATGAGCAGCCTTTGCCTGATGATATGAGATAGGTTTTCACTAAATATTTTGATGGGGTGCCGAGCGCATAGTGCTGGAAGGGAGGGACGAGATTTCCAATGCCAACAGCTTTTAAAGGTGAATTGGTTGCCCTTACAGCTACACTTCAGACTGAGCAACCAAAAACGACTGGGTGCAGAATGGTGCTATTCAACTTCAGTAGAAGGCCACCCAGCAATAAAAAGTATCGTCAAAACAGCATGAGTGGCAGTGATGTCAATGTAATCTCTTTTAGGGGCAGGTGAGGAAGACATGTTTTGGCCTATACACGTTGCCAAGGTAATTGAGCAAACATAACAATATCTTAATAGGTTGTCTTGCCCAAATTTTTTGTTGTTCCTTGCTTTAAATTTTGTACACCATCAAACATGGAAATGTAGTGGACAGCTGCTAATCTTTGTAAATGCATAGTCAGGCTTATTTTCTTCTGTTCCAATTTGCCTTATCACAGTGCTGCCCATGTTGACCATTAAATGTATCAAGCACCAAATAAAATCCCAGTGCTAGATTCCTACTCACCCATTCACATAAGGTAGCTGTTGTCCTGGGCATTTTGGTACAGCTTATCTTCTCACGGTCGACCTGCACCGATCACCCGATCGACCCTCTCCCGGTTTGACCCGCCTCTCCGAGTCACCCCCTTTCCATTCTGATCTCTTTCATCCCCCCTTTAAGAACTACCATGTCTGCAGCCTGGGGATACCCAGCAGGTGTCTGCAACTCACCAGTCTGATGTTAATGATTACATTAATGATTACTCATCCTGACACGTCTGTTCTTAGCTTTCATAGTGCTATGTAGTAGGTCTGCGGGGTAAGCAATTGGCTGCATCATAAGCAAGGCCCCTGATTCATCACTGAGCTCGTTGCGCTGTAGTCAAATTAATTTCCATGAAATTTGGTGAAACTATAGTGCAATATGAACGGAGGGCACAAATCCTGATTAATGGTGAAAGTCGTTCATCATGCCGTTCCAGCAAATTCTGGCCCACTGCCCTTAGAGTTACTTTGTCACAGGGAGATACTGAAATAAATGGTTGTGAACATCGCTGGTTTCTTAAAATGCCTTTTTCTCTTATTGTAACACTTCTTACTTTTATAAATGTTTGTGATGCTTGTGATGTAACCTCACATTTTCCAGAAAGTCAGGTTTCACTTTATGTCACAAAATGTTTTGCATTGGTTGGTCAACAGAGTAGATTGAAATGAAGGTTTTTTGTTGCCCTACTATATATGCTTCATACCAGATTTTTCAGTGACAGTTTGTTTCAATATAGTTGTCAAACCACAGAACTGATAAATTTGTTTCTTAAATTGATGCAGAACTTATTCTAACAATTTTACCAGTGCTGTGTAGTGTCAACAATAGCATTGCCTTCTTTATGTTTTTATGTGTAGAATACTGTTTTGGGGCTCTTGCAACAATAGTTCTTTCATCATTGAACAAACAAAATGAAACATTGTAGAAGTGGCACAGTAGCAATGAAGGTTGGCAGTAGAAATGTCAAATTTTATCACAGAATGGAAGAACACTTTCAATCCTGCTGCACTTTTCTGCCCGGAACAATATTACATCTAACGTCAGCGATTAAAGCTCATTCAATTATACTTGGTGCACTTTCCTGGATTGTGACCACACAAGCAACTGTTCTCGAGATCCACATCAACGTAAAAAATGTACTTATAACTGCTTCTAGCTAATGGGCCCATCATTAAAGAGAAGTGTATAGTTTCCCCTGCATTGCAACCATACAAATAATCATGTGATATATATAGCACAAACATCAGAGCTATCTTTTTACTGCAGCAGGCATATCTTAGAATGAAGCATCAATCTGGTGAAGCTACTACACAGGGCTACCTGCACGCTAAATACGAAAGCAGCAGGCTATCGGCAGAGCTAAGCGGTCCCACAACCAATCGATTAAAGTCTGCAGCCTTACCACATACAGTCGAAATGGTGGTGGACAATTAGTTAGCTAATAGGAGAAGGAGATTTCATGAACATCCCCAACCCTCACTATGGCAGAATGAAGCATATGAGTGCAAGAGATAAGGTTAAAATGTTTGCAAGCACCTTTAGCCAAAGATGCCAAGTGAATAATCCCACAGTTTCCTCTTTTGATGTCCCCGTCATCATAGATGCCAATATCCAGCTAAGTCAGTTCACTCCACGTGACTCCAAGAAGAAGCTTTTTTTTTTATTCATTCAATTGATGTGGGCGTCGATGGCAAGGCCAGCATTTATTGTCCATCCCTAATTCCCTTGAGAAGGTGGTGGAGAGCCGCCTTCTTGAACTGCTACAGTCCGTGTGGCGAAGGTACTCCCACAGTGCTGTTAGGGAGGGAGTTCCAGGATTTTGACCCAACGACGATGAAGGAACAGCGATATATTTTCAAGTCAGGATGGTGTGACTTGGAGGGGAACTTGGAGGTGATGGTGTTCGCATGCACCTGCTGCCCTTGCCCTTCTAGGTGGTAGAGGTCGTGAGTTTGGGAGGTGCTGTCAAAGAAGCCTTGGCGAGTTGCTGCAGTGCATCTTGTAGATAATACACACTGCAGCCACAGTGCGCCAGTGGTGGAGGGAGTGAATGTTTAAGGTGGTGGATGGAGTGCCAATCAAGCAGGCTGTTTTGTTCTGGATAGTGTCGAGCTTCTTGAGTGTTGTTGGAGCTGCGCTGATCCAGGCAAGTGGAAAGTATTCCATCACACTCCTTACTTGTGCCTTGTAGATAGCGGAAAGGTTTTGGGGAGTCAAGAGGTGAGTCACTCACCACAGAATACCCAGCCTCTGACCTGCTCTTGTAGCCACAGTATTTACGTGGCTGTTCCAGTTAAGTTTCCAGTCAATGGTAACCCCCCAGGATGTTGAAGGTGGGAGATTCAGCGATGGTAATCCCATTCAATGTCAAAAAGATGTGGCTAGACTCTCTCTTGTTAGATATGCTCATTGTCTGGCACTTGTGTGGCACAAATGTTACTTGCCATTTGTCATCAGCCCAAGCCTGAATGTTGTCCAGATCTTGTTGTATGCGTGCATGGACTGCTTCATTATCTGAGGAGTTGTGAATGGAACTGAACACTGTGCAATCATCAGCGAACATCTCCACTTCTGACTTTATGATGGAGAGAAGATCATTGATGAAGCAGCTGAAGATGGTTGGGCTGAGGACACTGCCCTGAGGAACTCCTGCATCAATCTCCTGGGGGTTGATGATTGGCCTCCAACAACCGCAACCATCTTCCTTTGTGCTAGGTATGACTCCAACCAGTGGAGAGTTTTCCCCCGATTCCCATTGACTTCAATTTTACTCAGGCTCCTTGATGCCACACTCGGTCAAATGCTGCCTTGATGTCAAAGGCAGTCACTCTCACCTCACCTCTGGAATTCAGCTCTTTTGTCCATGTTTGGACCAAGGCTGTAATGGGGTCTGGAGCTGAGAGGTCATGAAACTTCTTTGGGCATTGGAGCCAGGTCTTGGGGGCAACACTGCTGCCAGTGACTGCCTTGGCAATCTAGTCCCACATCCTTCTTTCTGGAGGGCCTCCTGGCCCCTGTGCGTAGAGGAGATCTCTTCCAGTTTTCACCCACTGCACAAAGCTGGAGTGCAACATCCGAGACCCTAAGTGCCCTTTCCCTGGCCTGTTGAGCAATGTGGTTTAGTGCTGAAGCACTTTTAAGATTTTTCATCAGCAGAAGGCAGCTCACTTTTACGAGGTGCAGACTGTCTTTAAGAGGCGCAGGCTAGCTTTAAGTAAAGCTAGCCTTGCGCGAACATCGAGAACTTGGGCCCCCCTGCCAAGTGCACAGCCTGTCAGCAGTGCGTTCAGCGCTGGGCTCTGCGCTGCAATCATTATAATTAGCTTAGCAGCACAAACTTTATGTGCTGCCTGAGCCCCTTTCAACGGGTATGGGCATATCGCGCAACGTGTGCCTATGCCCGTTTTTATGCGTTATCGAATTTCACCTCCACCATCTTTTTAAACAGAGCACAAATTTTGTCAGCCGATATGTTCAATTCCTGTGGAAATCTGAAAGATTGGAAAGGTTCTGTTTCCCATGAATTTTAGAATGGACCTTTTGACAGTTTTTGCTGATACATTGTTATTGTATTGTAGCTAATACAATGAGGAACTTTTATGTTAGCCACCATTGTATTTTTTATCTGAAAAACCCAAGAGACTGCCAGCAGCCTATCTCTTGTTCTACAAGAAATACAATAGGCCCATCTTAGATTACGCATTGGTGTTATAGACAGATTTTCTGTAATACCAAAGCATAACCCTGTGCTTCAACAGTTTGTCTTTAAGGATGTAATTGGATATTTATTCTTCATTCCAGCTTACCCAGTAAAAATTGTACTTCTCTATTTTTTTTAAATAACCTGACATCTGTCAAAAGTCTTTCCTGTGGTTTGATTCTAACTGACAGCCGTGTGTATTCACTTAGGAACCCTGACATGCTGGATATTCTCTCAGACAGGGCTTTTGGCATCGTTGATTGCATGAATACCTTTACATGTTGCATTTTTACAGGAATTATAATATAAAGTACATATTTAATACATATTATATCGTTGTACAGTTTTATTTTCTTCTGGAGAACATTAGAATTGCTGCATGCTTCCTTTAAAATTTGATTGTAGCTTGCAAAATGCACTAACCTTTATAATTTTGTCACTGATAACTTAAAATAACACAAACTGATTGACTGTCAAGTGAATCACGTAATTTCCATTCTAAAAACTTAATTAAAATCAGTGTCAGTTGCCCAGTTGCTACAATCCTCGAGCACTGTAGCGTTAATTAGATGACTCTGACATTAGTCCTCATTGTCGAGAAAATGTGAAAACTACCAGCCTCGTAATCTTATTCATTATCGCAAACACAAAGGAAAAATGAGGAAGCTAGGAGCATAAAGGGAGTTAGGTAGAATTTATTTCATGCAAAAGGCAGTAGGCTTGTGGGATAAATCACCCGGGAACCAATGAATGGACATTATAAATGACTTCAAGAAACTATGAGGTGTGTTTCTGGAGAGAAAGAAGTGATTGAAAGATACGATGAGCTGGTGGGTGGTTAGGTTTGTGTAGATTTGGTGGGCCTAATGGCCTGTTCTTATTTCTAAGATTTCTTAAGTTCCTATAATCTGCCTCATAATTCTGAGAAGAAAGAAACTCTCGTCAGAGAAAATTCCTGCTCCCACCACTGAAGTGCATCTCCTGACAGATATCAAGGAGGGTCTCCAGTGGTGTTCACTGAAATGTTTGGAAGCAGAATCATTCCACCCTGTCAACCAGAGATATGATGGATAAACCATGTGAAAATAATCACTGTGGAAAACATTCATAAACTTTCACTGTGTGCATTCTCAATAGGGAAGTGTATTGATCTAATTTTAGAATAGAGGACCTTGAAGTACCATAAAATTTGTTGTATAAGTTCACTTTCTTTATTTTATACTTGCTTTATTTCTTTCTCTCTGGCATTGTTTGTTTACTCTGTTTGAACTCTTCCCCGGTTTAATTCCTTAAAAAAATATAACATTACATCCAAATTCATGTGGAAAAACAAAATGGCCAGACTGACATAATACTGGTCAAACACAAACACGCAAACATTAAATAGAAACATAGAAACATAGAAAAATAGGAGCAGGAGTCGGCCATTCGGCCCTTTGAGCCTGCTCCGCCATTCAATATGATCATGGCTGATCCTCTATTTCAATACCATATTCCCGCTCTCTCCCCATACCCCTTGATGCCTTTTGTGTCTAGAAATCTATCTATCTCCTTCTTAAATATATTCAGTGACTTGGCCTCCACAGCTGTCTGTGGTCGAGAATTCCACAGGTTCACCACCCTCTGAGTGAAGAAATTTCTCCTCATCTCAGTCCTAAATGTCCTACCCCGTATCCTGAGACTGTGACCCCTCGTTCTAGACCCCCCAGGAGAAACATCTTCCTTGCATCCAGTCTGTCTAACCCTGTCAGAATTTTATACGTTTCCACGAGTTCCCCTCTCATTCTTCTAAATGCTAGTGAATACAGGCCTAGTCGACCCAATCTCTCCTCATACGACAGTCCTGCCATCCCAGGAATCAGTCTGGTGAATCTTTGCTGCACTCCCTCTATAGCATGTATATCCTTTCTTAGGTAAGGAGACCAAAACTGCACACAGTACTCCAGGTGTGGTCTCACCAAGGCCCTGTATAACTGTAGTAAGACATCCTTGCTCCTGTACTCAAATTCTCTTGCAATGAAGGCCAACATACCATTTGCCTTCCTAACTGCTTGCTGCACCTGCATGTTTGCTTTCAGTGACTGGTGTACAAGGACACCCAGGTCCCTTTGTACATCAACATTTCCCAATCTATCACCATTTAAATAATACTCTGCCTTTCTGTTTTTCCTACTGAAGTGGATAACTTCACATTTATCCATGTTATACTGCATCTGCCATGTATTTGCCCATTCACTCAACTTGTCTAAATTGCCTTGAAGCCTCTTTGCATCCTCCTCACAACTCACAATCCCACCTAGTTTTGTGTTGTCAGCAAGCTTGGAAATATTACATTTAGTTCCCTCATCCAAATCATTGATATATATTGTGAATAACTGGGGCCCAAGCACTGATCCCTGCGGTATCCCACTAGTCACCGCCTGCCACCCCAAAAAGGATCCATTTATTCCTACACTCTGTTTCATGTCTTTAACCAATTTTCAATCCATGCCAACATATTATCCCCAATCCCATGTGCTTTAATTTTGCACACTAACCTCTTATGTGGGACTTTATGAAAGGCCTTCTGAAAATCCAAATACACCACATCCACTGGTTCTCCCTTATCTATTCTACCAGTTACATCCTCACAAAACTCCAGTAGGTTTGTCAAACACAATTTCCCTTTCATAAATCCATGTTGACTTTGTCTAATCCCGTTGATATTTTCTAAGTGTCCTGTTATCACATCCTTTATAATAGACTCTAGCATTTTCCCTACTACTGATGTTAGGCTAACCAGTCTGTAGTTCCCTGTTTTCTCTCTCCCTCCTTTTTTAAATAGTGGGGTTACATTTACCACCCTCCAATTTGCAGGAACTGTTCCATAATCTATAGAATTTTGGAAGATGACAACCAATGCACCCACTATTTCCATGGCTACCTCTTTTAGTACTCTGGGATGCAGATTATCAGGCCCTGGGGATTTATCGGCTTTCAGTCCCATTAATTTCTCCAGCACTATTTTTTTACTCATACTAATTCCCTTTAATTCCTCCTTCTCACTAGACCCTTGGTTCCCTAGCATTTCTGGGAAGTTATTTGTGTCCTCTTCCGTGAAGACAGAACAAAAGTATTTGTTTAATTGCTCCACCATTTCCTTGTTCCCCATTATAAATTCTCCCATTTCTGACTGTAAGGGACCTACATTTGTCTTCACTAATCTTTTTCTTTTTACATACTTGTAGAAGCTTTTACAGTCTGCTTTTATGTTCCTTGCAAGTTTACTCTCATACTCTATTTTTCCCCTCTTAATCAATCTCTTGGCCCTTTTTTGTTGAACTCTAAACTTCTCCCAATCCTCAGGCTTGCTACTTTTTCTGGCAACTTTATATGACTCCTCTTTGGATCTAATACTATCCTTAATTTCTTTTGTTAGCCATGTTTGGGTTCCTTTTCCTTTTGTGATTTTGTACCAGAAAGGAATGTATAACTGTTGCAATTCATGCATTCGTTCCTTAAATGTTAGCTATTGCCTATCCACTGTCATGCCTTTTAATGAAGCTCCCCAATCTATCATAGCCAACTCACTCCTCATATCTTCGTAGTTTCCTTTGTTTAGCTTTAGGACCCTAGTTTCGGATTGGACTTCTTCACTTTCCATCTTAATGAAGAATTCTATCATGTTATGGTCACTCTTCCCTAAAGGACCCCGCACAACAAGATCATTAATTAACCCCTTCTCATTGCATAATACTCAATCTAGGATAGCTTGTTCCCTAGTTGGTTCCTCAACGTAGTGGTCTAAAAAAACATCTCGTACACACTCCAGGAATTCATCCTCCACAGTATTATTGCTAATTTGGTTTGGCCAGTCTATATGTAGATTAAAGTCACCCATGATTACTGCAGTACCCTTGTTACATGCAGCTACTACCATTGCTTTTAAATATTGATATAGTTACATTGGGAGAATATATAAATCCAATTATAAAGAATTATGAATTTGTTATCTGTACTGTAGAGGAATTCTTCATTCACAATTGCAATGATTCTCTGATACCAATTTCAGTACAATGCAATTTCACATTTGCCATCTCTGCTATAAACGAGCAATTTATATACCAAATGTTATGGCAATTGGCATTTTTTTATAGTTAGCTATCTGCCCTCGATTCCCGTATCAAATGTTTGTGTTCCTATTAAATAGTCAAATAGGGCACTCAGTAAAATTTTAATGTTCAACATATTAAAATATTAACAATACATTAAAACATTATTACAATAATTGTATTTTTTTCTAACACATAACTGTAGGCAGTTTGAATTCAGGATAATTTTATTTTTATTACAGTATAGAAATAGTATGTTCACTGAGGTCACGTGGATAACCAAGATAATTAAAAATAACACCAAAGTAAATGAGATTGCTTTAAGAGATTTAAGTAGCTATTTTTAAATGTGAGACTAGACAGTGAGTGTTGACAGGCCATTCCAGCACATATGCATCTATCCTGTACTGAATTTACATCCACACACATGCACTTTCCAGCAGGGAGTAACTGGATAGTGATTGGGAGTTGGTGATTTTCCTGGTAATTATCAGTAAAATGGCAAGGTGGGATTTTAGCCTGCTCACATGATCTCACTGGCAACTAATCACATTTTCTTGCCAGGAGGTTGGGGGGTGTAGGGTGGGATTTCAGGAAGAATCCCACTCCTGACTGTGTGTCCGCTGGGAGGGAGGGAATTCAGGGAAGGCTGCAGCAGTTAAAAACCTGCAGCTGCTGAAATGAGAGTAAGCACAGCAGGTCACTCAAAATGGGGGGCAGGTGTGGCGGGGGGAGAGAGAGAGAGAGAGAGCGGGAGCTGAACTTGAATGTTGAAAAGTGATGGCCAAAGGTCAGAAGGTGGAGCACCATCTGGGCAGGCTTGTAATGACCAAGGCCTCAAGATTCTCAGAAGTGTGGCAGAGATACTGCTGGCGGAGATAATGCTGGCAGAGGTAAGGGCTGGAAGGCAAAGGCTCTTTGACTTCTGGGGAATTATGCCCCAGAAAAATAATATGGAGGGAGGTAGCACTGGCAGTCAGTGTCAACTCTACCACCCCACAAACAGCTATTCAGTGCCAGAAACAATTTAATGACCTCACCAGGCTGGCCAAGGTACGCGAAGTCTCGAGTGCCCATGCAGATGCTGAGATACTGCTGGAAGCATGATTCACCACCACACCATCCAGGACTACATAGGGTCTAAGATGAAATGAATGAGACCCTTTGTAGACACAAGAGACCTCTACAATCCACCTCATGGGTGCATCTCCCCTCCTGCCATTCCAATGTTATATTTCACATTTCCTGCAATGTTTGAGTGAGAAATGTCTGCACCTGATAGTATGTTCACAAGGAAATGTGAGAATGTCTGCAGACACCTGGGTAAAACACATTATTAATTAGTCAAAATCATTGTGTTCTTTGCAAAGGAGAAACATGCACACAACCAGCGGCAAAGGACTGCCATGGGTGGATGAATGAATAGCATCAGGCCCCTCAGGAGGCATATAGGAACATAGGAACAGCCCCTCAAGCATGTTCCACCATTCAATTAGATCATGGCCGATATGCACGTAAACTCCATGGGGGAAAAATTCGGTTGGTTTGCGCCTCCCGTTAGCGCCTTAAGAGGGCGCTAATGGGGTGCAAAGCAACTAGAGCCCAGGTGCGGCGATGTTTGTGCCACTCGCGAAATTGACCAGACATTTTGCGGCGGCGCTAAACACTACCGCCACGATCTCCTGCGCCTGCAGATCGTGACGTCAGTCGAGCGTGCAACGCCCCGGTAGCGCCCCGAACCGGATATTGAGTGGCGCCCCCTGCCTTACCGTGTGCCGCTAGCAACAACAGGTTGAGGGGAGCGTTTTGCAGTCGGGAAGGGACTGGGGGAGTGCTATTTAAAGGCGACCGGTTCCTGCCTTTTTTTTTCGGCGACATTTTTGCACCACGCATTCTGAGTGAGAGAGAGAGACTTCTGGAGATATTCAACGCTGTGTTGAGGAGTTTTGGGTACTGAGCAGCACTTTGCAGGTTCATTTTGATTTGATCTTCCTTGCATCAATTTAGAAGAGACTATGGGGGCTGCACTCTGACATCTTTCCCTGGGTCTCTCCATTGTTCTTTCCAGCAGATTTGATGTACAGGTCTCTCCAGGCCGAGATTCAAGGCTGCAATGAGCAAGGTGTGGATGGAGAGCAAGATCGACCCTCCCCTTTAAGAACTGGCCAGCGCCAGTGTGTCTGTGTTCCATTGCTGACTGACATCAAATGAGCTTCGCCAGCGCTCTGAGATAGCGCCTCGCTCCTCGGCATTAGCGCCTTAAGAGAGGTGTGTAGCACCTGATTTAGTGATCCAATCACCTCCAGGGGCGATAGAAACCAAGTTTGCAGTCGGAGGTGATAATTAGCGCCAGGCGTTAAACTTTGCGCCCGGCCGATAATTGCACCCCAAACGGGGCGATACCGAATTTCTCCCCCCATATACCCACCTTCGTTCCATATTCCTTGATATTTGAATTTTAAATTTATTCTCAGGATGTTGGTATTGGTGGTATGCCGGGATTTATTGCCCATCCCTAACTGCCCTGAGAAAGTTATGGTGGGCTCCCTTCTTGAACTGCTGGTTTTATTCCTGTTAATGCTGTAGTGGTTTGATGCAGTTGAGTGGCTTGCTGGACCACTTTAGAGGACAGTTAAGAGTCAACCATGTTGACGTGGAACTGGAGTCACAAATAGACCAGACCAGGTAAGGATGGCCAGTTTCCTCCCCTAAAAAACAGATTGGATGCAGAATAGCATTGAGTTCAATCAAACATTTAGAAAGGTACAAAAATATAATCAAATCTATAATAAACAACTCATCACCTGTATAAGTTGCTCTCACTATTCTCTTTATGTAACATTCTGACACCTTTAAATTGCATTAATCAGAAGTAACATTATGGACTACTAGTGCACATAAGTTAACACAAATTAGTGACTAGATATTCCTGCTACAAATAATAGTTGGTCTTCTACAAGTTTAATGATAAACCAATTCTGACTAAAAATCATTTACTACCATTCTAACATTACTTTTAATGAGTACTTTCATAACCTCTGTCCTTCTACCTTTATACTTTCTATTTATATTTAGGCTTTTTAAAAATAAAGCTCCTGCTTATGAAACAGTCAGAAATGATGTTATTATAAAAATATCTATGAACTCACTTTCTACAGCCATTTGTTGTTATCCTTCTTCTATCCAGAGTGGCTGCTCTCTAAGTGGCAGCGTTAATGATGTGATGTGTAATTCTGTCATTATCATCCCGATGACTGAAGGTAACATAAATAAAAAATACAGACTCAACAATGCAACTCCTGTAACATTATTCACCCAGTCTGAGGAGATTAGTGTTTTGTCATATTTGAAATTTTGCATTAACAGAACCATCACCATCTGCTGCTTCAGCCTTTCAAGGACTATGACATTCCTTAATATCTTCTTATGTTAGTCTGTGAAAAGTCAATGGAAAATGTCATTAGCAGGAGAGGACCGCCTATAACACTAGAGATATAATTGACTAGCGATGATGGACCCCCAACCTCTGCCCTCTCACCTCATACGAAAATGAAGCTTTCGAGTTCCTGGGGATAGTGTTAATAGAGGGAGTTGGAGATGGGAAGTAGGAGGGCAGGTTCCAATTGCAGGTTTGTCATGGCATTCTGCTTCTCTTTCTTATCATCATATTGTGCTCTATATTACTGGTCAGCAAATGAGATGATGAAGCCCTAATGTCACTCCTGTTAATGAATATCACGTATGAACTCTGCTGTTCAGAACCCACGTTAAATTCTCTTCACCTTGTCCTCTAGATGTGTCTGATGAAGAAGAAGCAGAAGAGAAAGAAAACTGAAGGATCCAGCTTGTTCCCAAAGAACTCTGGGATACTTGACTACTACTGAAGGATCCTGCTTGTTCCCAAAGAATGCTGGGATATTTGACTACATTACCCTCTACTTATTTCGGATAGTAGGTTTAGCTAATTAAGGCATATTTGTAGACTGGAAGGTGCCTCCCTCCCCTTATCAAACCTTGGGATATATGTATTCACAACCTCAGTAGAGCCATTGTCAAAGCACAGCCTGGCCTCCCAAGAGATAAGGGAGCAATTAACAACCAACACAGTTCCAGGCACGGTGGATACATCTACTATTCGAACCTGGTCGCCCAAGAGATAAGGGAGCAATTAATGACCAACACGGTTCCAGTCACTGAGAATCCAAGCCATTACGGCCTTGAGCCACCCCGCTCTGTCCGACAGCCAGGGATAAAATATGTTTTCTCAAACTATAAACTATGCCCGCAAAGGAAGAGATAACAGCAAGAATTTGGGGAGTAGGATGAGGCAACCAACATCTGTGACTGGCATGGTCAGGGTTCAAGGGGAGGGCCCGACAGTTGAGTGACTAACCATATAACCAATAGAGAGTAACTGTAGTGACACTGTTTGTACGTGTACGCCCCATTCTGTAGTAAGTGGGCGGTGCTTATAGAAATGTATAACTTGAATGAACCATTACTTGTTCCTCAGAGAGTGCGCCCCTAGCTTGAGGAAGCTGAGTGGCTCTCCCTTGTGCACAAGTCTTTTGTTTATTTTAATAAATTCTGAACTTGTCCTCAATTCCGTCTCCGTCTAGAGTTTCTCCAAATTCGAATCTAACAGTTGGTGTCAGAAGTGGGATACTGCAGGTAAGGACCATAGGAGTTAAAGACACTGGAAGTGACGGTTAAAGTGAGAACCGTGTCGTGTCCTAAGGGAAAAGCCAGAGTAAGGCTTTTAGGAGGAACAAGGACTCGCTCGTCACCGGTGGGGCTAAAACCGTTTATGGTTCAGTCAGTATAAAAGTACCCACAACTTAAATTATTCCTCACGGAGACCGGACTGACGGAATTGATTAGACATAAGTGGTTTTTTTTCTGATTTAGAGTATAAGGTGATAATTGTATATTTCTGATTTAAAGTATAAGATTGGATCCTTGAGAGTCACGGGTGATCGACACGGACAAGGGTGGTTGTCTATCTCAAACACCTAGCCTGAGCCTGAATTAAGAGGGCGATTGGGCCCCACGTGACGGCCAGGATCAAGTAGGTGTAGAGAACTAAAACACCACAGGATCGTGATCCCGTGACAATTAAGTGTACGCAAAATACCGGGTGACGACCCGGAGGGATTTAAGTTAGAGTCTGTTTAGAGTGTAATTTTGTGTCGCTTGTGCCGATTAAAGTATAAGATAGAGTATAAGAATACACGTGACTATTAATATGGATCACATGGGAAACAAGGGGAGATCTCTTTCACCCGACGTTCCGGCTATGGCCACCAGTGTCACTGTCGTTCAACAGGTCCGAGAGGCTAATTTGAAACTTCAGAGTGAAATGGTTAAAAAGGGGTGGAAAGAAACAAGCTCAGTAGCTGACCAAATAAAGTGGTGGGCGGAACAAAAAGAAGCCAAACAAGCTAAGTACGGGGCGGTTCTGTGTATTAGTTGGATGGATCAGATGGGATCTATAATCGTGGATAAGGGGGGAAGACCGACCCCGTTTCAAGGATTCTTGAGACCTATGCAGGAGGCTAAAGTCCAAGTTCGCAATCTCCTGCATCTTAAGTCGCCAGGGACTGAGAATCTAGACGATTTGAAAAACTGGGGTGACATTGTTGAGGCTCTACAAAAGGAGACTCGAGACACACCGATCCTAGAACCCCGGCCCCCATCGGGGACCGTAAAGGTTCAACGAGTTGAAGCCATCCAACCCACGTGCCCCCCCGAATACACACGTATCTATCCCACCTTACCGCTTCAGTCTGGGGCAGGAAAATCCAACCCCACGGCCCCCGTCCGAGTTAATCCAGCAGCAGGAGCCCAAAACGCAGAGATAGGTGGACGGGGTATGATGGGCGAGGCTCATTCTTTTACGCCCCAGGAGAGATCCAGCGTCATCCTCCTCATTCCCGACCTCAAAGATACAATCCTAACGTCGAAGTATGGGCAAAAATACGAAGTGCTGCTCAGCACTTTAATTTGTCCATACAAGACATAAAAGATATTATCGAGGTAAAATGTCCCTCTATGGTTTATGGTTTGTCCACCCCAGTCCAACGCCGGCATCTCCACATTATGGTTTATGGGACATTGGGACCTCATATCTTAAATGTCCCAGCCACGGTAGCAGAGTATGAGATCCAATTCAATGGTTTAAAAACCTGGGCGCAGGCTGGACTGGGCAACGGCACCGCTACCTGGGCGGGGCTCACCGCCCTGCGCCAGAGTCCCGGAGAAAACCCCAATGTGTACATTGATCGAGTAATCGAGCAGTATGAACATTGGGGCCAGACGAATAACATTCCCGCTAATCATGACGACCCACGGTTCTTAGATAATCTACTCCAGGGGCTGGAAAAGCCCTACCAAACCGCCCTCCGAATGGGGGCCAGCCCCCAGCCCACGGAGGCCGGAATCCGGGAGTGGGCTAGTCGACTCTTTGGGCTTCACCAGACAGACCTTCATGCCTCCTGTCAAGGACTCACCCCAGCTTTTCTGCCCTGGTCCACCACGGCACCCGGGGGTATTAAAATGGAGCCAGACTAAGCCGGTGACGGGGCCCGGGGAAGAGATTTCCCCACCTCTTGGAGACTAAAAAAAAAAGTAAAATCCAGAATTTGCTGAGCGAAAGGAATCTTAAAGGGAATGCTGAGATCTCAGTCTGTGTGTAAGTCTGTGTGAAAGTCTGTGTGACAGTTTCCTGACTATAAACTCTAAGAAGTTACGGTATTTCCTTGGTCTGAAAGTCTGTTTTAAAAAGGGTGCCTGTTGTATCTGTTAGCTCCACCCACCTTTTGGTACAGAGAGCTAAAAGCTGTTAACCCTTTTAAACTGTCAACCCTTTTAAAGACATATCTGTTGTGTTCGTTTTACAATTAAAAAGAAATAAAAACAAGTATTGACCTGCCTTTTCTCCCCTATACTTGATCAGGACCGGATTTCGAAGGATTAAGTCGGTTCCTCGGGTTGCTATTTTACCTGTCTCTTTCTTACAGATGAGTGGGTCTGACCTCAGTACTGCCACCACTACCGGGGATGTCGACCTTTCCACGGTCCAGGCTTTCGACTTAACCAGGGATCCCGCAAACTCACATTATTATACGACTCTAACCTTCCCCGGGATTCACCCCTTGACTCTAGAGTTCCGGTTATCTCCCTTTTGTGGTAGGGCCACCGGACCCCTCGCTTTACATCCCAACAGAACTCAGACTCTTTTATTCACCCTACCCCATGCAGGGGAGACAGACCGGTTCCGAGATACAGCTGCTCTTTGGGAACCGCTGGTGTCGGGACTGGAGGACCTTCCCCAGGGGATATCCACTCCCTATTATAGACCCTCCTACCTCCGAAGGAGGACAGTGCAACCTGTCTTCACCCATCCCCGTCCGACAGCTCCTAACCCTTACCGGATCACGTTAAGTCAGGTAAGTTACATTGAGCCACTGTCACAAGGCCACCGTCTCCGCCTCAATGCCACATATGAAGTAGCCCTAACCCCGCTCCGAGCCCTGCGCACACGGCCAATAGCCGGACAGACAGGGAGAGAGACAGAGAGAGACAGAGAGAGAGAGAGCCTGCTAGTTACTACTGTACAAGCTAGTGTCGAGACAGATAAACAAATTGGACTCCTTCTGCCTAGCGGTGGTATAGGATAACCATGGGGTGGCTTATCAGGGGAATGATAGGGATACTGATCAGTGAACAAACAACACCCATCACGGCACTGGGGTTCTGCGTCGACCGGTCGGGAGCCCCCTTTTTCTGTGAAATGGCTACTGGTCCACACAAAACGCACAGGGGAGTTTGTACCAGTAGAATCACAGGGAAGACGGACAGGATATGCTGTCAGAATAATGCGGGGCACTGGGACCCCTCATGCACTCCTACCTCAGAGAGATGTCAGACTTTCGGGATCATAGAACAATACGAGGAGCCCGGGCTACCGCTGGTGATCGACTGCTACTGGGGTGCCCCCCCGACACCCCTGCCCCCAATGGTTTCCACAACACCTTTCCCCTCCGAGCGCGAGCCACTGACCTGCGCCCCCCCCCATGAAAGAGGGACCCGCTAGTGGGTTGGAGTTCACCAGTACTGGGGATATATTGTATGATAACGTGCGTCATGAATTAGTGTCAGTGATGCTAAACCTGGCCAACACCGCCCTGCCTGCTTGGTGCTCACCACAAACCCAACAGTTATACCAGCGCCTTCTAACACAGGTATTGAAACAAGGCGCGGATCGTAGCGGAGGCGGATATAGACAGGGAAGCCGGCGGGTATGGCGACGTAAGAGGTCTTTAGTTAATGATGCAGCAACGATTTTTGACACTGGCACGTCGGTCGTTAACACCATTGATCTGGCTACCGTAGATCAGAAGGTCCGGGATCTGGGTTCCCGCATTAAAGCTATCTTACAAGAGCAAAATAAGAATGAGGACCAAGAGTTAAAGGAGGACCAGATATTAACCGTATACCTCCAGGATATAGCTACTGTGTTAGAAACACACACACAGACTATAAATAAGTTAATTAAAGAAGAATACAATGCCTCACAGCAGGCAGCAGCAAACGATGTTTGCAGCACATATGGGAATTGGATAGTGGAGCAAACCCGAGAAAACCTGGAACAGATACAGGCAGGGGAGGTACCCCTGTGGATTACCAACCAACAGTTAAAAGGGGACCCTGACTCGCGGACACGCTGGGGCGGGTACACCCAAACATCTCTTAAGTAGCCTCAATATGACAGTTTGTCAATTCCGAGCCATGGTACGGGTATTCCCCACGCAGGTTGAATGCAGACCAGACGGGGGGGGGGGATTCCTGGGGCTAATTCTGGTCGTCCCGGTAATGACACCAGAGACACAAGGGCGGGAGGTGTATCAGGTACATAATATTGGTATATTAAAAGATGGCATGCATATATCTTACCACAATATGTTACCTTACGCAGTGATGGTGAAAGGAGACTGGATGGGTACCAAGCTGGAGGGATGTGTCACCAGACATGCCATCATCATGTGCCCGCATGCAATCAGCCAAAGCCCGCAAGCCCAATGTGGTTTTAATAACACAGGCATGGAAATTAACTGCACCATGGAAGCATTGGACGCAGCCTCAAAGCCTACCCAGGTGGCATACGCCGGCAAAGGCGAATACTGTGTGACGACCAACCTGAAAACGTTTGAGTATGCCAATCTAACTTGCAACATCCCCAGTTCAGAGTTCTGCTTCACCCCTGCAGTTCCGGTACGGATTGGACATGAGGAATTGGTGGACATACACCAGTTTGATATTACCTTTCTTCAAGTGTCTGAAGACATCAAGTATGGATTATGGGACTACATCAACACCTTTGGGTATCCTATACCCCCCCTGCCCGAACACCTGAGGCAGTTGCGAAAGGAGATACGACTCTCCCAGAAGGTGTACTATACTCTACAACAACGGAACACGGATCTGAAGAAAGATATCGACGCGATCAAGGTGACCACATGGCTGGATGACATTTGGGACTGGGGACTAAATATACAGATCCATCCATGGATCCGATTGATTTCACATGTATTAGTCGTGGTGCAGTTAGTAATTGTCCTGACCTTGTTATGTATGACATGCAGGAAATGTAAACGGACTCGGGCTAAACAAATTGCAAAGCAAGTGGTTAAAACTGTTAATGCTTGTACTGCTCCTACTCCAAGTGTTTCAGATGATGATTTTGACAACTTGTTGGAGAAATCATGTGCATGAATAATGAAGCAATCATATAATGAATCGGGGAATGCCTAAATAGCAACTTCACTCATCTGATGCATACCTGGTGCCTAGACGGGTGGCCACCCCGACAGGACTCACACCAGACCATATGCAACGAATGTGCGGCCTACCTGGAATAGCCAAAGGCCTAGGGGGAAGTATAGAATAAATTGGGTGGGGTTACAGGTAAACCTTCATCATTCGTGCTAGTTGATCCGGGAAAACCTATATGCGTTTCTGACATATTATACACTCACTAGCTTATCACACTATTTAGCGTAGAGAGCACACTCTCCAACCCCCTTCAAGGGTCCTTTTCGGGGGATTGGAAGGGGGGACTGAAGGATCCAGCTTGTTCCCAAAGAACTCTGGGATACTTGACTACTACTGAAGGATCCTGCTTGTTCCCAAAGAATGCTGGGATATTTGACTACATTACCCTCTACTTATTTCGGATAGTAGGTTTAGCTAATTAAGGCATATTTGTAGACTGGAAGGTGCCTCCCTCCCCTTATCAAACCTTGGGATATATGTATTCACAACCTCAGTAGAGCCATTGTCAAAGCACAGCCTGGCCTCCCAAGAGATAAGGGAGCAATTAACAACCAACACAGTTCCAGGCACGGTGGATACATCTACTATTCGAACCTGGTCGCCCAAGAGATAAGGGAGCAATTAATGACCAACACGGTTCCAGTCACTGAGCATCCAAGCCATTACGGCCTTGAGCCACCCCGCTCTGTCCGACAGCCAGGGATAAAATATGTTTTCTCAAACTATAAACTATGCCCGCAAAGGAAGAGATAACAGCAAGAATTTGGGGAGTAGGATGAGGCAACCAACATCTGTGACTGGCATGGTCAGGGTTCAAGGGGAGGGCCCGACAGTTGAGTGACTAACCATATAACCAATAGAGAGTAACTGTAGTGACACTGTTTGTACGTGTACGCCCCATTCTGTAGTAAGTGGGCGGTGCTTATAGAAATGTATAACTTGAATGAACCATTACTTGTTCCTCAGAGAGTGCGCCCCTAGCTTGAGGAAGCTGAGTGGCTCTCCCTTGTGCACAAGTCTTTTGTTTATTTTAATAAATTCTGAACTTGTCCTCAATTCCGTCTCCGTCTAGAGTTTCTCCAAATTCGAATCTAACAAAACAAACCAGGCCCTTCTACTTCTGACCCTGTCAGAACTTGATCGCACACACCATCAGTCATTCTGTCTCAAGCAACAGCCCAGAGACATCCACCCAGAGAAGAGTGATGCACAGAGAATGAGTGGGTAGAAGTTGCTGAGGGTGGAAGATGAAGAAAAAGACATTGCTGCAGGAGAGTCATAAGATGTTGCCCCTTAGCTGAAGAGTCTGGGACCCAGATCTCAGAGGTCATGCTTTTAAAGGAAGATGTCTGCAGATATGAAGAGGGCAATTTTAACCCTACCCACCTGGCAGAAATCAGGTGGGTGGGCAGTTAAAATCGCCCAAATTACTCAAACGACTTGGAGCCACCAGGAGCTGACCATCCCCAAATTCAACGTGCTCTACTGAGCAGGCAGAAGGGACACCCATCCAAAGCTGGCGGGGTCTTTTTTAACTTATGCATGTCAGGTCCTGATGACATCATTGTGACGGGATTGCAATTTTAACTGGACGGCCTCCCCTGTCACGGTCTCCCCCCCTACTTTCTGATCATGAGATCCCTGCAAGAAGGCCCCGGCAGCCAATCCTGCCAAAGATATTTTAAAATGCTTTAACGAGCAGAGAAAAACACTGAACAGAAGAGAGAAAGAAAAAGCAGATAACGTTAGGCTAGGAGAGAGAGAAAGGCTCATTGGAGAAAACAGCTACATGTTTGTGATATCTTGAGACACAGCATATATATATAAAAGCACAACATGGCTTCCGGTAAGCACTGTACTGCATATGGCTTTATTATTATATACATCAGTAGTCCACCAGGTTGCTCTATTACACTTTTCCCTCCTTATTGAAGAAGTTAATCATAGCAAATAATCATTGTACATGACTTGCATGGTATACACAACTCTTGGTATACATTTCTCAAATGGAACCCATTTTATGTTTTCAAATTCTACTGTAGAATTCTGTAACACAAACAAAAGATATGAACTTATTTTCCATATTTACAGATTAAACTTAACGATTGGTTTTCTGTTTCAAAGAGGATACCTTCTTTCTTGAACAGAACTTTCAGATCTTATTGTAGGACTTTGCTTCATTCTAGGCTGAGCCTGTGGAGAATTTTTCTCCAAGGGCTGACCTTGATCTATATTTGGACTCTCTACACTTTCAGACTGTTTGTCTGCCTGACTCGGGCTCAGACTTAAATTCTGACTTCGTCTTGGACTTGTTTCTAGAATGTCTGATGTAGGATTTGTTACTGGTACTCTACTTGTAACAAGACTATCTGACTCATCAGAATAAATTGAATCATCCCAGCTTTCAACTCCTTCCTCATCTGTAGGTAAGATATGATCAATGTGAACAAACCTAACCTTTCCATGATCAAACATCTTGACCAAATATGTGTGAGGGTCACAGATCTTCACTACTCTTCCTGGTAACCACTTTAACCATTTGTGGTGATGGTTCTTCACTGTAACCTTCTGGTTCAACTTCACACTTCTCTCTCTAACTCTACCTTTATCATGACTATTTTTCCGCCTTGATTGTTTCTCTTCGATGGACTGTGCCAAGTTTGGCTTTAACAAGGAGAACTTGGTTCGTGGCTGTCGTTTGAGAAATCACTCTGCTGGTTTTCTACCAGTAGTGGTATGAGGAGTATTCTGATAGGTAATCATAAAATTTGCCAGCTTGTGGTCCAACGGTAATTGACTTTTCTTTGGATTTGGATCCAACATTTGCTTGATGAGGGCCCGTTTGACAATTTGTACTGTGCGCTCTGCTGCACCATTTGAAGCAGGGTGGTACGGTGGAACTTTGGTATGTTTCAAACCGTTTCTGCTCATGAACTGTGTGAACTCTTCTGAACAAAATTGCGGCCCATTATCAGACACAATTTCTTCTGGGAGGCCGTATGAAGAAAACAATCTTCGCAAATTGTCTAGTGTTTTGCTTGTTGTTATTATTTGCATCGGAAACACCTAAGAACATAAGAACATAAGAAATAGGAGCAGGAGTAGGCCAATCGGCCCCTCGAGCCTGCTCCGCCATTCAATAAGATCATGGCTGATCTGATCCTAACCGCCAATCTACTATCTATCACAGAACCATCTCCTGCATCTAACAGAATTGCACACACGAAATAGGAGCAGAATCAGGCTACACGGTCCCTGGGCCCGCTCCACTACCCACAGGGCCATGACCGATCCGAACCTAGACTCATGCCCAAATTCCTGCCCGCTCCCCGTAACCCTTAATGCCCTTTACTTCTAGGAAACTGTCTATTTCTGTTTTAAATTTATTTAATGATGTAGCTTCTACAGCTTTTTGTGGCAGCATATTCCATGGACCTACCACCCTCTGAGTGAAGTAGTTCCTCCTCATCTCAGTTTTGAAAGAGCAGCCCCTTATTCTAAGACTATGTCCCCTAGTTCTAGTCTCACCCGTCATCGGGAACATCCTCCCCGCATCCACCCGATCCAACCCCTTCACAATCTTATATGTTTCAATAAGATCGCCTCTCATTCTTCTGAACTCCAATGAGTGGAGTCCCAATCTACCCAACCTCTCCTCATATGACCACCCTCTCATCCCCGGGATTAACCGAGTGAACCTTTTTTGCACTGCCTCGAGAGCAAGGATGTCTTTCCTTAAGTAAGGACACCAAAACTGTATGCAGTATTCCAGGTGCGGTCTCACCAATACCTTGTACAACTGAAGCAATACCTCCCTATTTTTATATTCTATCCCCCTAGCAATGAAAGCCAACATTCCATTTGCCTTCTTAATCACTTGCTGCACCTGCATACTAACCTTTTGAGTTTCGTGCACCAGGACCCCCAGATCCCTTTGCACTTCAGTACTCTCCAGTTTCTTGCCATTAAGATAATAAATTGCTCTAGGATTTTTCCTGCCAAAGTGCATCACCTCACACTTTCCAGTGTTGTATTCCATCTGCCAAATCTCTGCCCACTTACTTAGTCTGTCTATGTCCCCTTGCAGGTTTTTTATGTCCTCCTCACTCACTACTTTCCCTCCCATCTTTGTATCATCTGCAAATTTTGATATGTTACACTTGGTCCCTTCCTCCAAATCGTTAATATAGATTGTAAAGAGTTGGGGACCCAGCACTGACCCCTGTGGAACACCACTAGTTACTGATTGCCAGTCTGAGAATGAACCATTTATCCCAACTCTTTGCTTTCTGTTAGATAGCCAATCCTCTATCCATGCCAGAATATTACCCCCAATCCCGTGATTTTTTACCTTAAGCAATAATCTTTTGTGTGGCACCTTGTCAAATGCCTTTTGGAAGTCTAAATACACTACGTCCACTGGTTCCCCTTTATCCACTCTATATGTTACTTCCTCAAAGAACTCCAGCAAATTTGTCAAACATGACTTCCCCTTCGTAAAACCATGCTGACTTTGTCCTATTAAATTATGATTATCCAAATGTCCTGTTACTGTTTCCTTAATAATGGACTCCAAAATTTTACCTACCACAGATGTTAGGCTAACCGGTCTATAGTTACCAGCCTTCTGTCTACTGCCCTTTTTAAATAAGGGTGTTACATTAGCAGTTTTCCAGTCTGCCGGGACCTTAGCGGAATCCAGGGAGTTTTGAAAAATTATTACCAATGCATCTACAATCCCTACCGCCACTTCCTTCAAGACTCTAGGATGTAAGCCATCAGGTCCAGGTGATTTATCCGCCTTGAGTCCCATTATTTTACCGAGTACCACTTCCTTAGTGATTTTGATCGTGTTTAGCTCCTCTCCCCCTATAGCTCCCTGTTTGTCCAGTGTTGGGATATTCTTAGTGTCCTCTACTGTAAAGACTGATACAAAATATTCATTCAGTGTTTTTGCCATCTCCATATTTCCCACCATTAATTTCCCGGTCTCATCCTCTAAGGGACCAACATTTACTTTAGCCACCCTTTTTCTTTTTATATAACTATAAAAACTCTTACTATCTGTTTTTATATTTTTTGCTAATTTACTTTCATAATCTATCTTCCCTTTCTTAATCAATCTTTTTGTTATTTTTTGCTGCCTTTTAAAGTTTTCCCAATCCTCTGTCCTGGCACTAGATTTCGCTACCTTATATGCCCTTGTTTTTAGTCGAATACTATCCTTAATTTCTTTACTTAGCCACGGATGACTGTCCTTTAATAAGAACATAAGAACATAAGAAATAGGAGCAGGAGTAGGCCAATCGGCCCCTCGAGCCTGCTCCGCCATTCAATAAGATCATGGCTGATTTGATCCTAACCGCCAATCTACTATCACAGAACCATCTCCTGCATCTAACAGAATTGCACACACGAAATAGGAGCAGAATCAGGCTACACGGTCCCTGGGCCCGCTCCACTACCCACAGGGCCATGACCGATCCGAACCTAGAGGGCAACACGGTGGCATAGTGGTTAGCACTGGTGCCTCACAGCGCCAGAGACCCGGGTTCGAATCTGACCTCGGGTGACTGTCTGTGTGGAGTTTGCACATTCTCCCCGTGTCTGCGTGGGTTTCCTCCAGGTGCTCCGGTTTCCTCCCACAGTCCAAAAATGTGCGGGTTAGGTTGATTTGGCTATGATAAATTGACCCTTAGTGTTAGGGGGGGATTAAATATGTGGGGTTACAGGGATAGCATGGGATATGTTAGGGGGAATTAAATACGTGGGGTTACGGGGGTAGGGTGGGATATGTGTACTGTGGGGATTAAAGCAGGGACAGGGTATTGGACTTGGATGATCAGCCATGATCGTATTGAATGGTGGAGCAGGCTCGACGGGCCGAATGGCCTACTCCTGCTCCTAGATTCTATGTTTCTATGTTTCTATGTCCAAATTCCTGCCCGCTCCCCGTAACCCTTAATGCCCTTTACTTCTAGGAAACTGTCTATTTCTGTTTTAAATTTATTTAATGATGTAGCTTCTACAGCTTTTTGTGGCAGCATATTCCATGGACCTACCACCCTCTGAGTGAAGTAGTTCCTCCTCATCTCAGTTTTGAAAGAGCAGCCCCTTATTCTAAGACTATGTCCCCTAGTTCTAGTCTCACCCGTCATCGGGAACATCCTCCCCGCATCCACCCGATCCAACCCCTTCACAATCTTATATGTTTCAATAAGATCGCCTCTCATTCTTCTGAACTCCAATGAGTAGAGTCCCAATCTACACAACCTCTCCTCATATGACCACCCCCTCATCCCCGGGATTAACCGAGTGAACCTTTTTTGCACTGCCTCGAGAGCAAGGATGTCTTTCCTTAAGTAAGGACACCAAAACTGTATGCAGTATTCCAGGTGCAGTCTCACCAATACCTTGTACAACTGAAGCAATACCTCCCTATTTTTATATTCTATCCCCCTAGCAATGAAAGCCAACATTCCATTTGCCTTCTTAATCACTTGCTGCACCTGCATACTAACCTTTTGAGTTTCGTGCACCAGGACCCCCAGATCCCTTTGCACTTCAGTACTCTCCAGTTTCTTGCCATTAAGATAATAAATTGCTCTAGGATTTTTCCTGCCAAAGTGCATCACCTCACACTTTCCAGTGTTGTATTCCATCTGCCAAATCTCTGCCCACTTACTTAGCCTGTCTATGTCCCCTTGCAGGTTTTTTATGTCCTCCTCACTCACTACTTTCCCTCCCATCTTTGTATCATCTGCAAATTTTGATATGTTACACTTGGTCCCTTCCTCCAAATCGTTAATATAGATTGTAAAGAGTTGGGGACCCAGCACTGACCCCTGTGGAACACCACTAGTTACTGATTGCCAGTCTGAGAATGAACCATTTATCCCAACTCTTTGCTTTCTGTTAGATAGCCAATCCTCTATCCATGCCAGAATATTACCCCCAATCCCGTGATTTTTTACCTTAAGCAATAATCTTTTATGTGGCACCTTGTCAAATGCCTTTTGGAAGTCTAAATACACTACGTCCACTGGTTCCTCTTTATCCACTCTATATGTTACAACCTTTTCTTTTCAGTGGAATATATTTTTTTTGGAAGTTGTAAAATAACTCCTTGAATGTACACCACTGATCATGTGTCGTCTTACCCTTTAATCTATTTTCCCAATCCACTCTACTCAATTCCGCTCGCATACCTTCACAGTCTCCTTTATTCAAGCTTAGCACGCTTGTTTGAGATCCAACCTTCTCACCCTCTAATTGAATATGGAATTCAACCATGTTATGGTCACTCATTCCAAGGGGATCCTTTACTAGGACATTTTTAATTAATCCTGTCTCGTTACACAGGACCAGATCTAAGGTTGCTTGCCCCCTGGTCGGTTCAGTTACATACTGCTCAAGAAACCCATCCCTAATACACTGAATGAACTCATCCTCAAGGCAGCCCTGCCCCATTTGATTTGTCCAATTAATATGATAGTTAAAATCCCCCATAATTATAGATGTTCCCTTATTACATGCCTCAACTATTTCCTGATTGATACTCCGTCCAACAGAGTTGCAACTGTTCAGAGGCCTATAGACTACGCCCACTAGTGTTTTTTTCCCCTTATTATTCCTTATCTCCACCCAAACTGTTTCATTATCTACCCACTTCGAGTGACTATCTATCACTATGAAGAATTGCTGTCCTTCTAGCTCAGCAAAATCTACATGTGATCTTTGCCACACTCTGGGAGGCCATTTCCATGGCTGTAATGGTACTGATGGTGGTTTCTTGCTCACCGATTGACATGTTGTACACTGACTGACTATGTACTCTATCTCTTTATCTAAACCTGGCCACATAAGTAACTGCATGCAAAGCTCTTGGTCAAGCACATTCCCAGGTGCTGGTCATGAAGATCTCCTAACAATTTAGACCTGAACCTATTTGGGATAACCACTCTTGCTCCCCACATGATACAATCTTTATCCACTGATAATTCATTCCTATGAACAAAGTATGGATGGATATCTTCCTCTGATACCTGGTTTGGCCATCCATTTGCTATGTAATCATACACCTTTGACATAATTGGGTCACATTTGGTTGCCCTACCAATCTCTTCAGCTGTGACTGGCAGCTCATCAATGTATGTGAAATAGAACACTTCTTCCCTATTGGGTGTAACTTGTGATGGGGATGGTAACCTGGACATAACATCAGCATTACTGTGATCAGCTGATTGTCTGTACTCAATGCCATAAGTATACGCTGACAAAATCAAAGCCCATCTCTGCATTCGGGCTGCAGTCAAGGTTGGAACTGGGGACTTTGGATGGAGGATTGCTGTCAGGGGCTTATGGTCAGTAACTATGGTAAACTTATGACTAAACAAGTATTTGTGAAACTTCTTGACCCCAAAAATCAATTACAAAGCTTTCCTTTTGATCTGCGCATAATTCCACTCACTAGCACTGAGAGTGCGTGAAGCAAAAGCATTGGTCTCTCCTCCCCACTATCTAGTACATCAAAGATCACTGTCCCAACTCCATACGGAAAGGCGTCACATGCTAGCTTGATCTCCTTAGATACATCATAGTGAACTAACATGGTACTCTGTACTAACTGGCTTTTACACTCTTTGAATACAGTGTCGCATTCTTTTGACCACTTCCAAGGGACCTGATTTCTCAACAGCTCATTCAGTGGATGTAACAATGTAGCTAAGTTTGGGAGGAACTTTCCGTAATAATTCAAAAGACCCAAAAATGATCGAAGTTCAGAGACGTTCTTGGGAGTTGGTGATTTCTGATTGCATCCAGCTTTCCCTTGGTTGGATGTAAACCATCTTTGTCTACTCTGTGCCCTAAGTACTCCACTGAGTTTTGAAGCAACTCACACTTGTGAGCTGTCACTCGTATTCCATGCTTCTCTAGCTGTTTGAGCACTTCATTCAACACCTAATCATGGATTTGCCTGTTTGGTGCTGAAATGAGTATATCATCCAAATAACACATTACCCCTTCAATCCCTTGCAAAATTTGGTTCATCACCCCCTGGAATATGTCGGGGGCAGAAGACACTCCAAATGGTAGCCTATTGAACTGATATAGGCCTTGGTGAGTATATATAGTCAAGCATGACTTGGACTCTTCATCTAACTCAAGTTGTAGGTAGGCGTTTGTTAGATCTAACTTCGAAAAGATCTGGCCACCTGTCAGCGTTGTGAACAAATCTTCCACATTTGGCAACGTATTGGGTAGATTACACTCGAGAACCTGGTTTACGGTTACCTTATAATCACCACACAACCTTACCTTACCATCTGACTTAGGTACAACAAAATTGGGTATTGCCCAATTACTCAGATCTACCTTAGGGATAATGTTCTCAGTTTCTAGTCTTTTGAGTTCTTGCTCAACTTTCTCCTTGAGTGCGTATGGTACGGGACGTGGCTTGCAGTAAACTGGTCTTGCGTCCTTCTGCACTCTGACACTCGCCTTGAAGTCTTGGATCGGACTGCCCGTTTCACTGAACACCTTCGGATACTGCTTGATGACGTCATCTTCCGATGCAAATTTTGCTTCCACACGAAAAATCTCATTCCAATCCAGCTTCAGTGGTCCCAACCAATTTCTACCTATCAAGGCAAGCTCTGACACTGATCCTTGTATTTCACTGGTATGGTGACACTTCCTACTACAGGGATTTGCTCTCCTGAGTAGCCTCGCAGCTCTACCTTTAATTTCTCTAGTCGATAATCATGCAACTTGTCGCGATATAATGATTCCGGTACTACGCTCACAGATGCACCAGTGTCGATTTCCATGGGTTTCCTGATTCCTGCGACATCTACTTGGATGACGATATCTCGCGAATCGCTGTTAGATACCTTTGTGCTCCTGATGACGTGAATCTCCAGAAACTCCTCGTCCTGCTGCTTCTCTTCAATGGTATGTAGTATCTGGCGATTTCTATTTCTAGTATTGCCAGTCGGTTTACTCTTCTGTCGGCACGCCTTTGCAAGATGCCCAGTTTTCTTGCAGTAGAAACACTCTGCCTTCACATATGAACAGCTTTGAGCGATGTGTTGTCCCAGGCACCGATAGAACGACTTCAATGCACTGTTACCTTGGCCAGTTGCTGAGGCCTTGGGGCCCAACTGCCTTTTACTTTTAGCCTGCAGCCGATTCACCTCGGTTGTTTGACGACTGGAAATGGCGCAGAACACTCGGGAGTATCGCTCAGCCATATCCATCGACGTAGCTGTCAGACAAGCTAAGTCAAAAGTCGTTAGGGGTTGTCAACAATTCACTTCTGATAGGTTCATTTTTCAACCCACAAACAAAGCAGTCACGCAAAGCTTGGTCCTGAAAGTTTCCGAAATGACAGTAAATGGACAGCTTTTTTAAAGCTACAATGTACTCACTGATACCCTCGTTATTTAATTGATCACGTGTTCCAAAATGATAACTTTCAGCAATTTTCAGGGGCTCAGGACTGTAGTGCTGTTCTAACTTGCTTAGGGTCTCCTTCAGTGGCGTGTCCTTCGGCTTCGCGGGAACAAACACATTTTTCAGGGTTTCATACACATCGGGGCCTGCTTCAGTCAAAAAAATAGCTTGTTTCATTTCTAAAACTGCCCGGTTATGGTTTACATCATCGGCGATTTCAACAATACCATTCGCGGTGAAAAACATTCCTAGCCGCTACACATATGCTCCGAAAGTCTCTCGGTCACGATGGAATTCACCCAAGCGCACTATTATTCCCATAGGCGTGGCCATCTGGACTCTGACAATGTCGACAGTTCAGCCACATGTGCTCGAAATTTACCTTGGATTTTTAAGTTTTTCTGCAAAACGAAGAACCTCTAACAGTCCCGCCGTCGGTTGGCAGGATTATCCTCCAACAAAAATTTCAGCTAGGGAATCCGCAATCACATCCTCATCACCAATTCTGTGATATCTTGAGACACAGCATATATATACAACAGCACAACATGGCTTCCGGTAAGAACTGTACTGCACATGGCTTTATTATTATATACATCAGTAGTCCACCAGGTGGCTCTATTACAATGTTGAACTTTAACTGTCTATCCCTTGTCTAACATTTTATGCCTTCTGAATAGATGTCATAATTGAAACGTATGGAGGAGAATCAAAAGCGTGTCTACATTAGCTGAATCACTTCAAATTAACTCAGGCCGAGAAATTCTATGGTACCACTCTCCTATTTCGGGCACTAAACAGGTGCCGAAGCATCCAATATGGTGGACAGAAACACACACCCATTATGAGCCAGCAGTACGCCACCTGCAATATTGGATGAAACAAAAAATAGGCATCTTGACCCCATGCCTGAAACGGGCGTTAGGTCTATGGTAAATGCAAATAAGTGTCCTAACGCCCATTTGAGGCCCCCTGTGCAAGAAAGGCCTTCCTTATCTGGCGCCAAGCTGGCTGCATTCAGGAAAACCAGGTCTACATGTGGTCCTTAAAGGGAATGCTGCAGGCCGCTACCAAAAAGGTAAATTTGTTGAAAGATAGTTACCTGAATGTGGAGTCAGGAGGAGCAGGAATGCCACCAGCCACTGCCAGCCACCTCCTGCCACCCCTGGTTCCCGACTGCCGCCTCAATTCCCCCCACCACCCCCTCCCACCCCACCCCCATCCCGATGTCCCAGTCGTCCTCCCTTTCCCGGTCGCCATCCCTTTCCCGATGGCCCGGTCACCCTCCTCTCCTCGTCATATCCCCTCCAGGTCGGCCCTCCCCAGCCGCCTCCCTTCCAATCGTCCCTCTTCTCCTGGTCGCCCGCCCCCCTTCCAATCAACTTCCCCATTAAACACTTAACTGAGAGTCGCTGTCAGTTGATGCAATGGCCTGAAATTCAAAGCCTCCTTGTCGGCGAGTTGCCTGGAGACACACACTCCTTTAAATAAGACACCAGGCACAATATCGGGTGCATCTTGGGCCTACCCAATCAGGCGCAGGGACCGTTCCCTGTGCCCAGTTCACATCGGCCGTGGACAAATTTCTAGGCCTTGATGCCTTCAATTTATATATAAAATAAGTTATGTATTGTATTATTAAAATAATAGTTACACCTATCTGACCCATATAATGTTAATATGAGCAGATCATTTTTAGCATTATTTTCCTTTTTTGTTTGCAAAAAACAATTTTATTGCATACATTTTTAATCCTTTATGTAATCTATGCTGAAATATTCTTCATAACTATCTTCTGTTTTTCCCAACACAATATCATTTGCTTTAATGACAGGATTCTGACAGCTGTTTGGCATCAAGTTATGTTTAGTGTGCAGTTTTATGAATACAAAATTGTATGAAACAAAGTAATTACAGTATATCAAAACACACTGGAGAAAATGGAATTCAGAAAACAATGAAAGGTTATAATAAATTGTTACTGTAGGCAAAACTGAAAGCAATTTGTTATCATTCACTTTAATCTGCTTGAGAATGGTACAAAAGTTTTGAGTTACACAACATCCAAATATAATAAATTATAAATGTTTATTAGCCCTTTTGGAAAAGTTTATGGTTTATTCTTTTTAAATCTAATAGTGGGAAATCTGAAAATGTTCAGCAACTGTCATCGCTGATTTGGCTCCTTAAATACAAGAACTACAGCAGCGATATCATTAAGGCTTTATAGAATTCCCAGTGCAAGCTATCTTCTACCTGCTGTCTTTTGGCTAACTGCCAAAATGGATGCACAGTGTGGTGGGAAACAGCTAAAATAATGTTCCAGTTTGACAGCAAGAGCATATCTCCTCAGATAATGAGGCTAACTAGCATTTTCTAAGTGAAAAGGTGCTCGTGTTCAGGCTTTTTTGCATGTTGTAGTTGAGCTTGGGGGCCTATGGTATTTGTTGTGATGGATTCCTATTAAAATGACAGAATGCGCTCCTTTCAAGAGTTACACAGGGAAACTGCAATTCTGTAAGTGTGCGCCAAGCATTTAGCAACTGGTAATATACCACTACTTACAGTTTTGAAACCACCTCTTTGAAACATTTCGGGGAATTGTAATAGTAAAGAGCGAGTGGGTTTGGGTTCGGAAGGGTTGGTAAAGTTGGCGGAAATGTCAGCGCACCCGGAAGCTGGCTCCAACTTCTGGGTTTAACTCAGGTGCATTTCGATGCATTTGCGTCACCCCTCCGGAGAGGCAGGTTACTGCTTCTAATATTTAAATGAGGCACTTTTGACGAGATTTTCACTGGGATTTAAATTTAACATGATATGCCCGGGTTTCCCGGCTTCCTGAAACTCGCCATTGAAACAAAGGCGAGAAGACTGAACGGCAATTCATTAAAAGTCAGGCATACAACAGCAATAAATAGTCAGTGCTCACAACTGCTTACTTACCTCCCTATGGAAAGGGTTTGTTGAGAGTACTTATTTTGAGAGGCTAATTTGTGCAATTTGGAGGCATTGAGACTCAAGATCAGGATGGGTGGCACTGTGGCGGATCGCCACCTAAACGGGCATTATCCACTTTTCCGTCCGTGGACAATATATCGATGCACCTTCCCTTTAAGGCACCTTACCTTTAAGGCAGGAGTGGGCGGGGCCTCAGGATTTTTCCAGAGAATTCTGGGAGCAGTCTGTTCAGCCATTTTGTACCATGCAGTTGCATTAAAGAAGTCTCTTGTTTTACACACATGGATTCAGCCTTAATTCGTGTTTCGTGGCAGCCTCAACATTGGTGACCCCGACGCTCAGAACGTATTCCGAGCACTGCAATGGCGGACACGAACGCAGTTACCGTGAAACTGCCGGAGTTTTGGGAAAACCAGCCCGAAGCCTGGTTTCTCCAAGCCGAATCTCGCTTCTGGCTGCAACGCATCACCACAGATGGGACGAAGTACGACTATCTCGTCACATCACTCGGTAGCGCCACAGTTTCGAAGGTTTGGACAACGCTGCAGAACCCACCAGAGGAAGGCAAGTACGCACATCTCAAGACAGCGCTCCTTAAAAAATTTACGGCCTCGGCATATCAGCAAAACTGCCACCTCCTCGACCTTCCAGGCCTCGGTGATGCCTCACCGTCAGACCTCCTCTCCCACATGCTGTCTCTCACTGATGAGAGCCCACCCGGATCCCTCTTCCGCACGCTGTTCATCCGCCAGCTCCCTCTCAGCATCCGCCCAGCGATCGTGGCATCCGGCCTCATGAACCTGGAAGCCCTGGCCGATGAGGCCGACAAGCTGCTGTCCGCTCACTCCAGCCGCGACGTCACTCCGGACCTGGCAGCCAATGCCTGGGTGCGCCCCTCACCGGCCAGCACGCGGCCACAAGGGCCTGCCACCAGGCCCACGGGGCCTTCACGCCCCACTAACCCGGGCCACTGTTATTACCACGCACGGTTCGGCGCCAGGGCACAACGGTGCACACCTCCCTGCTCTTTCAAGTCCGCCCCCGTACCAGCCCCCGCGATGGCCGTGGGCCACGCGGGCTCCCTGCTGTTCGTCACGGAAGACAAAACCAGCCACCGGTTCCTGTGCGACACTGGGGCTCAGCACAGCATCATCCCGGCCTCCTCCCTCGACATCCAAAAGGGCGAACGAGGACCGGCGCTGGCTGCTGCTAACGGCTCGGAAATCCGGACGTATGGCACCCGGACAGTCACCCTCGACCTCGCTGGTCGCCGCTACCGATGGGAGTTCATCACTGCCAAGGTGCTCTCCCCTCTCATCGGCGCAGATTTCCTGTGCGCCCACGGCCTACTGGTAGACATCACTCGTCACCGCCTCGTGGACATGAACACCATGTCCCCCATCCTGGGTGCCATGGCCCCCCGTCAACCCGCCGACATGGCGTCACAGTGCCACGCCCGGGCCACGGATGACTACTCGGCACTCCTGGCCGAATTCCCGGCCCTTACCAATCCAAACTTCTCCGCGGAGGCCGACAAACACGGGGTGGAACACTTCATCCCCACCACAGGCCCCCCAGTGTACGCCCACGCCCGCAGGCTGGACCCGGCCAAACTGGAGATCGCGCGGACCGAGTTTGCCACCATGGAACAGCTCGGCATCATCCGCCGCTCCAACAGTCCCTGGGCCTCCCCACTCCACATCGCCCCCAAACCAGGCGGAGGTTGGCGCCCCTGCGGGGATTACCGCCGCCTCAACGACGCCACCACCCCTGATCGGTACCCCGTGCCGCACATTCAGGACTTCTCGGCTAGACTGGCCGGCCACTCAGTCTTTTCCAAGGTCAACCTGGTGCGCGGCTACCACCAAGTCCCCGTCCACCCCGCGGACGTCCCCAAGACAGCCGTAATCACCCCCTTCGGCCTGTTCGAGTTCCGGCGGATGCCCTTCGGCCTCAAAAACGCGGCCCAGGCATTCCAACGGCTCATGGACTCGGTCCTTCGGGACCTGAAGTTCCTGTTCGTCTACCTGGACGACATCCTGGTAGCCAGTTCCTCCAAGCAGGAACACCTCGAACACCTTCGCATCCTGTTCGGGCGCCTCAGCGACCACGGGCTCATCCTCAGCCCAGCCAAATGCCAGTTCGGCCTGGACAAGATCAACTTCCTCGGCCACCACATCACCCATGCTGGGGCCATTCCCCTGCCCACCAAGGTGCAGGCCGTCCAACAATTTCCCCGCCCCACCACCATCAAAGGCCTCCAGGAGTTCCTCAGGATGGTGAATTTCTATAACCGCTTCATCCCCAAAGCGGCATCCCTCATGAGGCCCCTGTATGAAGCCCTCCGGGGCAGGAGCGGCAAGATGGCGGTCGAATGGATGGCAGACGCGTCCGCCGCCTTCGACTCCACCAAGACCGCGCTTGCCTACGCCACCCTGCTTGCGCACCCACGGCCCAATGCCAGGGTAGCGCTCACCACGGACGCATCCGACCACGCGGTTGGCGCCGTGTATGAGCAGTGGGTCGACGGCGCCTGGCAACCACTTGCCTTCTTCAGCCGCCAACTACGCCCCCCGGAGGTCAAGTACAGCACCTTCGACCGCGAGCTCCTCGTGCTGTTCCTGGCGGTCCGCCATTTCCGGTTTTTGCTTGAGGGCCACCCCTTCACTGCGTTTGTCGACCACAAGCCCCTGACATTTGCAATGGCAAAGACAACCGACCCCTGGTCCGCCAGGCAGCAGCGCCAGCTCGCGGCAGTGTCCGAGTTCACCACGGAAATCCAACACGTCTCCGGCCGAGACAATGTGGTAGCCGACTGCCTCTCCCGCCCTGCCATCCACGCCGCACACCTGGCAGTCGACTACGCTCAACTCGCAGCAGACCAGATCACCGACCCTGATCTGCTCTCCGCACCCACCAACCTACCAGGGCTACGCCTGGCCGACGTCGCCTGTGGCCCGACCGCAGTCACGGTCAAGTGCGACATATCCCTATGTCAACCTCGGCCCATCGTCCCAGCGTCCTGGCGCCGCCGGGTATTCGAAATTCTCCACAACCTCTCCCACCCCGGCGCCCGCGCATCCATCAAATTGGTAGCCAACCGCTTCGTCTGGCGCGGCCTTCGCAAGGATGTGCGTACTTGGGCCAACTCCTGCCTAGCCTGCCAACGGGCCAAGGTACAGCAACACACAAAAGCACCCCTCGAGGAGTTTACCGTCCCCTCGCGGAGATTCGACCACATCCACGTGGACATCGTCGGGCCCCTGCCGCCGTCGCAAGGCCACACGCACTTGCTGACCATCGTTGACCACACCACACGCTGGCCCGAGGCAATTCCACTGACCTCTACCACCACCGCCGACATCGCCAGAGCTTTCGTCAGCACCTGGGTCGCACGGTTCAGCGTCCCCGCCGACATGACGTCGGACAGAGGTCCGCAATTTACCTCTGAACTCTGGACCGCCGTCGCACGCAATCTCGGGGTGACCATTCACCGCACCACAGTGTACCACCCCCAAGCCAACGGACTGTGTGAGCGGTTCCACAGATCCTTGAAGGCATCTCTTCGAGCCAGCCTCCAGGACGGCGCCTGCACCGACCGACTTCCGTGGGTCCTCCTCGGCCTGCGCACCGCGGTTAAAGAAGACCTCCACGCATCGGCAGCAGAGCTCGTGTACGGTCAGCCGCTGCGCGTACCCGGCGAGTTCCTGCCCACTGCCACGACACCCTGGTCAGCCGACCAGCAACGCCACGACTTCGCCTCACCGGCGCTGCAGTTCGCCCCGGTGCCCATTGCCCGACACGGCGAATCCACCTCACACGTCCCACTAAGCCTGCACCAGGCACGGTTTGTTTTCATCCGGCACGACGCCCACCGCGGACCCCTTCAACCCCCGTACGACGGGCCCTACAAGGTGCTACAGGCTGGGGACAAATTTTTCACCCTGCAAGTGGGCGACAGGACCGAAAAAGTGTCGGTTGACCGACTCAAGCCAGCACACTCGGAGCCCGGTGAGCAGGACCCTGTAGCTCGTCCACCTCCACGCGGCCGACCTGCCCTCAAGCCGGTTCACCCGGCTGCTCCACGCCCGGCCGTTCCACGTCCACCGGCGTCCTACAAGAGCCGCTCCGGCCGGCCCATCAGACCGCCGCACCGTCTCGTCCACACCTCCTAAGCGGATTCTGGGCGAGCTGTGTAGCGGATCGCCACCTAAACGGGCATTATCCACTTTTCCGTCCGTGGACAATATATCGATGCACCTTCCCTTTAAGGCACCTTACCTTTAAGGCAGGAGTGGGCGGGGCCTCAGGATTTTTCCAGAGAATTCTGGGAGCAGTCTGTTCAGCCATTTTGTACCATGCAGTTGCATTAAAGAAGTCTCTTGTTTTACACACATGGATTCAGCCTTAATTCGTGTTTCGCGGCAGCCTCAACAGCACCATGGCTGCCTTAGATTGCACCTCGCAGGAGGGGCACGATGATCATCAGCAGCAGCAGATACAATTTTGAAAGAGGTGGCTATAGAGATAGTGGATGCATTGGTTGCCATCTTCCAAAATTCCGTAGATTCTGGAACGGTTCCCACGGATTGGAAGGTAGCAAATGTAACCCCACTATTTAAGAAAGGAGGGAGAGAGAAAACAGGGAACTACAGACCAGTTAGCCTGACATTAGTAGTAGGGAAAATGCGAGAATCTATTATTAAGGACGTGGTAACAGGGCACTTAGAAAATAATAATAGGATTGGGCAGAGTCAACACTGATTTATGAAAGGGAAATCATGTTTGACGAATCTGTTGGAGTTTTTTGAGGCTGCAACTAGTAGAATAGATAAGGGGGAACCAGTGGTGTATTTGGATTTTCAGAAAGCATTCGATAAGGTGCCACACAAGAGGTTACTAAACAAAATTAGGGCTCAAGGGATTGGGGATAATATACTAGTATGGATTGAGGATTGGTTAACGGACAGAAAACAGAAAGTAGGAATAAACGGGTCATTTTCGAATTGGCAGGCTGTAACTAGTGGGGTACCGCAAGGATCAGTGCTTGGGCCTCAGCTATTCACAATCTATATAAATGATTTGGATGAGGGGACCAAATGTAAAATATCCAAGTTTGCTGATGATACCAAGCTGGGTGGGAATGTAAGTTGTGAGGAGGATGCAAGGAGGCTTCATGGGGATACAGACAGGCTAAGTGAGTGGGCAAGAAAATGGCAAATGGAATATAATGTGGAAAAATGTGAAGTTATCCACTTTGGTAGGAAAAATATAAAAGCAGAGTATTTTTAAATGGTGAGAGATTGGGAAATGTTGGTGTTCAGAGGGACCTGGGTGACCTTGTACATGAATCACTGAAAGTTAACATGCAGGTACAGCAAGCAATTCGGAAAGCAAATGGTATGCTGGCCTTTATTACAAGAGAATTTGAGTATAAGAGTAAAGACGTCTTACTGCAATTATATAGGGCCCTGGTGAGACAACACGGTTTTGTTCTCCTTACCTAAGGAAGGATATACTTGCCATAGAGGGAGTGCAACGAAGGTTCACCAGACTGATTCCTGGGATGGGGGGATGGTCCTATGATGAGAGATTGAGTAGACTAGGCCTATATTCTTTAGAGTTTAGAAGAATGAGAGATGATCTCATTGAAACATACAAAATTCTTACAGGGCTTGACAGGGTAGATGCAGGGAGGATGGATCCCCTGGCTGGGGAGTCTGGAACCAGGGGTCACAGTCTCAGAATAAGGGGTCGGCTATTTAGGACTGAGATAAGGAGAAATTTCTTCACTCAGACGGTGGTGAATCTTTGGAATTCTCTACTCCAGAGGGCTGTGCAGATTCAGTCGTTGAGTATATTCAAGACAGAGAGCGATAGATTTTTAGATATTAACGGAATCAAGGGATATGGGGATAGTGCAGGAAAGTGGAGATGAGGTAGAAGATCAGCCTTGATCTTATTGAATGGCGGAGCAGGCTCGATGGGCCGAATGGCCTACTCCTGCTCCTATCTCTTATGTTCTTATGTTCTTATACTGCTATGGAGAGTCCTGTAAGCGGTCAGCAGAGAGGGGAGCAGCAGAGAGTGGAGCAGCAGAGGGCTCGAAGTCACAGGAGGCGCTATTTGTGTAACAGGGTGTCCAGGCAGATTCTCAGCTCCCTTGACCTCTTGGAAGAGCAGTGCTTTTGGAGGCTGAGATTGTCATGTCAGGTGGTGGCAGACGTCTGGAGCCTCCTAGAAGAAGACCTGCTTCTTGCTGGACCTGCTGGCCACGCATTATCAGTGGCTGTCAAAGTGACCACCGGCCTCAACTTTTTTGCCTTCGGATCCTTCCAGGGGACTGTCGGAGATATATCCAGGATCTCCCAGTCGACTGCATATATATGCATAAGGCAGGCCACTGATGGATTGTTTGCCAGGGTTGTCAATTATGTCAACTTCCCCTGTGATGCCATTAGTCAGAATGAGCGGGCGCTCAGCTTTGTGTCTCTAGCTGGCTTCCCACAGGTGCAGGGTGTCATTGACTGCACACCCGTGGCAATCCGGCCCCCCAATATGAGCCAGGAGTATTTGCAAGGGATTCCAAAGAAAAGGTTTATGCAAGTGTGTGCCAGATTCCCGCGGAGCTGCCACAAAGCTTTCATCGTACGGCAGGCCAAGCTTCCCGACCTCTTTGGACCTGCAAGCAGACTTAAGGGGAGGCTGCTAGGCGACAAAGGATGCCCACTTCAAACTTGGCTGATGACTCCTGTCAGAAACCCCACCAATGAAGCCCAAGAGCGATACAACGACAGCCACATGATCACCAAGTGTGCAATTGAGCAACCGATCGGCATGCTCAAGATGTGCTTCAGGTGCCTGACCAGATCATGAGGCGCCCTTCCATACTCTCCAGAATGATACTGGTGTGCTGTGCTCTGCACAACATTGCACAGCAGCCAGGATTGGAGCTGCAGGAGGAACAAGGCGCTGAGCGCATATCGCCCGTGGACGAATCCTTTAAAGAAGAGGTGGAGGACGAAGAGGATGAGTAGGAGGCGAAGGATGAAGGTGGCTCCCCCAATGCAGCACCAGCCGCTCACATTGCTGCCCAGCATGCCAGGTATTCCCATGTAAGGTTATGTTAGTCACTACCACTGGACCGATGCAACAATCACATCCAACACCCACTCACCCCCCCTGCTACCCCCAATCCCACTGACACAAAGCAGTCCTGTAACCAACTATCCACTCATTGCCCGTCCTCCCATTGGTCCTCATCAGTTCATGTCTTCCCATTCATCAACAAGCCACATGTCTAATATAGCTACTGTATCATCAACTTTCTATAGTTATTAATGCTTCTAACTCTCCAATTTTGTTTTGAATGCTTTGTGCATTCACATCCATACCACTCAATCTTGACTCCAATTGTTTTTGGAACATTGTATTATTTTTCCTGATTTTCTCATCTAATTTTTTATGTCCCTCGCCCCTTCTACAATAATGTTAGGGTAAAGTAGCATAGTGGTTATGTTACTGGACTGGTAATCCAGAGACCTGGACTAATGATCTGGAGACGTGAGTTCAAATCCCACCATGGCAGCTGGGGAATTTAAATTTAGTTATTTAAATAAATCTGGAATAAAAAGCTGGTATCAGTAATGGTGATCGTGAAACTGCCGGATTGTCGTAAAAACACATCTGGTTCACTAATGTCCTTTAAGGAAGGAAATCTGCCGTCCTTACCTGGTCTGGCCTATATGTGACTCCAGATCCACAGCAATGTGGTTGACTCTTAACTGCCATCTGAAATGGCCTAGCAAGCCACTCAGTTGTACCAAACCGCTATGAAAAACAATAAGAAGAATAAAACTGGATGGACCATCTGGCACTGGCTTCGGACATGACTAAGGCATACCTAGGCCTGTCGACCCTGCAAAGTGCTCCTCACTATCATCTGGGGACGTGTGCCAAAATTGGGAGAGCTGTCCCATAGACTAGTCATACTCACAGAATCAAACCTTTCAGCCAATGTCCCAGAGTTTGAGGGAATACTTGCCACTTGCCTGGATGAGTGCAGCTCCAACAACACTCAAGAAGCTCAACACCATCCAGGACAAAGCAGCCCATCCACCACCTGAAAAAATCACTCCCTCCACCACCAGCTACAGTTTGTACCATCTACAAGATGCACTGCAGAAACTCGCCAAGGCTTCTTCGATAGCACCTCCCAAACCCACGACCTCTACCACCTAGAAGGACAAGGGCAGCAGGTGCATGGGAACACTATCATCTCCAAGTTCCCCTTCAAGTCACACAACATCCTGACTTGGAAATATATTGCTTTTCCTTCATCGTCGCTGGGTCAAAATTCTGGTTCTCACTCCCGAAAAGCATTGTGGAAGTACCTTCACCACACTCACTACAGCGGTTCAAGAAGGAGGCTCACCACCACCTTCTCGAGGGCAATTCGGGACGGGCAATAAATGCTGGCCTTGCCAGCGACGCCCACTTTCCATGAACAAATAATAAAAAAACAAGTTCCTTTGGGGAGTCTGCCAGTCTCCCAACATAGCTCCAGTAGAACCCCTCCGCCGGCCGGATAACCGCAGACTCCTGATTTTGCCGTTTGCTGGATTTTCCGACTTGCCTTGTAAGTGGCGGGACATCCACCCATTTGAATTGGGGTTGTCCTGCTGCAGCACACCAGCACTGAACTGGTGCAATATCGGGTTGCTCTGATGCTGCACCAACCCACAGGTAGGAGGATGGCGAGCCTGGGCAGGCAGCGCCCTGCAGTATTTTTGTGGAGCCAGGAGGAACGCTCCTGCTCTTTCTGGCTCCACAAAATATAACCCAGAAACGTTTCTGGGTCTTTTTTTGAGCAGCCTCCAGCAGTCCCTTTAAGGAACACTAGTTAGACTGCTTAACACCTGCTACAACTAGGCGGAGCATGTGTAGAACACGCTCCACCCATTTGTACCTCGAGATTGCAATCAGGATCCTATGTATGTCACAGTACCCCGATGTGTCTCCCGCCTGATTCCAGCCGGCACCTGAGCTGCTCTTGTAAAGACCCTGGGAAAAATTACGGCAGGCGAGATCGGAGTAGGAGTCATTTCCACTCATGGACCAAGTTAAAAGCGGTAAATATTGGGCCGGATATTCCGATCCCTACAGGTGGGTACGCGCTGTGTACCCAACCTTAGGGACGTCGGAAATGCTGGTTTCAGGCATGCACTGCGCATGCGCTGGAAACCAGCATTTCCGATCTGTCAAGAAAGCTCTTCCTGTCAAATGTATGAAGGGAGATTCCCTTCTTTGATTGGTTCCCCATGGCCCACGTGATCCCAGGGACGCTGCAAACTACCTGCACCTCTGGGATACGTGGGCCCTGCACACCGGCAGTTTGGAGAGGCCCAGCATCGGAATTGTGCGCGTCGCGGGAGCCCTCAGGTAAGGGCGCAGATTTTTCCAGATCGCAGGCCTCCACCCGCGGGAGGACTGCGATCGGAATATCTGGGCCATTATCACCTCACACATTGCTCCACGGTGAGGCTAAGCTAGCTCTGTTGCCATGGTAGACATGCAGCCTGGGGTAGTAGTAAATGCTGGTTGTCCTCCTGCTATGACTTCAGCCTCCCCTGAAACGCTTCTGCTGCTGATTGTCCTCCAATGCCACTAAGTGGATTGAAACAACTGAGTCTCTAGCGCTGCTACATACTGGACTTCTGCTGACTCTCCTGGCTACTTTCATGCCCTCTTTATAGCAGACGTTATTAATGCAATCTGGGGAGGAAGGCAAACTGGAGTAAATTTACAAGTTGCTCAACATTCCAAGAATAAAATAAATACTGTGTGAGTTAATGTACATCAACCTAGTTTGTTCCTGGGAGGAAGTTTGGGAGTACGGGCAAAGGTGTGCTATGCACTGATAACGCGAACAGACCAAATTACTATACATTAACACCCGTTTAGTTCATACATTAGCTCTAATGCACAGAGTAAATTTATCCTGTTAACATGTAAGATCAGTAATATTAGCAGAAGCTTGAGAGGATATTTGGCTGGCAATGACTGCTCATAGGGATTAACAACAGATGGGAATGCAGCCTCTGGCATTGGTTAATGAGCTTGAATTTAACGGAGTTACCAAACATTGCCTAGCCCCCTACTAATGTTGATATTTATATAATGACTTATGAATTTCTTCTATTGACTGTGAATGCATTCCACCAAAAGATTAATTTACTGCTTTATAATTTGCTTCTCTGCAGGAATCCTTAACCTGAAGGATATTTACAATTGTTGAATTCAATGTCAATAAAAATCATTCTAGCTTGGAATCAATAGGCACTGCAAATTAACACAGGCTCATGTAACGTAACACAGTCAGCCCAGATCTTATCCTCGGGGAGGAGATGGTGGTTAGGGGAGGGGGGGGGGTCCGATCGCGGGGTGGGGGGGGTGGAGCAGGCAGATCGCGGCAGGGGATGGGGGTTTACTGGAGGAAACACTCCTGCTCCTCCTAGCCCACAAGCAGTGCTGTAAAGGCACTCACCTCATGGATTCAGCCTTTCTCGCCTCCTTTAACCTGCCGGGTTTCCTGAGGCCAGGGAATCCTGGCCAACTGTGGTTAAAAATAGCACCACTGTTAAAATGACAGCATGCAGCCTCATTAAAATATTTCAATGACCAACCCACCTCCCATGAGCGGATTGGTCACCACCCCTCGTCCCACCTCTGTTAAAACCAGAAGTGGGCGGGTTTGAGGCAGGTTGGGTTCCTGTTTCAGATTTTTAGTTTTTTAACCTCCCACCCAAACCAAATCCACCCATTTTTGGGAGTTAAAACTCCACCCCAATTCTAGATTTTGGTACGGCTAACTTTAATGGGATGGGACAGAGGCTGACGACAGCAAACTGGTCAAAACTGTTGTTGGGTAAAACTACAGATGAATAGTGGGAGGTGTTCAAAAAATAATTTTGCTTACTACAGGACCGGTATATAAACCTAAGGGACAAGAGCTCTACTTACCAAATAAAAAAGCTGTGGTTAAAAAAAGAGGTGAGAGATACCATAAAACTAAAGGAAAGAGCATACATTGGTGCAAAGAATAGTGTAGATTCTGGGGACTGGGAGTGGTATAAAGAACAGCAAAGGAAGAAAAAAAAGATAGTAAGTGCTGCAAAAGGAAAACAAAAAGAAAGCAAGTGATATCAAGGTTAACGTAAAACATTTTTACAATTATGTTAGAAGAAAAAGGGCAGTTAAGGGTAACACGGGCCCTTTAAAATTTACCAATAACCTGCTCACTGATGCCCAGTTTGGGTTCCGCCAAGACCACTCGGCTCCCGACCTCATTATAGCCTTGGTCCAAACATGGACAAAGGAGCTGAATTCCAGAGGTGAGGTGAGAGTGACTGCCCTTGACATCAAGGCAGCATTTGATCGAGTGTGGCATCAAGGAGCCCTAGCAAAACTGAAGTCAATGGGAATCAGGGGGAAAACACTCCACTGGCTGGAGTCATATCTAGCACAAAGGAAGATGGTTGTGGTGATTGCTGGACATCGCTGCCGGAGTTCCTCAGGGCAGTGTCCTTGGCTCAACCATCTTCAGCTGCTTCATCAATGACCTTCCCTCCAACATAAGGTCAGAAATGGGGATGTTCGCTGATGACTGCACAGTGTTCAGCGCCATTCACAACTCCTCAGATAATGAAGCAGTCCATGCCCGCATGCAACAAGACCTGGACGACGTTCAGGCTTGGGCTGATAAGTGGCAGGTAACATTTGCACCACAGAAGTGCCAGGCAATGACTATCTCCAACTAGCGAGAGTCTAACCACCTCCCTTTGACATTCAACGGTATTACCATCGCCGAATATCCCACCATCAACATCCTGGGGATCACCATTGACCAGAAACTTAACTGGACCTGCCACATAAATACTGTGGCAACGAGAGCAGGTCAGAGGCTGGGTATTCTGCGGCGAGTGTCTCACCTCCTGACTCCCCAAAGCCTTTCCACCATCTACAAGGCACAAGTAAGGTGTGTGATGGAATACTCTCCACTTGCCTGGATGAGTGCAGCTCCAACAACACTCAAGAAGCTTGACACCATCCAGGACAAAGCAGCCCGGTTGATTGGCACCCCATCCACCACCTTAAACATTCACTCCCTCCACCACTGGCGTACCGTGGCTGCAGTGTGTACCATCTACAAGACGCACTGCAGCAACTCGCCAAGGTTTCTTCGGCAGCACCTCCCAAACCCGCAATCTCTTCCACCTAGAAGGACAAGGGCAGCAGGCACATGGGAACACCACCACCTCCAAGTTCCCCTCCAAGTCACACACCATCCTGACTTAGAAGTATATCGCCGATCCTTCATCGTAGCTGGGTCAAAATCCTGGAACTCTCTCCCGAACAGCACTGTGGGAGTACCTTCACCACACGGACTGCAGCAGTTCAAGAAGGCGGCTCACCACCACCTTCTCAAGGGCAACTAGGGATGGGCAATAAATGCTGGCCTTGCCAGTGATGCCCAGATCCCATAAGCAAAAAAAAAAACAGATGCAGGTAATATTGCAAATGAAAATAAGGAAATGGCACACTTGCTGAATAATTACTTTGGGGGGGAATTTTAACATGGGTATGCGGGTGGGATTGGGTGCGGGTGTGAGGGTTAAATGGGCAAAAATACCGAGCGCGTCAGGAAGCCAGCTCCGTTCAGCCAACTTCCAGGTTTAACTGAGGCGGGACAAGGGGCAGGCATAAATATGTTAATGAGGCTGGAAGCCTTGTATTTAACCTGCTTTGTAGGTTTTACTGTGGTCGGGTGGATTTCCCGGTCCCCTGGCAGCTGCAGTGAGGTGACGACAGCCTCGGGAGAAGATAAGTGCCTTCACAGCACTCCTTGTGTGCCAGGAGGAGTAGGAGTGCTTCCTCCCGGCCCCATAAGCTCCCGCACCATCAGACACCCCATACAAACACCCCCAGGGATCGGAAACCACCCTCCCCCGGGTCGGGGATTGGAAACCCCACGGGATTGGACCCCCCCTGGGTTCAGACCCCACCCAAGGTCGAGGATCAGACCCCCTGAAGTCTGGGATCGGACCCCCCTGAAATCACCCCCCCCCCCCCCGTGACCGGACCCACTCTGAGGTCGGGGATCGGAATACCCCCCTGGATCGGATCCCAGCCAGGATCGGACCCCCTCCTGGGTCAGGAATTGGATCTAACCTGGTCCTGGGGCCTCCTCCGGCATGTTCCACGCAAGGGGTCAGGGGTTTCGGACTCCCCCGGGTTTGGGGATCGGACCTCCCCTGGGTTTGGACCACCCTGAGGTTGGGGATCGGCCTCCCCATAATCGGAACCCCGTAGAGTCAGGGATCGAATCCCCCCTGGAATCGGACTCCCTCCGGGGTCGGGGTTCGGACTCCCCTGGGGTCGGAACCCCCTGGAGCCAGGGATCGGACCCTCCCCGGGGTCGGACCCCCTCCGGGGTTGGATTCGGACTCCACCCAGGATTGGACCCCCTCCGGGGTCGGGGATTGGACTCCCCCCCGGGATTGGAACCCCTCCAGGGTCGGAGATCGGACTCCCCCCTGGGATTGGACCCCCCCCGGGGTCGGAGATCGGACTCCCCCCCGGGATTGGACCCCCTCCGGGGTCGGGGATTGGACTCCCCCCCGGGATTGGACCCCCTCCGGGGTTGGGGATTGGACTCCCCCCCGGGATTGGACCCCCCCGGGGTCGGAGATCGGACTCCCCCTGGGATTGGACCCCCCCCCGGGGTCGGAGATCGGACTCCCCCTGGGATTGGACCCCCTCTGGGGTTGGGGATTGGACACCCCCCCGGGATTGGACCCCCCCGGGGGTCTAAGATCGGACTCCCCCTGGGATTGGACCCCCTCCGGGGTTGGGGATTGGACTCCCCCCCGGGATTGGACCGCCCCCCCCCCCCGGGTCGAAGATCGGACTCCACCCGGGATTGGACCCTCTCCGGGGTCGGAGATCGGACTCCCCCTGGGATTGGACCCCCCCCCCCGGGGTTGGAGATCGGACTCCCCCTGGGATTGGACCACCCCCGGGGTCGGAGATCGGACTCCCCCTGGGATTGGAACCCCTCCGGGGTTGGGGATTGGACTCCCCCCCGGGATTGGACCCCACCCGGGGTCGGAGATCGGATTCCCCCTGGGATTGGACTCCCCCCCGGGATTGGACCCCCCCCGGGGTCGGAGATCGGACTCCCCCTGGGATTGGACCCCCTCCGGGGTTGGGGATTGGACTCCCCCCCGGGATTGGACCCCCCCCCGGGGTCGGAGATCGGACTCCACCCGGGATTGGACCCTCTCCGGGGTCGGAGATCGGACTCCACCCGGGATTGGACCCTCTCCGGGGTTGGGGATTGGACTTCCCCCTGGGATTGGACCCCCTCCGGGGTTGGGGATTGGACTCCCCCCGGGATTGGACACCCCCCAGGGTCGGAGATCGGACTCCCCCTGGGATTGGACCCTCTCCGGGGTTGGGGATTGGACTCCCCCCCGGGATTGGATCCCCCCCAGGGTCGGAGATCGGACTCCCCCTGGGATTGGACCCCCCCCAGGGTCGGAGATCAGACTCCCCCTGGGATTGGACCCTCTCCGGGGTTGGGGATTGGACCTACCTGGTTCCTGCAGCCTGCTCTGGAGTGCTCTGCGCCCGACTGGAAGCCAAGCCTGTCAATCAGGCTGACTTCTGAGCGGGGAACCTGTCAGGGTACAAATGTTAAAGTTAAAACTCCACTGCTTGCACATAAACCCAGACTACCGGAATTCCCATCCAAAACTGCCCCACCCCCCGCCAACTGCCCCCACTTACATAACCCGCCCCAGTAAATATCCAGCCCTTTGTGTCAGTCTTCACAGTAAAGGAAGAGGATAATATACCTGACATTCCAGGGAAACCAGTAACGAATCAAGGGACTGGAACTCACTAAAGTTAACGTAAGCAAGAAAACAGTATTAGAAAACATGGCAGAAAAGACTGACAAATCCTCAGGATTTGATGGTCTCCACTCCAGTGTTAAAGGAAGTAGATGAGGAAATTGCAGATGCTTTAGGCATAATCTTCCAAAGCTCTCTCGATTCAAGCATTGTCCTTTTAGATTGGAAAATTGCAAATGTAACTCCATTGTTTAAGAAAGGCGAGAGAAACCAAGATATTATAGAACTGTTGGTCTAACATCTATTCTGGGAAGTTACTATAATCTATAATTAAGCACAGAGTGACTGAGGAATTAGAGAAATTTAAGCTGATTAGAGAGAGCCAACATAGATTCGTAAAGGGTAGGTCTTGCCTGATGAACCTAATCAAATTTTTTGAGGAAGTAACTAATGTAGTAGACAGGGGAATGTCTATGGAAATTGTTTGTATGGACTTCCAGAAGGCAGTCGATAAGGTTCCACATAAAAGATTGTTAGCTAAAATTATAGCTCATGGGAATTTAAAACAATTTATTGGCCTGGTTAGGAGATTGGTTAGACGGTAGAAGTCAGAGAGTAGGGATGATGGGTAGGTACTCGAATTGGAAGAAGTGACTAGTGATGACTTACAAGGATCTATGCTGGGGCCTCAACTATTCACCATATTTATTAATGACTTAGATAACACAATAAAGAATCATATATTCAAGTTTGCTGATGACACAAAGATTGGTGGCATAGTAAGTAATGTAGATGGGAGCATAAAATTACAAAGAGACATTGATAGATTAAGTGAGTGGGCGAAACTGTGGCAGATGGATTTCAACACAGCTAAGTGTTGGATCATCCATTTTGGAATAAAAAAGGATAGAGCCGAGTATTTTTTAAATGGTGAAAAGCTAGGAACAGTAGAGATCCAAAGAGATTTAGGGGTCCATGTACACAGATCACTAAAATATAGTAGTCAAGTATAAAAAATAATCAAAAAGGCTTATGGAATATTAACCTTTATAACTAGAGGGTTGGAATACAAAGGGGAGGATGTTTTGCTACAGCTATACAAAGCCCTAGTTAGACCACATCTGGAGCACTGTGTACAGTACTGGACACCGCATCTTAGAAAGGATATATTGGCTTTGGAAGGTGTGCAGTGTTAGATTATCAGGAGAAATTGCATAAACTAGGCTTGCATTCCCTGGAATATAGAAGGTTAATGGGTGATTTGATTGCGGCTTTTAGGATTTTGAAAGGAATTGATAGGGTAGATAGAGAGATTTTTTCCGCTGGTGGGGTAGTCTAGGACAAGGGGACATAACCTTAAAATTGAAGCCAGACCATTCAGGAGAGAAGTTAGGAAGCCCTTCTTCATGCGAAGTGTGGTAGAAGTGTGGAACTCTCTCCCACAAAAAGCAGTAGATGCTAGCTCAATTAATCATTTTAAATCTGAGATTGATAGATTTTTGCTAGACAAGGATTTTAAGGGATATGGAGCGTAGGCGGGTGGATGGAATTTGGATACTCAGCCATGATCTCATTGAATGGTGGAATAGGCTTGAGGGCCTGAATGGCCTACTCCTGTTCCTATGTTCCTATTCCTATGGAACCAGCATCCCATCCCAGCCAGACTTTCCAGCCCTATGTGTGCCCCTAATGGCATAGCTACTGCAGAATCAGTAGAGGTCAAAATCCTGATTTTCCACTCCCTCAACAACACCAACAACAACACCACCTTCTCTGCAATGACCTGATGCTGCACAGGACAGAGGGCATCAGCACCCAAGTACATTGCTGCCCAGGAGGCCAGGGATGGCCTCACCATGGTCAGATTTACTTCACTTGACGCTGTACACCTTGGCTGCCACATGATGCGCCAGGTTGGCACCACCCCACACCAACACCATAAAGCATCCCTACAATGCCCAAGCCATTCCTTTCACACTCACCAGCATTGCGGGGGGTACCATTATGTCTCACCATTCACGGCAACTCACTAAGCCACTTCCAAAGGAGCACACAAATCTGTCCAAGAATGCAAAGTGTTGAAAATAAAGGTTTCAATGTTTGATACCACATTAACAGAAACTTTACATGGACATTGCATAAAACACCCAATTGGCTACTCTTGTGTGTTGTTAGTTGGTATGATTGCACTAGGATGAGGGTGAGTGTGAAGGGTGGCTAGTGAGATGGGGATGTGATAATGTAGATAGAGAGAGAGGAATGGGTGGAGGTGCAAGGTAAGTTGGTGTGAGTAAGGATGTGCAGGAGTAGGGTAGGGAAGGCAGAGTGCTGGGGAGGTAATGAGAGGCACAGCAGGATGAGGTTGAGTGTGGCTTTGTACTAACATTTCCTGATCTAATGAGATCGTTGAAAGGTTTGCACCACTGCACCCAGGTCCTCCTGAACACATCACTGCCTGTGCCCTCCTGTGCAATGTGCAACCAAGCTGTCTTGGTCTCCTGGGGAGGTCTCTTCCACCCATCGGAAGGGAAGAGGACCTCCCTGCGGGCTCTGACTCCCTACATAAGCATATGGAGGGAGTCATGGCAGAACCTGGGTGCAGCCCTGCACCTCTGTGCAGTCATTGTCAGTGTTTGCAGCACTTCAATGTTGCAGAACACTGACAACACAAATGTCAAAATAAAGTTGGCCATGGTCCCTTTAAGGAAATCGGGCTGATGACGCGTCATGAAATTACATCCTCTAATTGGCCCGGGAAACACGCTGGGCGGGCTTAATAAACCCTTTCAACGGAAAGTCATTTCACAGAGCGGGATGGAGCCAACAGTGGGGTCGGGACCTGCCACCGACGTCCCCCGCCACGGACCCGCCGAGGTAAGTAAAATCGCAGTCAGAATTTTTTGTTTCATAAAGTACCCCATATTAGGCTTGTTAGCAAAATTGAAGCCCATGGGATAAAGGGGGCGGTGGTTGTGGCTAATGGATAGAAAACAGAGTTGTAGTGAATTGTTGTTTTTTGGATTGGAGAGTGGCATTCCCCAAGGTTCAGTACAAGGACCACTGCTGTTTTTCATATACATTAATGATTTGGACTTGGGGGTACAGGGCACAATTTCATAATTTGCCGATGAGACGACACTTGGAAGTGTATTAAACAGTGAGGAAGATAGTAATAGACTTCAAGAAGACATAGACAGGCTGGTGGAATGGGCGGACACATAGCAGATGAAATTCACTGCAGAGAAGTGCGAGGTGATATATTTTGGTAGGAAGAATGAGGAGAGACCATACACACTAAATGGTACAATTTTAAAGGGGGTGCAAGAACAGAGAGACCTGGGGGTGCTTGTGAACAAATCTTTGAAGGTGGCAGGACAGGTTAACAAAGCAGTTAATAAAGCATATTGGATCCTGGGCTTTATAAATAGAGGCATAGAGAACAAAAGCCAGGAAGTTATGCTAAATCTATATAAAACACTAGTTCGGCCTCAGCTGGAGTATTGTGTCCAATTCTGGGCACCACACTTTAGGAAGGATGTGAAGGCTTTGGAGAGGGTACGGATGAGATTTACTAGAATGGTTCCAGGGAAGAGGGACTTCAGTTACGTGGATAGACTAAAGAAGCTGAGGTTGTTCTCCTCGGAACAGAGAAAGCAAAGAGGAGATTTGATAGAGGTGCTTAAAATCATGAAGGGTTTAAATAGAGTAAATAAGGAGAAACTGTTTCTAGTGGCTAAAGGGTCGATAACAAGAGGGCACAGATTTAAAGTGATTGGCAAAAGAACCTGTAAGGTTTCCAAAATTTGCAGATCCTCAAAACCTAAGGGAAAAGGACTTTGGAACTACCTCAGAGTGATAAAAAATGCATTTGGGCCTAACCTAAGGAATATAAGACCAAAACCCAAGTTTTGGCATTTTTAAAACATGTCTGGGCCTGTAAAGGGAGAAAAGGCTGTGAAGGAAGTTGGGCACAACCTCTGTAAAAGCAGTTTGGGTATTGCAGTTAATTGCAATGTCTGGGGAACCGGGATGACCTCACTCAAAGCCCCAGCACACATTAACATTTTGACAATAGACCCTAGGAGAAGACTGTCCCACCCAAAACAATAGGTCCCATCAAACCGATTACAGGGCCCATCAAGAAACATGCAGAATACAGAGCACCCAGGACTAGGCTATAGATCAGCCTAGGAACCCAAAACACAAAACCAATCACCAGCAATCAGCCAAGAAGATCGACAGGATGCAAACCATCCCAAAAACCCATTTGACACTTACAGAGCAGTTACTGGTAGCAAGCCCGCCAAATTCAAACAATGAAATGAACAGATTTGGCGGGTAGATAAGGCCATATTCAATGGGTCAGATTGAAGGCCTGTTAAAACCCAGTTAACGTGCTAGTAAATCATTACCGATTTACGAGCCCGCCAAAACTAGACAATGAACTGAACAGATTTGGCGGGTAGATAAGGCCACTTCAATTCTGTATAATTAAAGGCCCACCAAGCACACACCGAGCTAGCTGGAAGAGAGAGAAACAACACAGTCCAGCGTTCGTTGGGTCGAGCAGTCAGTCGCAACTGGTGGTTATCAGAAGGAGGAGAGACCAAGAAGAAGAAGGCCCGAGCTGGAAGCGAGTCGGCATCGCTCACCACTCAGACACACCTGAGTCCAGCTCGCGAAGACACCACCTCGACGGACCCCCAACAACGGCCCCAACACAGTCACCCGGAGCAACAAGCAGCAACAAGTCACCGACGGCTCCATGAGGTCAACCGACACACCAACCAAGGCCTAAAGCCATCGCGGAAACCAAAGGCCTCACGAAACCAACAACCGCGCATTACCCCCAACTGACCAGGCCACCGCGACCAACAAAGACCAACTCCAGGGAAGAAAACCCGAAGAATCTCAAAGTTTTCACACTACCAACTACTCCTGACTTACCCCTGGGTAAGATTTTCCCCAAAGACTCTAAGCCCTACTGCTGAACTAAAGAAATTGGGTACTCACCAGATAAATCCATAACGACATCCTACCGCATCAGCGGACTCGCGAAGACTGACCAGAGACCCAGGTGAAGTCCTCTACCGCGTACGGGGTATGGCAGACACTAACCGCCATAAACAGCGAACCCCAAAACCGCGATTTAGCCCAACTGTCAAAGGATTGGTGAGCATTATCCCTGGTCCTTCAAAACCTAACTTAGCTAGTAAAGTGGGGTTGGGAGGGGTGAAGTATTGTTCTACTGTCATTTCCCTCGCTTGTACCGAAGTGTTCCCCACCTTTAGAGTGTTAAGAGTGTTATTATTTGTGTCTTGCCTTTTAATAAAGATTGAAGTTCTTTCATCAAACTCAGTTGTCTGCTGCACCTTTTGTATCACAACCCCCAAATAAGTCCAATGTCTAGAACCAAGGAAGTGGGAGCGATTCGATCTGCTCAGAAGTCAGAGGTAAAGCTGACACAAAACCACCACCCCCTACAAATCAGAGGCAACATGAGGGAAAGCATTTTTATGCAACGCGTGGTTAGGATTTGGAATGCACTGCCTGATAGGGTGGTGGATACAGATTCAATAGTACCTTCAAAAGTGAATTGGATAAATACTTGAAGGAGAAAAAATTGCAGGGATATGGGGAAAGAGCGGGGAAGTGGGACTAACTGGATTGGTCTTCAAAAGAGCTGGTGCAGACTCGGTGGGCCGAATGGCCTCCTTCTGTGTTGTACTATTCTATGGTTCTATGATTTTTGCAATTGTTAAAGGTGAGTACTATGATTGTTAAATGCTTATTCTTAGATCTGTATTATGTCCTCTTCTTCTACTAAAAGCCTATAAGCCATATTTTGAACTGTTCAGTGTAAGACCAGATACTGGCAGTAATGGTGTACAGTTGTCAATTGTGCTCCATGTTTACTGGCATTGGGTTTTAACTTAATGCCAACAGAAAATTAAGCCATGCCACCAGAGGACGGGTAAAACTCTTCAGATTTACCACTTTAATAAGCAGAAATATGCCTTTCAACCTTTCAATCTTTGCAAATAATGAGATACAAAGCACAGAACACCCTGTTCAGGGAAATTAATTTTATATATTGTATACCCAGTACAAAAAAATGAAACATGAATCCTTCGGAACAGAAATAATGTTGTCCGCCACAGAAGCCTGTCAAATGACATGGGATTCTTGCTACTGAAGTTAATAAACACTAATGGATCTCCTGGAGTGCAGTTTCTGATGTTTGCTGTGGTCCCACTGCAGCTTAACGGCAGCAGCAGTTTGCCCATCACTATAATACAGCAAAGTTACTGAAACATGATTGACATGAGATAAAGGTATTCTCCACCTTACTGATACAGAAAGATATAGGCCTCACGGATAGAATATTTATATTTTATTTTCTTACCTATCTGCAAAACTTACTTAAGATGCAATTATTCCCAGAAACTAGTGGCCCTGAGTTTCCGGGACGCTCCCAAACCTTTCTTTCTTTGCTCAATTATTTATATAACAAAACAAGTATTTTTTCGCCCCTTTACTTCCCACAGTTGATTTGTCATTTTTGCTGCAGCTGCTGTTGGTGTGACACTAACAAGAGACGTTTTCCCATTGGCAAGTCTACTTTGAATTTTTTTAGCGGCGCCCTGCTTTGGTGCACCTATTTCAGGAGGACTTCCAATTCTTCAGTATCAAAGGAAGAAAGCAAAGATTTGCACCGGAAAAATTAGTCTGTCCTTTCTCTTTGCAGACCTGACTGATCTGTTGTTTTTCATTTCCAGCATCTTTTGCTTTGTTTTAGATTTCTAGTACTTTCCCTCTTGTTTTGTTATTTCAGTGGTTTCCCACGTGCCTCCATTGTGCCAGTCTACTTTTCTGCCACCACAGCAACTTACTTTTTAATGCACAGCTGCAGCTCTTTCAGAACTGCTGCCTCAATAGCATTTACACTCTACAGTCAGTGTGCTACAGGCCGAGTTCGCTGGGTAAGCTTTTATGCACCACTTGCCTGGTTAAAGTAGAGGATGCGTCTCCCAATACAAGCTTCAGAACTACAAAGAACTGTCACAAGTGAATTAATCATAGAATCATAGAAATTTACAGCACAGAAGGAGGCCATTTGGCCCATCTTGTCCATGCCGGCCGACAAAGAGCTCCCCAGCCTAATCCCACTTTCCAGCACTTGGTCCGTAGCCTTGTAGGTTACGGCACTTCAAGTGCTTATCTGTAGAATTCGCAAAATTATCGCGATTTTATAATAATAAGAAGGAGACATAAAGTCTCGTATAAACAGCTTTATTTCAGCAAAATGCTGTCATGTTTCAAAAAGGACACAAGCAGCCTGTAAAATGGCCACCACGCCTCGTGGCAGAAGGTTCTAGACTTTCAGTAGGCAGACAAGATGGCGTTTCAATAAACATTTCAGCAAGATCGGACAGGACTCAGCACATTTAAGATAATGACAAGACGCGATGGTTTTGCATTTTTAAACATAAATACTGGAATCGGTCTTCCAGGTACAAACAAGGGCTATTGTACTGGGCGATCAAGGACCCATCCAAAGACATTGATATGCAAAATCCCCACGACTCTACGATGAGAGAGCTGTTCGTGGGTACTCACAGCAAGCATTTGGAAGCCCCCAAAACCCCTCCAGGGAGACTACTAGCCGGTTCCACAATGGGAGAAATATTAACGGGTACTCAAACAGTTACAAGTGTCACCGAAACCCATTAACGACAAGTACCACCCCATACAAGAAGTTTGAGCGCCAAAACATGACAAAAGATGAACATTTAGATTGGGCGGGAGATAAGGAATTACAGTACTATAACTGTAGTGTCCAAACGCCCATCTTTCTCTTATCCTCTGGCTGTTCATCGTGCGCTTATTCTTTACCACCGACTGGGGCTCTGGACTCTCATTCTCTGATCCACTGATTTTCCGGGAGTCAACCTCGTGGCTTGCCGCGAAGATCTGTGGAGAACTGGACTGTGAAGGCCGATAAGCAGGCGCACCATCCCGAGAAGTCGGTAAACGGTGTTGAAACCGAAGGCCCGAGAGGAGATGAGATGAGAAGAGAAGAAGATGACTACACGTGCCGCCGCGGTCAGTAAACCCCGACCATGCCCAAAAATCGATTAACCATTTCTTCGAATTCTATCGGCTACTCCACAACTGGTGTCGGTCCAGAAAGACTTTTCTTTGAATTTTACCGGCTAACTGGTGCCGGGCATAGGGAGACTCTTCTTTGAGTTTTATCAGAGTTCCGAGGTCAACACAGATCTTCATGACAGCAGACGGTCTAGCCTGCTAGCCGGAGCAGAAGCGAGTAAACAAGTGGGGTACAGAGACCCCTGATCAACACGTGGATAGTCAGGTGCTGTGGTGAAAACATCCGAGCAGAGTTTCGGAATTCTCCGAGTTATCACGAGTGGTGAGCATGAGTCTCGATCCTACAAATCTAGATTAGGACAGGTATTGATAGGGGAGGGTTTTTGTTTTAAGGATAATTATAATGTGTGTCCCCTTTTTCGATGTGTCGTGCGCTCCTCGTTTCCCTAAACCTAGCTGCATAAATGTATGTAAGTTTGTACTGTCATTAATCTGTGCTTATGACATGTATTTCGTAATCTTGAATAATATGCAATAAAGATTTTCCATTTCGCACTATTCAACCGGGTCTACCTGAGTTTTCTCTGCATTATTGCTCTCGCACCTAAGTCCAGTGTCAGAACCGTAAGGACGAGTGGGTCGAACCACTCACAGGTGTCTAGTGTTACCAGGCTGGCTGGAGACCAGAACAGGCAACAAGGCCTAACCCCGCACTAGCACCCAGGCTAAGCACAGAGCCACCCGAAACCCCTTACATATCCAAGTACTTTTTAAATGTGATGAGGGTCTCTGCCTCTACCACCCTTTCAGGCAGTGAGTTCCAGACCCCTACCACTCTCTGGGTGAAAAAAATTCTCCTCAAATCCCCTCTAAACCTCCAACCAATTACTTTAAATCTATGCCCCCTGGTTGTCGACCCCTCTGCTAAGGGAAATAGATCCTTCCTATCCACTCTATCTAGGCCCCTCATAATCTTATGCACCTCAATCAGGTCTCCCCTCATCCTCCTCTGTTCCAAAGAAAACAACCACAGCCTATCTAATCTTTCCTCATAGCTAAAATTCCCCAGCGCAGGCAACATCCTCGTAAATCTACTCTGCACCCCCGCTAGTGCAATCACATCCTTCCTGTAATGTGGTGATCAGAACTGCACGCAGTATTCTAGCTGCGGCCTAACTAGTGTTCTATACAGTTCAAGCATAACCTCCCTGCTCTTATATTCATTGCCTCGGCTAATAAAGGCAAGTATCCCGTATGCCTTCTTAACCACCTTACCTACCTGTCCTGCTATTTTCAGTGATCTGTGGACATGCACTCCAAGGTCCCTCTGATCTCTGCACTTCTCAGTGTCCTACCATTTATTGTGTATTCCCTTGCCTTGTTAGCCCTCCCAAAATGCATTACCTCACACTTCTCCGGATTGAATTCCATTTGCCACTGTACTGCCCACCTGACCAGTCCATTGATAGCTTCCTGCAGTCTACAGCTTTCTTCTTCATTATCAACCACACAGCCAATTTTTATATCATCTGCAAACTTCTTAATCATACTTCCTACATTCAAGTCCAAATCATTGATATATACCACAAAAAGCAAAGGACCCAGTACTGAGCCCTGCGGAACCCAACTGGAAACAATCTTCCAGTCACAAAAACATCCTTCGACCATTACCCTTTGTTTCCTGCCTCTGAGCCAATTTTGGATCCAACTTGCCACTTTGCCTTGGATTCCATGGGCTTTTACTTTCGTGACCAGTCTGCCATGCGGGACCATGCTATGTACTGGCTAAAAACGTTCTCCTGAATGCATTTTAAGAATTCTGCTCCCTCTATACCTTTCACACTAATTTTATCCCAGTTAATATTAGGGAAGTTGAAATCCCCTACAATTACTGCCCTATTTTTGCACGTCTCAGAAATTTGCCTACATATTTGCTCTTCTATCTCCCTCTGACTGTTTGGGGGTCTGTAGTACACTCCCAGCAGTGTGATCGCCCCTTTTTTGCTTTTCAGTTCAACGCATATGGCCTCGTTGGACAATCCTTTAAGATATCATCCCTCCTCACAGCTGTAATTTTATTCCCCCTCTCTATCTCGTATGAAAACCCTGTAACCAGGAATGATGAGCTGCAAACAGTTACAGTAGTTAAACGACTGAACAATAGTTCTAATGCTACGAGTGCTATTTTACATGACAATAAATCTGAATGAAAATTATTAATGGTCAAAGAATAGGACCTTAAGTTTAAACATTTATAGCTTAGCAGCTCCTCAAATAAGCTGTCTCTCCTAATTTTACTTAGTTAAATGACAGATCATAGAATCATAGGGCTGGATTTTGCCAGCCCTGGGGAGGCGGGTTTGGAGGCGGGACTGCCAGGAAAATGGCAGAATTTGGGGGCGGGTGCCCAACCTGCCCCAAACCCGCCTCTATGCCATCTTGCCAGGAGGCGGGTAGCCGTCCCACACCGGGTCCCATCTCCTTGGAGGCGGGAAGGGATTACAGCCACTTAACTGCCTGTTAACAGGTAGTTAACAGGCAGATAAGAGGATTATCTCCATTTTGCCCACACAAGTGCGGGCTTCCCGAAGGCTCCGAACCCCGCCAGGTCAGCGAGGCGAGTAGTGGGTCTGCAGGGGTTGGAGGGGTGCAAAAGTGCGCTGTGAAGGTGAGTGATGGGTGCAAGTGTGGAGAGGTGAGTATCTGAGGTAAGTGGAAAGTGTTAGAAAAAGTGTACTTACCTTTGTTTCTTCCTGCAGGCTTCAGTCGGTGGGTATGCGGAGAGTCTCGCACCTCCGCGGTAGAGATGACAGATGGCCGTTGCATTCTCCAATGCAACAACCATCTAATTTCTGCAAAAGAAAGAGGTTTGATAAGGTCTTGAATTCAAGAACTCATCAAACTACAGAGAATGTCAGTGTTTGACAGCTTCACAGAGCTGTCAAACGATGACAATTCATCAGTCAAAATTTTTTGACAGATGAAACGTCATACGTTGACGTTCTCTGTAACCGGCTTTCCCTTAATTGGCCTGCTAAGCCCGCTAGGCGGGCTTAACAAGGTCAATCAAGGGAAAATAGCATGGGTTGGCCAGAAGTTGATGGAGGTGGGACTGAAACCCGACAAGTGGGAGTCCCGCCTCCAAAAGCTCCCCATTGGCAAAATCCAGCCCATAGAATCATAGAATGGTTACAGCATGGAAGAAGGACATTTGACCCATCGAGCCCATGCCGACTCTCGGCAAGATTGGATGTATTTCCATAACAGTTAGTCAAAAGAATCACCTTAGAATGAATATCTTTGCATTCTATAATTAATGCTAATGTATTAATTCTATTTTTATGCTACACACGGGCCACTATGTGCTTCATCTTCACTGAGATTTTCTTATGCTTACCAAAATCTCAATGGAGACTATGAAAATAGAAAAGAGAAGCTCATGATTTGTCTGGAAACTAACTGAAAACATTGACACAAGTGATTCTTTAGGCTGATGACACTGAGGCACATCCACTTCGCAGTTTAACTGATCCAATACAGAATTAACAGAGCTCCTCCAAGGAGCTTTTAAATTGTGATTACTTTAAGATGGATTTCAGCCAAAACAAAGAATAACATGGGGCTCATTGAGGGTTAGGTACTCAACATTCAACACATTTATAGCGTTCTGCAACACTTTGACAGTTCAAGTGCAAAGAATGTTTGCAATGTAATTTTTCAGCAAGGCTGTTATCAGGAATTTGATCAAGCTCAGAAATCATGAACTGTACAAAAACGACCCTTATTGTAAATACTGTGGAGGATTTTTATGGGTGTCAGTATTTTCAATATGTGATCCAAGGTGATGCAATATTTAAATGAGTAATCTCTCAAAGATTGCATAAGAACCACATGAGAGTTCTCCTAATGGAAGCTCATAAACCTTGCAGTTTAACCACCCCAATGCAGGAGAAATTCTTATTTGACCTAATTAGATAACTGGAGCATTAATTTATAAACTAAAGGTAAAATGCTTGCCTTATATCATTTAGGAGTTATCCTTAATGCAGATATAACTCATATGCTTTTGTGCATGCATTGGGCAGAAATTGAGATTTGATATATCAATACCTTTGTATTTTTTTAAATTTAAACTGAAAGGAAGCACAGGAGTAGAATGATTGTTGTACTTCAGTTGCTGTTAGTGTATAGAAGTATGGAGGGAGAGAGGAATTAGAAATGCATCAATCACAATCACACTAGGAAACATTGGGGTTGATATTAACACCCCCTTCCCCTAGTGTGGGAAGGAGGGTTTACACTACCTGGGTACTTCAAATGTTCTTTCTGCGCAGTCCGTGAGACCAGCACATGATGAGTTAAAAGTTAAAACAGCTTTCTGCTGAGCATAGGTTGTAAATTGTATAAGGGAAATTTAAAGCAAATGTATCTCCACAGATCAGAAGGCTGACCTGCGTGCCTATCAGGTTGGGAATCAGGTCATTTGTGTTTATGGTAATAAATGATGGGAAGAGTTTATGATGGCAATAAAATAATTAGAATAGTTAAGTGCTTGTTTGTTTAGTTTATGTTGTTATTCTGTTGACATTTGTACGTATTGGTGGTATGCATGGAATGTAGTGATCAAAGGTGAAATTTGGTCTAAGAAATGTAAGGGAATGATTGTTTATCAGCTCACACTGGAATTGTGAAGTGTGGTGTCTCAGCAGCTCGTTCTCATACAGGAATGGGGTAGAATGAAAAGACCTGTGCATTCATACTGCTTGTGGGATGGTATGAGGTTTCAATAAAGTCCTAATCCTGCATTGCTACAACTGAGTGTGTGTGTAATCTGGCATTTAAAGTAACAAGACGAAAAATAACAAGAAAGCTGTCCAGCACCTGGGAAAGGGTAGGGGCATAACATTTTAAATGGGGGATGCGTACCCCAACATGCCGCATACACGCCTGCCACCATTTTTACAGCAGCGTGTTGCATGGCGTGTGTTTGTTCCGTCTTGGAGAGGCGGGACACATCATTATAATATTTAAATCAGGCTACCACAGCGCAGTTGGGAGCCTGATTTAAATTTAACAGTTGCGGGCAGGGTTTCTCATGGCTCAGGAAATCCAGCAGCAAAATGGAAACGGGAGCAGCCGGCTCCAGCAGGTAAGTTCTGTTTATGATGAAAGTCTGGTTCATAATTCAGTAATGAACCAAGCTGAATACAAAAAATACAGAGGAGAACTGAAAAAGGAAATAAGAGGGGCAAAGAGAGTGTATGAGAATAGATTAGCGGGTAAGATAATGAGAACCATAAACATATAAATAGTAAAGGGGTAGTCAAAGGAAGGATGGGGCTGATTAGGGACCAAAAAGGAAATCTTCTGTGGAGTCAGAGAGCATGACTGAGGTACTAAATGAGTACTTTACATCTGTCTTCAAAAAAGAAGTGGATGCTGCCAATGTCACAGTAAAGGAGGAGTTAGTAAGAAATTTGATAGGATAAAAATAAATAAAGAGGAGGTATTTAAAAGCTTGGCAGTGCTCAAAGTAGAAAATGGGGGGAAAATAGGCTCATGCCCCCTTTGAGACGCTAACCTCGCTGGGGCACTACTTTTAGCGCCCCCAAAAAAGTTAGCACCCCCACGCCCAAAATTCAATGGTAGCGTCCCAAGCAGAAGGCGGGGCGCAACTGGAAGCACTCCCCCTCCCTCTTGGGGCACTACCATGGAATATCGCGGTGCTATGTGCAGCAGTGCCACGCGCGCTGGCACATACTGCCGCGGTACTGCAGACCTCCCTGCCCTGATTAAAGAGTGCCGGGCTGACGGATCGTAGCCATCACTCCACAGCAGGAGGCCAGAGGGGGCAGGTGCTGGCAGGCGGCCCAAAAAAAATGGCCGCCCGGCACCTGCCCTTTAATTATCGCCGCCCGGCTGCAAGAATGCCCCCCTGACCCTGTCGGACATAGCGTCCGGCGGTAGGTCAGGGTGCGCGAGCCAAGTTTGCGGCCGGGGCGTGAGTGGGGTGCTGCGCATGATGATGACTTCATCGGCAGAGGCACAGCGCCTTGGGGCACTAGCGGGAGGTGCAAAACAAACAAATTTACCCCCCCCCAGTCTGGATGGGATGCATCCAAGGATGCTGAGGGAAGTATGGGTGAAAATTGCGGAGGTCCTGGCCACATATCTCCAATCCTCCTTGGATATGGGGGGTGGCGCCAGAGGATTGGAGGATTGCAAATGTTGCACACCTGTTTAAAAAAGAGGAGAGGGGTAAATCCGACAACTAGAGGCTAGTCAGCCTAAAGTTGATGCTGGGGAAACTTTTAGAGACAATGGGCTCGATTTTCCAAGCCCCGTGGAGGCGGGTTTAGAGGCGGGAGTGGTGGGAAAGTTGCAGATTCGGGGGGCACGTACCCATCCCACCCCCAACCCACCTCCATGCCAATGTCCCAGGAGGTGGGTACCCGACCTGTGCTGGGAGCCGCCTCTCCGAGGCGGGAAGGGGATTAGTGACAATTAACTGCCTGTTAACAGGTAGTTAACAGGCAGTTTTTTGGCTAATCCCTATTTTTAGCCCTGAAGTGTGGGCTGCCCTACGGCTCCAAACCACGCCAAGTTAGCGAGGCGGACCGTCGGTCTGCAGGGCTTGGAGGGGTCTGGAGAGCTCTCTAACTGAGTCTGAGTAGAAGGCCTCAAGTTAGAAGACAGATTGTCAGTGTTTGATAGCTTCACAGAGCTGTCAAACGCTGATATTTCATCTGTCAAAAGCTCTTGACAGATGAAATGTCAATCGCTGACGTCACCAGTATCCAGGTGTCCCTTAATTGGGCTGCTGAGCCCGCTGGGCGGGCTTAACAAGGTCAATCAAGGGAAAGTAGCGTGGGTTGGCCACAAATCAATGGAGGCGGGACTATAACCCAAAAAGTGGGAGTCCCGCCTCCATCACGTCCCCATTGACAAAATCGAGCCCAAAGGCTTTAATTTTGCTCACAAGTTTATTATGTGGTACAAAAGCAAAATACTGTGGATGCTGGAAATCTGAAATAAAAACAAAAAATGCTGGAAATACTCAGCAAGTCAGGCAGCATCTGTGGAGAGAGAAATAGAGTTAACGTTTCAGGTCGATGACCCTTCGTCAGAACTATTATGTGGTACTTTGTCAAACGCCTTTTAAAAGTCCATATACACTGCATCAACTGAACTACGCTCATCAACCCTCTCCGTTACTTCATCAAAGAACTCGATCAAATTAGTCAAACATGATTTTACTGTAACAAATCCATGCTGACTTTCATTTATTAGCCCATACTTTTGTAAATCACAATTTATTTTGTCCCGGATTATTGGGGGCGATTTTCCCAGCCCCGAGGAGGCGGGTTGGGAGGCGGGAAAGGTGGGAAAATCGCAAAAAATGAGTGCGGGTTCGGAACCCGCCTCCAACCCGCCTCCGCACAATTTTGCCGGAGGCGGTTTTGATGAGTGCGAATCGGTCTCACCTCTAGCACTCCAGAGAGGTTGTTAAGGACCTCTCTAATCCTATTTTGAGAGGCCCTCATTATTTTTCCACATTTTGTGCGTGTTCCACGACCCTCCTAAACCACGCCAGCTAAACCTGGCGGGTTGACAAGTGGGTGGCCTCCTCACAGCTGCAGCTCCAGCATTAAAACGGAGCTTTCATCAGGGATCAGTTGCAGGTGGCAGAACTTTGCTTTAAAAGGTTTTCAGCACTTTTAGCAGGCCTTCCAAAGTCGGAGGTGCTGCAGCTTGAATCAATCAACTGTGGGACCTCCTTGGAAAACCCTCTCCCCGCTTAGAATGAGCACTTCCCCAACGGAGGCATCTGCAAGCATTTATTTCCTTTCACCATGGAGCTCAGATTCGGATGAGGAGCAGCCACGGCAGCAGCAGAACCAGGCAGCTCAGCAGCAACAGTAGCAGGAGCCTCAACCTCCTGCTCACCCACCTGATGCTGCACAGGGCAGAAGGTGCCAGCGCATCAAGGCACCTCGCTGCAGGAGATACCCCCGACAGAGGGTTTACAGACAGAGGATGAGCTACCTCAACATGAGTGAGCAGCAGTGCCAAAGGAGGCTGAGACTTTTGCGAGAGTTTGTCGGAGACATCTGCGCACTGCTGCAGGAAGACCTGGAGCCCAGAGGAACGGGTGGACACCCCTTACCAGTGGTTGTCAAATCACCACCGCACTCAACTTTTTTGCCTCAGGCTCCTTCCAGGGATCATCAGCAGACATCAGCGGCATCTCCCAGTCGGCCGCCCACAGTTGCATCATGCAAGTTACCGATGCCCTTTTCGCTTAGGCGCACAATTACATCCAGTTCTCAAGAGATCAAGCAAGTGTAACCGCGCGTTCAGTTGGCTTTGCAAATATGGCAGGCATGCCAATGGTGCAGGGCATCATAGAATGCACACATGTGGCCCTTAGGGCACCCCATCACAACCCAGCTATCTTTGTCAACCGCAAGGGCTTCCACTCCCTCAACGTACAGCTGGTGTGTAACCACAAGAAGGAGTTTTTGCATGTTTGCGCCAAGTTCTGTGGTAGTTGCCATGACTCTTTCATCCTGCAGAACCCTAGTGTTCCTCCGCTCTTCAATCCGCCAAACCAACTTAATGGATGGCTCCTTGGTGACAAGGGATACCCCCTGAAGAAGTGGCTAATGACGCCGATCAGGAGGCCAGCTAATGAGGCTGAAGAGCGCTACAACGCCAGCCACACTTCGACCAGGTCCATCATCGAGCAAACCATTGGGTTGTTGAAGATACGCTTCCGATGCCTTGACCGATCAGGTGGAGCCCTGCAGTATACACCATACAGGGTCTCCAGAATGGTCATGGTCTGCTGCGCACTGCACAACATGGCACAGCGTCGTGGCTTGCAGCTTCCTGATGAGCAAGTGGCTCAGTTCCTAGCCTCCTCAGATGAGGATGAGGATGAGGAGGAGGAGGCTGAGGAGGAGGAGGATCTAGAGGAGGAGGAAGAGGATCAGGGGGAGGAGGAGGAGCAGGAGGAGGAGGAGCAGGAGGAGGACCGAGCGCCCGTCTACCGACTAGCAGCAGCAGCACGCGAGCACATGGCTGCCCGTGATGCAAGGGATGCACTTATCCTGACCAGATTTGCATCGGTTGCCCATGTTGGCACATGTCCTTGGCTCTATCTTAAGACATGATAGACAATGAACATGACTCTCTGGCCTCCTTTCACTCTGGCCACCAACCTGACAACGCAAGTGTCGCGGAGCCCGCAATGTGGAGCTGCCAAAGGCGAAAGAACAGATGCCATCACGCCAACATTTTGCCATCAAATCATTTTTATGCTTTCCAACAGGGATGGCATTTCATCAATACACATAAACATTCACCCAATCTGCACACAGATCTGGAGGTTATATCCCTTGCCAGCTGGACCCACACAGCTTTGGTTTCTCCAGATGAGGGGAAGAGCACCTCCCTGCTTGCTCTCACCCCCCTCAACCAACATTTGCAGCGCTTCATCCGAGAACCTCGGGGAGGCCCTTGCCTTGGAATTGGACATAGTGGTTTCTCAAAATATGTTGCAGGTGGTGAAGCATCGACAGAAATCCAGTGGAATGATCCAAGGCAGCAAGCAGCCCTTAAATGGGGCTGCAAAAGTGATGTCAGTAGAGGCGAGTTTCAGTCCCAAAACAGTAATTGACCAAGGGCATCCCACACCTCTGAAATCAACTGGCCAATCAGGGGAAAAATGCAATTTTTTCCACCCTATCAGTGGAGGTGGGTTTGGAACCCACCAAAACCCGCCTCCAACCTGCCTCCAGTGGGAAAATCGCCCCCATAGAGTACAAAAGCAAGAAAGTTATGCTAAACCTTTATAAAACACTTGTTAGGCCCCAGTTGGATTATTGTGGCCAATTCTGGGCACCACACTTTAGGAAGGATGTCAAGGCCTCAGAGAGAGTGAAGAGGAGGTTTACTAGAATGGTACCAGGGATGAAAGACTTCAGTTATGTGTCCAGACTGGCGAAGCTGGATTTGTTCTCCATAGAGCAGAGAAGTTGAAGGGGAGATTTGATAGAAGTGTTGAAAATCATGAAAGGTTTTGATAGAGTAAATAAGGCAAAACTGTTTCCAGTGGCAGAAGAGTTGGCAACCAGAGAACACAGATTTAAGGTAACTGGCAAAGGAACCAGAGGCGAGATGAGGAGGATTCTTTTTACGCAGTGAGTTGTTGTGATCTGGAACGCATTGCCTGAAAGGGTGGTGGAAGCAGATTCAATAATAACTTTCAAGATGGAATTGGATAAATACTTGAAGGCAGAAAATGTGCAGGGCTGTGGGGAAACAGCAGGGGAGTGGGACTAATTGTTTAGCTCTTTCAAAGAGCCGGCACAAGCCTCCTTCTGTGCTGTATCATTCTATTATTCTATGATGGAGCACTCCTTGTGGGCCAGGAAGAGCAGGAGTGCGCCCCCTCCCCCCTCAAACAAATCTTCGCCCTCCCTTCTGCTGATCGCGGCCTCTCCTTGCTATTGCGATTGGCCGACACCCAACGCCAGATATCCCCCGATTGCCATACTGGAAGATTTTCTGTGCACATAATTTAGCATTAGATGAATTAAGAGCATCAAACATTAAAACCTCTCCCAATGGTCCTTTCATTTCGCTCTTAAATTACTTCACCAATATTTTTATTGCACCAATATGTGTTACTAATATTTTTTATCACACTTGGACAGAATTATGAATATTCAAGTACCATCTGTGCCCAGAGGGCAGCAGGGTGTAGCAACAAGCAAAGGAGAAGAATGCACGACTTAACTCATTCAGATATCTAGGACCTCCTGGGGCTCATTGAAGGCAGGATGAACAGACTCGTGGGCGTGATGTCACCAAGTCAGCCAGAATAATCACTCATGCCACCTGGAAGGATGTGGTACAGGCATCGACTGCCAACTCCCTCACTCGCAGGACTGCAGAACAATGCCGAAAGATTTTCTAAACCCACAGCAAGGTAGGTAAGGCAATACACTGTACACCTCTCAGTTTTCTTCCTTGTCCACCCTGGGTACCAGCACACTCTTCACCCTCTTAAAACATCACTTCCACAACTATCCCTTCACAGTCCTCTCTGGTTAAGAGCACTTCCAACACCTTATCATGCACTATGGCTACACTGTTCCCCTAACACATAACAACTACATTACATAATCTCAAAACCCCTTTCTCAACTTTACCCTCACACCCGCATGTATTACATCTATTACTTTGCCTCTCCCATGCTACTTGCTGCACACTCCTTGACTGCCACCCTTGCAATCATTTATTTATCTCTTTGCAGGAGAAATTGCCGCACAGTGGCCTCTAAAGGCAGGCCATCGGCAGGGATTTCCTGAACAGTAAATCTCGCACCCCCTTCTCAGGGCCAGACAGCTTGTGGAGAGGCACTCAGCTCTTGCCATGGGAGATGTTGAGCATGGCGGCATCTTGCTGGCACCAGGTTACTAACTAAGCACTGCCACCCTGGTATCCCTGTAAAGCACCACACAGCCAGAACCTTCAACCCCCTTCTCTGTCTCCTTAATGCTCACCAAATCTTGGCTCCTACCCGCCTTTCCTGCAGATCCACCATACAATGGGTACCACAGGAGGAGAAGGAGACAACCACTTCCCACAAACCTGGCCTTCAGAAGCAGCACAAGAATAGGTGCTCATAGGGAATGCCATAGCTGCTCCTGAGTACTCCTGATATTGGGTAGGGGAGGCAGTGTGTGGGAGTTTGAAAATTTGTTGGCTTTCCGTCCAGCTGAGAAGCAATCAGAAGAAAGTGCAAGTGCCTGTGGCAGAATGCCAAAAGAAATGGCTTAAAAATCACTTCCTATTTGTAGTAAACTGTTTTTAATGATCTCCATCCTCTTCTTTGTCAGGAATTGTTCACTTCTGCCTTTCACAGCTGATTCTGACAGCTGCTGCCCCTCATTGAGTGGAACTTGCCCCGTGTGTAGCGGTTGTGTAAAGTCCGAAAACCTGGGAGTTCTTCAGCACTGGCTGACAAGTGACCACATCTAAATGAGGTGGATGGATCGGGCAATGGCCCAGGGATTGTGAGCAAACTTGAGGGTCATCGTATAAAGGCACATCATTGCTGGATCCGGCTTCCCCACAAGTTTCCTTGCTGGAAAAATTCCCAAGACAATTCCAGCGCCACTAAAATGGTGGAAATGATGAGGAAATGCACCTCCCAATTAAATAATGTATAATAACAAGACACAGTTTAGCAGGCCCAGCTCTCATCCTAACTAATGGAAATGATAGCCAATAATAAAATACTAAAATTAATGCACCAGTGAAGCTGTCTTCCAGTAAACGTATATGAAACAACATTTCTGGCAAAGTAGTGATATGATCATTTATATTTTGCTAAAAATATCCTACACAAAAAATTAGTTTGAAATAATAATGGGAATGGATTTCTGGTTGGCTGGTGTGGCTGCTCCTCTGGAGGGATTCTCGTGACTGCATCTAAGTATTTAAATAAATCCAAGTGCATAGGCACTGAAGAGTGGTAAAACTGGAAGTGTCTGATAGTCTCCATCGGGAGCTATCTGTATCAGTAAGAAGTTAAAGAGGCACTGGTGATGAAATGTTTCACTGTGAGAGAGCTCCACTCTGTGAAGCTCTGGGAACAATGTGCAGGTACAGCACCCTAATAAATAAATGGCAGTAAGGATTGTCTTTTGTGTTACCAGAAAAGCTGCACAGGGAATTAACTTTAAAGAGATAGCAGCTGAAATATAATTTATTAGAAGAGAGGTGCTAAGCTGTAAAAGAGCACCTTTAAGTGAAACTATTAAAGACATCCACTGAGGCAGGCCAATATTAAAAAGCACACCTGAAGGATGCAAAGATCAAAAAGGGTCAGCAGAAATAATGGCACAAAAATTGCGGTCGGCGGTGTAGCTCCAGAGGACGCCGCTGGCCTGTGAAAAGAATACGCTCCTACCTGATGGCGGCCCTCCTGCGTAAACTTGCTTTCTGACGCTGTGTACTGGAGGGCAGCATAATGGCTGTAACCGGTTTTTGCGGTGGCCAATTTCCTATGGGCTCTGCTGCAATCGCCAATTATTGTAAGTGGTTTTGCCCCGCCCGTAGCGAGCATGCAAACCCCCTTACTACAACAAAAAAGGTGACTCAACCATGGCTAACAAAGGAAATTAGGGATAGCATAAGATCCAAGGAGAGGACATAAAAATTGGCCAGAAAAAGCAGCAAACCTGAGGATTGGGAGCGGTTTGGGATTCAGCAAAGGAGGACAAAGGGATTAATTAAGAGGGGGAAAATAGAGTATGAGAGTAAGCTTGCAGGGAACATAAAAACTGACTGTAAAAGCGTCTATAGATATGTGAAGAGAAAAAGATTGGTGAAGTCAAGCGTAGGTCCCTTGCAGTCAGAATCAGGGGAATTTATAATGGGGAACAAAGAAATGGCAGACCAATTAAATACATACTTTGGTTCTGTCTTCACAAAGGAGGACACAAATAAACTCCCAGAGATGTCGGGGAATATAGGGTCTGATGAGAGGGAGGAACTGAATGAAATCAGTATTTGTAGGGAAATGGTGTTAGGGAAATTGACGGGATTGAAGGCCGATAAATCCCCAGGGCCTGATAATCTACATCCTAGGGTACTTAAGGAAGTGGCCCTCGAAATAGTAGATGCATTGCTGGTCATCTTCCAAAATTCTATAGACTCTGGAACAGTTCCCATGGATTGGAGGGTAGCTAATGTAACCCCACTATTTATAAAAGGTGGTAGAGAGAAAACGGGGAATTATAGACCAGTAAGCCTGACATCAGTAGTGGGGAAAATGCTAGAGTCCATCATAAAAGATGTAATAGCAGAGCACTTGGAAAACAGTAACAGGATCAGACAAAGTCAACATGGATTTACAAAAGGTAAATCATGCTTGACTAACCTACTGGAATTTTTTGAGGATGTAACTGGTAGAATAGTTAAGGGAGAACCAGTGGATGTGGTGTATTTGGACTTTCAGAAGGCTTTTGACAAGGTCCCGCATAAGAGATTAGCGTGCAAAGTTAAAGCACATGGGATTAGGGGTAAGGTACTGGATTTGCATAGAACACTGGTTGGCAGACAGGAAGAAAGAGTTGGAATAAACGGGTCTTTTTCCGAGTGGCAGGCAGTGACTAGTGGGGTACCGCAGGGATCGGTGCTAGGACCCCAGTTATTCACAATATATATTAATGATCTAGACGAGGGAACTAGATGTAATATCTCCAAGTTTGCAGATGACACAAAGCTGAGTGGGCGTGTGTGCTGTGAGGAGAATGCAGAGAAACTCCAGTATGATTTGGACAGGTTGGGTGATTGGGCAGATGCATGGCAGATGCAGTATAATGTGGATAAATGCAAGGTTGTCCACTTTGGTGGCAAAAACAGGAAGGCAGATTATTATCTGAACGGCAATAGATTGGGAAAAGGGGAAGTGCAATGAGACCTGGGTGTCCTTGTGCACCAGTCGCTGAAAGCAAGAATGCAGGTGCAGCAGGCGGTTAAGAAGGCAAATGGTATGTTGGCCTTCATAGCGAGAGGATTCGAGTACAGGAGCAAGGATGTCTTGCTGCAGTTGTACAGGGCCTTGGTGAGACCACACCTTGAGTATTTGCAGTTTTAGTCGCCGTATATGAGGAAGGATGTTCTTGCCATGGAGGGAGTGCAGCGAACATTCACCAGACGGATACCTGGGATGGCAGGAATGACGTATGAAGAGAGATTGGGTCGATTAGGCTTATATTCGCTAGAGTTTAGAAGAATGAGAGGGGATCTCATTGAAACTTATAAAATTCTAACAGGACTAGACAGACTAGATGCAGGAAGGCTGTTTCCGATGGTGGGGGAGTCCAGAACCAGGGGTCACAGTCTAAGGATAAGGGGTAAGCCATTTAGGACTGAGATGAGGAGGAATTTCTTCACCCAGAGAGTGGTGAACCTGTGGAATTCTCTACCACAGAAGGCAGTTGAGGCCAATTCATTAAATATATTCAAGAAGGAGTTAGATATATTTCTTAAGGCTAAGGGGATCAAGGGATATGGGGAGAAAGCAGGGACAGGGTAGTGAATTTGGATGATCAGCCATGATCGCATTGAATGGCGGAGCAGGCTCAAGGGGCCAAATGGCCTACTCCTGCTCCTATCTTCTATGTTTCTATGTTTCTGTACGATAGGGATTACTGAGGACAGATTTGAACACGGACAGCATTTTGGGGCTCACCCGTACAGTGTTTATTAAGGTTGACAAAACCACTCCACTTGCATACAGTACGAGTGGTGTGAACACAACAGTACAGTTTAAAATAGTACAACCCTGACTTGTCCAACAAGCCTCTGCTGTGCTGACTTACCACGGCCTAAAAACACCCTCCCGTGAACTAAACTATCACAGGACCCTTCCAACGCTAAATCCCCTGTGGTTTGGTAGGAACATACAGGCACCCCCTCACACAGCTAAGTGATCTTGTGGGTGTGTAGGCTTGGCAATGCTCACCTAGATTGCCCTTGATCTTGCTTGTAGCTTCCTCCCGTCCGTCTCGGCTACCTGGTTCCGTTTCGGCCTTGCGGCATGCGAGTCCCAGTCTGAGTCGAAGTCCATCTCGGTTGCAAGAGCAAGGCTCAGCTCCTCTTGACGTTCCGTTGTGTGGAGGGCAGGAGAGAGAGAGAGAGAGAGAGAGAGCTATCCAAACTGCTCTCTGATATACCCCTCCAATAAATAGACCGCTGTCTGTGGTTTTAATGGACACATGGCCTCAGGGAAATGGTTTCCAGGCTTCCTCCCAGGTTTGGATGGTTTAGATCTCGTTTCGATCTCCCAGCCGATTAACTTAACAAGCTCTCTTCTCCAGAAACAATGAGTCGCCAGCCTCGTTATTCATGACTTGGGAGTGGGCCTCTCGGGCCATTGTTCCTAAGGACAGTTCGTTACCATACGAATGCAACCTGGTTATGTCAGCCACTTTCAGCTTGAGTGTTTTCCACTGCTTACCCCCAAACAGTCTGTCCAGTTTTTAATAAGGGTATATGTTCATAATCTAAAAAAAAACCATGGAGTCTGCGCATGGCACACGGATCCCAGGGCACAGCCTGTGCGAAAGCATACCTGGGATCACATGGGCCTGGTCTTCCAATCAGAAAACAGATTGTCTTGCATTCATTTAAATTACTTCATTACTTCATTACTACAACCTTTGAAAGACATACAGATTAAGCTTTTATGGTGGGAATCCAATTCATTACTCATACTTCCCACTTCTAAACAAATACTGTGCACTGTGCAGAAAGTTCTGAAATGTAAACGTTATTTAAAAAAAAACCTACAGGTTTAACATACACTAGCTTTTAATGTTCCTGGAAGTCATTTATTTTAAAAAAAAATGTTTTTCATCTCAGGTATCCCCTTAGACTGTGGAAACAGGCCCTGCGTCTGTTTCCACCAGCCGCAAAATTTCCGTACGTAATTGCTGGGCAGTTTTTGGGCAAGTAGCTCAACTCTGCGCTAGCAATTAGGTTTTCCATGGTGGTGCGGATGGTCTGTAAACGCGTACGCTGACAGACCGCAAGTTCGGGATTTAGCTCATGGGCAAGCGCTTGCGGAAATCCCGAACTTGCAGTGGATTTCAAAGACGGTATGACGACGTACTCTGAAAGTACCCCGTCATACCCAACACAATATCTAGGCCAATAAAGTTTACATAAAAAAGGGCAAATGGGAGAAACAAGACTGAAGGAGCAGTATTTGACAGAACTAAAATTAAGAATGAGGCGATGAGGTGTTTTTGCTGTGAAATGTTCTTGTAAGAGAAAGCCAGATACATTAAAAGGGCAGCCAGATGTGATAACTTGCTGTTGATCAACAAACTTAAGAAAAGAGTTATGGTCTTAGAGAGTGAAGTACAGGAATTTACAAGGGCAGACAAAAGTGAAGGCAAGTGGATCGAGCAGTAAACTTGATGGGGTACCCACGGCGAAGAGGCGGCCGCGATTTTGAGACACCTGCCTCATTTACATCGGGGCAGCAAATGGGCATCCCAATGCAGCTCATCGGATTAATGCTGCTCTCGGCCACCCATATTATTTATTGTGGGGCCTGGATGTGCGCTCTTCCAGGGTTAGAGGGGCAGTAAGGCTACAGATCCCATTTTGAGGAAATTACTGACCAATTAACACCAGGTGAAACAAATTAAAATTGACCCCAATAAGTAAGTATTCACAGGGCAGTGAGATGTCCAGGTAGCTATTAAACCTTGAGAGAGAATCAACAGGTAGTGGGGCTGGAGACCAGTTTAATCAGGGATAGGATTGTGATAATAAACGATGCAGAGGAAAAGCAAGAAAGTAGGGATATTGGATGGAGTAAGGTTGGGAAAAGAAGCAGGAGTGGTAGGAAAGCCGGAAAATGTATTAATTGAGCTCCCAATAACAAACAGATTACAGGCACTGTCCAGTGTCATAGGAGGAAACAATATAGGGACTTTAAATGGATCATGCATGAGGATTGCCTCAAAGCTCAGAGACAGGGAATGCAAAACAGTGTTCTCTGGTGTAGTGTTCTCTGTTGTACAGTGTTCTCTGGGGTACAGTGTTCTCTGAGGTCGAGGTTATGGTCTGAAATTGTTGAAATCGATGTTGAGTCCGGAAGGCTGTAAAGTGCCTAATCGAAAGATGAGGTGCTGTTCCTCGAGCTTACGTTGAGCTTCGTTGGAACATTGTAAGAGGCCGAGGACAGAGAGGTCAGAGTGGGAGTGGAGCAGAGAATTAAAGTGACAGACGACTGGAAGCTCGGGATCACCCTTAAGGACTGAACAGAGGTGTTCCGCAAAGCGGTCACCCAATCTGCATTTGGTCTCCCCAATGTAGAGGAGACCGCATCGTGAGCAGCGAATACAGTACACTAAATTGCAAGAAGTACAAGTAAATCGCTGTTTCACCTGGAAGTAATGTTTGGGGCCCTAGACAGTGGAAAGGGAGGAGGTAAAAGGGCAGGTGTTGCATCTCCTGCGCTTGCACGGGAAGGTGCCGGCCGAAGGGGAAGGGGTATTGGTGGTGATAGAGGAGTGGACCAGGGTGTCGCGGAGGGATCGGTCCCTTCGGAATGCTGAAAGGGGAGATGAGGGGAAGATGTGTTTGGTGGTGGGATCATGCTGGAACTGGCGGAAATGGCGGAGGATGATCCGTTGAATGTGGAGGCTGGTGGGGTGAAAGGTGAGGTCAAGGGGAACCCTATCGTGGTTCCGGGAGGGAGGGGCAGGGGTCAGAGCAGAAGTGCGGGAACTAGAACAGACACAGTCAAGGGCCGTGTCAACCACGGTAGAGGGGAATCATCGGTTGAGGAAAAAGGAAAACATATCAGAAGCACTGGTATTGAAGGTGGCATCGTTAGAGCAGATACAGCGGAGGCGGAGAAACTGGGAGAATGGAATAGAGCCCTTACAGGAAGTGGGGTGGGAGGAAGTGTAGTCCAGGTAGCTGTGGGAGTCAGTGGGCTTGTAGTGAATGTTAGTCAATAGCCTATTCCCAGAGATGGAGACAGAGAAGTCAAGGAAGGGAAGGGAAGAGTTGGAGATGGACCATGTGAAGGTGAGGGTGTGAAAGAATATGCCATATTCAGAAAAATGCACCATCCTATGAAAAGAATTTTGACTATATTAAAACATGACAAACTGGGCTTGAAAATCTGGAAGCCTCAACAATCTAAAGCTGTAAACAGCATACAGGCTGTTGAGATAAGATAAGTTGTTGACACTGAATCAATAGCCTTAATGAAACAAAAGGTTAGAGGTTCCTGGAAGTCTGAAGCCTTTGAAAAAGCACAATGGTATACCCTGTTAAAGTGTCTTAAACCAACACTTTGAAATGAAACACAGAAAGATAAAGAAACATATGCCTTCGTAAAAATAACATCAAATGAAACACGGAGACACGAGTCTGTGTGCAACCAACTGAGGTAACTAAGAAGACAATGGTACATCCGATTGAGGTGTTCTAAATGCAAAAGATACAAACAGAAGACCTTGGTAAGAATGGCATCAAGTGGGGGAGGCACCATCCATCACATTGTTTTTGTGTTGAACTTGAAACACCTAAAAGGAGAGACATAATTCTTACTGCTACCAGCTGAACTGACTGTAAGAATAGCAGGGGTCAACAGAAAAATGAATAGAGATAATTAGCTTACATCAGCATAAAACTTCAAAGGATATACCACTGAGAAAGGGTATAAAAATTGGACTTTCAAATGGGATGATAGATTCGCTTGAAGGGGCAAAGCGATTCTCAGGCTTCAGAGGCAATCTCTGTAAGTCTTCAACTCTTTGTATCTCAGGGATCAAGGTACTTGTATTTGATTTTGGTGGATATCCTGGAATAGACTAAGAAATGTAAAAATGTAACGAAGTTAAGATTTGAGAATAAGGATCTCTGATAATAAGATTGTAAAAGCTTTTTGTATTTGGAACTGTTAATGTTGCGATTGAAACACCTACTGTAATTACATGTCAGTTCTTTAATAAATCTATATATTTTTAGAATTGTCTCACATAGTACTTCTGTATCAAACTCGCGAACTCAATCTCTGTACACTCTTTGGTGAGGAGTTGCAGAATTCTGGGGGAGTTTTCCACGCCCTCATAATATCCGGAAGGTTACAGTCTAGCTAAACTTATTAAAAGTGCTATCTGGAGTACGGTAACATCTTCAGGCTGTTCCTTTCCTTTAGGGAGATAGTCTGGACCTTTAGATCCAATTAAGCGTCTTTATGATTTAGCTACCTCTAACTTTAGTTGAAGGTGAACGTCTGGGGAATACACCTGATCCGGGGTAGCCCAAAAGGGGCTAGGACTAGTAATTATCCCTTCAAGGGAAGGGTGGAAATTGGAAGCAAAGTGAATGAAATTTTCTAGTTCAGGGTGAGAGCAAGAAACGGCACCAATACAGTCATCAATGTACCGGAAAGAGAGATGAGTGAGGGGACCTGAGTAGGACTGGAACAAAGAATGTTCCACATATCCCATGGAAAGGCAGGCATAGCTAGGACCCATGCGGGTTCCCATAGCAACACCTTTAATTTGGAGGAAGTGAGTGGAGTCAAAGGAGAAGTTGTTCAATGTGAGAACAAGTTCAGCCAGGTGGAGGAGGGTGGTGTTGGAAGGGGACTGGTTGGGTCTCTGTTCAAGGAAGAAGCGGAGCGCCCTCAGGCCATCCTGGTGGGGGATGGAGGTGTAGAGAGATTGGACGTCCATAGTGAAAAGGAGACGGCTGGGGCCAGGATACTGGAAACTGTTAAAGTGGCGGAGGGCGTCAGAAGAGTCGTGGATGTAGGCGGGAAGAGACTGGACAAGGGGAGAAAAAATAGAGTCAAGATAGGAAGAAATCAGTTCCATGGGGCAAGCACAGGCTGAAACGATGGGTCTGCCAGGGCAGTCCTGTTTGTGGATCTTGGGAAGGAGGTAGAAGTGGGCTGTGCGGGGTTGGGGAACTATGAAGTTGCCGGCCGTGGAGGGAAGATCTCCAGAGAAGATGAGGTCAGTGACGGTCTTGGAAACGATGGCTTGATGTTCGGTAGTGGGGTCATGGTCCAGGGAGAGGTAGGAGGAGGTGTCAGAGAGTTAGCATTCAGCCTCTGCACGGTAGAGGTCAGGTCGCCAAACAACAACAGCGCCGCCCTTGTCAGCAGGTTTAATGTCAATGTTGGGGTTGGATCTGAGAGAATGGGATGCTGCAAGTTCAGAGGAGGTAGGTTGGAGTGGGTGAGGGGAACAGAGAAATTGAGACGGCCGATGTCACGCCGGCAGTTTGCAATGAAAAGATCTAGAGAGGGTAAGAGGCCAGAGGGAGGGGTCCAGGTAGAACGAGAATTCTGAAAACGGGAGAAAGGGTCAGCTGTGCGGGGGAAGAATCCTGGCCAAAGAAGTGGGCACTGAGACAAAGGCGACGGAAAAAGAGCTCAAAGTCGTGCCGAGCTCGAAATTCATTGAGGTGGGGGCGTAAGGGGATGAAGCTCAGGCCTTTGCTGAGGACTGATCGTTCGAGGTCAGAGAGGGGAAGGTCAGAGGGGATTGTGAAAACATGGCAGGGGGTGAGATTGGAAGAATGGACGGGGTCAGAGGAAAGTGAATGGGAAGAAGGCTCCGGAGGGGCGATGGTGTTCAAGAGTTGTTGAAGCTTACGATCCTTGACACCTGAAAGGAAGAGAAACAGATTTTGTTAAAGGCAAATCGTGTTTAACCAACTTGTTCGAGTTTTTTGATGGGGTAACAGAGAGGGTTGATGAGGGCAATGCGGTTGACGTGATGTACATGGATTTCCAAAAGGCGTTCGACAAAGTGCCACATAATAGACTTGCCAGAAAAGTTGAAGCCCATGGAATAAAAGGACAGTGGCAGCATGGATACGGAATTGGCTAAGTGACAGGAAACAGAGAGTAGTGGGGAACAGTTGTTTTTTGGACTGGAGGAAGGTATACAGTGGTGTTCCCCAAGGGTCAGTTCTAGGACCACTACTTTTCTTGATATATATTAATGACTTGGACGTGGGTGTACACAGCACAATTTCAAAATTTGCAGATGACACAAAACTTGGAAGTATAGTGAACAGTGAGGAGGATAGTGATAGACGTCAAGACATTATGGTTTAGATGTGTCACCAGAGTTTATACTCGATTTCATCGTTAGCTGACGCATATTTTGTTTATGACACTGATAGTGCTGTATGCTGAAGTACTGTTGTTACTTTTGAATCATTTTGTTTCATCTGGAATTGATTCAGTAAAGATAAGTACTTGACAGTACTGGGCGATGGGACCTCTCTGGCATCATTGCTGACGCATCAATAGGTCGGCTCAAGTAGTTCAGAAACACACAAGCACCAAGCTAGGCAGCAAATAGCCCCTTGAACTGTCTTATTATTCAATAATTCACAGGGGTCATTTTTAGGCATAAACATAAATATGGACCAATATGCATAAATAAAGATGATTTGAAGGAATACATGACAGTGCCAGACTCCTGCAGGCACACCAACTGAAATTCTGTAGCTTCACTAAGTGATTTCCCCATTTCTCATATCTGCTGCCCAAACGCATTCCACTTTATGAGATTAGGTAGCTGACATACACTGTAGTCTGCAGGAACTCCTGGTGATGTGCCCATTGAAGCTACTTTACTGTGAAGCATTCTGCACTTTGTGTGTGCGTCCAACACACCAGTGGTCCTTATATTTTCAAACTTTGATGTGCTGCCAAAGGTTGGTATAGAGCACAGTTCAGTACATCATTCAAGAGTAGCATTCAAGGGACATGAGCGAATCCGGTGGTCTTAATATAAATAGTTTAAAAAATATGCAAAAATCTCAGTACTCACATTTTTAAAAATACATATCAAAATATGAATTATTTTAATTTCAACAACAACAACAACTTGTATTTATATAGCGCCTTTAACATAGTAAAACGTCCCAAGGCACTTCACAGGAGTATTAAAAGACAAAAAAACGAGCCACATAAGGAGATATTAGTTAGGGCAGGTGACTAAAAAGCTTGGTCAAAGAGGTAGGTTTTAAGGAGCATCTTAAAGGAGGAAAGAGAGGTAGAGAGGCAGAGAGCTTTAGGGAAGGAGTTCCAGAGATTAGGGCCTTGGCAGCTGAAGGCACAGCCACCAATGGTTGAGTGATTATAATCAGGGATGCTCAAGAGGGCAGAATTAGAGGAGTGCAGATATCTCGGGGGGTTGTGGGGCTGGAGGAGATTACAAAGATAGGGAGGGGTGAGGCCATGGAGACATTTGAAAACAAGGATGAGAATTTTGAAATCGAGGCATTGCTTAACCGGGAGCCAATGTAGGTCAGCGAGCACAGGGTTGATGGGCGAACGGGACTTGGTGCAAGTTAGGACACGGGGAGCCGAGTTCACAGAATCATAGAATGGTTACAGCATGGAAGAAAGCCATTTGGCCTGTTGAGCCCATGCCGACTCTCAGCTAGTCCCACTCCACTGCCCTTTCCCTGTAGCCCTGCAAAAAAATTTTCCTTCAGATACTTATCCAACTCCCTTTTGAAAGATAAGATTCAGTCTGCCTCCTCCACCCTCTCAGGCAGTGCATTCCAGATCTTAACCACTCGCTGCATAAAAAGTTTTTCTTATGTCGCCTTTGGTTCTTTTGCCAATCACCTTAAATCTGTGTCCTCTGGTTCTCAACCCTTCTGCCAATGGGAACAGTTTCTCTCTATCTACTCTGTCCAGACCCCTCATGATTTTGAATACCTCTATGAAATCTCTTCTCAATCTTCTCTGCTCCAAGGAGAACAACCCCAGCTTCTCCAGTCTATCAACGCAACTGAAGTCCCTCATTCCTGGAATTATTCTCGTAAATCTTTTCTGCACCTTCTCTAAGGCCTTCACATCCTTCCTAAAGTGTGGTGCCCAGAATTGGACACAGTACTCCAGTTGGGGCCGAACCAGTGTTTTATACAGGTTCTTCATAATTTCCACACTTTTGTACTCTATACCTCTATTTATGAAGCCCAGGATCCCATAAGCCTTTTTAACTGCTTTCTCAACCTGCCTTGCCACCTTCAATGATTTGTGCACATATACCCCCAGGTCTCTCTGTTCGTGCACCCCCTTTAGGATTGTACCATATAGTTTATATGTCCTCTCCTCATTCTACCAAAATGTATCACTTCACACTAGGCTGCGTTAAATTTCATCTGCCACGAGTCCACCCATTTCACCAGCCTGTCTATGTTTTGGATGACCTCAAGTTTATGTAGGGTAGAATGTGGGAGGCCAGCCAGGAGTGCATTGGAATAGGCAAGTCTAGAGGTAACAAAGGCATGAATGAGGGTTTTAGCAGCAGATGAGCTGAGGCAGGGGCGGAGACGGGTGATGTTACGGATGTGGAAATAGGCGGTCTTAGTTATGCTGCGGATATGTGGGTGGAAGCTCATTTCAGGGTCAAATATGACACCAAAGTTGCAAACAGTTTGGTTCAGCCTCAGACAGATGCTAGCGAAAGTGATGGAGTTGGTGGCTAGGGAACAGAGTTTGTGGCAGGGACCGAAGACAATGGCTTCAGTCTTCCCAATATTTAATTGGAGTACTGGATATTGGACAAGCAGTCTGACAATTTAGAGACCATGAAGGGGCCGAGAGAATTGGTGGTGAGGTAGAGCTGGGTGTCGTCAGCATATATGTGGAAACTGATGCCATGTTTTCAGATGATGTCGTCAAGGGGCAGCATATAGATGTGAAATAGGAGGGGCCCAAGGATAGATCCTTGGGGGGACCCCAGAGGTAACGATGCGGGAGTGGGAAGAGAAGCCATTGCAGGTGATTTTCTGGCTACGATTAGCTAGATAAGAATGGAACCAGGTGAGTGTAGTCCTACCCAGCTGGACGATGGTGGAGAGGCGTTGGAGGAGGATGGAGTGGTCAACTGTGTCAAAGGCTGCAGACAGGTCAAGAAGGATGAGGAGGGATAGTTTACCTTTGTCACAGTCACAAAGGATGTCATTTGTGACTTTGATGAGAGCCGTTTCGGTACTGTGGCAGGGGCAGAAACCGGATTGGAGGGATTCGAACATGGAGTTCCAGGAAAGATGGGCACGGATTTGGGAGGCGACAACACATGCAAGGACTTTGGAGAGGAAAGGGAGGTTGGAGATGGGGCGGTAGTTTGCAAGGACAGTGGGATCATGGGTTGGTTTTTTGAGCAAAGGGGTGATGACAGCAGATTTGAAGGAGAGGGGGACAGTACCTGAGGAGAGAGAACTGTTAACAATGTCAGCTAACATAGGAGCCAGAAAAGGAAGTTGGGTGGTCAGCAGTTTAGTGGGAATAGGGTCGAGGGAGCAGGAAGTGGGTCTCATGGACAAGATGAGTGTGGAGAGGTCAAGAGGGGAGATCGGAGAGAAACTGGAGAAAGATGCGAGTTCAGGGCTAGGGCAGGGGGGAACCTTAGAGGAAGTTTGGCCCGGTGGGTTAGGGGAAGGGAGGGAAGCGGCAGAGGCAGCTGATCGGATGGTCTCATTCAGTTAATATTCTTTGTGAGGGGATTACAATTTGATATAGGTTTGAACTCATGAGAATATGTGTAAACTGTCTCCTTTTCCCTAACTCTACTCGATTTCAAACGTGAACTCATTTTTCAAATCAAAGTAATGATAACATGCTATTTAGAACAAATTTAAAATAAATCAGTCATTGTTTGATAATAAAGCAGGTTTTTATAGAAGGTGAATTTTTCAGTGCATTGATACAGATAATGTTCGGAGTGAGGAAAATTAGGTGGATGCCATTTTCACCCGTTGTGCGGCTTCAAAACTCTTCCCTGAGTTTTCTCGCGCTTTCTGAGCCTTCCGGGATCTGCTTGCCGAGTTCTGACTCACTTCATTTGTATTTCAGTGTGAGAGTCAGCGGCGTAGCAGTTGTGAGTTTATTGAGTTTGCAGTGTTAATACACTCTGGGTAAATTAGACTGACATTTATGAGGCGCAGCAGCTGCCAGGATCAGCTGATCACAGAATGTTACTGACACTGAAGAGGCTGGAGACTTTGAGTACAGATCTCTGCAGCTGGGAAATGACTTTTAAAGGAATTTTTTGATTTTGCAATTCTGCTAAAATGCACCTGCACTTGCTTCTGGCTGTCTTTAACGTTGATTAACTATGTTGGTTGATACTGTTATATGTTATGTATGATACACTGATAGCTTTAAGATGTCTAGAGCATCAATGTGGTTGCCATGTTGTAAGCTGTGCTGCCTAAATCCTTTTACAATACAGCTGGTAGATGTTCATCGAGTAGCTTATGAGGAAATTCTGAGGCTTTAGACAACAAATCCTGTGATACCTGAAGGCTGGATATGTGAAAATGTGTGCATAAGTCCATTGTTTGCTGTTGAGGGGTGATCTGATCGAGGTGTTTAAAATGATAAAGGGATTCGATAGGGTAGATGCAGAAAAACTATTTCCTCTGGTGAGGGAATCAAGAACAAGGGGGCATGATCTTGAACTTAGAGCTAGACCAGTTAAGAGTGAAATCTGGAAGCATTTTTTCACGCAAAGGTTAGTGGAAATCTGGAACTCTCTAACCCAAAAGGCTTTAGATGCTAGGTCAGTTGAAATTTTCAAGACTGAGATCAATAGACTTTTGTTAAGTAAGGGTATCAAAGGATATGGAACCAGATTAGACATGATCTAATTGAATTACGGAATAGGCTCGAGGGGCTGAGCAGCCTTCTCCTGTTCCTCCTCGATTGGGTTACAAAGAGACAAGCATTGCTGCTAAAGCTCCATATTTCCAACTGGTGTTGTTTCAAGGTTATAATCAGTAACAAGTAGTCCACTACATTTCAAACTACATGCCTGGTGTAAAGGAATACACTTCAGTCTACCAATATCCCAAATTAAGAAAGGTTTTGCAGCTTTGTTTCATATTTATATTATTCAACAACAACAACTTACATTTATATAGCACATTTAACACAGTAAAACATCCCATGCGCTTAACAAGAGCGATATCAATAAAAAACATTTTTTGGACACCAAGCCACAGAAGGAGCTATCAGGACAGATGACCAAAAGCTTGATCAAAGAGGTACGTTTTAAGAAGCATCTTAGAAGAGGAGAGAGAGGTAGAGAGGCGGACAGGTTTAGGGAGGGAATTCCAGAGCTTAGGGCCTAGGCAGCTGAAAGAATGGCCGCCAATGGTGGAGTGATTAAAATTGGGGATGTGCAAGAGGCCAGAATTGGAAGAGTGCAGAGATCTCGAAGGCTTGTAAGACTGGAGGAGACTACAGAGATTGGGGTGAGGTCATGGAGGGATTTGGAAACAAGGATGAGGATTTTGTTGTTGTTATTCAGTATTTAGAATTTACAAAAAATATGTTTTGTTACATGATTAGAAAGATGAGTCTTTATAAAAAGCTGAAAATTACTGTTGTGAAAGAATGAACATTTCAGAATATTTTTTACATTATTGTACATGCTGTATGAAAACTCAGAAAGCAACAAAGCAGTCTATTTGTTTATTTTGATAATAAAGAGCGACAAGAAGATTGAATTGGCAGGAATTTTTCATTATTGTTTGTTTGCCAACTGAATCATTGCAGTCGCTTAGTCTTACCACCTGGTAAATGTATATTTGAGGAAAAGCCACTGATCAAAGCAAATTTAAAAAAAAACTGTCAAGTATTTTCAGATATCTAACGAGAAAAGCACAAAGATTCTTTTGGTGATTAAATTTTCTAAATGAGAGTCAATTAGGCTTCAAAAATGTCATTATTTAGAGATTCTTATAATTTAAGAAATGAACTGTTAATCTTCACATATCGCAAAAACATTTACAAAATACTATTTTTACATGACTGAAAATTGCATTTTGCAATCTGTAAAGGACATGGAGTACTCTCCAATGATTAAATAATATCCCCCTTTCAGACAGTGATTTTTCATCCGCAGGCATTCAATAGGGATTGTACATGTGACTTGAAATAAACAATAAATTGCGATTCTAGCAGTATTAGCACCCCAAGAGCTTTTTGTGCAAGGAGCTAAATTGGATTCTGAAGGGCTGAACCTTTTTTATTAATTGCAACTGACTATGTTCCTTGGTGTAACATATTTACCTAGTGCATTAGCTCAGTAAACAGTCAATCAAGTTAATTGGATGAGCCCTGAGCTTGGTAAATATGATATAGTTTAGGCATATGTTTTCAGTGAAGAGTAGTTTTTCACACAGCTTTATTTCACCTCAACAGAAGTGTATCACAACTTTGCATCAATAGTATCATAGATGTATTTATATTGATATATCGAAGAGCACTATGTTAATGAAGAGTATATTCATGTGTCACAATCATGCAGACATGACTTGTAAAATTCTGCTGTGTATTTAGAAACCAAAAGAGATTTGCACCAACACTTTTTTTCAATAAAACCGACATCTTATCTATTACCTGGCAGTTGTGATGACTAATATGTTTGGTGCACTGAAGAGTTCTGCATGATGTCAACCTGTGTTGAAAGTTTGACTTTTCATCATTCCCAGATCAAATCAGACTTTTCCTATATTGTAAACAAATTAAAAAGCACCAAGGAATTCATGGAAACAATGCAACTACTGTGATATTTTCCAAACTTGTGCAGAAATACAGAAGTTATATTTGTTTGAGACAAGTGTACCACATTAAGATATAAGTACCAACCTTCAAGTGCACGTCTTGTATTGAAAATTGGTTTGCTAATGTTTGGTTATAAACACAAAGAAGAATCATACAGGGTAAATGTAAACAGGAAGGCAGATTATTATCTGAACGGCAATAGATTGGGAAAATGGGAAGTGCAACGAGACCTGGGTGTCCTTGTGCACCAGTCGCTGAAGGTAAGCATGCAGGTGCAGCAGGCGGTTAAGAAGGCAAACGGTATTTTGGCCTTCATAGCGAGAGGATTCGAGTACGGGAGCAAGGATGTCTTGCTGCAGTTGTACAGGGCCTTGGTGAGACCACACCTTGAGTATTGTGTGCAGTTTTGGTCGCCTTATCTGAGGAAGGATGTTCTTGCCATGGAGAGAGTGCAGCAAAGATTCACCAGACTGATACCTGGGATGGCAGGAATGACGTATGAAGAGAGATTGGGTCGATTAGGCTTATATTCGCTAGAGTTTAGAAGAATGAGAGGATATCTCATTGAAACTTATAAAATTCTAACAGGACTAGACAGACTAGATGCAGGAAGGCTGTTCCCAATGGCGGGGGAGTCCAGAACCAGGGGTCACAGTCTAAGGATAAGGGGTAAGCCATTTAGAACTGAGTTGAGGAGGAATTTCTTCACCCAGAGAGTGGTGAACCTGTGGAATTCTCTACCACAGAAGGCAGTTGAGGCCAATTCATTAAATATATTCAGGAAGGAGTTAGATATATTTCTTAAGGCTAAGGGGATCAAGGGATATGGGGAGAAAGCAGGGACAGGGTACTGAATTTGGATGATCAGCCATGATCGCATTGAATGGCGGAGCAGGCTCAAGGGGCCGAATGACCTACTCCTGCTCCTATCTTCTATGTTTCTATGTGATGTCCCATGCTGCTGGCGAGGCGGGTGGGGTGGGGTGGGTTTGGGGTGGGGTGGGGGCTCACACACAGTCAGTGCCTATCAGAAAACCACAGGCATGCTGTGAGGTCACTTAGGAGAAACAATGCCTTGCAAAATTTATCCTTACATGCCTATATTCTATCTATCCTGTTTCATACATGCTTAAATAAGTAGATAATTCTGTTACAGCTCTTTTATTTTCCTTTGAAGAATTCTTGAAAGATCAGCTTCTGGTGGTGGGCTCTGGACGATCCAACACATCTTCTAAGGAAGTCATTGCTGTTAGTGCTGAAATCACTAACGTTGGGATTCTGTCACTAAGCACCTGCGCTGCGCTCGCGCTCTGAGTTAGCGCCTCACTCCTCGGCCTTTGCGCCTTAAGACAGGTGTGCAGCGCCTGATTTAGCGCTCCAATCACCTCCCGGGGCGTTAAAAGTGAAGTTTCCTGTCAGTGGCGATAATTAGCGCCAGGCGCTAATTTTTGCGCCCGGACGATATTTGCGCCCCAAATGGGGCGCGACTGAATTTTTCCCCCTAAATGTTTTATACAAATACATATTCAGTTAGTAAAAATAAAAAGGATTTAATGGGAGTAACAATGCCTGGCCTCTACTGGGGATTGTGTCCGAGTACACTGACCAATCTGCAGCTGCATGTTTCATTCCTCCTGCAACCTGACCTACATTTGCTGGGCAGCATCTAACAGAAAGAATAAAATCCACTAGTGAGGTTGAAAAGGAGTCGAAAAAGTGTGGTATTGATTTCTTAATTGACAAAAATATATAAAATATATTTTGGTTTATGGTTATCTTCCTGAGGGTTCAGGTAAACAATATTTTCAAATCAAATAAAATGACAAATACAGCCTTCCTGTACAGTTCTAAAACTTAGTTTATTCCAATATATTAAATCAGTGTTGGTGGATACTTTTAAATTCACCCAGTGATGTTTCTGTCCTATTGTAAGATTATATAAGTACTAGACATGTTAATGAATTGCTTCCATACTTGTGCAGCTTACCAGCTGAAAAACCTGCTGATTCACCGCTTTACTGATTAAAAAAAAGACAAAAGCAGTGGAAGCCTAAATGAGCTCAATGTCAACCTGGAGATCATTCATGTAAATGTTTATCGTGGTGATGAAGGGGTTCATCACAGGTAGGCTAGCTCTTACTGTATGATGCAATCCCTGACCATCATAACCCAGATCTATTCAGCTAAGTTGCACTAAGATAACAGGAATCCGCTGGTTCCAATTACTGAGACTGCTACAAAATCTGTTACACAGCTGGAGTCATTGTATGGCAATTTTTGCCAAACTTCGCGTTGTTTATTTTCAAAGATTATTGGGATGAAAGAGGCTTGAAGTACTGTCCATAATACAGGGTTGTTAGCTGAGCTTGTGGAGAGAAGCAGATATGGCCATTCAAAACCACATGTATGGCCATTCAAAACCACATGTACGGCCATTCAAACCCACATATACATTTCTGCAAACGCAAAAAGATCTGATTTAATTTTGAGTAATAGGGAACAATCGGCGGATCCATTTTGCAATGCAGAAGTAAAACTAGTAACGGTTAAGTAAAGATGATTAATTGCTGTTTGTTTTATTTTGTTGTCTACTGGTGAACCTCACTTACTATCAAACAATTTACCAGGTAAATGGGCAGTGGATTTAACCACATTTGAATGTAGAATGGTGCTGCTGATGTATTTGTGCATATTGCATTATTTTGCCCAAGATAATTTGCATAATAACATCAAGTAAATGTAAAGGTTACATAAATGAAAATGACTCAAAACAGCAGATAGAAGTAATTAGGTTGAACTGCCTTTTGAGTAAGAGAGAAACTGATAATGTCACTGTTCTTGCACTGACTGAAGGAATTTCTGACAGATTTACAAACATCACTATTTTAAAAATATATTCATTCATGGGATGTGGGCGTCACTGGACAGGCCAGCATTTATTGCCCATCCCTAGTTGCCTTTGATTTGACTGACAGAATCTGTCAGATGTACAAACAATTCTGTGTCTTAGTCACTGGTAGCTCAGTCAGCAATGTTGCTGTCAAGTTATCAAATAGCTGAAGCACAAAATGTGGATGTAAATGTCCGTGGTGGGTTTTCCTAAACTGGATCGGTCAAGATGCCCAAGAGATGTAGAGATCCCTTCTGCTTAGAGAATGGATGTGGCCAAACTGGAAGTACATTTGACCAGAAATAGCCACTGATTAGGACTAACTGATCCTAAAAGTTAACCCCATGTCCAACAACTTTACAGATTCAAAAATGCCAGGCTATAATTGGGCTCTAATTTGGTTCAGTTTGAATTTTTGCAGAATGATAGCTTTTGCTGAGCGAAGTGTATGAATGTATCTGGTAAAAAACTAAGCTCAGATATGTTTTCATCTGTATAATAGACTGGCTGCTTAATGCCCATATCCTAATTTGCACCAAGTCCCATTCACCCATCACCCCTGTGCTTGCTGACCTTCATTGGCTGGCAATGCCTCCATTTTAAAATTCTCATCCTTCTTTTCTAATGCCTCCATGACTTTGCCTCTCCCTGTCTCTGTAACCTCCTCCAGCATTACAACCCTCGGAGATATCTGCGCTTCTCCAATCCTGGCTTCTTGAGCAACCCTGATTATAATCGCTCCACCATCGGTGGCCATACCTTCAGCTGCCGAGGCCCTAAGCTCTGGAATTCCCTCCCTAAACCTCTCCGCCGCTCTACCTCTCTCTCCTCCTTTAAGACGCTCCTTAAAACCTACCTCTTTGACCAAGCTTTTGGTCAGCTGTCCTAATATCTCCTTACGTGACTTGGTGTCAAATTTTGTTTGATAACACTCCTGTGAAGCACCATAGGATGTTTTGCTATGTTAAAGACGCTATATAAATGCAAGTTATTGTTGCTTTGATGCAAAGTTTTGATGGGCTAGGTTCAGCTTGAGCTAATTTGATTGAGGGGTGATTTAACCATTTTACTATATTTGCCTTGGAAATCTCCAAAGCTTTTAACAGGTCTGGCACCATATACTACTGAACAATTTATCATTATTTATCACAACGTTCCACCAAACCTACCTTCATGGCAATCTAGCTTCTTCATAAATCAGAACATGCTATGTTGATGGCTTATTCTATGATTTTTTTTCCATTGACACAAGCATCCCTCAAAATTCTAACCTCTCACATTGTATTTCTTCTTCAAATGATCTCCTTCACTCATCATCAAACCTGATGGATCACGTGCCCTCAGTGCTCATAGTCTTCATTCACAGTGTAATGGTTGGAGACTTCATCTTCATCTCTTTATGCTCTTCAATGGAACAATGACAATCTTGTTTTCAGTTCTTCATGGACAGTTTCTTGATCTGTCTTACTAGTCTAGCTAGCTGCTGCTATCGTTAACTTTTTATAGCTGTAATCCTTAATTTTTCTTCATCTACTGTCATCATGGCCTCTGTCTACTCTGACTACAAACAGCATTCCCACATTTCTTTCATTACTAAAATTGTTCCCAGAAGCCCTGTTTCTTCTTTCGTGCCAACACTACATTTCTCTTCAACAGCTCTTGGCTTTTAGTCTGTTGCAGTCTTGAATACTGTTCCTTTATCTAAAGAGGCTCTTCAAGTGCCTCTCTTGCATTCCTGGACAAGATACCAGAAAATGTTTCTCAGATAAGTAAGCAGCAACCCGAAATTCTAAGCCTCTTCGCCGCCGAGGTGCCGAAGGATGCCCAACAGGTGTCCGCAGCTCGCCGGTCTCATTTAAATGAGGCCCAAAGGCCCCCATGTTGGGTGCGCCTCGGGCCTACCCCTTCGGACACAAGGATCATTCCTTGCGCCCAGTTCGCGTCAGCATCCTCTGACATGGGGGTCCAGGTCGAAGGTCAAATACCAGCTTCTTGGTGAGCTACAGGAAATGGGTATCCCCCTGGAGTGCAGTCACAGGAAATTGAGAAAGAAGAGCCATGAACGCCTCCTCCCGACTTGTCAGTGGCTGGGGGGAAGCATCACTGGTAATCCTGGGGCAACATAAAGTGGATGGACACCTGGTATACTGGGTTCCTGCCATCCTTTTCCTGACATTTGTACTCAGGGAAGAAGCACTCCCAGTGCTGACCCCAGGAAAATCTGCTCCTCCTGGTGCAGAGTTCAGTTGGACCATTTGGGGCAGATTTTCCTATCCTTGTCGGAATGGATCACCTGAGTGCAGTTACTGGAGGGAGAATCACACACCTGCAAGGGAGCTTGCCTAATTTTCCTTCCATTAATCTAAATGCACAGAAAATCAGTCATGCTCTTTTATGGGTGTGAAATCCTCTCCATTTAGGTATCAGCTGTGGCTCAGCGGGTAGCATTCTTTCCTCTGAGTCAGAGGTTGCGGGTTCACACCCCACTCCAGGAGACTTGAGCACAGAATCTAGGTTGACACTCCAGTGCAGTACTGAGGATGTCTTTCGGATGAGACGTTAAACCAAGGCGCCATCAGCTCCCTCAAATGGATGTAAAAGCTCCCATGGCACTATTTCGAAGAAGAGCAGTGGAATTTTCCCTGGTATCCTGGCTGACATTTATCTCTTGACCAACATCACCAAAACAGATTATCTGGTCATTATCACATTGCTGTTTGTAGGAGCTTGCTGTGCACAAATTGGCTGCCACGTTTCCTACATTACAACAGGTGACTACACTTCATAAGTAAAATTGGCTGTAAAATGCTTTGGGACATCCTGAGGTTGTGAAAGGCGCTATAGAAATACAAGGGGGAAAAATTGGTTGCGCCCCCTTTGGGGTGCTACTTTTCGCACCCCGAAAAAATTCACTGGAAGTGCCCCAAGAGGGAAGCGGGGTGCTACTGGAAGCGCCCTGCCTCCCTCTTGGGGAGCTGCGAGTGAATATCACGGTGCTAAGTGCTGCAGCACCATGCGCTGCGGCACATCGAGCCGCAGTGCTGCAGGCCTTCCTCCCCTTATTAAAGGGGAGGGGCCCTAGCGCAGTGCAACCCGGGGCCCAGCTGGGTCACCAGGGATCGGAGTGCCAGCAAAAGAGCCCGGCACTCAAGAGAAGTGCTGGGCTCATGGAGCGCAGCAGGCACCCCGCGGGGGGCCTGCACAGAAGGCCGGGGACAGCAACGGGGGCAGGTGCTGGCAGGCGGCCAGAAACAAAAATGGCTGCCCGGCACCTCCCCTTTAATTTGCGCCGCCCCGGCCGCAGGTAGGCCCCCCTGACCCTGTCTGACATAGCGTCCGGCAGTAACTCAGGGGGCGCTACTGAAGATCACAGCCGGGGCGCGAGCAGGGCACTGCGCACGGCGCTGCGCACAGTGCTGCGCACGGCGATGATGTCAGCACCAGAGGCGCAGCGCCACAGGGGTGCTAACGGTTACCGCCGCCGCTAACCTCCCGCTGAATTTCGCGGGAGGCGTTGGTGGCGCCGTGCCCAGGCGTTAGTTGCTTTGCGCCCCGTTAGCGCCCTCTTTGGGTGCTAACGGGAGGCGCAAATCAACCGAATTTTTCCCCCTAAGTCTTTCTATTTGATTTCCCTCTATTTTCTGCACCCAGTCTTTGATCAATTGTATTAGACAAAGTGCAAATTATAAAGTTGGTCACTTTTTTCCAAATTGTTTTTGATTCTTCAGCTGGTGCCAATGACCATGTTACACTGCAGCTATAAGCTGCAGCAATTTTCCTTCTCCTAAGGTGAGTGTCCCAGTGGTACCATAATTGGCCCACCATAATATGGTAAATCACCTGATCGCAGGAAATGAGGGAGGGTCAGGGAGGGACCTTGGCAAGGGGTAAGCAGGAGTCCTGCCCACCGAGGATCCGCAGCCGTTGTGGAAAACAGGAGAATCAGCCCCATGGTGTCAAAAGAGCCTGCACTATAACAATCTGATCTCTTTTTCCTCTTTTCAACCTTGGTAATGTCATGCATTAAGGGCCTTGGTCCTTCACGTTTATATCCCAATTAAAAAAAAAATGATAACTCTCTTATCAAACGTAGAATATGTGCTGAGTAAAAACATACTGGACAGAGTGAAGCAGGAGTGATTGGTGCACAGTTCACTAACACTATCAGCCCAATGTTGTAAAGTAGGCAAAATGTTAAATTATGTGGCAAAAGTTTTTTAAATCAAAAATGGTGATTTTAAAATTGTTCATGGCTTGTGAGAAAAATCTTCATTTAATAAATTTTCCCCAGCAAAGCCTTGATCCTTAACGAATTTTCTTCGGTGAAGCCTCACCTTCATTTAATTAATTTTTCCCAGAACAGCCCCAACCTTCTGTTAACTCATTTCCCCAGCAAGTTCTTCCAGGCCATTTTCAAGGTGCTGCCGCCCATTTCTGCTGACCGGGATGTCTCAAAATTCTGCACATGGTTTCTTTACACATACAACCAGAAAAGTTTGATTTTAACAAGCCAGCAGAATGGCCCAGATGGATAAAATGATTTAGAATTGCTTCAGGCTGAGATAAGAAAAGGAGAGCTGAATCAGATTAGCACACTGATATATTCAATGGGTGAGGAAAGGGAAGATATTTTGTGCTTCTTTCAGCGATCCAAGAATGACAGAAAACAGTACAACAGCACTGTAGCAACCCGATTTTGGAAAGAGCTAATGTCAGTCAAAGGAAACAAGAAAAAAAAAATCAGTAAATGGTTTCATATCAGCCTCATGGAGTTTGGCTGAACACAATGGGCTAAAAATTGAGTCGCGCCCCATTTGGGGCGCTAACCTCGCCGGGGCGCTACGTTTAGCGCCCCGAAAAAATTAGCGCCCCCGCGCCGGAACTTGAGTGGTTGCGCCCCAAGAGGGAAGCGGGGCGCTACTGGAAGCACCCCGCATCCCTCTTGGGGCGCTGTGAGGGAATATCCTGGCGCTACGTGCCGCAGCGCCAGGCGCTGCAGCACGTCGCACCGCGGTACTGCAGGCCTTCCTCCCCTTCTTAAAGGGGAGGGGCCCTGCGCAGCGCGAACCGGGGCCCAGCTGGGCCCCCAGGGATCGGGAGTGCAAAAGAGCCCGGCACTCAAGAGAAGTGCCGGGCTCTTGGAGCGCAGCTGGCACTTCACGGTGGGGGAGCTTCACGGGGGCCGGGGACAGCAATGGGGGCAGGTGCTGGCAGGCGGCCAGCAACAAAAATGGCCGCCTGCCACCTCCCCTTTAAATATCGCCGCCCCGGCCGCACGTACGCCCCCATAACCCGTCGGACATAGCGTCTGGCGGTAAGTCAGGGGGCGCTACCGAAGATCGCGGCTGGAGCGCGAGCGGGGCGCTGCGCACGGCACTGATGTCATCGCCGGCGGCGCAGCGCCACAGGGCGCTACCGGCTGGCGCCGCCGCTAACCTCCCACTGAATTTTGCGGGAGGCGTGGGCGGCGCTGCGCCCGAGCGTTAGCTGCTTTGCGCCCCATTAGCGCCCTCTTAAGGCGCTAACGGGAGGCGCAAGCAGCTGAATTTTTCCCCCAATGCTTTTTGTACTGTACGTCACGAAAGGATGGTTAATTAGCAATCAGCTCCATCCTTGCAGTCAAGGCTTATGTCTCCAGTAAGATTTCTGCTGATAGAAGGGGACAACAGATATAATTAAGCCCATGGGACTACAAGAAGTGTGAGAGAGCAGACTGTAGGCATTCTGAGGTCTTGTTTTAGGTGCCTGGATAAATCTGGTGGAGCCCTGCAGTACAATGCAGTAAGAGTCTCCAGATGATTTTAGCTTGCTGCATACTACATAATATTGCAATGAAGAAAGGCTTCTTGCTCCCAGAAGCTGCAGTGAAAGATGATAAAGATGGGGGCGGGGAGAAAGATCTTTATCTGTACAGTATATGGGAGGGTGCACAGAAAGGAGTTGATGTGGAACAGGAGAGCCAGCAGCCACCAGCCAGAGAAAAGAGAAGAGAAATTATCGTCCAGTGCTTTCAACGAATAAAAGTTGGCACACCAAAAAAAGTCATTTCACAAAATCCTGTTCTCCCCAACGCTGACATAGTCCCTCAGTGTCATTAACTTCTGCCATTTTCCTTCATATTTCTCCTGCCATAACACAACTGAAAAAAGTTGCACGCATGCACAGAAATTAATTCTGAATTCTATGTGGTGAAGCCACAGTAACTTTGCAGAACAACATTCAGCAGAAGATGCCAAACTATTCCATCATGCTATCTACAACTACTTCTTAGCATCATGACTCCACTTTGTGCCAGCTAACTTACTTGCTCTCGCTTCTAATCTACTACTCTTATGAGTTGAGTGAGACAAGGTTGAGAAGCCTGAAGTGATTCTCATCTCAGTGAAGCTGCTTCCCAGAGGGAACAGATTCTGGCAGCCTTTCTGTTGCAGTGGAAAGGAGCTCTTGGTCTATCTCTGAAGCTCCCTCAGGTACAGGCATTGGAGGGGGTTTTAAGGAATTAAGATAACTGGCGCTCCCTGGAGTGACAGCAATATCTGTGACCACTCCTTGCAGCACATTGGTGCAAGGCACCATCTTTGAGGTGCTAATGGTCAGTGTCATTACAAATGAAATCGTCCCAGACAGGTCTTGGCGGCACTGTGCAAGTGTAGTGTTCAGGCTGACCCTCAAGGCATTTTTGAAGGAGTGGTAGCTGCCGCTCCAGAAGCCACCAATGTCCTTAGTACCTCCTCTGGCACCTTGTAGCTGCAGAAACTTCCTAGACTGTCACTCTCTCTAGTGGTTTCTGCAGGCCATGAGAAACTTTGTGTAATGTGTTGTAGATATCTCCACTGCCTGCAGAACAATACTACCTGATTATTGTTCTTTTGAGGACTGATTCCCTGAGGTCTGGGTACCTAAACACTTTGACCAAAGGCAGTGGTTTCGCCTCTCTCTGTGGAGGAATAACACCCTTCCTCTCTTTCATTCACTGGTGCTTGGTGCTTTCACTGTTGCTAATGACTTTCTCTTGAGTGGGTGTCTCTGGGTTAATGTTGAAATAGATTAGATGCAATGAGTTGATGAGGACATGCAGGAGTTATGGATGTTGACGTGGGAGGGGTTGTGGAACTGGAAGTGCCCGTGTGGCCATTGGAGAGGCTGGCCTCTTCTTCCTAGTTACCTCCTGGGATATGAAAAAAAAGAAAAGAAATAACTGGCATATAGTGCCTTTCATGACCTCAGGACATCCTAAAGTGCTTTACAGCCAACAAAGTACTTTTTGAAGTGTAGTCACTGTTGTATTGTAGGAAATGCAGCAGCCATTTTGTGCACAGCAAGCTCCCACAAACAGCAATGAGATAATGACCAGATAATCTGTTTAGTAGTGTTGATGAGGGATAAATATTGGCCAGGACACCGTGAGAACTCTTCTGCTCTTCTTCAACTAATGCCGTGGGATTTTTTACGTCAACTTGAGAGTGCAGATGGGGCCTCGTTTTAACATCTCATCTGAAAGGCGGCACCTCCAATACTTTCTCTGACCACGTCCCTGGAAAATCTCAGACTATGGATGCACTGTTCCTCTGACAGGTTCAGCTATATATCTTCCACTGGTTTTCCCTTATCTATTCTACTAGTTACATCCTCAAAAAACTCCAGTAGGTTTGTCAAACACAATTTCCCTTTCATAAATCCATGTTGACTTTGTCCAATCCCATTGATATTTTCTAAGTGTCCTGTTATCACATCCTTTATAATAGACTCTAGCATTTTCCCTGCTACTGATGTTAGGCTAACTGGTCTGTAGTTCCCTGTTTTCTCTCTCCCTCCTTTTTTAAATAATGGGGTTACATTTGCCACCCTCCAATCTGCAGGAACTGTTCCATAATCTATAGAATTTTGGAAGATGACAACCAATGCATCCACTATTTCTATGGCTACCTCTTTTAGTACTCTGGGATGCAGATTATCAGGCCCTGGGGATTTATCAGCTTTCAGTCCCATTAATTTCTCCAGCACTATTTTTTTACTCATACTAATTTCCTTTAATTCCTCCTTCTCACTAGACCCTTGGTTCCCTCGCATTTCTGGGAAGTTATTTGTGTCACCTTCCATGAAGACAGAACCAAAGTATTTGTTTAATTGCTCTGCCATTTCCTTGTTCCCCATTATAGATTCTCCCGTTTCTGACTGTAAGGGACCTACATTTGTCTTCACTAATCTTTTTCTTTTTACATACTTGTAGAAGCTTTTACAATCCGCTTTTATGTTCCTGGCAAGTTTAATCTCATACTCTATTTTTCCCCTCTTAATCAATCTCTTGGTCCTTTTTTGCTGAACTCTAAACTGCTCCCATTCCTCAGGCTTGCTACTTTTTCTGGCAACTTTAATGAAGGTCCCCAGTCTATCATAGCCAACTCACTCCTCATATCATCATAGTTTCCTTTGTTTAGGTTTAGGACCCTAGTTTCGGATTGGACTTCTTCACTTTCCATTTTCATGAAGAATTCTATCATGTTATGGTCACTCTTCCCTAAAGGACCCCGCACAACAAGATTATTAATTAACCCCTTCTCATTGCACAATATCTAATCTAGGATAGCCTGTTCCCTAGTTGGCTCCTCAACGTACTGTTCTAAAAAGCCATCTCGTACACACTCCAGGAATTCATCCTCCACAGTATTATTGCTAATTTGTTTTGGCCAATCTATATGTAGATTAAAGTCACCCATGATTACTGTAGTACCCTTGTTACATGCATCTCTGATTTCCTGTTTGATGCCATCCCCTACATTACCACTACTGTTTGGAGGCCTATAGACAAATCCCACCAATGTTTTCTGCCCCTTGGTGCTTCTTAGCTCCACCCAGACTGATTCTACATCTTTATTTTCTGAGCCAATATCCTTTCCCACTTTTGCTCTAATTTCATCCTTTACTAAAAAGGCCACCCCACCTCCTTTTCCTTTTCGCCTGTCCTTCCTAAATATCGAATATCCTTGGATATTCAGCTCCCAGCCTTGGTCACCCTGCAGCCATGTCTCCGTAATCGCAATTATATCGTATCCGTTTACATCTATTTGTGCTGTTAATTTGTCTACCTTATTACAAATGCTTCATGCATTCAGATACAGTGCCTTTAGATTTGTCTTTTTAACATTTTTAGACATCTTAACATTTTTAGACATCTTAACATTTATTTGTACTATGGCCCTATTTGTCTTATTACCATTTTTTCTTACCCGGACCCTATTTGTTGGTGCACTCCTTTGTTTGTACGCTCTGTCCCTTCCTGACACAATTTGGTTATCCTTACCTCAGTCACTTTCCTGCACTGCTTCCTTGTCTTTTCTCTTTAGCATTCTAGATTTCTCTCCACCGGGATTCTCCCCCGCCTTATTTAGTTTATGACTGCTCCCATTCTAATTGTTAACCTATCTTTCCCTTGCTGATTCCGATTGACCTTCTGTGCATTTCCATAATTTTGTACTTATTATTTCACAATTCCAGCATTCATATTTTTAATGTGGCTCTTTCCCAATTGGTGGTCTACTAAAAGTAGATGGTCAGCATTTAGATGTATTTTATAAATCTAATTTGACCTTACTCTTTTAATTTTGTGAACACATGTCGAAACCAATATATAATGAGTAGAGTGCTGACTTGTTTTCAGTCTACCTCAAACTGCCTTCCCTCGTGTGTTAGATCGACACTAGGAAATGCATTTCAGTTGGCTCAAAAATGAAACCTGCTCAGTGATTATATAAAAACATAAATAGAGCAGCAGGTGTGAGGAGGTTATGGTTAGGGAGCTATTGCTTTTAGATGTGGGTATTAAAACACACTGACCTAGAAATTCAATCGCTCCACGGCAGTTTCGGACGGTAAACGTGCGTATAAACCTTCAACATGGTGGGCAGAAAGTGCGCAGTCATATTGAGCTAGAAGTGTCAGCCATATTGGATCAGGCTTCGCTGTAGGCATCCAGAGCATATGCCAGAACTAAGGAAAATGCTGAATAACGTATATAAATTAGGGTCCTGCACTTGATGGAGGAGCTTTTTCTGATTTTGGTATTCCCCAGCGCCATGTGCTAAACTCACGCGGTTATTTGTGGCGCTAACAGGCAGGAAGGACCCTTAACCAGTGCAATTTAAAGGCAGCATCTGTTAGGTGCTAATCGGCCTGCTTTTTCAGGCCGTTTTTTTTAACATTCCTATTATTTGCTTTGATTCTTTTAACCAGAAAACACTGTCTATATTTTCCATTAGAATCATAGAATCATAGAATGATACAGCACAGAAGGAGGCCATTCAGCCCATTGTGCCAGTGCCAGCTCTTTGAAAGAGCTATCAAATTAGTCCCATTCCTCTGCTTTTTCCCCATAGCCCTGCAAATTTTTCCCTTCAAACATTTATCCAATTCCCTTTAGAAATGTTTTAATAAATCTGCTTCCACCACCCTTTCAGGCAATGCATTCCTGATCATAACAACTCATGGTATGGTAAAAAATTCTCCTCATGTCGCCTCTGGTTTTTTGCCAATTTTCTTAAATCTATTCTCTCTGGTTACCAACCCTTCTGCCACTGGAAACCGTTTCTCCTATCAAAATCCTTCATGATTTTGAACACTTCTATTAACTCTTCCCTTAACTTTCACTGCTCTAAGGAGAACAACCCTAGCTTCTCTAGTCTCTCCACATAACTGAAGTTCCGCATCCCTGGTACCAGTCTAGTAAATCTCCTCTGCTCCCTCTCTAAGGAGTTTGACGTCCTTCCTAAAGTGTGGTGCCCAGAGTTGGCCACAATATTCCAGCTGGGACCTAACCAGTACTTTATAACTTTCTTGCTTTTGTACTCTGTGAGAAGTCGCACAACACCAGGTTATAGTCCAACAGCTTTATTTGAAATCACAAGCTTTCGGAGCGCTGCTCCTTCGTCAGGTGAAGTGAAGAGATAGATGCATATAGTCACAGCGTATATCGCCAGGCAGGAGTGTTACCTCCCAGTCGGGGAACACTTCAGCAGTCAAGGACATTCAGCCTCGGATCTGCGGGTAAGCGTTCTCCAAGGCGGCCTTCGAGACACATGACAACGCAAAATCATCGAGCAGAAACTGATAGCCAAGTTCCGCACCCATGAGGACGGCCTCAACCGGGATCTTGGGTTCATGTCACGCTACATGTAACCCCACCTGACGTAGAGTCATCCAGACTCGAGTCGTCGTTGGCTTGTTCACAGATGTGATTTCCAGTAAAAAAAGTAAAAAGTTTAAAGTTTATGGTTTTCAATACAGACTGCAGCATCTGACACATTAGACCCCCTGTGACCCCACCTCATTGTCTTAGCTGTATTTTGCTATGTCTTTGATATAATGTCGCCCTGACTGACCTGATTGTCTCTCTGCCGAGGTGTGATAAAAGGCAGTCAGAAAGATTAACTGTAGTCGTCTGACATTGTACGCTGCACAGGCATTGTTCTCTGTCTATATATGCTGTGCCGATTTGTATTTCTTCACTTCACCTGACGAAGGAGCAGCCGCTCCGAAAGCTTGTGATTTCAAATAAAACTGTTGGACTATAACCTGGTGTTGTGTGACTTCTCACAGCATATATAGTCAGAGAACACTGCCAGATGATTACAATTAATCTTTCCAACTGCCCTTTATCACACCTCGGCAGAGAGATAATCACGGCAATCAAAGGTGTGGATGGTGTCCAAACAGGTCAGTCAGGAAAACATTACATCAAAGACAATGTGGCAGATGCTGGGGTCTGTATGGAAAACAAAAAACTTTTTTTGCTGGAAATCACAGCAGGTCCGGCCGCATCTGTGTAGAGAGAACAAGCCAACGACGACTCGAGTCTGGATGACTCTACGTCAGGTGGGGTTACATGTAGCGTGACATGAACCCAAGATCCCGGTTGAGGCCGTCCTCAAGGGTGCGGAACTTGGCTATCACTTTCTGCTCGACGATTTTGCGTTGTCGTGTGTCTCGAAGGCCGCCTTGGAGAACGCTTACCCGAAGATCAGAGGCTGAATGTCCTTGACTGCTGAAGTGTTCCCCGACTGGGAGGGAACACTCCTGCCTGGCGATTGTTGCGCGGTGTCCGTTCATACGTTGTCGCAGTGTCTGCATGGTCACGTCGATGTACCATGCTCCGGGGCATCCTTTCCTGCAACGTATGAGGTAGACAACGTTGGCCGAGTCACATGAGTATGTACCATGTACCTGGTGGGTGGTGTCCTCACGTGTGATGATGGTATCTGTGTTGATGATCTGGCATGTCTTGCAGAGGTTGCCGTGGCAGGGTTGTGTGGTGTCGTGGTCGCTGTTCTCCTGAAAGCTGGGTAATCTGCTGCGAACCATGGTCTGTTTGAGGTTAGGCGGCTGTTTGAAGGCGAGTAGTGGGGGCGTGGGGATGGCCTTAGCGAGGTGTTCGTCGTCATCGATGACATGTTGAAGGCTGCGAAGAACATGGCGTAGTTTCTCCGCTCCGGGGAAGTACTGGACGACGTAGGGTACTCTGTTGGTTGTGTCCCGTGTTTGTTTTCTGAGGAGCTCTATGCAATTTTTCGCTGTGGCCCGTCGGAACTGTCGATCGACGAGTCGAGCGTCATATCCCGTTCTTACAAGGGCGTCTTTCAGCGTCTGTAGGTGTCCATCGCGTTCCTCCTCGTCTGAGTAGATCCTGTGTATTCGCAGGGCTTGTCCATAGGGGATGGCTTCTTTAACGTGGTTAGGGTGGAAGCTGGAGAAGTGGAGCATCGTGAGGTTGTCCGTGGGCTTGCAGGTAGAGTGAAGTGCTGAGGTGTCCGTCTTTGATGGAGATTCGTGTGTCCAAGAATGAAACCGATTCTGAGGAGTAGTCCATGGTGAGTTTGATGGTGGGATGGAACTTGCTGATGTTATCGTGTAGTCTTTTCAGTGATTCTTCGCCGTGGGTCCATTTGTACTCTGTGGGCTCGATTTTGCCAGACCTGAGGAGGCGGGATTGGAGGCGCATGAGGTGTTAAAATCGCAAAAACTGGCGGGTGGCTCTGATCCCGCCTCCAGCCCGCCTCCGAACAATTTTCCCAGAATCGGGATTTCAGACCCCATTTCCATCCTGCCTCTTGGAGGCAGGAAAGGCCCTTAAGGCCCTTAACAACCAGTAAAGTGCCTCTATAATGCAATTTTGAGAGGCCTTTCTGAATTTAACACTTTTCCCCCATGCTGCACATCTCCTCTGGAACACGCCAGTTAATCCTGGCGGCCTCACAAGTGGATTGCTTACTAACAGCTGCAGCTCCACCATTAAAAAGGAGTTTTCAGCAATCATCATTTGCAGGTGGCAGAACTTTGTTGTCTCAGGTCTGGGGGATCTTTTAGCAGGCATACTCATTGTTGTGGAAGTTTGGAGCCTGAAACCCATCTCCAGTGTGACCTCCTGGGAAACCCCTCTCCCCACCTTGACTCTGAGCGCTTCCTCAACTGAGGTATATACCAGAAGAATGGGAACCATTTATTTCCTTTCCTCCTGGACAGTGGGGAGGGGGGCTGTCGCTGGTCCTGTGGGGAAGTAAAGGAAAGAGTTAGACATGTGAGATAAACGCTGCATGCACATTGAATTGTGCAGATGATCATAAGTCAATCTGTTAGAGCATCAGAATCAATATCAGTCACTCGTGCAATGTCAATGAGAGAGATGAAAAACTATTCTGTCACCAGCTTGCTCTGATGCGCCCGTCTGTCCGTCCCCACTTGCGCATCCTCCTCCACTCCCACGATCTCCAGGGCCACCTCCTCCGCAGTGGTGAGCTGGGCTACTGAGGGTGGCCCTCCTCCTGTCCTCGTCCTCTCCCTCTTATTGTGGGCTCTCTTTTCCTGCAATGAGGGACACAAGTGGAGTTTGAGTGAGAATGAACGGAGTGAGTGTAGAGAATCCATAGCATAGATGCTTAGAAGGACACAAAGATGGAATGAGGTGCCAAGACCAAGGGCCCTCCCTGTGTGTTGTAAGTTGTTGTCATAGCATCACAGTGATAGGGAGTGTGAGGGCTGCATAGTCGAATAGTTAAGTGAATGTGAACATACAGAGAGAGGAAATGGGTAAGGGTGCAGGGATGTAAGGGTGAAGTGGGATGTGGAGGAGGAGGTTGACAAAGCAGAGTGCTGGTGATGAGTGGCGATGGGGATCAGATTGAGGGTCATGGGGATGGAATACTCACTTTTCCTGTGCGGAGAAGGTCATGAAACCTCTTTCAGCACTGCAGCCAGGTTCTGCTGCACATTGAAATGGCATTCACCTCCTGTGCCACTTGCAGCCACACAGCTTTGGTCTGTTGTGGAGGCTTTTTCCTCCCTGAGGAAGGAAAGAGCACTTCCTTGTTTGCTCTTGCTCCCTCCACCAGAGCTTGGAGGGAGGCCTCATCGAATCTGGGTGCACACATTGGTCTGGTTCTGGAGATAGTAGCAGTAGGAATCCCTCAGAAGTATGTTGATAAAGTTGTAAGGCTGAAAAAGAACCAAGGCTGCTTGCAGGCCTTAAATCCAGCTGCATAGATGACATCATAGGAGGCGAGTTTCACTATCAAAAGACTCATTGGGCTAGGGGTTTCCACACGCTGGAAATCAAGTGCCCAATAAGGGCAAAATCGCACTTTTGTCCTGCCTCACATCGGAGGCGGGGCCCTGATTTGCCAACCATCTGACACGCCCCCAGCCCGCCCCCAATGACAAAATCCAGCCCTATGCCTCTGCTTATAAAACAAAAGATACTGTGTGCTTTTTTAACAGCCTTCTCAACTGGTCTCACTACCTTCAAAGATTTGTGTACATACACCCCCAGGTCTTTCTGTTCCTGCAACCCGTTTAAAATTATATCATTTAGTTTATAGTCATTACTCCTACCAAAATGCATCACTTCACACTTCGCTGCATTTCACCAGTCTGTCTATGTCCTCCTGAAGTCTTTAACTATCCTCCTTACTGCTTACTACATTCTGAGTTTCACATTAAAACAGAAAATGCTGGAAATACTCAGCCGGTCAGGAAGCATCTGTGTCGAGAGAAACAGAGTTAATGTATTAGATCGATGACCTTTCATCAGAGCTCTGCCAGCATCTGCAATATTTTGATTTTGTTTTCTGTCTATATTTGAATTTGGTCTTTAAATGTCTTCAAGGCAGTTAACAGCTCAATATGATTTTTATGGCAAAGATGGGTTTTAATCATGGTATGGAGCTTAGATATCCTTTGTGTAATGGGTACTCGCGATAAATAAACAATAAATAAAATAAATTAATTCTAGCAGTCCTGGAGCAATGCTGAAGAAACTCTTTTTCTTGTAGATAGTGCACAATGCAGCCACGGTGTGCTGGTGGTGGAGGGTAGATGTTTACGGTAGTAGGTGAAGTGCCAATCAAGCAGACTGCTTTGTCCTGGATGGTGTCGAGCTTCTTGAGTGTTGTTGCAGCTGGACCCATCCAGGCAAGTGCAGAGTATTCCATCACACTCCTGACTTTTGCTTTGTAGGTGGTGAAAAAATCTTTAGGGTCAGGAGGTGGGCCATTCGACACAGAATACCCAGCCTTTGAACTGCTCTAGTGACATGGCATTTATGTGGCTGGTCCAGTTGAGTTTCTGGTCAATGGTGACCCCAAGGATTTTGGTGGTGGGGGATTTGATGATGGTGATTCCATTAAATGTCAAAGGGACGTAGTTAGGCTCTCTCTTGTTGGAGATGGCCATTTCCTGGCACTTATGTTGCATGAATGTTACTTGCCACTTAGCAGCCCAAGCCTGGATGTTGTCCAAGTCTTGCTGCATGCAGGCATGGACTGCTTCATTATCTGAGGAATTGAGAATGGAACTGTACATTGTACATCATCAACAAACAGCCCTACTTCTGAGCTTATGATGGAAGGAAGGTCATTGATGAAGCAGCTGAAGATAGCTCGGCCCAGGACACTGCCCCGAGGAACTCCTGCAGCATCCTGGGGCTTAGATGATTGGCCTCCAACAATCACAACTATTTTCCTTTGTGCCAGGTATGCCTCCAGCCACTGGAGAGTTTCCCCCAATCCCTAATGACTTTGGTTTTTACAAGGACTCCTTGGTGCCACACTCGTTTAAATGCTGTCTTGATGTGAAGGGTAGTCACTCTCCTCTCAGTAAATTGAATGACTTAAATGTGATTTCTCACGAGCCTGTTAGTTGACTCCATGTTTTGAAATAATTAAAGAAAAATAGTGCTCTCAAATTACAGGAACTATTACAGAACAAAGCAGATGTCGATTTGAACCAGCATTTTGTCATCATTATGACTGGTATCACACAGCAGCGTTGTGTCAGTACTGTCACTTTGATTAAGTAGCTGCACTATAATAAGACGTCGTATCTATTCTTGTCAGACTGGTGTCTGCTGAGAGCTCATTGGCTCCTATCCTAATGTCCAGACTAGCCATGTCAGTGTGAATTTAGGACATGCGAATGGTTTCCTGGAACATATCAACATGTATATATTACAGTGTAGTGCACAAAAGTGATTGCTATTGGAGAACAACCGCCAGGCTGTATCCAAGCTCAAAAATCCATTGGGTCCCTAAAAGTGGCCACTTCTGTCAGCCATCTTTGACTTGCTGTCTGGCCCCTTCAGACCTTCTTGTCTCATGGAGGTCGAATGACTTGGCCTACCATCAGCTTCTTGAGTACCAAGGAAATGTGTGTCCCTTGGATGTAACCAGAGGAAATTAAAGGGAAAGGTTCAGGAACACCCTTCCCAGCTCATTACCCTGGCAGCACTGGGCCTGCACCTATTGCAGAAGCACTTTGGTGTGCTGATCTTGTATAGTGCTGAGGTGGGGGAAGGGCAGGAAACCTGCCCTGTAATTTGTTTTAAAGGGAGAAAAATATTGGGAAACTGGCCTGTGCCGCTACCTTCCATGCCTGAACTTGCTGTGAAATCTGGTTTGGAGATTTGGTGGCTATCTTTGGCCCCGGAACACATTGTTAATCTTGGATAGGTTCAAAAATCAGCACTTTTGTTTTCAAAGTGGGTGATTCAAATGCATTTGCTGACTGTAAAAGTCAGTACCCATTGCTAAGGGGAGTAGGCATCCTGGAATGCACACAGCCAGTTGCTGCTCTCTTACTTGTGCCTCTGCTAACAGTTATGATAGGGATAGACTGGCCATTCACTCGAAAGCTACAGCCTCATCTCTTTGCTTACGAGGATACATTTATTACCAACAATATTCCTACCCCATCATTTTTGCAGTGGCAAGGTAAGAAAACTACAGTTTTTTGCAACGTACCATGTGATTTGTTTATCACACCAGTGTGTGGGATGCTTGCAGCTTCATTGCATGTTCTAAAGGGGAGCAAATGTTGTATTACACATCCACATTAGTTCTTACTGTTGTGTTCTAACTGCTTTTGCCAGCACAAGCATGTTATGGCATAACACCTTAATTGTGTTATGATTGTAAAGATTGTTATGGTTGTTAAACCGTACATTAACAGGTTAAACAAAGCATCTGCAGGGTTACTGTTGTTATGGTTGCTGCAATTCCCTGGAATGCCATTACCTGCACAAAGCATCTTTACTTAAGTGAGCAATGTGAAGGAAAAATATAAATGAATTATATCAGCGTCAACACTCTGAGGAGAGAAGAGCAAGTCCAAATTTTTACAATTCTTTGGGTGACATGTGGCTGATACCATTTTCCTTGATTAATTAAGTCTATTACCAAAGGAAAGTGTCCAATAATTCATTCAATTAGGCATGAATTGAATTTCAAACTAGTGTTACAAGAAATAATCGTTTTTACTGTTTAGCAATCACAACTCCATTTAATACGATAAAATTTATAGCATTTGCTTAAGGAATATTTGTTACTTTTTATTAGATTAAAGGGTAAAAATTGCATGTTTAAACTGATCCAGGCAGTTCCTGAGAAATCACATGACATTTTTCAGCATACGGCCCAGAATTTCTTTGAAATATTAACCCTTGTGTCCTGGAGGAAATTACAGACGGATTACCTGCTCTGTTCATTTGCATTCCCATTGGTGTAATCATTAGTGTAAAACCTGCATAAAATGGATAGAAGAAGCTGAACTAACTGGCACCTTTGTGCAGCCTTCAATTAGATCATGGTTGATCTGTATCTCAACTCCATTTACCCACCTTTGATCCATATCTCTTGATACCCTTACCTAACAAAATTCTATTGATCTTAGTCTTGAAAATTTAAATTGGCTCAGCAAAAAAAATCCACAGTCTTTTGGGAAGAGAGTTCCAGATTTCCACTACCCTTTGTGTGGAAAAAGTGCTTCCTGATTTCACTCCTAAATGATCAAGCTCTAATTCCAAGATTGTGCCCTTTTGTTTTGGATTCCCCCACCAGAGGAAATAGTGTGGCAGTGTCGAGTGATGTTTACTCTGTATCTAACCTTTGCTCTATCTGAGTTTGCAGTTTTGGACAGGTCAGTAGAGAGGGAGCTTTACTCTGTATCTAACCCATGCTGTACCTGGCCCAGGAGTGTGTGATGGGACAGTTTTATGTCCACCTGAGAGGGCAGCTGGGGCTTTGGTTTACGGTTTCTTCCAAACAATGGCAACTCCAACTGGCAACAACAACAACAACAACAACTTGCATTTATATAGTGCCTTTAATGTAGTAAAACATGCCAAGGCATTTCACAGGAGTGTTATCAATCAAAATTTGTCACCGAGCCAGATAAGGAGATACTAGGACAGGAAAGAGGTAGGTTTTAAGGAGCGTCTTAAAGGAGAAAAGAGAGGTAGAGAAGCGGAGAGGTTTAGGGAGGGAATTCCAGAGCTTAGAGCCTTGGCAGCTGAAGGCAAGGCCGCCAATGGTGGAGCGATTAAAATTGGGGATGCTCAAGCGGGTAGACTTGGAGGAATGCAGATATCTTGGAGGGTTGTAGGGCTGGAGGAGATTACAGAGATAGGGAGGGGTGAGGCCATGGAGGGATTTGAAAACAAGGATGAGAATTTTAAAGAGATGGAGAGGTTTATGCTGTGAATTCTGGAGCTTAGGGCCTAGGCAGCTGAAAGCATGCCCGTCAATGATGGAGCAATTACAGTACGTGATACTCATTAGATACCATAGGATTTGGGCTGGGTTAACAGCAATGTTCCCGTTAAGCTGCGTGGCAGCTGTCTCGAGGTCCCACGCAGGCCGTTTTTCGGCTTCACAATGCAAAAAACAATGTAAGCGCGGAAGTTTGAATGGGCTGCGTGACCCCTTACAGGGGCCACGCACCCAAAAAAAATTAGGGGGAACATTGGTCAACAGTGAATGTCCTGCAACTCCCTCCAGTATCTACCATTCACTGCTTCAGTCAGCTCTTTGTTGACAGTCATTCTAGTAAAAGGATAACATTGCAATGGGCGGAGGACTTGGGTAAGTTGCTGAGCACAGTACACCATAGCAGTATTGCTTTCCACAGTGGGCAGAGAAGTGGCAGCCAGCAGCGATCTCAGCAGGGCAGGAGGAGGGAAATCCAGTTGGGGTTGTTGAGGTGGTAAGAAATTTTGCCTCGTTTTTCATCTGCATCCTCTCCCATTTTGGTTGGGATTGCAGAGGAGAATGCAGCTCACGGTGTTTTGGGAAGACTCTCAGAAAGTGGCCTTTTCTTTAGTTTTGTGCTGGGTGTTATTTTCAGCATTAATTTTTAGTGGTGTTTGGTCAAGAGTTTTGGCTGTCTGATTTTCAGTTGCTACAACTATAATTTTGAAACTTGGCATTCCAATGGGGATACTCTCTTTTGCTTTTTGGGGGATGTAGTGGTCAAAAACGCCCTCACCAACATTGGCCCCTGCAGTAACTAAATTACCATGAATGTCATTCCTTTCATTTTTTTTATTCGTTCCTGGGATGTGAGCATCACTGGCAAGGCCAGTATTTATTGCCCATCCCTAATTGCCCTTGAGAAGGTGGTGGTGAGCCACCTTCTTGAGCTGCTGCAGTCCATATGGTGAAGGTACTCCCACAGTGCTGTTCGGTAGGGAGTTCCAGGATTTTGACCCAGTGACGATGAAGGAACGGCGATATACTTCCAAGTCAGGATGGTGTGTAACTTGGAGGGGAACTTGGAGGTGGTGGTGTTCTCATGCGCCTGCTGCCCTTGTCCTTCTAGGTGTTAGAGGTCACGGGTTTGGGAGGTGATGTCGAAGAAGCCTTGTTGAGTTGCTGCACTATATCTTGTAAATGGTCCCATTTCTGGTCAATGGTGACCCCCAGGATGTTGATGGTGGGGGATTCGACGATGGTAATGCCATTGAATGTCAAGGGGCGGTGGTTAGAATCTCGCTTGTTGGAGATAGTCATTGCCTGGCCATGATCAAACAGGTCCAGTTACGTTGATCTGGACATATTGGCTCCAATATTTACTGGGGCAGGGTTTCGGAGCAGGGGGAGGTGTTATGGTTGGGAAACCCAAAAGTCCGGGTTTCCCCAAAAGCCGGGGAAAGCCATACTAAAGGCTACCTTAAAATCTTGCAATGTTACCCGACACCTTGGAAGACACAGCTACTAATAGAGCATGATGGTGTTGTGTCTGTCATCGATTTAAATGAATTTGAGGTTGCAAGTTTGCAAGATCTGACTGCAAAGCATTTGGCAAACAGGACAACTCATCTCTCCACCTCATCTGGCTTCCAATGCGATATGTGCAGCTATGTCTGTGCATCTCATCAGCGCACCCACAACAACCGAGAATCATCCTTCAACTTGATGGGAGACTTCATCACAGGCATTCTGCGGGTGCTCACTCCAAGAAAATTGACCCCAGTATGTGTTGCTGGACACTCACTCACATGTCCAGTGATCTGCATGGGGGCAGACCTCTGGGCAGCAGTGATTTCACAGGATTTAGAGAAAGGACAAATCAGCTTTATGGAGATTGGCACCCAAGGCCTCTATAGCAGCAATCAGGGTAGTTTATGACAGGTGATCAGATTGTGCTTGGGTTTGTCACTAGGCATCTCTTCTCTGAGGAGGGTGCCCTGCTATGCCAAAGAGGGCAATTGTCCTTTGAAGCACTTCTTTCATTAGTATCTTCAAAGCTACATCTGAAAATGGAGAGGCTCCACCCCTTTGTCGAGCCATGATTCTTTCTCTGCCCTGCAACAATAAAGCATCCCTTTTATATCCCAAGCATCTGCAGCTTGTATGAACTGCAGCTGCATGATACTTTCCAACCCCCACTGAGAGTGAGCTCCTGCAGGCAGTCCCAAACTGTGCCAGAAGCTCGCTATGAATAGTCAATCAGGCCAAATTCAGGAAATCCTGCAAAGTTGCCTCAGCACAGTATCAATGACTACTAAGCTTGGTTGCTCTGTGGTTTCACCATTTTAGTGCCCACATCGTAAAACACACCCATGCATCACAAAGGCTTTCCATTAAGATGGACAGAGGTGGAATATGAAATTATAACAAGTAGAACTTATATAATTAATACAATATATAAAGAGGCACACAATTGGAACATATCTTTATCATCAGTGTATTCAGCATTAAAAAAAATCACTGCACTTTATTGAACCTCTGTTTTGCATTTCTGTGCATCATTCAGCGACACATAGAAGTTCATGTGTTAATAAGTATTTAGAACAATGTATTAATTTTGTTTATTAATATGTAATACTGCTGACATTGAGATCTGCATTCCAAATAGCGCTTCACAATTACATGGGTTTGTTTTGGAAACTAAAAGCATTTAATCAAAGCTCATATTTAAAATGGTAAATATTCTATTGATGTGAGGATGCTTTTTAAGTCTCTTAGTACTTATTTAATCACCATACCTAATAAATATCCTTCATCTGAACATATTTGAATGAAAATAGAATGACTTTTCTCTAGGGTCTGTTCAGAGGAGGTGTCGTTTGTCACAGATGGCGGCTGATGACAGTATTGTGATAAAAGGGGTTACGCTGCAGTAGTGAGCCATAACAGGGAGCTCATTGTGCTAGCGCTGGGAATGAGCTGACAAGGCTTGGCTGCATGACTGATGATTGCAACTGATGGGAGGAACTTGGTGTAATTGGCTGAACAGATTACTCCTGTCGTTTACACAGTGTGGGGAGGTTTAATCTCAGAGTGGCAGCTGATCAAAAAAATTAGCCAATGGAGCATCAAAAAATGGTCCTTCAGTACCAGAACACTAAGCAAGATATATTTCTGTGCTCAAGGTTTGCTCACCTGCTAGCATTAGGTTTCATTCAGCTCAAATGATGAAATGATGCATGTTCATCTGAGACCTGAGTGCATAAAACTGGTGAAGCAAAGTATCACTACATGTTTCAAACAATAAATGTTAAATGATTTTAATCCCTTTTGATTTCATTAATTAGAAAAAGAGCTGTTTAAAATGCTCTTTGGGGCAGAAAGTCGTTAATCTTTAATGACATATATAGCATCGTATCATTTTACTGGCCTGTCCTTGTCACCCAGGATGATTTTAGTTAACCATAGCTGAAATAAATGGGATAATGGGAAAGGTACAAGTCTCCACAAGGACATTGGTGTTTCAAATCTTGTAAATGCTCCTGAGCTGCAGATCAGTGCTCAGAAGCATTCTAGGAGCTTTAGGGTTAAACATTGTCTCTCTTCCTTCTCCCCCATTTTGTACCACAATGAAAGTTACCATTTTTCTCTCTTTTTATTTGTCCGATTAAAATGTTACTGTTTGTTCTGTGGTATTTTAATTTTGTGCATAAAATCATAGTAGTGTTGTCCATGTTTTTGATCATTACTTTGAATGGATATTAGGACAGACCATTACGTGACCAATAACCAGCATGTTTCTTCATTACCTTCACGAGTATAAAAGAAGCACAATTCACTTGATTGCTGATTATTGGTGGCTGTTCTTTATTTTGTTTTCTAAAATCCTGGAATACAGAGTTTAATTTGGATATTTTTAGTTTTAACTTCACTGTGGTTATCTAACATGGTCGGGGCACTAAAAATCACAGTAATGGCTACAGGATGAGTAATGATGCACAGCCTAGGTTAGATTTTTCATGTCAGCACCGGGACCTTTCACACCACAAGTCGCGAAGGACCAACATTGCTTTATGCTGTATTCAAGGTAAGCTCCCTCTTGATTTGGGACTAGCACTGGGAGCTCTCCAAAAGGGGTGGGAAATCCAGTACACCGTCAACCCTTAAAGGGCTGATTCCAAAATTAAAGAAATGTGGCCAATTAAAGGTAAGCAACCTCGTGTGGGGACAAATTTTTTTTCAGCCTTTCCAAAGGCTGTAGGGCTTTTATATTCTTTTTCCACTTTTGCAAGGAATTCAAATTATTTCTCATCCTGATGGCTGATAAAAATCAGTGAAGACAATGCAAATGTGGAGGTAGGAAGTGGAGTCCACAGGCCATTGATAGAATGGTGCAGCATCCAAAGCTCCTGCTTGATGACAGGTTAAGTAGAAGGGCTGTTATATTAGATGAGTGAGAAGAGAAATGCCCTCTTTGGTACTACTGTGGACAACAGCATGCTACAATGCTGAACTATGGGGTTAATGCTGTGGAGTGGCAGAGTTACGCTCCTTGCAAGCACTCACACAGTACAACCTAGACTTCAGCAGCTGCCAAAAAAGGGGTTGGGTGCTGTGCAGCTCTGTCACTTGTTTTCAGACTCATGCCTACAATTCAGATTTCCTTTCATTTTATTTTTGTCTGCCACTTCTTGTTCCCCTGCATGTTTAGCCTTGGCAGCTGTTGCTGATGGATTGAGATGCCTTTAAGACAACCCAAAAGCTTTCTGAATTTTTGTTCTGCATTGAAATCTTCCCCTTTAATTGTCCCCATACCATTAACCTTGTCTTAATTGCAATTTTCCTCTTCCACTAATTTCATTGCTTGGCAATTTAGATCAAGGAGAATTAAGTAGTAATTGCACTTGACCTTTTGAGCAAGATTTGGATCAGTTTGGAACAAGACCTAAAGACAAAAATCAGCCCCCTTCTTTGCTGGGATGACAAGATGCAGATTTGAAGAGGGCTTAGAAATTCCAAACTCTTGACTCTCTTGGAAAAGATCACACCAGCCATCCTTGCATATAAGTACATGGTGGGAGTAGTAGAAGGTAAAATAACAGGCTTGCCCCAAGCTCAGGGCTAACACTATTCTTATGTCTTATCACCTTTCCCACTCACTCCCTTGCAGGCATACACACACCCAGACAAACATCATACATATTCCAAACTAGCACTTGTTCCCTTTTGGTCATTATAGTCCTGATAGAGTAGCCTGCTAGCGTTACCGGTGGCTCCGAACCAAACAGTACTCTGGATCTCTCTCTTCAACAATGTTTGCAAGCAGCTGTGTACATCCCAGAGGGTGCAAGTAGTGAGCCTGAGCAAGATTCTGCTATCCAGTTGGCTGCAGGGCTGCCATCAATGATTCTGGGAAATGTAGCTGTGCACTGACATTGGTAGCTGTGACCGATGTGCTCCTTTTGAGAGTAAGAGGATAACTAAAGAAAGGGTTGGGCCTATTCGAGATCATGAGGGTAATCTGTGTGTGGAGGCGGGAGATGTCAGTAAGGTTCTTAAGGAATACTTTGCGTCTGTTTTCACAAAGGAGAGGGGTGAAGCAGACATTGCTATCGGGGAGGAGTGTGAAATATTAGATGAAATAAACAGTGAGAGAGGAAGTATTAAGGGGTTTAGCAGCTTTAAAAGTAGATAAATCCCCAGGCCCAGATGAAATGTATCCCAGGCTGTTAAGCGAAGCAAAAGAGGAAATAGCAGAGGCCCTGACCATCATTTTCAATCCTCTCTGGCTTCAGGTGTGGTGCCGGAGGACTGGAGGACTGCTAATGTGGTACCCTTGTTTAAAAAGGGAGAAAAGGATAGACCGAGTAATTACAGGCCAGTCAGCCTAACCTCGGTGGTGGGAAAATTATTGGAAAGAATTCTGAAGGACAGGATAAATCTTCATTTAGAAAGACACGGATTAATCAAGGATAGTCAGCACGGATTTGTTAAGGGAAGGTCGTGTCTGACAAACTTGATTGAATTTTTTGAAGAGGTAACAAGGAGGGTCAATGAGGGTTGTGCATTTGATGTAGTGTATATGGATTTTAGCAAGGCTTTTGATAAGGTCCCACATGGCAGACTGGTCATGAAAGTAAAAGCCCATGGGATACAAGGTGACGTGGCAAGATGGATCCAAAATTGGCTCAGAAGTAGGAAACAAAGGATAATGGTCAAAGGGTGTTTTTGTGACTGGAAGGCTGTTTCCAGTGGGGTTCTGCAGGGCTCAGTACTGAGTCCCTTGCTTTTTGTGATATATATCAATGATTTAGACTTGAATGTAGGAAGTATGATTAAGAAGTTTGCAGATGATACAATAATTGGCCGTGCGGTGGATAATGAAGAAGAAAGCTGTAGACTGCAGTAAGATATCAATGGACTGGTCAGGTGGGCAGAACAGTGGCAAATGGAATTCAACCCGGACAAGTACGAGGTAATGCATTTGGGGAGGGCTAACAAGGCAAGGGAATACACTATAAATGGTAGGACACTGAGAAATACAAAGGAACAGAGGGACCTTGGAATGCATATCCACAGATCCCTGAAGGTAGCAGGACAGGTAGATAAGGTGGTTAAGAAGGCATACGGGATACTTGCCTTTATTAGCCGAGGCAAACAATATAAGAGCAGGGAAGCTATGCTTGAACTGTATAAAACACTAGTTAGGCTGCAGCTAGAATACTGCGTGCAGTTCTGGTCACCACATTACAGGAAGGATGTGATTGCGCTAGAGAGGGTACAGAGGAGATTTACGAGGATGTTGCCTGGACTGGAGAATTTTAGCTATGAGGAAAGATTGGAGAGGCTGGGGTTGTTTTCTTTGGAACAGAGGAGGCTAAGGGGAGACCTAATTGAGGTGTATAAAATTATGAGGGGCCTAGATAGAGTGGATAGGAAGGAATTATTTCCCTTAGCAGAAGGGTCAATAACCAGGGGGAATAGATTTAAAGAAATTGGTTGGAAGTTAAGAGGGGATTTGAGGAGAATTTTTTTTTCACCCAGAGGGTGGTGGGGGTCTGGAACTCACTGCCTGAAAGGGTGGTAGAGGCAGAGACCCTCATCACATTTAAAAAGTGCTTGGATATGCACTTGAAGTGCCGTAACCTACAAGACTACTGACCAAGTGCTGGAAAGTGGGATTAGGGTGGATAGCTCTTTGTCGGCCAGCGTGGACAAGATGGGCCAAATGGCCTCCTTCCGTGCTGTAAATTTCTATGATTCTATGCATGTTGGCTGCAGATATTCTTGCAACACATGTCACAGCTCTGCAGCTGCCTTGCTGTTGACCTGGAGACTGCGGAGCTTGTTGTCCTCAGTCATTAGTAGTAGGTTTTCCAGCGCCCGCAGATACCGTTAGTAGCACAATGGTGGGTGCCAGCAATCCAGCTTTGGTGCTTGCTGATCCCATTGACATGCCTCCTTTCATCTTGTACCGCTTCAACCATGAAATTCTGTATTTAGGGCAGTTTAAAAAAAAAAACACCATTAATTATAACTTGTCTGGCTGATAAACCTGGCTGCTGCATAAGCAGATCAGCACTGCTAGCCCAAGAATATAAAGATAGATAAAGCGGTGCGGCTTTTTCTGAAGGCCTGTTTCCTGAAAGCAATCGATCACTCTGGGAAACCAGCCTTTTGAAGTTTAAATCCTCTCTCCAGGATCCTTAGCAACGCTGGATAGCAACAGGGAATGCACAGGCACAAGTTGTTCTTCCGTGTGTCCGAATAATATCACATTTGTACCCCCAGAGCTGCAGAATTTCAACCTCGGATATCACGGGTGGAAATCCTACCGTTACAAGGGGAATACCAATTTAAGCAGGTTATTTAAATCCTAATTCATCAGCCTCACTGGTCACTACACCAGCCAATGTCAATCCCACGTAACTTAAAACCCCACTAAATAAAATAGGCAACGGGCGGAAAAAGAAAATCAGGCGGGGTGTAGAGCGGGCGGTCTATCTGCAGCTCTCCGTTTTACACTCCTGCTGAAGTTGAAGGTTTTTACGAACAATATTTATATTTGACAGAAAAGGCTGGCGTCTCCCATCGAAAAGGGACCTGTCAAGACCTGATTAATTATTTTGTTAAATTAGAGACTCTGGCTGACATTTTAAGTACATAGCAAGCCTCCCTACATTACAACAGTGACTATGGGGGGTAATTTTAACCCCCAAGAATAGGTAGGTTTGGGTTGGGTGGATTTGGTTGGTTAACGCCTCCCGTTAGCGCCTCTGGGGGGGACGCTAATGGGGCGCTAGGACCTTAGTGCCTGAGCGTGATGATTTTAGTGCCGCTCGCAAAATTGACCAGACATTTTGCGGCGGCGCTAAACACTACCTCCACAATCTCCTGCGCCTGCAGATCGTGACGTCAGTCAAGCGTGCAGCGCCCCAGACCTGATATTGAGTCGCGCCCCCTGCCTTAGCACCTGCCGCTAGGAACGACCGGTAGAGGGGAACGTTTTCAAGTCGGGAAGGGGCTGGGGGAGCACTATTTAAAGGCGGGTGCTTCCTGCCTTTTCTTGTCGGCAAAATTTTTGGTTTTAACGCTGTCCTAAGGAGTTTTGGCCCTCAGCACCACTTTTGAGGTTCCTAAGCACTGAGCTCTTTCCCTCGGCCTATCCATTAGTGCTTCCAACACAATTGCTTTTGAGGTCTCTCCAGGCCGAGTTTCAAGGCTGCAATGAGCAGGGTGTGGCTGGCCAGCAAGATGGCCCCTCCCCTTTAAGAACTGGACGGCGCCAGTCTGTCTGGCTTCCATGGTAATTGGCATCGCCTGAGCTTCGGTAGCGTTCTGAGGTAGTGCCTCGCTCCCTGACAATTGCGCCTTAAGAGAGGTGTGTAGCGCCTGATTTAGCGCTCAAATCACCTCTGGGGCAATGGAGATGAATTTTGCAGTTGGAGGCGGTAATTAGCGCCGGGCGCTAAACTTTGCACCCGGCCGATATTAGCGCCCCAAACTAGGCGATACCGAAATTTTCCCCCTAAAATTTAAAACATTTCAAACTTGACCCCAACCAGCCCACTTCCGATTTTAAAGGAGTTGGTATGGGGGAGCGGGAGGAGGCAGGTCGCTCGGTAACAGCTTTTAAGCAGGCTGTGTGCCTCCATTTTATAGGCTTTTTAGTTTTAACCCATTTCAGCTGTGTTTCCCGGGCCTTGGAAAAATGGCAGGTAAAAGGAGACGAGAAGGGCTGGATCCATAAGGTAAGTGCATTTACAGCACTGCTTGTAGGCCAGGGGGAGCAGGAGTGTTTCCTCCAGGCCCAACAAACTCACCTACTTCCAGCTCCATGATCACCGACTCCCCCCGATCTCCACGTTCTCCCCCCTCCCCGTGATCTCTCCCCCCACCCCCACCCCCAACCACAATCTCTCCCCACGACCACGATCCTTCCCCCGCCAACCACGAGACCACCTGGACCACCATCTGTCCCCCAACCACTAGAACTCCCAACCACCCTCTGCTATCCGACCTACCGCAATCTCTCCTCCCCCGAACACAAGACATCCCTGACCACGCTCTCCACCCTCTGTGATCTCCCCCCATGACCATGTGACCAACCCCTCCAATTGCGATCTTTCCCTACCTCCTTTCAAGCTCTCTGCTCCTTGGCTGTGGCCTTGTGCCGCAGGCTTTCCTACCCGACAGGCAGCCAATCTGTCATTCAGGCTGGCTGTTGGTCAGGAAACCTGAAGAAAAAATTTAAAAGACACCCTGCAGTTAATATCTGCAGGACGTTACTTCCGGGTTTCCTGTCCAGAATTCTTCCCCTTCGCTCCGAACAGGCCTCCCTGTAATTATCGGGGCCTATATTTCAAAAGTACTTCATTGGCTTTGAGACTCTTTTGGGACATGCTGAGGTTGTAAAAGGTGCTAAAAAAATTCAAGTTCGTTCTTCTTTCTGTCCTAGCATAAATTAAGACTGCACTCTCTCTCTGGTTAGGAAAAGAATTTAAGGTAAAGTTGCGCTAGTCAGGATTCTATTTAATGCTGTAATAGCCTAAAAATTGCTGTTGCTGTACCAATAAAGGGTTAACTGAGATTTCCTTTAAGTTCTTGAATGTTTCAAAAATAGCTTCTCCACACATGATTTAAATCATTTGGATAGGTGAGCCAAAAAGTGGACTTAATGACTGCACACAGGGCCTGTCAATGAAACAGAAGAAGCAATAATTCTGGCAATCAGCTGTGAACTGCAATTAGGAGGCTTTATGCAGTTGAGATAGCACTGTGGGGGTCAGAGCAGCTGTTAACTGAGCAAAATTGTTGAAAATAGGGCAGGAAAAATAGGTTTCCTGCCCAGGTGTTGGAAAGCACACTGTTAGGAGTCAGGAAGCAGAGGGGTGCACATTATAGGACTCATGGTCGCCTCTCTCCCAGAAGTGTCTGTTGCAGCAGACATGGGAGGAAGTGGCAGAAAGTGGGCACAACTCACCAGACACAACAGTAAAGGCTGAGTGAGATGCAGATCTCGTGCCTCTCATAGCCCAAGGAGGTTTGGGGTCACCACAATCTGGCAGATTATGGCCTAGAAATTGGACCTGCTTGCGTAAAATGGGCACAACAAGGGCCAATGTCAGGGATCAATGTCCTCTGCCCCAAGTATGCCTGAAAAACGTCCGGGCCATTTTTCAGGTTTCCAGGGTGGCCACCTAAAACAGGCGTTAGGCCCCTTGCATATGCTAATGAGGGGCCTAACACCTGCTGTAGAATCCCTCTGGGAAATTGGGCTGCCCTGAGTGGAGCAGGCGCCAGACCTACTCCCTTCAGGTTTTGCTGGCGTGGATGTGGTCGAGCAAGCAGCTGCCACCAAAAGAGTAAGTTTAAAAAAAAAATGTAAATTTTGATGTAGAACCAGGAGGAACAAGAGTGTTGCTCCTGGCTCCTCCGCACTCCTGCCAACCGATTCCAGCCATGATCGGCCCACCTCCCACTGTCCTACCCCTCTCTCCCATGAACTACCTGAGGCTGTTGCCAGCGAGGCAGACTGTCCGAGATTTGATGCTGAAGGTTGAGCTGTTTGTGGAGGCAGCTCATTCAGAGTACTTGGATGAGGCTTGAGGCCCAATTTCGGGCTGACCTCGGGCATGTGTTCCTGTCACATTGCCAGCTTCACACCCAAAACAGGGTGCTAACGAATTTGTACCTCATCAGTGAAATCCTGCAGCCTGCCAGAATACTTACTCCTTGCAGATGGCATGACTTAGAAGGAGCAGCAGATTAGGTGTCACATGTCTGAAACAAAACCTAAGTACCATGCTAAATCCAACTGGCAAAATTCACACAAAACACAATGGATGAAATAAATACACTGTACTTTATTTGCGCATTATGCTCAATGGTTATTTCTTATTGATTACAATATAGCAGAAGCCCACCATAAGGTGGCAATAGCTGACATCTAAAGAACTGAGCATGAAAGTGTAGGAGAGGTCATTTGGGTTGAGCTGTTTTCTAGTTGTGATTTGCAGTTTTATGAAGTAGCTCTGGCACTCATTGGAAGCCGTTTGAAATGATTGCCTCCTGTAGCCATTTTCCTTGCTGTATCGCTGGTTCTGCAGCTAATTCTCATAATATTTGTTTCACTCTGCAGCTTTGTCATTGTTTCACCACCCAGGCCATCAACCTGCATGGTGAGGCTCTTTTGCAGAGTGAAGCTATGGAGCGTGCAACAGATGATGATTACTCTTGAAACTTTGGGGATGTTGAACTATAAGATATCCCTAGATCGGTCAAGAAATCTGAAGTGTTGCTTCAAGATCCCATCCTGGTTGTGGTACAAACTTGATTGTACCTGTTCTCTGCATCTGTCAGTGATTGGCATAAGGGTGTTGTGAGCCATGGCTGCAGCTGGAGCCGTGATCTTCCATCATTTTTCATTCCCGTTCAAATAAGGGTGACACTAATTATTACCTTAAAATGGAAGCAAGCAGTCACCTGCATGGGTCTGCGCTAGTAGTCACAAACCAGCTGGACACTGAAAGAATAAAATCCCTTTCAGTTCAGATAGGACAAATGGTAAACTGGCTGCAATCAATGACCCTGTGCTCTGGGAAGTCAGTAGGTCTCTACAATTGTGTTGCCTGCTCACACTACTGTTCATCAGTTGGAAAGTTGATGAAGTACTTGTCCCTGCTGAATAATGTGACATCAGTGAACAGCAAACAGGCTGGTGCTGCAGATGTCCCACTGGTAACCTGAAAGAAGCTGGAGGGGCAAAAATGATGGCAATGGAGACTTTGACAGCTCTTGGCAGTGTCATACGATATTAGATCTTATCTGGAGCTCTTTTTGGAGGAGATGGCACAGCTCTGACACAACCTCCTTAGTAATCCTCAGCCTTCCTAGGCACATCGCTGCTGTCATTCCCAGTGTGTTGCACAGCAGTGGAACCTGACAGCACATCTTTAGTGCCACCTGATATCACAGGCAGCCCTCTCCTGCTCTTGCTGGCTAGTGGAGCACTGAATGCAATTCCCACACTGTGCAAACAAACTTGAAGGCCCAGAATGTGCTGGAGTAGGGCATCTCGCGGCATGCCCCATTAGTTAGACACGTTTCCTCACCCTTCAGCTGGAAAATGTTTTGCCCTCTAAGTTGCTTGAAGTACGAGCTGATAACAGAGTGGCGAGGACAACAGGGCATCGGGGACTTTGCTGAACAACGGGAACAACAGTCTATCCTCTTAACCAATGAGATTTAAGAATTGAGAAAGAAACAGACTGAGAAGGAAATAGGGTGAATTAGAGACAAATCAGATACAGAAAGAGAAATAAAGAGAAGGAAAGAAAGATTGGATAAAGAGACAGAAAAGAAAAGTAAGTAATTTTGAATTTTAAATTTTAAACTCCACAGTTTCAATTGTTCCCTTTCTGGACTGGAGAGGTTAAGTAGCATTGCAGGAACATAAGTCTTGTCAATAAGTACGGTCCTAACTTCCTGCAGCGAGTTTAATTGGTAATTAATGTGCAAATGCTGCAATTTCTTGAAACTCATGGGGAGGTTGACGGCGAGCAGTCATTTTCGCGAGGCTAATCATCCAGCAATTTGTGGCGATTTGCAACTCATGGCGTATCTCTTCCTCACCACAAGTTGCTGGACGATTTACACATTAATAACGGCAAGCACCATTGAACTCGCTGATACTTTGCCTGCAAATTCTGGCCTGAAGTTTCAGCTGAAGTATGCAGCAGTTCACCTTTCACTAAACAACACGGTGGCATAGTGGTTAGCACTGTTGCCTCACAGCGCCAGGGACCCAGGTTCGAATCCGGCCTCGGGTGACTGTCTGTGTGGAGTTTGCACATTCTCCCCGTGTCTGCGTGGGGGTGCTCCGGTTTCCTCCCACAGTCCAAAGATGTGCGGGTTAGGTTGATTTGGCTATGATAAATTGACCCTTAGTGTTAGGGGGATTAAATACGAGGGGTTGGTGGGATGGCCTCTATCTGCACTGTGGGGATTCTGTGATAAACAGCCCAGGATACAGACTATAGCCTGTACAGCAATAATGATTGAATATGAGGGCTAGCAACACATTGCGTGTGTAATATCAATAGTGGAATGTGGCACACCATGTCTTAGCAAGTTATTCAGGTGGCAAAAGCAAGGTTGATGACTGTAACTTGTGAGTTCAGTATTGGGGTGCTCAGAACCAACTTTCACTCCACAGCAATTTTGCAGCATTCGGGAAATGGAACATAATATGATCAGTAATTTAATGAGTGCTGATTAATGATCAGTAGAGCTCCAATCCCACAGATTTAGCAGTGGCAGCAATTTCAAGGCTCATATCTCTAAGTACATGGTATAAATAGACAATAATGCAGTTGTCTAATTTTTACTATACACTAATCATAAACACTGTGTAATCATTGACACTGGTAAATATATTTATGTATTTTTTAAAAAAAGAGGAAGAGTGCCAAGGTCACAAATTCAATGGCACCTTTGCATCACCAGAACTTCTGCCTGCCTATAAGCTCTTACCATGACCCTGTCCCAAATCCTGGGTAACTGGTGATTTGAATAACTGGGGTGGTGCCTACATCTGTAGCAGTGCAACAGGGATGCCCTTCCCGAGGAAGCAGCAGAAACTCAGAGCAGCACTCTGCTCCAAAGCACACCCAGAAATGCCTTTAAATTGCTGCGATGTGGTCAGGGGAGTGCAATTTGCTGGGTAGTTTTAAAAGGGATGCAATCCGATAGATTTGAGTTTTGTCCCAAATTCCGGTCCCTGCTGATAACACAATTTCTGCTCTCCAGTCTTGACCTGTTGTTCCTAATCTATTGAAGAAAATCACCCTTCAATCTCAGGAGGTAGCTAATAGACATTGGTTTTAGTTGATCTCAGGATCTGTATTTGGACCATGTGATTTTACAGGGACAGACCAGTTTACATACAGCTGCACCATGGCAACAGAATAAGATATTGTATGTTCCGTGGTATAATACAGCACATCCTCAAACCTACTGTCAGCAATACTATAGGAGTTCCACTAATCTGTCATAAAAATGTTTCACACTATTTCTAAGTAGACAAAGTAATTTGAACCCACCACGACGGGCGGGAGAGGGTTGGTGGGAAGGTTAAAATTTCAAAAATCTGAAGCCTGACCCCAACCTGCCTCGAACCCGTCCACAGTTGTAACTGAGGTGGATTGGGGGGCAGATGACTAACCTGCGCTCAAACAGGCAGGTCAGTTATTTAAATATGCTAGTAAAGCTGCGTGCCTTAAATTTTAACAGACTTTTAGATTTACTGCCTCCAGCACGGATTTCCCGGGGCTCAGGAAACCCGGCGGCTCAAGGGCGGAAAGAATGGCCGGATCCAGCAGGTAAGTTCCTTTCCAGCACTGCTTTTGGGCCAGGAGGAGCATGAGTGCTTCCCTCGGCACACCAAGCTAAACTGCTTTCCTCTCTGCGGTTCGCCAACCCAACCCCGCGCGCGGTCTCCCCCTGACCCACGATCTCCCCCCACTCGCAATCTCTACAACCCCCCCTCAGTCTCTTCAACCCTCCCACCCCCCCGCCAATCTCTCCCCCAATCCACGATCTCCCCCTGACCCACGATCTCCCCCAACTCGCAATCTCTACAACCCCCCCTCACAGTCTCTTCAACCCCCCCCGCCAATCTCTCCCCCCATCCACGATCTCCCCCTGACCCACGATCTCCCCCAACTCGCAATCTCTACAACCCCCCCTCACAGTCTCTTCAACCCCCCCACCCCCCCGCCAATCTCTCCCCCAATCCACGATCTCCCCCTGACCCACGATCTCCCCCAATTCACAATCTCTAAACCCCCCCTCACAGTCTCTTCAACACCCCCCCCGCCGCCAATCTCTCCCCCAATCCATGATCTCCCCCTGACCCACGATCTCCCCCTGACCCACGATCTCCCCCTGACCCACGATCTCCCCCAACTCTCAATCTCTAAACCCCCCCTCACAGTCTCTTCAACAACCCCCCACCCCGCCGCCAATCTCAACCCCAATCCATGATCTCCCCCTGACCCACGATCTCCCCCAACTCGCAATCACCCCCCCCCCCAGCCCGCAATCTCTTGCTGTTTGTGGGACCTTCCTGTGCGCAAATTGTCTGCTGCATTTCCTACATTATAACATTGACTACACTTCAAAACGACTTAATTGGCTGTAAAGCGCTTTGGATCATCCTGAGGTCGTGAAAGGCGCTGTATATATATACATATGCAAGTTCTTTCTTTCACGGCAACTCTGATTAAGCAGAGCTCCATATTTAATTTATTATAATAGCATCTTATGAGTTGCTGTGGCTGTGCCTCCACACTAAATGCAACACGTTTCAGGCCTTTCTCCTTCTGCTTGCAACTCTCTCCCAGACAGTGTTATCAAATAGGTCTCTGCCTTTTGTATGCAACGGTTTAAATGCCGAGCTTACCGTCCCATTTTGAACCAGGATTACTCCATTAGGCCATTGGAAATCTGTAGCTTGCCCTGGTATCAGTAATCCAGTACAGTTATTCTCAGTCTTTCTGGTCTCCAAGCAACCACGCAGGCCAATTCTATGAATTTCAATCCTTGCTGCAATTTTCTTCAGCTGCACCTTGCTATTATACCACCGAACATAAACAGAGCTGGGGCTGTGGGAAATCCTTGTTTTTTTGAGTTCTGTTGTCAGTGGGGACAATACCCATGAGAAACTGGTCTCCCCCCTCATGATGCTTTTCACAGTCTACATAATAGTGGCACTCGGTAAAACATGACCCCAATCCTGATCCCACTTTCAGTGAAGGTAGCCTGCCCAAAAACATATTTCAACCTGTTCGCTTATCAGTCCATGGGGCAGACTGGTACTTTTGGTGGTGGCTAGTTAAATAATTCTTGCAACACATCAGATCAGTTGGGTGTTGATATGCTGACACATTTTTTAACATTTTCCATTGCATTAGAAAAATAAAACTTATCTGTTCGCAGTTTTATCTGATGGGAAGATCAACATCAGTGTTGGAACAATGTTGGTGATATGAGAGTGGGAGGATATTTATCAAAAGGATCATATTGTTTCTAGATTTAACTGATACTGCATCTATACTCAAAGGATGAAATGTAGTAAAACATACAGTAAACTGAATTAGTTCTGCATCTTCTGACAGAAATGATTATCTTGGTATTTCTGACATCATAAAAATTTTCCAAAAAAAAATAGGCGACAAGGAAAACTAACAGTGAACTTCTGTATTGATTGAAACTGTTTATCTCCGCACATAACTCCCGCCTAGGCTACAGTTGATTTGAACATCTTGTCTTGATGCTATTGGAGCCCAATGAAAGTTGTTATTGAAACCTTCACATTGTCTGATACTCTGTAACAGCCCAAAACCAGAGGAATTTCAATTATTCTGTCAAATGATTCTTCAGCAATGATATAAAAACAACTCCTCTGTTATACAGCCGCTAACTGCTACACTGGGCAAGGTATAAAAGCCCTGAAATATTGGTACAGTATGTATATTTATTTTGGGTCTCAGCAGCATTAAGAGAAAACTAATCATTTGTAATATATTCTTGACAAATGTTTGAAAAATAATAAAACAGCATTATTCAATTGTTATATTCTAGGAGGATTATTAATAGTGTCTGCAACTGAGATAGGCCCGAGAGCTCTTAAAGGGCTGAGTGCATTATAAACACAGCAAAAGAGAAACTGTCGACCACAGGGGAGGTGTCAATCATGAATGGATTAAAGTTGCACTGCCGCCATAGCTGTGATGTGGTTAACCTTCCCAGGGCTTGCTTGTAATGGTAGGATAAATGAAACTTAAAGCTGGAAGAAAATAACAGTGAGTAAATATTCAAAAGTTAAATATATGGGTTATTGGAACACACGGGTCTAGAAATTCGATCGTAATCGAAGGTGGGTGCACAGAGGGCGCGGAGCCTCTTCACATGGTCACAGCGACCACGTGAAATTGCTGGGAGGTCGTTGTCATTAGGTAGACATGCAGCCAACGCTACCTGCACTGCTTATTGACTGCGTGCCTGTTTGTGGGTGCAGGAAATCAAGCGTTAGTGACATCACTTGAAGGCAGCTTCCACCTCTTAAAAGGGAAAGCACTGAGGCTGCACGTCAATTACAAGAGAAATGCACGGAACAGCACCAACCGCTGTACATGGCCTTCTTTGATCTCACAAAGGTCTTCGACACTGTCAACCGTGAGGGATTATGGAGTGTCCTCCTCAAATTCGGCTGCCCTCAAAAGTTTGTCACCATCCTCCGCCTGCTTCACGATGACATGCAAGCCGTGATCCTGACCAACGGTTCAACCACAGACCCAATTCACGTACGGACTGGGGTCAAGCAAGGCTGTGTCATCGCACCAACGCTCTTCTCGATCTTCCTTGTTGCAATGCTCCATCTCACCCTCAGTAAGCTCCCCGCTAGAGTGGTGCTAATTTACAGAACAAACGGGAAACTGTTCAACCGCCGTCGCCTCCAGTCCAGATCCAAGGTCGTCCCATCCTCTGTTGTTGAATTACAGTATGCAGACGACGCTTGCATCTGCGCCCACTTGGAGGTCAAACTCCAAACCATCATCAACACCTTCACCGAAGCGTACGAGAGCATGGGCCTTACACTAAACATCCGTAAGACAAAGGTCCTCTACCAACCTGCCCCCACCACACAGTACTGCCCCCCGATTATCAAAATCCACGACGACACCTTGGACAACGTGGACCACTTTCCACACCTCGGGAGCCTACTGTCAACAAGGGCAGACGTCGATGACGAAGTCCAACACCACCTTCAGTGTGCCAGTGCAGACTTTGGTCGCCTGAAGAGAGTGTTTGAACACCAGGAACTCAAACCCGGCACCAAGCTCATGGTCTACAGAGCAGCAGTGATACCCGCCCTGCTGTATGCCTCAGAGACATGGACCTTGTACAGTAGGCACCTCAAAGCACTGGAGAGGTACCATCAACGCTGCTTCCGCAAGATCCTGCAAATCCATTGGCAGGATAGGCGCACCAACATCAGTGTTCTCGCTCAGGCCAACATCCCCAGCATCAAAGCTTTGACCACGCTCAATCAGCTCTGAGGGATGGGTCACATCGTCCGCATGCCCGATAGGAGACTCCCAAAGCAAGCGCTCTACTCAGAGCTCCGACACGGCAAGAGAGCCCCAGGGGGGCAGAGGAAACGCTTCAAGGACACCCTCAAAGCCTCCTTGAAAAAGTGCGACATCCCCATTGACACCTGGGAATCCCTAGCCCAAGACCGCACAAAGTGGAGGAGAAGCATCCGGGAAGGCGCCGAACACCTCGAGTCTCTTCGCCGGGAGCAAGCGGAAGCCAAGCGCAAACAGCGGAAGGAGCGCACGTCAACCCAAGCACCCCACCCACCGGCCCCTTCAACCACCGTCTGCCCCACCTGTGACAGAGACTGTAGGTCTCGCATTGGACTCATCAGTCACCTGAGAACTCATTTTTAATGTGGAAGCAAGTCATCCTCGGTTCTGAGGGACTGCCTAAGAAGAAGATGTGGTTAACCTTCCCAGGGCTTGCTTGTCATGGTAGGACAAATGAAACTTAAAGCTGGAAGAAAATAACAGTGTAAATATTCAAAAGTTAAATATATGGGTTATTGGAACACACCGGTCTAGAAATTCGATTGTAATCGAAGGTGGGTGCACAGAGGGCACGGATCCTCTTCACATGGTCACAGGGACCACGTAAAATTGCTGGGAGGTCATTGTCATTAGGTAGACATGCAGCCAGCGCTACCTGCACTGCTTATTGACTGCGTGCCTGTTTGTGGGTGCAGGAAATCGGGCGTTAGTGACATCACTTGAAGGCAGCTTCCACCTCTTAAAGGGGAAAGCACTGAGGCTGCAGGCAGTGGGAAACATTTTCTAAGGGCAAAAATGGCTGCAAGAGCTGTAGAGAGAGCATCCAGATTCTCTGATGCAGCTTGGAGGCCCTTATGCAGGGGGTTGGCAGGAGGAGGGTGATCCTGACTCCCACTGGAGGCAGACAGCCTTCCAGCCAACACCTCCGAAGATAGTGGGAGGAGGTGACTGAGGAGGTTAATGCTGGGACTTAGCTCTCAGGGCCTGGCTGCAATGCCAAAAGAAGTTTAATGACCTCAACAGAGTTGTCAAGGTAAAAATCCTAACTCTCAGCTCAATTAGGCTCTGCTCACACCTCCACCACCTACAGCCTCACTACTCACAACACTCCCCACCCCTGCTTCCTACAGTCACTGCACCACACCACTCTACCTCCTTCTCCTCCTACTCACACAATCTGCACCTCCTAGTTTCAGCACTATTGTAACTCTCACTTCTCCACACCTTACATCTTACACAAACTATTCTAGCATGACAGGCACATTCTCAAAATAACTCATAAGGCTGTCACTAAAACACTCCCTTCTTTTTCTAGGAGGTCACACACAATATGAGACAGCAGGCAGTGACCAAAAAAGCTTGAAGCCACCTACGCATGGGACCCGACAACATCTCGGCTGTCGTGCTGAAGACGTGCTCCAGAACTAGCTGCACCAAGCTGTTCCAGTACAGCTACAACACTGGCACCTATCCGACAATGTGGAAAACTGCCCAGGTATGTCCTGTCCACAAAAAGCAGGACAAATCCAATCCGGCCAATTACCGCCCCATCAATCTACTCTCAATCATCAGCAAAGTGATGGAAGGTGTCGTCGACAGTGCTATCAAGTGGCACTTGCTCACCAACAACCTACTCACTGATGCCCAGTTTGGGTTCCGCCAAGACCACTCGGCTCCTGACCTCATTACAGCCTTGGTCCAAACATGGACAAAAGAGCTGAATTCCAGAGGTGAGGTGAGAGTGACTGCCCTTGACATCAAGGCAGCATTTGACCGAGTGTGGTCAATCATCACAGCCCCAGGACATGGCTGCAGGAGTTCCTCAGGGTAGTGTCCTAGGCGCAACCATCTTCAGCTGCTTCATCAATGACCTTTCCTCCAACATAAGGTCAGAAATGGGGATGTTCGCTGATGACTGCACAGTGTTCAGTGCCATTCACAACTCCTCAGATAATGAAGCAGTCCATGCCCGCTTGCAACAAGACCTGGACAACATTCAGGATTGGGCTGATAAGTGGCAGGTAACATTCGCGCCACACAAGTGCCAGGCAATGACTATCTCAACAAACGAAAGTCCAACCACCGCCCCTTGACATTCAATGGCATAACCATCACCGAATCCCCCACCATCAACATCCTGGGGGTTACCATTGACCAGAAACTTAACTGGACCAGCCACATATATACTGTGGCACCAAAAGCAGGTCAGAGACTAGGTATTCTGCGGTGAGTGTCTCACCTCCTGACTCCCCAAAGCCTTTCCACTATCTACAAGGCACAAATAAGGAGTGTGATGGAATACTCTCCACTTGCCTGGATGAGTGCAGCTCCAACAACACTCAAGATGCTCGACACCATCCAGGACAAAGCAGCCCGCTTGACTGGCACCCCATCCACCACCTTAAACATTCACTCCCTCCACCACCGGCACACCGTGGCTGCAGTGTGTACCATCTACAAGATGCACTGCAGCAATTCACCAAGGCTTCTTCGGCAGCATCTCCAAAACCCGGGACCTCCACCACCTAGAACGACAAGGGCAGCAGGCGCATGGGAGCACCACCACCTCCAAGTTCCCCGACAAGTCACACACCATCCTGACTTGGAAGTATATCACCGTTCCTTCATCATTGTTGGGTCTAAAACCTGGAACTCGCTCGCTAACAGCACTGTGGGAGTACCTTCACCACACAGAATGCAGCGGTTCAAGAAGGCAGCTCACCACCACCTTCTCAAGGACAATTAGGGATGGGCAATAAATGCTGGCCTTGCCAGCGACGCCCACATCCCATAAACGAATAAAAAAAAAATAATCCTGATTTGCTTGGCCCATCAGGACGGAAATGTAACTGTTCCTCCTCAAGTAGAGCGCCTCGGTCACCTCTCTGATGCAGCAGTATACAACAAATTGTGAGATGTTGCTAACTTCACCTGGTGCAGCCTGGAACAATCCTTTGGCATAGAAATTCAGGGCCACGGTGACCTTGATGGCCACAGGCAGTGCTGTCCACGTTCTGGTTCTAGACTCCAGTTGTACCTGCAGCAGGTGACAGAGCTCCGTTACAAGGCCCACACATTGCTCCTCCATCAGGTTGCCTGTTTTCGATGCGCAGTGCGATCGATTTCTAGGCCTTATTATAAATTTAGACCACTCAGCATAAATAACCCTGTTTTACTTTTATTCCGAATTTTCTGAATGTGGAGGTGCTGCCAAAATTGTTTGCTGAATCCACAATCTACTTTGTAGCAGTGACTTATTATGGCCCTCTGCAGCCTGTATGTCTAACCTTGGTCCTCCAACTTGACTCACCCGCCTGCTGTTAAAGCAATTTCATTGGTACCCACTTTCAATCTGACTGCTTGTTGAATGGTGTTGAATGATGGCTGCTTCACATTCATTGAGGAGCTCTAGATCCAGCTCATCATGCTGGACACGCAAATGCAAAAGAGTTTTGCGGCACAGCATTCTGAAGCCACTTCAGGACAGTGCAGGGGCTTTAAATCCCTCGCTGATTCCTGTGAGACGATGCTGACAAGCCAACATTAGCTGGGAAACACTTTCTGGCATATATAAATTCTCACCCCCTCGAGTCCCTTTACATGTTTGTTTCTCTCCTCTTCCTTAACTCCTTTGTGTCTGTATCTCTCCTTCACATTTGTCTTGCTCTCCTACATCACTTCTATCAACGTTCACTTCTATTCTCCTGCTTCCTTCTTCACTTTTTATTCTCTTTCTCTCTTCCTTCAATTCTTGCTTTCTCTCATTCTTTTGCATCTTTCTTGCTTTCAATCATCTCCTTCATTTTTTTCTCTCTTTCACTTCTGTCTTACTCTACTCCTTCATTTCTGAGCAGGCAGGTGAACCCGGGATCACTTGGGGTCGAGGAATAGGGGGGCTGGGTAGTACTTGGGCTAGGCAGACAAGAGAGTGGCCAACAAGCACTCGGCAACAACATTCCTATCGTGCTTCTTACATACAGACAGATGTCTGAGTGATTTACACGGTGGTGGATAGCGAGCTGGGATGAGAAAGCAAAGAGAGGTTAGGGGAGGGCAAAAACATGGGTTAAGAGAAATCCTTGAGGTTTTTGAAGGTAGGTGGCAAAGCAAAGGTACTGAGGGAGGGAGGTCCAGAGGGTGGAAGAATAGTGGCTAAAGGAATGGCTGCTGCTGATGGACCGAAGGGAGAGGGGAGCGAGAAGTAGGCCATCAAGTATTCAGAGTGGCCAGAAGAGATACATTTGCAGCTCTATGTGCACTGAATAGAATCGAGTTGTCCTCTATCCCCTCACCAGACTTCTCCTTGCCTGTATCAATACTATGTGGCCATATAATTCTTTTGCCCAGTAAAGCAATTTAGTGGATGTGAACAAAGTGGCATTGTGTTCAATTACTGATCATACAGTAATGAAAATACAGGGGAGTTCAACAGCCCCTGACATCTAAACCTCTAATTCAACTCCCAGCTTTCATCTCTCTCGGTTCTAGATTGTGCTTTCTCCTAGTACTATCTCCTGATCTCTCTCTCTTTTTCCTGCTCTGCCAAAGAGAGTCAGGATTTATTTATTTTATGCTTAATTTCCATTATGTACCTTTCTCCAGCTGGCTGGATCAAATCTTCTGAATTTGCTGGTTCAGTTTGTCCTTGTTTCTTTCCCATGCCTCTTTTAGGCCCTTTCCAGCTGTCTACCGCAATCTCTACTACTCAGCAGCAAGACTTGGCTTCCTTCTCTCAGTCCTGGGCTGGCTGGTTTCATGTGCTGTCTGTAGCCTACGCTTGCTCTCACTTAGCAGTTGCATTTCTCCCTTTTCCTCCAGCAGTCACCTTCCCACACTTAACTTCTTGTGCTTAAAATGGTACGCACACTCAGTAACCCTGCCAACAAACAGAACTGATAATACTACAATGACACTGCCACTGAGATGTCAGTAAAAGCTTTATTAATGCATAGTTTTTCAAAAATCGACAACAGTCAACTTCCAGGGGGACAAAAGTACTTCCTTGCTTGAAGTGCAGCAGACTTTTAAGAACTGCAGCATTAAGGAGTCCCAAGCCCTTGGTGTGACAGCATCCCGGCATATGTGGGAAGTGCACAGGGAACATAGTACAATTACTTAAAGCAAGGGTGCACCCAGAATACAGAGAGCAGGGATGCTTTCTTCCACCGATTGGCTCTGATATGTAGCTACCAGCCCAGAATGGTTCAGGTCAAATCCTATTTCCCCAGAGACTCTCATGGTGCCTTCATTTTATGGCTGTCACCTGAGCCGCACTTATTTGAAAGGACAGAGAGAATGGAAGGTGTCACCAGGGAGAACCAAACCATGCCATGCAGCCATGATTCATGACACCCATGTCTCAGCCAGAGAAAAAAGCAGATGACCAATGCAACAACCAAACATAGCATACTATCTTGAAATATCACTTCACAGAGCAAATTCCAAGTGTTGGTATTAAAGCGGCAAGGCTACAGTAAGGACTTGAGTGGTCGCTGATATTGCATTGGGCTGAACTTGTGGGATTTTTGGCCTTAATGGTGAGCTCTTTCTTGGCCTGAATTGGGCCTAACATTGTAAGTTTGCAAAAGAGCAGTGGGATGAGACCCCAAAGGACTGCAGCTAAAATTTAAAGGGATATGGCCACTTACATTATTCTGGCCACATAGTAGGAAAAAAATTGTTTCAGCCATTCCAAAGGCTGTATGTGGTAAAAGAATGATCTGGCAAAACCCAAGAGACGGCATTGTAAATGGGGAGGCATGAAAGAAATCGGCAAATAATGAAGTGGCACAGCACCCAAATCCTTTGGTTTGGATCCTGGCAAAGGGAAGGTGGTGCTCCATGAGATGGGTGTGTGATGGACTACCTTGTTTGGTACACACCACATAGAACACTAGTGCATGAGTTTTGGCAGCAAGTGGAGGCCAGGGTCAATGCTGTGTATTGTATGCACATGGCCTGAAAACAGATACAGGAGAAATTATCATGGTAAGACTCTCCAACAGTACCATTTATCAGGTTTTTGGTTCACAAAAGGTTGCCATAAAGTGTTACCTCTCAACCGTTCCACATTCATCCTGCCAAGCCCTCACAATTTTACATCTCTTTCTTTGGGAAATGCAGCAATGCAGTGACATCTGGCAATTTTGTCATGCTGCTGTTGTTATTCAGTGAGGAATTAAATGAAGGCATGAGCCATACTGACCTATGAGGTAAGACCCATTTTTACATCCCCTATTTTTGGGACTTCCTCTTCTGCTGTCAAAAGGTTCCAAATAAACATCACTTATTATAAAATGATAGATTAAATTTCTTTTTAGAAAAATGCAAATGAAAACTAATAGCCAATGACCAGTACTAAAATTGTACAGTAAAACAAAAAGATAGAAAAATTTCTCTGATTCTTTAAGGCTTCCCTTAGACCCTGTCCAGATTTGACTAAAAGGATCGAGGAGAGATTTTCTGGTCCCTATGCCCATTCCACTCCTGAGTCACCAGCCATAGCAACCAGAAAACATAAGCTCACAGTTTGGAGATTCCATTGGCAAAGTTCATCTCTGCATGCTTAAAGTGTTTGTACTGCATTCCTTTAACTGCTGGGTTTTTTATGCTGGCAGTAACCTTTTATTGTAAGTGGTTTAACACTTGAATAAAAGTACCGTACACATCGCCGAATTAACTATGCTCCCCACTTTGCAGGCACCCAAGATGTGCCCCTAGTACAGCAGATGCTGATCAGTATTATTCTAATCAGAGAATCCGCCCGATACTCTGGTGCTGTAGGTTCCCAACGGGTGCATCTCAGCATTTATGCCAGCAGCGAAGGCCCACGGATTTTCAGGGCCAATTGTCATCTGCCGTATGTTCCATAACGTCACCCTGAAAAGAGGCCTCGGCTTGTGACTTGATGACCAGGATGATTCAGCCATTGCACAGTAACAGGGTAGGAAACCACTGAGGAATTAAGAGCAGTGCAGGAAATACACTAAAGAAGACTGGTGCCCCAAGCATTAATTCCAGATGCCTTCTAAGCAGAGCCACAGTTGCAACATTTCTTAAAGGGGCAAATCACCCCATGTCAAGTAACTGTGCCTAAACCATTTTGTTAGGAAACCCTTCTTCACTCAAAGAGTGGTAGAAGTGTGGAACTCCCTCCCACAAAAAGCAGTAGAAGCTAGCTCAATTAATAATTTTAAATCTGACAAGGAGCAATCTAGAATAAAAATACTTAACTGAAGGAGGGCTAATTTCAGTGAATTGAGGAGGGATCTGGCCCCGGTAAATTGGAGTCAAAAACTGGAAGGCAAAAATTTAATGGAGCAATGGACGGCCTTTAAAGAGGAGATGGTTTGGGTACAGTCCAGGTACATTCCTACAAGGGGGAAAGGGAGGACAACCAAAGCCAGAGCTCCCTGGTAGATGAAGGAGTTGGAGAGTAGGATAAAGCACAAAAAGGGGGTGTATGACAGATGTCAGCTTGACAATACAAGGGAGAATCAGGCTGAATATAAAAAGTACAGAGGAGGAGTGAAAAAGGCAACAAGAGGGGCAAAGAGACAGTACGAGAATAGATTGGTGGCTAACATAAAGGAGAATCCAAAGGTCTTCTATAGGGATATTAACAGTAAAAGGGTTGTCAGAGGAGCGGTGGGGCTGATTAGGGACCAAAATAGAGAACTATTGGTGGAGGCAGAACACATGGCTAAGGTACTAAATGAGTACTTTGCATCGGTGTTTAGCAAGGAAGTGGACTTTGCCAAAGCTATGGTAAACGAGGAGGTTTCTGGGATATTAGATGAGATAAAAATAGATAAAGAGGGGCTACTGGACAGGCTGGCTGTAATTAAAGTGGTTAAGTCACCCGGTCTGGATGGGATGCATCCTAGGTTACTGAGGGAAGTAAGGGTAGAAATTGCGGAGGTGCTGGCCACAATCTTCCAATCCTCCTTAGATACAGGGATGGTGCCAAAGGACTGGAGGATTGGAAATGTTACACCCTTGTTCAAAAAAGGGGAGAAGGATAAACCTGGCAATTACAGGCCAGTCAGTTTAACGTCAGTGGTGGGGAAGCTTTTAGAATCAATAATCCGGGAGAAAATTAACAGCCACTTGTACAAGCATGGACTAATAAAGGAGAGCCAGCATGGATTTGTTAAGGGCAATTTGTGTTTTACTAACTTCATTGAGTTTTTTGATGCGGTAACAGAGAGGGTGGATGAAGGCAGTGCAGTCGATGTTGTGTATGTGGACTTTCAAAAGGTGTTTGATAAAGTACGACATACTAGGCTTGTTAGCAAAATTGAAGCCCAGGGGATAAATGGGGCAGTAGCAGCAAGGATACAAAATTGGCTAAGGGCTAGAAAACAGAGTTGTGGTGAATGGCTGTTTTTTGGACTGGAGGGAGGTATACAATGGCGTTTCCCAAGGTTCAATAGTAGGACCACTGCTGTTTTTGATATATATTAATGACTTGAACTTGGGGGTAGAGGGCACAATTTTGAAATCTGCAAATGACACGAAACTTGGAAGTGTAGTAAACAGTGAGAAAGATAGTGATAGACTTCAAGAAGACATAGACAGGCTGGTGGAATGGACGAACACGTGGCAGATGAAATTCAATGCAGAGAAGTGTGAGGTGATATATTTTGGTAGGAAGAATGAAGAGAGACCATACACATTAAATGGTACAATTTTAAAGGGGGTGCAAGAACAGAGAGACCTGGGTGTGCTTGTGCACAAATCTTTGAAGGTGACAGGACAGGTTAACAAAACAGTTAATAAAGCATATTGGATCCTGGGCTTTATAAATAGAGGCATTGGGGGAAAAATTAGGTCGCGCCCCATTTGGGGCGCAAATATCGTCTGGACGCAAATATTAGCGCCTGGCGCTAATTATCGGCACTGACTGGAAACTTCACTTTTACCGCCCCGGGAGGTGAGTGGAGCGCTAAATCAGGCGCTGCACACCTGTCTTAAGGCGCAAAGGCCAAGGAGTGAGGCGCTAACTCAGAGCGCTGGCGAAGCTCATGTAATGTCAGTCAGCAATGGAACACACACACAATGGCACGGGCCAGTTCTTAAAGGGGATGGTTAATCTTGCTTTCCATCCACATCCTGTTCATTGCAGCCTTGAATCTCGGCCTGGAGAGACTTGCACATCAAATGTGCTGGAAAGAACAATGGAGAGTACCAGGCAAAGAGCTCAGAGTGCAGCTCCCACAGTCTCTGCTAAATCGATACAAGGAATGGCAAATCAAAATGAACCTGCAAAGTGCTGCTCAGTACCCAAAACTCCTTCACACAACGTTGAATCTCTCCAGAAGTCTCTCCCTCTCTCTCTCAGAATGCGTAGTTCAAAAATGCCACCAACAATAAAAGACAGGAAGAGGCCCCCTTTAAATAGCGCCCCCCCCCCAGCCCCACAGCGATTGATAGCGTTCCAGTCTTCTGGTCGTTGGATGCGCCAGGCGGTAAGGCAGGGGGCGCCACTCAATTTCCGCTCCGGGGCGCCACAAGGGCGTTGCACCATGGAATGACGTCACAATCTGCGCGCGCAGGTGGTCACAGCGGTAAAGTTTAGCGCCGCTGCACAATCTCTAGTTAAGTTCCCGAGCGGCGCAAACATCGCTGCGCCCGGGCGTTAGCGGCTTTGCGCCCCATTAGTGTCCTCTTAAGGCGCTAACGGGAGGCGCAACCAACTGAATTTTTACCCCATAGAGTACAAAAGCCAGGAAGTTATGCTAAACCAATATAAAACACTAGTTTGGCCCCAGCTTGGAGTATTGCGTCCAATTCTGGGCACCACACTTTAGGAAGGACGTGAAGGCTTTGGAGAGGGTACAGAAGAGATTTACTAGAATGCTTCCAGAGATGAGGGAATACAGTTACGTGGATAAACTGGAGAAGCTGGGATTGTTCTCCTTGGAGCAGAGAAGGCTAAGAGGAAATTTGATAGAGGTGTTTAAAATAATGAAGGGTTTAGATAGAGTAAATAAGGAGAAACTGTTTCCAATGGCTGTAGAGTCGATAACGAGAGGGTACAAATTTAAGGTGGTTGGCAAAAGATTCACAGGTGACATGAGGAAAAACTTTTTTACGCAACAACTGGTTAGGATTTGGAATGCACTGCCTGATAAGGGTGGTGGATACAAATTCAATTGTAGCCTTCAAAAGGGAATTGGATAAATACTTGAAGGACAAATAATTGCAGGGATATGGGGAAAGAGTTGTAAAATTCGCAAATTATCGCGATTTCGAAATAACGAGAAAGAGAGACACAGATTCGTTAAAACAGTTTTATTTCAGCAAAATGCTGTCAGGTTTCAAAACGGAGACAAGAAGCCTGTAAAATGGCCACCGCGCCTCGTGGCAGAAGTTTCTAGACTTTCAGTAGGCAGACAAGATGGCGTTTCAATAAACATTTCAGCAAGATCGGACAATGCTCAGCATATATTGATATAAGACAAGACGCGATCGTTTTGCATTTTTGACACCTAAGCAAGAAATATAAGTGCTGGAATCGGTTTTCCATACACAAACGAGGGCTATTGTACTGAGCAATCAAGGGCCCATCCAAAGACATTGATACGCAAATTCCCCGCGGCTCTACGATGAGAGAGCCGTTCGCGGGTACTCACAGCAAGAATTCGGAGGCCCCCAAAACCCCTCCAGGGAGACTCCTAGCCGGTTCCACAATGGGAGAAATATTAATGGGTACTTAGACAGTTACAAGTATCACCGAAACCCATTAACGACAAGAACCACCCCATACAAGAAGTTTGAGCGCCAAAACATGACAAAAGATGAACATTAAGTTTGGGCGGGAGATAAGGAATTACAGTACTATAACTGTAGTGTCCAAACGTCCATCGCTCTCTTATCCTTTTCATTCGCTTGGAATCGTCTCTTGGCTCTTATCCCGGATGACCGTTATTCTCTCTTGTTCCGCTGATCCCTTTTGGGGCCGACCTCGTGGTGCGCTGCGAAATCGGGTGCACCATCCCGAAGGTCGGTAAACGGTGTCTGGACCCGAAGGCCCGAGGAGATGAGATGAGATGAGAAGAGAAGAAGAAGAATCCACGTGCCGCCGCGGTCAGTAAACCCCGACCGCGCCCGTAAATATAAAGACCATTTTTGAACTCTACAGGTTACTGCATGAACTGGTCAAAGACTCTTCTTTGAATTCTACCGGCTAACTGGTGTCGGTCCAGAAAGACTTTTCTTTGAGTTCTACAGCCGGGCCCGAGCACTGTCGAGTTCTTCATGACAACGGGGAGCCCAGCCTGCTTGCAGCAGCAGAGAAAATAAACAAGTGGGGTACAGAGACCCCTGGTCAACACGTGAACGGTCAGGTGTTGCAGTGAAAACAGCCGAGCACCGTTTTAGAATTCTCCGAGGTATTACGAGTGGTGAGCATGTTTCTCGATCCTACAGAGCTAGATTAGAGCAGACATTGATAGGGGAGGGGGGTTTATTAAGGATAATTATAATGTGTGTCCCCTTTTACGATGTGTCGTGCGCTCCTCATTTCCCAAAACCTAGTTTAATAAATGTATGTAAGCTTGTACTGTCATTAATCTGTGCTTATGACATGTATTTCATAATTCTGAACAATATGCAATAAAGATTTCCATTTCGTACTATTCGACCGGGTCTACCTGAGTTTTTCTCTGCATTACTGCTCTCGCACCTAAGTCCAGTGTCAGAACCGTAAGGGCGAGTGGGTCGAACCACTCACAGGTGTTTAGTGCTACAAGGCTGGCTGGAGACCAGAGCAAGCAATAGTATTAGGCAACAAAGGCCTAACCCCGCACAAGCACCCCGAACCGTAACCCCTTACAGAGTGGAGGAGTGGGACTAACTGGATTGCTCTTCGAAAGAGCCGCGCAGACTCGATGGGCCGAATGGCCTCCTTCCGTGCTGTACTATTCTATGATTCTATGAGATTGATAGCTTTTTTGCTAGCCAAGGGTATTAATGGATGTGGAGCCAAGGCAGGTGGATGGAGTTAGGATACAGATCAGCCATGATCTCATTGAATGGCAAAACATGCTTGAGGCACTGAATGGCCGACTCCTGTTCCTATGCTCCTATGTTCTACACTTTCATACTCAGGTCTTCAAATACAATCTATTGCTATTTTATCTTAGAAGCAAACAAACATATGAAAATTGATGGACAGGAAAAGACTTATTGGTCCATCCAGCCTGTCCCACACAGTTGTGATTCCTAGTATCTCACAATACATACACTCCCCACCCCACCCAGACCCATGTGATCTCCTGGGAGAGACTAAAAAACAGGTAAAATCCATGCAATCTGGAGGAAGAAAATCTGGAAAATTCCTCACCGACCCCCTTGGGCAATTGAAACTAGTCCAGCAGACCAGCCAGGCCCTGACTAATGTTACAGGATGCTTACCTCTTGTGCGGGTTGATCTCATCCCAGGCAGAAATAGGACCAGCTCTTGCTTGACGGAATTCAGCGAATCAGCATTCACTGCACGAGCCAGCAACCTGTTCCAAAGATCCACTATTACCTGGGCAAAGAAGAACCTCCAAATGTCCTACCTAGTTCTTAAATAACTTGAGAGTGACCCTTGGTCCTCCCTAACCCATTCAGTTGAAACAACTGATCTACACAACCACAATATAGACCCTTCATCATCTTATAAACCTCAACCAAATGACCCCTAAGTCTATGCTTCTCTAAAGCTTAGACACCTAACTCTTTGAGCCTATCTGAGATGCTGTAAACTGGGAATTAATCTAGTGGTCCTCCTCTGCATCCTTTCCAAAGCCTCAATATCACCCATCATGTGAGGAGACCAAAATTGAACACAGTACAGGAAACTTTCGTTTATCCGGCACCCAAATATCCGGAATTCTCGCTTAACCGGCAAAAATCATCCTCCGAAAACTCCTCTCAAATAACCGGCAATGTTGCCGAGTCGCAGTCGAGTCTCCGCGAACGCCGAGTGCTCCGAAAAATCCTCTCAAATAACCGGCAATGTTGCCGATCCCGAGTCCGAGTCCGAGTCCGCGAACGCCGATTTAGTCAGTAGGGGTACTTTTCAAAAGTGCCACTACTTGGCCTCCTGGCGCTGTCGCAAGTCCGAAACATTGCAGTAGCATGAGTAGATTCTCCTGTGCTGCTTGGAGTCTCTTTGTTAAAAATAGCCTCGGTAGATATAACTCTCTGTTATCCGGTACTTTCGATAAACCGGCACCACGCCGGTCCCGTCGATGCCGGATAAACGAAAGTTTCCTGTATTCTAACTGAGGCCAACCAAAATCTTGTACAACGGCAAAATGCTGTGCTTAGTTTAGTGAATTGTCTAGTAATTACACCCTAACACCCTTTTCACTTTATCTATATCAGGCTTCTGATTGTAGTAAATACCATTTGGTAAGAAAGAATTGCTTGGCTGTGTTACAGTTTGGTTTTCCTGCAGGATTTTTATGTTCATAAGGAAAAAACAGTTTCTATAAACAGTTTGGGGCGCAAAATTGGGATTGTTAGCGCCCGTTGTTTGCTGCTACGAGTGCCCTTAGAGCTCCAAAATGGCATCCGTGACGTGGCGCACACTTGTGGGGCAAATCACACCGTATGCCATATTGGTGCAAGTGTTAGCACGGGCGCAGTGAACGTCCGCCGGAAGTATGTAGAGAAAGCAGATCATGACATCAATCAGCGTGCAATGCTGATTTGATGCCAGCTGTGCCATTTTGGAGCTCAACACTCCAACTAACTCCCTCTCTTAACCTCGCACAGCTGAACATGCGTTCAGCAGCATGAAGGACACCCCCACCAGCTCTATCTACAGGGATCATCAACTACTTACAGGTTAGTTGCTGGTTGATTCTTTTGGCTGTTGGTACAATTGTACAAGTGTTTGTTGCTTTCTATAGTTGTTCCAAGTTGCAAAAGTCCATAGGGAGTGGTGTGGCAGATGCTGAAGGACCTTTTGCTTGCTTCAAGGCGTCTGCACAAACCATTTGCTGCCAGACATGGGTGCATTCGTAGCAATTCCCCTTGGAATACAGCATGACTTGGAGAATGAACAGAGGCCATGCAGAGCAGGACAAGCTGCTGGAAGAGGGAGGAGGAGGTGGAAAAGGGCTCTCAGCAGGAGGCCATATCCACCTAGGATGTTCAGGGAGCAATTCTCCTACTTGAACCTCAGCGAGGAACAATGTGTGAGATGTCTGAGCTTCACTAAGGACATCCTCACTGAAATCTATCACCTGCTGCAGCCACAACTGCAACCTCAGAGCAGGACAAGGACCGCATTGCCAGTGGCTGTGAAGGTGACTGTGGCGATGAACTTTTATTCGTCTGGCTCCTTCCAGGCTAGAGCTGGAGATATTTGCAACATCTCGCAGTTTGCCATCCACTGTTTTGTAAAGGAGGTCATTGAGGCTCTCTATTCCGAGAGAGCTGACTACATTTCATTCTCTCTTGCCAGAGACCAGCATGCGGAAGGAGCATGTAGCTTTGCTCGGATTGCAGGCTTCCCCATGGTGCAGAGTATCATTGACTACATGCTAATGTTAAGCTGTGCACAGGAGCAAGAAGACAAAAATTTACCCATTAAAGTACCTGTAAAAGACACAGCCATATACAATTTATTTAAAATATAATACAAAGCTCCAATTAATTTCCAGATCAATCAATCTGATCTGGTAAAATAGAAATTCACCTCCAGGTCTTCATTTTTCATTTTGATAAGGCGAGGCAGCTTCCATTTTAACTGTATGAAATAAATGACAGAAATCTGCCTTTTTTGGCACAGACTTTGGTTTAGACCATGAAATATTGTATCAAGAACAAAATGAATAGCATATTACTTCTGTAACAATGTGCTATGGCTGTCAGTAATTTGTGATCTACTATGTATGATATATAACTATTTACTAGATTTGAATAATTCTGCTTACAATCTGAGGGGTTCACTAATTACCAAGTTTAAAGTAACATCATAAAGGTTACAATGAAGTTGGGAATATTTTTCTTGCTTTCTGCAGTCCAGGCCATTGCACATCTCCTTCCTGAATGAATAATTTCCAGGAAACACCGTTGCCGTAATGCCATTGCAACATGACATTACATCCATGAGGTATTCTTGCAGGAACTTCTTAAGTGCCCAAATTTCATAAAACAAGTCCATATACCTTTTGAGAGGCATACAACATGATGAAAAATAAAATCACTTGCAGAATCCAGTGCTGAAGTGGAGTTATTGAAGCGCTGAATTGATGAATTCTGCTTTAAGATTTCAAAAATAACTGGTTCTGTAACAGGGAAAAAGCAGTTTCAAACCTTGTATCAATTAGTTAAAGTCTTACTTTTCCTGACACACAGTAATGCTGACTGTAAACATTTATTCAGTATGATCAGGAACAAAATATAAGAGATTTATTCATTTTTCTAACCGTGAGGTAAAAGTTAAGTTCTGTTTTCAAATTTGTGAGGTTACTGAACAGATTTGTTACTTCTTACACATTCATAATGTTTGTCTTCTAGATTTTCATTTTGCAGAAATTATAAACAATTCAAATGTTTATGAAAGTGTTTAAAGGCAGTGATATAGTTTAAGATTCAAAAGACTACACAAGTTTTCATCCAGCTCCTTCAATGTGGTAGCATTCTCACCTCTGCCAGAAGCATTTGGGCTCAAGCCCTACTGAAGGACTTAAGCATGTAATCTAGGTTGACACTTCAGTACAGTACTGAGAGAGTGCTGCATTGTTGGAGATGCCAGAGTATAAATTCACCGGCCCCCAGTTTTGGGCGTGAAGGCAGCAATACGGCCACAATGCGCATTCAGCAATACGGCCACAATTCGCATTCAAACCGGGAGGCCTGAGGCCTAATTGTAGGCCAGCCTCGGGACTTATTAATATTAATTGGGCGAGCTGCCTGTTTTTAAAACTTACATTTTGGTGGAGGTTGCCCAGCAACTGCTTAAGAGTCCAAAGCAGAACAGACCCAGAGGTCTAAAACAGGTGTTAGGCCCCTCATCTACATATGTAAGGGGCCTAATGCCTCTTTTAGGTGATGACGAGGAACATCTGAAAAATCGCCCGACCCAATATCGGGTCCAACATGATTTAGGTGTGGGACATTGGTCCCCGAAATTAGCCTTCATAAAATGGGCACAAGGTCCAATTTCTACCCCGTTGTCTTTCAGATGAGACATTAAATTGAGGCCCTGTCTGCTCTTGCATGTGGACATAAAAGATTCAGTGCCTTCAACATGCAACTCGTTTCCAGCTATTATCCTATTCCAAGTGTAATACATACACTGCACAATAACAATAACCCCATCTACATTTATAAATATAGAAATAAGAAGCCTCTTCAAAGCTATTTGAGACGTATGCACAAATAAGCTTTTACTGCATTTCATGGGCCATATGAATATGTCAAGAATCAAATTACGTTGTTGGGACATCATTTTTCAATGAATCATTAATCTGCTCACTGTCACTTGTTCCATCATATTATTTTCTTTTAACTATATTTATGTTCATGCGTACAGAATATAGATTGACAACAAAACAAGTCATTAAAATGTAGGCTGCAATTTCAGTCTGGTGTTTCTTGCTGTGCATTAAATATTTTATTAGAAATTACTTTCATGATATACACAGCACAGCAAACATAAATTGTTTGCTTTATAGCTAGTTTTACATTTGAGGTATTTTTTTTTCTAATTATATAATACTTGGACTAGAAATATGCTTACAACTGTAAATATTCCTTTTTTGAAAATTGAAATTAAACACACGGATTTATTGAATTAAACATTTTTTTGAGTGTGTATATAATTTTGTATGATAGCTTCATATTTCAGGAAAAGTCATGAGCCTGGAAAGTACTCCATAGCTTCCCCAAAGGGTGAACATCAAATCAGACTCACCTGAGTCACTCATGTGGCATTGTCAGAAGACTGAGAGCTCGTTGCCTGCCTGTCCACTTTTTGTGTCAGAGAATAATATATGGCATTGGAAGATCTAAAGAGGGGAAGACAATAAATAATAAACAGGACACGTGTTAGGTTAGATTAATGAACAAAGCTTTTACTTTAAAGGGTTCCGCTCAGACCACTTGATCACAGCTTTTAAATTCAGAAATATCAGGGTTGATAATGTGATATTGGGGTACAATATTATCAGAAATAGAAACCTAAGGCATACAAGGTGCCTGATTCGCTCAGCGCAACCCAATGAAGCTGGCACAAAGGAACCTGCACACAAAGGCTGTGAAATTCGGCACCTTAGCGGCGGTTTTGGCAAAAAAATGGTAGCCGCCTCACTTCCGCACACTTCCGGCACGTCCCACAGCAGCCGCCATTTTGGGCAAGTCAGCAGCACGGCCGTTGCCTGCGCTCACTAGAAAAATGGTTATGAGGCAGATTGAGATGTCAATCAGTTTGCATTTTGGACGTCGCCGCTCCATTCACGCCCTTTCCAAATCATGACCAGCTGAACATGCTTTCAGCAGCAGGAAGGACCCCCCCACCTGTGCGACTTAAAGGGATCAGCAACAACTTGCGGCTGACTTGCTTTTTGATTTCTACTCGCTCTGTGTAAGTTTGTGCAACTGTTTGGAGCTTTCTACAGTTATTTAACGTTGGTGAGGTGACAGGGAGTGGTGCTGCAAGTGGAAAAGGCCTTGCTTCTGATTTAAAGGGTTCTGCTCAGACCACTTGCTCCCAGTCATGGGGGCTCTACTTACAATTCCCCTTGCACTCGAGTACGACAGGGAGATGGAGCGGAGGCAGCAAAGAAGAGGACAAGCTGCTCGCAGAGGGAGGAGGAGGGGGAGGAGGGGCAGGAAAGCTCTCAGCAGGAGGCCATACACACCTAGGGTCTTCCGAGAGCACTTCTCCTGCCTACACTTAAGCGAGGAGCAATGTATTAGGAGGCTCTGCTTCACCTAGGAGGTGGTCACAGAACTCTGCCACCTCCTGCAACCAGACCTGCAGCCTCAGACCAGGGTGACCACCGCTCTCCCAGTGGCAGTCAAGGTCACCGTGGCCCTCAATTTTTTTGTCACTGAATCTTTCTAGTCTGGAGCAGGAGACATAGTTAACATCTCCCAGTTCGCCGTCCATTGCTGCATCCGGGAGGTCACAGAGGCTCTCTACTCCAGAAGAAGGGACTTCATTGACTTCTCAGAGAGAAGCAGGAGGAGCGCGCATCTGGCTTTGCTCGGAGATCGGGTTTCCCCATGGTGCAGGGTGGCATCGATTGCACACACGTGGCTTTAAGGGCACCGCATACCAATCCTGAGATGTACCACAACCGCAAAGGCTACCACTCACTTAATGTGCAGTTGTTGTGCGACCACGCCCAGTGCATCATGATGGTGAATGCCCGGTATCCTGGCAGCAATTATGATGCCTTCATCCTGTGCCTGTCCGGTGTGCCGGCAATCTTCCAGTCACGACGTCGAACCGGGGGGAGGCTGCTCGGAGACAAGGGCTATCCGCTCTACACCTGGCTGATGACTCCCCTCCGCAACCCCACCACTTGCGGCCAGCAATCATATAATGAGAGCCATACTGCCATGAGGAACCTCATTGAGCAGACCATCGGGGTGCTAAAGCAATGGTTCCACTGCCTTGACTGCTCAGGAGGAGCCCTCCAGTCCCATTTCGTGGTGGTCTGCTGCATGTTCCACAACTTGGCCATCATTAGGGTGGAGCCCTTGCCATCATGGGTTCTGTGACCACCTCAGGAGGAGGACAAAGAGGATGAGGTGGAGGAGGAAGAGGAGGAAGGGGGGAGGCAGGCAACAGATCCCCGTCCCGGACAGGCTGTCTGTGAGCGCCTCATCAGAATCCGGTTCCCCTGAATGAAACTCCAGAACCCCGTTTCTCACCATCTTATCATCCTTCTGTCACAGAACATCACAGCATCCTCTTGGATACAAAGCTGAAATGAGAGCCACCACAAAACAAACATTCTGAACATAATTTATAAATGAATCAATGCAAAACTACACAACATCAACTAATCACCCTTGTGTATTCACTTAATGTCTATCTCTCGTATTCCTTTGCCTACTTTAGTGCTCCTACGTAGTGTTACCGCAGTGACTGCAGCATGGCTGGTAGAAAGCTGCTGACTTTCCATGGGGGAAACTGCAGATGGCCTTGCAGGACGACCTTGAGCAGCTCTGGGCCTACAGGCCCGGCTGTAGACTGCACCACCTCGGCATGGGCAACAGCAGTCTGGGCTGGCTGGATGAGAGACTGCAGCAAGGGCACTGACGGAGTGGATGTGGTGGGAATAGGAATGCTGTCATCCTGAGAGAGGACAGCAGGTTCTTGCTCCACGGAGCCACTGCCACTCCCCCAAGGAGGCACCTCAGCATTCCTAGCCATCTGTTGGGAACAGATTGCTGGAGTGCTGTGAGGCCCTGCAAGCCCCTTTCAACACTTGTAAACCCAGCTATGATGGCAGCAGTCTGAGTTTGCGTGGCAGCAAACTGAGCCTGCATGAGAGCAGTCTGAGCTTCCAGTGCAGCTTCCGCTTGTGCTGCAATGGAAGCTGTGACATCGCCCATCACACCCAGCATCATGGTTGGGTCACAAGGTCTCTCATGGAGTTGCCCATCATTTTCATATTGGAAATCGTAGACTCCAAGCTCCACACAAAGCCCCGTGCAATGTTGGAGCCGGACTCCTCCAGAACATTCTTATGCTCCTTGACACTGACAAGAGGCTCTCCGGCAAGCCTGCCACTGCACCAACCATTTCTGTGTGCATGCCCAACCCCCTTCTTCTGAAGGCCACCCCATCAAAGTCATCATCTGAGATCTGTGGAGCAAAATTTGTGTCCGAACATGCCCACCGGGTAGCTGGCACCCAAGCTACCCTTTCCCCCGGCCTTGCTGCAGCCCACTCATGCCCGGTGACTCACCATGTGTAGATCCCGCCTCTGTACACGCAGTGCCATTTTCTGAGCTGGTGTCTGGGAGTGTCAGATCGAGGGGGGGAAAGCAGGTTTTGTATGCTTACACCATCAGCAGCTTGTAAGTTTGAAGACATTGTGGGTTGAGGGGGAAGTAGGATGTGAGAAGAAGGATTAGGTATGAGCATACCATCATCAGCAATGCTTTCAACCTCACTGCTCGCCACGGCCTCAGTGATGGCCCCTTCAATGATCTCCAGCACTGTCTTCTCCAGCTCAGTGAGGTTCTGAAGATGGGCTTCCCCTCAGCCTGTCTGCTGCTGCTCACATCTGTTGTGTGCCACCTTGTCCTGCAAGAGAAAGGGAAGTGTGCCAGTGAGTGTGGTGCAGTGTCTTTGGGTGATGTGCCTGTCATGGTTGAATAACTGGCAGTGTGCGCAAGGTGTGAGATGTGGGTGTGAGGCTTGCAGCAGTGGTAAGTGTGTGAGGGTGAGGTGAAGCTATGATTGTGAGGTATGTGAGGTATGAGTCGTGATTGCTAGAGATTGTTGGTAGGTGAGTGATGGGGGTGTGGTGCATGGAGCAGTGTGTGAGGCTAGTGGTGCAGTTAGTGGAATATGGCATTTGAAGATGCAGTCACTCACCTTGACCACTTGTGTGAGGTCATTAGGCTTCTTGCGGCGCTGGATCCTGGTCCTGGAGGCAACACTCATGGCACTGATGGCTGCTGCTATCTCCTCCCACTGGCTTTTGGCGTGCTGCCTGGAAGGCCACCTGCACACCTCCAGGTAGAGAACCTGTCGTCTTCTGTGCACCTCCAGGACTAAGGCCTCCAGTGCTGAATCTGAGAACCTCCTTGCCCCCTCTCTTCCCTGTTGAGCCATGACTTCATAGTGACAATGAGGTGCTTGTGCCACAAAGCACTTCCCCTTTAATTAGGACCTCAAAAATTATTTAAATGAGGCTCCCCCACCCCCCCCAAATGCAATTTGAACATGCCTGAGCAGTGCTCCAGTTGTCAAGTGTCCATCCCAGTGGATGCCGAAGAGCATGCCAAGTTTAAAAAACAATTGCCATAGTGGCCCTTACCTTTTACTAGGATTATCCAGCTTGCCTGCTGTTCTGCAGTTCTTCCTCAAAAGGCAAAGTGCTCTGTTAGCTTTGGCAATCTCCCCATCTCCATCAGAAAACAAATGCTGGCACTCCACAGCCAGATAGCAGTCCTTCATTGCCTGTTAGCGCCAAAAAGAATTTGGCCCCTGACTTCACTGCCGCCTCCAGTGCAACATGCGTTAAGTGCTGAGCACGCCAGGAGGGTATTGCTCATTTGTGCGTTGGTGCATGATCGCCTGGACAGCAGCACGGCTCCCTCATGTTCCATGGAATACTTGAACATATTTATCCCTATAAGGTTTTATCCACTTCATAATCAATGGGGAACATTTCTTCTGTCCACCATGTGTAACAAAATCATAAAGAACAAGCTTTCGATTTTGTTGTAGTGCAGAGTGCAATTCTTCCCCTGAGATATTTATCAACTCTGTAAGAATTAATGGACACAGCATCCACTGCTTTTGCAGGAAATCTGCTCCACATATCCATCACACTGTGGAAAGTAAAATCTTTTAAATCTCTAGTCTCACCTGAGGTTTTCGATTTCTCCATTACTGCAGCTAATGGGGGAGGGGTCATTTTTCCTCCACCAGCACAAAAATTATAATGAATTAAATTGGCTACCAGTCTTGCTCCCCAGTACATCTGTGCTCTGTCAATGCCAAATCTAGAATTGGCTCTCAAATCATTCCCACTCCCCCACACACAGACTTTTTATATGTGGTAGCACAATTGTAATTGAATCTTTTAACTCAGTGCACACGATCCAACATAAATAACTGCTAACATCAATATTTTGTAGTTTCCCTGCCATTTAAATGACCTGGCTGATATTTCCATATTTTTCTTTGTTCAAGTGTTTTATTAAAAAAGCAAATGTGAATATAAAGACGTGTGGACCTGATTCTCACAATGGCTGACTGAATATGTTGACTACACACTCTACGCCGTACCATCCTGTGTACAGGCTTGGCCAGTGAGCCTGTAACTTGCTACGCTCTGGCCTACCTAATGCTCCCAGTGCCTAGCACTGTCGGCACACCCCGCTTTTCTGCTGGCCTTGTGCACATTTTAGATTCTAAGGAATCTTCACCATATCCTTTCCATGTCCTCCTTATACTGGCAAACAAGACTCTAACTGTGGCCTAACCAACATACAAAGTCAACATCACGTCCTTGTTCTTATAGTCAATGCCTCAATGTATAAAACCCAGAATCCCACTTGTCTTTTCATTGGCCTTTTCTATTTGCACTTCGACCTTTAAAGATTTATGGGCTAAAAATTGAGTAGCGCCCCACTTGGGGCGCTAACTTCGCCGGGGCGCTACTTTTAGGGCGCTAACGGGAGGCGCAAAGCAACCCAATTTTCCCCCCTATGTATCTGCACCCTTAAACATTACAACAGTGACTACACTCCAAAAGTACTCCATTGGCTGTGAAGCGCTTTGATACGTCAAGTGGTTGTGAAAGGTGCTATATAAATGCAAGTCTTTCTTTCTTTTAGATCTCTCTGTTCTTCCACTGTTAAAAACCTTAGGATAGAAATTCCAACAACATCGAGGCACGAGGCAGAACCTCATGACATTGCCCTACCTCCTGGGGACGGGGTCATTTACATAGTAGATTACATAGGATTACATAGGATATACGGCACGGAAACAGGCCATTCGGTCCAACCAGTCCATGCCGGGGTTTATGCTCCACTCGAGCCTCCTCCCGTCTTTCCTCATCTAACTCTATCAGCATAACCCTCTTATTCCCTTCTCCTAATATGGTTATCTAGCCTCCCCTTAAATGCATCTGTACTATTTGCCTCAACTACTCCCTGTGGTAGCGAGTTCAACATTCTCACCACTCTCTGGGTAAAGAAGTTTCTTCTGAATTCCCTATTTGATTTCTTGTTCACTATCTGATATTGATGGCCTCTAGTTATGCTCTTCCCCACAAGTGGAAACACTCTCTCTGTATCTACTCTTTCAAAACCTTTCATAATTTTAAAGATGCAGGCACTTGCTCCAGCAGAGCTGCTACAGGGGCACCCAGCCCATGGACATGCCAGGATATCAGAGCAGCACTAGGCCTCTCTGGCTGAATATGCAAAGCGTCAAACAGGGTTAATTAGTAATCTCATAGTAAAGGATCCTCTGGGGAAGAGTGATCGTAATATGATAGAATTTCAGATTGAGTTTGAGAGTGAAATACTAAGATCTAAAACTAGAGTCTTAAACTTAAATAAAGCCAATTACATATGCATGAGGGGCGGGTTGGCTAAGGTAGAATGGGAAATTAGATTAAAAGGTATAATGGTAGATAAGCACTGGCAGACATTTAAAGAAATATTCCAAAATTCTCAACGAATATACATTCCATTGAGAAATAAAAACTCCACGAGAAAAAGTGATCTATCCATGACAGTGGCAGCACTCTCTAGGTGGGAGGGGTTTGGAGTGAGCAGGTGCTGCTGGGTGCTTTATTACTGCAGGGAGTTGGAGTGAGTTTGTAAAAAGTTGGTGGTGGGTTTTAGGGTTTTTTCAGGTTTTAGGGCCTTTGTGGTCCTGAAGGGCCCGGAGAGGACAATATTCCCAGGATGAATTTAATCAGGGGAGAAAATGTTGGGGGAAGGGAGAAAAAAAGGCCCAAAGGTTTGGCCGGGACCCCAGGAGGTTTGGAAAAGAAAACACGATGGTGGTTCAGTGCGAGAATAAGGAGATACGAGCTTGGGATCTTATCTAGGCGGTACATGAGGACTGCGGTGAGGGAAGCTGCTTTGCCTGCCGACCAAAGCCTAATGTTGGGTTCGAGGTGACGGTCAGTGGCCGAGAGGAGGTTGAAAGGCGTTGACTAAGTTTGAAGGTTGGAGATAAGTTCTTGGAGGTATCTCTGCTATAGTCTGAAGAGGTGGTGGTCTCGTTCTTAAACCTGCCGGTTTATATTGCGGATGATGTGCTAATCAAAAAGTTAGAGTCATGGGACATTAAAATTTGCTCGGCAATAAAGAGGAGATACTATCCAGGAACACGGGTAACAGATGGAACCATTATGTAAAGGTACGGTTCTCAGAGTGGGTGAAGTCATTGCCATATATCATGAAACTCGAGACAATGGAAGGAGTGCAGTACTTCCGGGTATTGCATGATAACCAGGTGAAGGTTTGTTATTATTGTCTTGGACATGACCATCTTGTAAGAAGCTGTCCAGACTTATACTGTTATAATTGTGGCAAGTCTGGACACATTGCTCGGAGCTGCAAAGCTGAGAGCTGTGGGGTGTTTGTCACAAAGGTCCCACCCGCTGTGAGTGTGAGTGTGAGGCAGAAGGAAGCCCTTGAGTGATGAGGAAATGGGAGAAGGAGCAGGAGGTGTGAGTGGAGCGGCCAGAGGAGCGAAGCAGGCGGAGGACACAGCTGGTGAATGGAAGAAGAAAAGAGTGCAGGAAGAGGCAGAAAATTGCAGAGCAGAGAACAGGATGGAGATGGTGGAAAACATACCAAGTACAGTGGAAAAGGACAAAGACAGCAGAGGCCAGCACGGGTCGAGGGCAGAGTCAAGCCATAATACGGCTCAGCACTCCCTAAAGAATCTGGTGTCCGCGGGGGGAGAGGAGGTGGGAGTGGGGTGCGGGATAAGTGTAAGCACTCCAAAGAAAGACGGGGAGTCGGACATCTTGGGGAGCAGGAGGGGGAAAGACAAGGAGAGGGTGCAAGAGGCAGGAGCCTTAACAGGGCAGCAGGATGAGAGTGGGGAGTCAAAGATGCCAGAAGGGAGCAAGATAGGTGCAAATGTGCCATTATCCCAGAGAGAGAAGAAATGGGGAGCTAGGGTCAGCAGTGGAGTTGAGGCCGAAGGGAATGGCATTGTTGGAGAAACCGTGATAGCAGGAAGACTCTCTAAGGGAGATTTATGTATCTGACAGGGAGCAGGGACGGGAGGTTACAGAAGAGCTCGAGAGTGAGGAATCAGAGGGGGACAGAGACATGGAAGGGGGGGGGTGGTGTGGGGTGGCATCGTGTGGAAAGGGAAAGGTTAGTGAGGGGCAGAAGGAGGGAGAAGGGGCAACTCCTCAGCCCAAACCTAATTTAAGGAAGAGGCTGAAACTGCAGGGAAGGTTCAAACAGGAGGGGAAAAAGAGCCAGAGGCTGCAGGAGAAAGAAACAGTTCCCGAAAAGTTGGGAAGGAGCATGAGAGGAGGGAAGGGCCAGAGATTAAATGATGGGGGGATTATCAGGCACACTTCCCTTATTCAGAGCCATGATTACATTGGTCTCGATTAATGTGAACGGACTGAGGGGTGAGAAGAAATTGCAGCAGTTGTTGCAGTGTTTTAAAGGCACTGACTTGTTGTGTCTGCAAGAAACCTTTTGGGAAGAAGATACCCTAGAAAGAGTTCAGAAGGTTTGGAAGGGAGAGGTGTTTGCAAGTTGTGCAAACAATAACCGTAAAGGGGTGGCTGTTTTGGTGAGTCCATCCATAAAAGAGAACATTGCCTTGGTGGAGATTTTTACAGCTAAAACTAAAAATGGAGGAATTTAATTGCGATCTCTTTAATATCTATGCACCAAACGACTATTGCAAGCATCGCAAGTTTTTTCGGTGGTTATTCACTGAAGTGGCAGAGGCGGAAAACCCTTGTATAGTGGGGGATTTCAATGTATTTTTTATCTCGGATGGACATTTCAGCCCAGATGACCTTTAAGGATAACTCCAGAGGGATGATTATAAAAATGATGGCAAATTTAAATTTGAGAGACTTATGGAGGGATCGGAACCCCATAAAAAGGGAGTGGACCCTTTCTCCCGCTTTCAGAATTCTCGTTCTACCTGGACCCCTCCCTCTGGCCTCTTACCCTCTCTAGATCTTTTCATTGCTAACTGCCGGCGTGACATCGGCCGTCTCAATTTCTCTGCTCCCCTCACTCACACCTACCTACCTCCCTCTGGACTTGCAGCACTCTGTTCTCTCCGATACAACCCTAACATTGTCATTAAACCTGCTGACAAGGGTGGTGCTGTTGTTGTTTGGCAAACTGACCTCTACTGTGTGGCCACTGAAGGCCAACTCAATGACACCTCCTCCTACCTCTCCCTGGACCATGACCCCACTACCAAACATCAAGCCATTGTTTCCAAGACTGTCACTGACCTCATCTCCTCTGGAGATCTTCCCTCCATGGCTATCAACCTCATAGCCCCGCAACCCTGCACAGCCCGCTTCTACCTCCTTCCCAAGATCCACGAATAGGGCTGCCGTGGTAGACCCATCGTTTCAGCCAGTTCTTGCCCCACGGAACTGATTTCTTCCTGTCTTGACTATTTTTTCTCCCCTTGTCCAGTCTCTTCCCAACTACATTTGCAACTCTTCCGACGCCCTCTGCCACTTTATCAGTTTCCTGGCCCCAACCATCTCCTTTTCACCATGGACACCCAATCCCTCTACAACTCCATCCCCCACCAGGATGGCCTGAGGGCACTCCGCTTCTTCCTTGAACAGATGCCTAACCAGTCCCCATCCACCACCACCCTCCTCCACCTGGCTGAACTTGTTCTCACATTGAACAACTTCTCCTTTGACTCCACTCACTTCCTCCAAATTAAAGGTGTTGCTATGGGAATCTGCATGGGTCCTAGCTATGCCTACCTTTTTGTGGGATATGTGGAACATTCTTTGTTCCAGTCCTACTCATGTCCCCTCCCTCACCTCTATTTCTGGTACATTGATGACTGTATTGGTGATGTTTCCTGCTCTCGACCTGAACTGGAAAATTTCATTCACTTTGCTTCCAATTTCCACCCTTCCCTTACCTTCACATGGTCCATCTCCGACGCTTCCCTTCCCTTCCTCGACTTCTCTGTGTCCATCTCTGGAGAAAGGCTATTGACAAACATTCACTATAAGCCCACTGACTCCCACAGCTACCTGGACTACACTTCCTCCCACCCTGCTTCCTGTAAGGACTCTATTCCATTCTCCCAGTTTCTTCGTCTCCACCACATCTGTTCTGACGATGCCACCTTCCATACTAGTGCTTCCAATATGTCTTCCTTTTTCCTCAACCAAAGATTTCCCTCTACTGTGGTTGACACAGCCCTCGACCGTGTCCATTCTATTTCCCGCACTTCTGCTCTCACCCCTTCCCCTCCCTCCCAGAACCACGATAGGGTTCCCCTTGTCCTCACCTTTCACCCCACCAGCCTCCACATTCAACGGATCATCCTCCGCCATTTCTGCCCACCAAACACATCTTTCCCTCCCCCCCTTTCTGCATTCCAAAGGGACTGCTCCCTCCGCGACACCCTGGTCCACTCCTCTATCACCCCAACACCCCTTCCCCTTCCCATGGCACCTTCCCTTGCAAACGCAGGAGATGCAACACCTGCCCTTTTACCTCCTCCCTTCCCACTGTCCAGGGCCACAAACGCTACTTCCAGCTGAAACAGCGATTTACTTGTACTTCTTGCAATTTAATATACTGTATTCGCTTCTCACGATACGGTCTCCTCTACATTGGGGAGACCAAACGCAGATTGGGTGACAGCTTTGCGGAACACCTCCATTCAGTCCGTAAGCGTGACCCCGAGCTTCCGGTCGCTTGTCACTTTAATTCTCCACTCCCACTCTGATCTCTCCGTCCTCAGCCTCTTACACTGTTCCAACGAAGCTCGACGTAAGCTCGAGGAACAGCACCTCATCTTTCGATTAGGCACTTTACAGCCTTCTGGACTCAACATCGAGTTCAACAATTTCAGACTATAACCTCGTCCCCTGTGTTTTCTTTTCTCTCTCACATGGCAGCTGTTGATGATTCTGCCATTGCCATTTACACCTCATCTAGAGCCATCTTTTGTTTCTTAACTTGTCTCATTACCATCTCCTTTTGCCTTGCACTATCATCCCTTTTGTCTTTTCGGGGGAAAATTGGGTTGATTTGTGCCTCTCGTACAGGGCGCCCAGACACGGCACCGCTGATGCCTCCTGTGAAATTCAGCAGGAGGTTAGCAGAGGCAGTAGCAGGTAGTGCCCCGCGGCGCTGCACTGCCGGTGTTGACATCATCGGCGTGCGCAGCGCCCCGCTCGCGCCCCAGCCACAAACTTGGGTTGTGCCCCATGACCTATCGCCAGACGATATGTCTGACAGGGTCAGGGTGGCGTTTTTGCAGCCGCAGCGGCGCTACTTAAAGGGCAGGTGTCGGCCCGCCATTTTTATTTTGGCCGACTGCCAGCACCTGTCCCCTTCCCCTTTATTCTTCGGGGTGCCGGCCGCGATCGCTCAGCCCGGCACTCTTCCTGAGTGGTCTAGCGGGGCCCCGGTGCGCGCAGTGCTTGGCCCCTCCCCTTTAATCAGGGGAGGGATGCCTGCAATGACGTGGTGATACGTGCCGACGCACGTGGCACTGTTGCACGTAGTACCACGATATTCAGCTGTAGCGCCCCAAGAAGCGGCACTACAACTGAATTTCAGGCGGAGGGCGGCTAATTTCGATGTTAGCGCCCCAAAAGGAGCGACACCAAATTTTTCCCCCTTAATCTCTCCTGCCTTCCATCCTATCACAGACCTTTCCTTTGTTCTTTCCTCCTCTCCTCACTTTCCCTGCCCCACACTTGCTTAAATATCTGTTATTTTTCCAGTTCTGACGCAGGGTCATCGACCTGAAACGTTAACTCTGTTTCTCTCTCCACGATGCTGCCTGACCTGCTGAGTATTCCCAGCTTTTTCTGTTGTTGTCTCCAGAACAGGTTGGGTGGGTGATGTTTTAAAACAGAGCCAAATAGATTTTGTGTTAATTCCGGGAAGAGTTAAGTTGAGGTGATGGAGATTTATTACAAAAAAGTATTTTTTAGTGACCACCCAGCTTTGGTTCTTAGAATTAGGAACAGCAGAGTTAAGATCGGTCCAGGGGTGTAGATTTTAAACAATCAATACCTGAAATAAATTGCTTATAAAGAAGAGATTTTAAATATAATAAAGAATATTCGGAAGGAGACTTCATTCTTGAAAGAAAGAAGAGTTTGGTGGGATAATTTCAAATATGAGGTAAAAGTTTTTTCGGTACGTTACGGGAAAGAGAGAGCGGCAGCTAACTGGCGTCGAGAAGAGAATATAAACAGAAGGTTTACGGATACCTGTAAAGCAGTTGACGGAGGGGATAAGGGAGCAAAGACTAATGGGTGGTTTTAAAGGAAGAGTGGGAATTATTGCAAGCTGAAAAATGCAAGGGGGCCATTCTCCGTGCAAAGGCTAAAGATGCATTGGAGGGCAAAAGATGCACTAGATATTTTCTAGAGCAAGAGAAGCTGCGACAGAGATTATCATTAATTGGAGAGTTGAAGGTGGGGGAGAAGATCATTAATGAAAGTGGGGAGATTTTGGAGGCGGCTAGTAGCTTTTATCAGAGTTATATACAAAAGAAGACATTTCCAAATTGGCGACGGAGAAGGTTAGTGCTTTTATTGAAGATGGTTTAAAGAAGAATGAGAGAAGCATGTGTGACAAAGAAGTAGGATTAGCGGAAATAAAAGTAACAATAAGCAGAGTGAAGGGAGGGGAAAGCTCAGGGTCTGATGGACTAAGTGAAGAATTGTTAGAGATTTTAAGTCCATTGCTCTTAGAGGTTTTTAAGGAGATTAAAATTGAGGGAAGCCTGGCCCCATCTATGAGGAGAGGTATCATAAGTTTAGCTTATAAAAATAAAGGGGATAGAAGGGATCTAAAGAATTGGAAGCCCATCACATTATTAAATGTGGATTATAAGATCTTGGCGAGGGTTATGGCAAATCGTATGTAGGAGGTGATGCCACAGATAGTTTTGCCCTCTCGGTCCTATGGAGTCATAGGCCGGGACATCGCAGACTCTGTGGTCTCAATCGAGATGCGATAGAGCTCATGGAAGAGAGTGGGAGGGAGGCTTACATATTAAAGATAAAAGTGAGAAGTCGCACAACACCAGGTTATAGTCCAACAGTTTTATTTGAAATCACAAGCTTTCGGAGCGGCTGCTCCTTCGTCAGATGTACTTCACCTGATGAAGGAGCAGCCGCTCCGAAAGCTTGTGATTTCAAATAAAACTGTTGGACTATAACCTGGTGTTGTGCGACTTCTCACTTTTGTCCACCCCAGTCCAACACCGGCATCTCCGCATCATGGCCAATATTAAAGATAGATCAAGAGAAAGCCTTTGATAGGGTCTCTCATGAGTTTTTATTGATGGTTTTGGAAGAATTTGGTTTCAGGAATAATTTCATTGAGTGGATAAGGATTTTTTATTCAAACATATTTAGCTGTGTTAAATGTAATGGTTTTTTATCCAAGTATTTTCCGATACAGAGGTCAGTGACAGGGTTGTCCCCTGTCCCCATCGTTGTACACATTGGTAGCAGAACCATTAGGTTACATGATGCGAAAGGAACAAGGCTTAGTCGGGATTGCGTTTCCCAGTGGGTGTCGGTGATACACCAATATGCAGATGACACAACCTTAACGTTGAGAGATGGGGAGTCAGTGAGGAAAGCTATGGACGCAGTGGAGGAGTATTGTAGAGCTTCAGGAGCTAGAGTGAATTATAGTAAGTCCCAATGCCTGGTTGCGGGAAGGGGTAGGGGGGAATGGTTGGAGGAAAGCCCTTTTAAGGTGGTGGAGGTTTTGGATGTTCTGGGGGTGCATATGGGGTTCAAGAAGGACAGGGATGAAGTGGATCGATTAAATTGAGAACCAAAGGTTGTGAAAATTAAAAAGATTTTGGGAAGATGGGAAAGAAGGTGGTTGAAAGTGCAAGGAAGAGCAACAGTGGTGTCCGCTCTCCTGCTATCTGAGCTATGGTACTTATTGATGGTGGAGGATATTTCTGAGTGGGTGGAAAAGTCCATCCGAGAGACTTGTGTGAGGTTTTTATGGGAAGGGAAACCAGCCTTGGTTGCTTACAATACCATCATTGGATGGAGAAATCAGGGAGGACTCAATTTCCCAGATATTGATTTGAAGAAAAAATCCTTTAGAATCAAATGGGTGAAGAGATTTCTTCAGAAGTCAAATACAAGTTTTTGGAAGAGTTGTTTTGAGCATTTTTCAAAACTAAATGGAATAGGAGGGCAGGGGATATTGTATATGTAATACAATAATATGTTTTTGAAATCGATTAAACCTCTCCCTAGGTTTTATAAGGGGGTTGCAGAGACTTGGGCCCAATTTTTAAAAGTTTGCAGTTTATGCCCAAGGGTGCTGAGGAAATTTTAGAACAGCCCTTATTTTTGAACAGGTGGGTCAACATTGAAGGAGAGGTATTATTTACTCAAGCTTTTATAAAAACTGGTATTGTAGTTACTCCAAAGAATGAAGATAGATGGGTGACGGTGAGAGGGGCTAGGAGGAAGCAGTCAGTGCAGGGATCCTCTGTGGTCGTTCCCCTCAGTAACAAGTATACCGCTTTGGATACTGTTGAGGGGGACGACCTACCAGTGGTAAGCCACGGTGACCGGATCTCTGGCGCTGAGTCGTCCCTGTGGCTCAGAAGGGAAGGGGGGAGAGCAGGAGAGCAATAGTTATTGGGGACTCAATAGTCAGAGGGACAGATAGGAGGTTCTGTGGCAGCAAAAGAGACTCACGGATGGTATGTTGCCTCCCGGGTGCCAGGGTCCGTGACGTCTCGGACCGTGTTTTCAGAATCCTCAAGGGGGAGGGGGAACAATCACAAGTCGTGGTACACATCGGTACCAACGACATAGGTAGGAGAAGGGACGGGGATTTAAAACAGGAATTTAGGGAGCTAGGTTGGTAGCTGAGAGCCAGTACAAACCATGTTGTAATCTCTGGTTTGTTGCCGGTGCCACGTGCTAGCGAGTTGAGGAACAGGGAGAGAGTGCAGATAAACACGTGGCTGCAGGGATGGTGTAGGGGGGAGGGTTTCAGTTATGTGGATAATTGGAGCACATTCTGGGGAAGGTGAGACCTGTACAAACAGGACGGTTTGCACCTGAACCAGAGGGGCACCAATATCCTGGGAGGGAAATTTGCTACGGCTCTTCGGGGGGGTTTAAACTAATTTGTCAGGGGGATGGGGAAAAGGGCTGTAGTCCAGGAGCCAGTGGTGAGTGTAGGGAGGTACTGAGGAGGGTATCAAGGTCGCAGGAATGTACCGGCAGACAGGAAGGTGGCTTGAAGTGCGTCTACTTCAATGCAAGGAGCATCCGGAATAAGGTAGGAGAACTTGGAGCGTGGATTGGTACTTGGGACTACGATGTGGTGGCCATTACGGAGACATGGTTAGAACAGGGACAGAATGGTTGTTGGAAGTTCCGGGGTATAGATGTTTCAGTAAGAGTAGGGAAGGTGGTAAGAAAGGTGGAGGAGTAGCATTGTTAATCAAGGATAGTTTAACAGCGGCAGAAAGGCAGTTCGAGGGGGATCTGCCGTCTGAGGTAATATGGGCTGAAGTTAGAAATAGGAAAGGAGCGGTCACGTTGTTAGGAGTTTTCTACAGGCCCCCAAATAGTAATAGAGATGTGGAGGAAGAAATTGCAAAGCAGATTATGAATAGGTGTGGAGGTCACAGAGTAGTTGTCATGGGTGACTTCAACTTTCCAAATATTGATTGGAACCTTTATAGGTCAAACAGTTCGGATGGGATAGTTTTTGCACAGTGTGTGCAGGAGGGTTTCCTGACACAATATGTGGATAGGCCGACAAGAGGTGGGGCCACATTGGATTTGGTACTGGGTAATGAACCGGGCCAAGTGTTTGATTTGTATGTGGGAGAGCACTTTGGAGATAGTGACCACAATTCGGTGACTTTCACTATTGCAATGGAGAGGGATAGGGCCATACAGCAGGGCAGGGTTTATAATTGGGGGAGGGGTAATTATGATGCGATTAGGCAAGAATTAGGGAGCATAAGATGGGAACAGAAACTATCAGGGAAAGGCACAAACGAAAAGTGGAGCTTTTTCATGGAGCAATTACTGCGTGTCCTTGATAGGTATGTCCCTGTCAGGCAGGGAGGAAATGGCCGAGTGAGAGAACCATGGTTCACAAAAGAGGTTGAATGTCTAGTCAAGAGGAAAAAGGAAGCGTATGTAAGGATGAGAAAACAAGGTTCAGTTGGGTCGATTGAGGGGTACAAGGTAGCAAGGAATGAGCTAAAAAAAGAGCTTAGGAGAGCTAGGAGGGGGCATGAGAAGTCCTTGGCGGGTCGGATCAAGGAAAACCCCAAGGCTTTTTACTCTTATGTGAGAAATAAAAGAATGACCAGGGTGAGGGTAGGCCCGGTCAAGGACAGTAGTGGGAACTTGTGCATGGAGTCAGAAGAGATAGGAGAGGTGATGAATGAATACTTTTCGTCAGTGTTCACCGAGGAGAGGGGCCATGTTTTTGAGGATGAGAGTGTGATAAAGGTGGATAGGCTGGAGGAGGTAGATGTTCTGAGGGAAGATGTTTTAGCAATTTTGAAGAACCTGAGGGTCGATAAGTCCCCTGGGCCAGATGGGATATATCCTAGGATTCTTTGGGAGGCAAGGGAGGAGATTGCAGAGCCTTTGGCTTTGATCTTTGGGTCCTCACTGTCCACGGGGATGGTGCCAGAGGACTGGAGAGTGGCGAATGTTGTTCCTCTCTTCAAGAAAGGAAATAGGAATGACCCTGGTAATTATAGGCCGGTTAGTCTTACTTCGGTGGTTGGTAAGATAATGGAAAAGGTCCTGAAGGATAGGATTTATGACCATTTGGAAAGATGCAACTTAATCCGGGATAGTCAACACGGATTCGTGAAGGGTAAGTCTTGCCTAACAAATTTGATTGAATTCTTTGAGGAGGTAACTAAGTGTGTAGATGAAGGTAGAGCAGTTGATGTCGTATACATGGATTTTAGTAAGGTGTTTGATAAGGTTCCCCATGGTCGGCTCATGAAGAAAGTAAGGAGTTGTGGGATAGAGGGAAATTTGGCCGATTGGATAAGTAACTGGCTATCTCATAGAAGGCAGAGGGTGGTGGTGGATGGAAAATTTTCGGACTGGAGACCAGTTACCAGCGGTGTGCCACAGGGGTCGGTGCTGGGTCCTCTGCTGTTTGTGATTTTTATCAATGACTTGGAGGAGGGGACTGAAGGGTGGATCAGTAAATTTGCTGATGACACCAAGATTGGTGGAGTAGTGGATGAGGTAGAGGGCTGTTGTAGGCTGCAAAGAGACATTGATAGGATGCAGAGCTGGGCCGAAAAATGGCAGATGGAATTTAACCCTGATAAGTGCGAGGTGATTCATTTTGGTAGGGCAAATTTGAATAAGGATTACAGGGTCAACGGCAGGGTTCTGAGGAACGTGGAGGAACAGAGGGATCTGGGGGTTCATATCCACAGATCTCTGAAGGTTGCCACTCAAGTGGATAGAGCAGTAAAGAAGGCCTATAGTGTGTTAGCGTTTATTAACAAGGGGTTTGAGTTTAAGAACCATGAGGTTATGCTGCAACTGTACAGGACCTTGGTGAGACCACATTTGGAATATTGTGTGCAGTTCTGGTCACCTCACTATAGGAAGGACATGGAAGCATTGGAAAGAGTGCAAAGGAGATTTACCAGGATGCTGCCTGGTTTGGGGGGGAGGTCTTATGAGGAAAGATTGAGGGAGCTAGGGCTTTTCTCTTTAGAGCGGAGGAGGATGAGAGGCGACTTAATAGAGGTTTATAAGATGATGAGGGGGATAGATAGAGTGGATGTTCAGAGACTATTTCCTCGGGTGGATGTAGCTGTTACAAGGGGGCATAACTATAAGGTGCATGGGGGGAGATATAGAAGGGATGTCCGAGGTAGATTCTTTACTCAGAGAGTGGTTGGGGTGTGGAATGGACTGCCTGCTGTGATAGTGGAGTCGGACACTTTAGGAACTTTCAAGCGGTTATTGGATAAGCATATGGAGCACACCAGAATGATAGGGAGTGGGATAGCTTGATCTTGGTTTCGGACAATGCTCGGCACAACATCGAGGGCCGAAGGGCCTGTACTGTGCTGTACTGTTCTATGTTCTATATGTGAAAGATGTATTATATGAGGTAATTCCAGGTTGGTTGCCGGAAGCGATAGTGAGGGACATGGTGTGGGAGGAGGATCAGGAGGTAGAGGAAAAAGCAATGATGATCATGTATGAGAAGATTGTGAGGGCAATGCCACAGGATTGGATGGAAGAAATAAATGAGCAAATCTCCATAGGAAGTAAAATGTGTCCAACTTTTCCAAGCTTTCTGCTGGAGAAAGGGGAGGAGTTGGTCCAATTTGACAACTGTAATACTCGAGATTTCTATGGGGTATTTAGAGAATGGAGATTCAAGACACCTGCTGGTCGGGAGTTTTGGCAGCGTATGTACCCACAGCTGGACTTCAACAGGATTTGGAAGGGAGTGTGGGTGAATTTTAAATGTCCAGAGTGGATTGAACTGGATTTCAAATTGGCTCAGAACTGGATTTTTACCATGACGGTCTTATGTAAGATTGGGCGAGTGGAGGTGGTAACTTGCCCAGTGTGTGGGACACGGGATGAGACTCTGTCCCATTTACTGGTGTTATGTCTGCAGTTAAAGGATTTTAAGTACTACGTTCGACAGTTGTGTGAGGTTTTTTGCTGGGTGGGGACCGAAGAGCGAGAATGGGAATCCCGTGGGACTCAATTTTGAGATGGGGATTGCAGGAGAGTCTGGTCGAGTCTAGCGGAGCGGCAATTAATTTAATGTTCAGTTTGACTAGATTTGTCATTGTGCAAAGAAGGAATGCTCTGTTTTTTAAGGGGAGGAGAATAAATCTGAAAGAGTATTTTAAATATAAACTGAAAGATCATTATAAGGCTCTGTGGATGTTTTATTCAGAAAGGAATTTAAAGATAGTATTTTATGATCAATTTTTAAAGTACAATCGATTAATAAATGTTACGGGAGACAAATTAAACTTTTGATGTTAATATGTGGTGGAGGAATGGCTGTGCAGAGTGGTGGAATGTATTTGTCTGATACAATGGAATGTTCACGATGTTGTAAATGTTTTTAATGTTCAATAAATAATATATATTAAAAAAAGTGGGTTGCACGCTCGCCTCTGAGTCAGAAGGTTGTGGGTTCAAGTCCCACTCCAGTGGCTTCAGCACAAAAATCTAGGCTGACACTCCAAGGCAGTGCTGAGGGAGTGCTGCACTAATGAGACGTTAAACTGAGACCCCGTCTGCTATCTCAGGTGGACGTAAAAGATCCCATGGCATTATTTTGAAGAAGAGCAGGGGAGTTAAATGTTTAGAGGTCGCACAACACCAGGTTATAGTCCAACAGTTTTATTTGAAATCACAAGCTTTCGGAGCTATCGGTTGCTCCTTCCTCAGGTGAAGTAAATTAGATACAGAATCGCCAAAGCATATATAGATAGAGAACAAAGCATGTGTACCTTACAATTGCAGACCACTAAATTAAATCATCCTGACTATCTGCCGAGGTGTGATAAAGTTAATCAAGTCAGCCAGGAAGGTACTACATCAAAGACATAGCAAGATACAACTGAGACAATGAGGTGTAGTCGCAGGGGTTCTAACGTGTCAAAAGCTGCCGTCTGTATGTAAAACGAAAAGCTTTAAAATTTTTACTTTTTTACTGGGAAAATTTTTACTTTTTTACTGGGAATCACATCTGTGAACAAGCCAATGACGACTCGAGTCCGGATCACGTCATGTATCGTGACATAAACCCAAGATCCCGGTTGAGACCGTCTTCATGAGTGCGGAACTTGGCTATCAGTTTCTGCTCGATGATTTTGCGTTGTCGTGTGTTTCTAAGGTTGCCTTGGAGAACGCTTACCCGCAGATCCGAGGCTGAATGTCCTTGACTGCTGAAGTGTTCCCCGACTGGGAGGTAACAATCCTGCCTGGCGATTGTTGCGCGGTGCTCGTTCATACGTTGTCTCAGTGTCTGCATGGTCTCGCCGATGTACCATGCCGCGGTGCATTCTTTCCTGCAACGTATGAGGTAGACAACGTTGGCCGAGTCACATGAGTATGTACCATGTACCTGGTGGGTAGTGTCCTCACGTGTGATGGTGGTATCTGTGTTGATGATCTGGCATGTCTTGCAGAGTTTGCCATGGCAGGGTTGTGTGGTGTCGTGGTCGCTGTTATCCTGAAAGCTGGGTAATTTGCTGCGAACGATGGTACTTCTGAGGTTAGGCGGCTGTTTGAAGGCAAGTAGTGGAGGCGTGGGGATGGCCTTAGCGAGGTGTTTGTCATCATCGATGACATGTTGAAGGCTGCGAAGAACATGGCGTAGTTTCTCCACTCCGGGGAAGTACTAGACGACGTAGGGTACCCTGTTGGTTGTGTCCCGTGTTTGCCTTCTGAGGAGGTCTATGCGATTTTTCGCTGTGGCCCGTCGGAACTGTCGATCGATGAGTCGAGCGTCATATCCCGTTCTTACGAGGGCGTTTTTCAGCGTCCGTAGGTGTCCATCGCGTTCCTCCTCGTCTGAGCAGATCCTGTGTATTCGCAGGGCTTGTCCATAGGGGATGGCTTCTTTAACATGGTTAGGGTGGAAGCTGGAGAAGTGGAGCATCGTGAGGTTGTCCGTGGGCTTGCGGTAGAGTGAAGTGCTGAGGTGTCCGTCTTTGATGGAGATTCGTGTGTCCAGGAATGAGACCGATTCTGAGGAGTAGTCCATGGTGAGTTTGATGGTGGGATGGAACTTGTTTATGTTATCGTGTAGTCTTTTCAGTGATCCTTTTGCCAGTGCTTATCTATCATTATACCTTTTAATCTAATTTCCCAATCTACCTTAGCCAATCCGCCCCTCATACCTATGTAATTGGCTTTATTTAAGTTTAAGACTCTCATTTGGGATTTTAGTATTTCACTCTCAAACTCAATCTGAAATTCTATCAACATAACAAAAACAGATTATCAGGTCATTATCACATTGCTGTTTCTGGGAGCTTGCTGTGTGTAAATTGGCTGCCGCGTTTCCCACATTACAACAGTGACTACACTCCAAAATTACTTCATTGGCTGTAAAGCGCTTTGAGACGTCCGGTGGTCATGAAATGCAAGTATTGCTTTCTTTCTTTATCGAAAGAAATTAAAGATAGTCTTAGATTAAAAGAAGAGGCTTATAATGTTGTGAAGAATAGTAGTAAGCCTGAGGATTGGGAGAGCTTTAGAAACCAGCAATGGGTGACCCCAACAAATTGATAAAAAAAGGGAGAAAATAGAAATGAGAGTAAACTAGCAAGAAATATAAGATTGTAAGAGATCGTAAGATCTACAAGGCACAAGTCAGGAGTGTGATGGAATACTCTCCACTTGCAGCTCCAGCAACACTCAAGAAGCTCGACACCATCCAAGACAAAGCAGCCCGTTTGATTGGCACCCCATCCACCACCTTAAACATTCACTCCCTCCACCATCTTAAACATTCACTCCCTCCACCAACAGTGCACCATGGCTGCAGTGTGTACCATCTACAAGATGCATTGCAGCAACTCGTCAAGGCTTCTTCGGCAGCACCTCCCAAACCCACGACCTCTTCCACCTAGAGGAACAAGGGCAGCAGGCACATGGGAACACCACCACCTCCAAGTTCCCCTCCATGTCACACACCATCCTGACTTGGAAATATATCGCCGATCCTTCATCGTCGCTGGGTCAAAATCCTGGAACTCCCTCCCTAACAGCACTATGGGAGCACCTTCGCCTCACGGACTGCAACAGTTTAAGAAGGCGGCTCACCACCACCTTCTGAAGGGCAATTAGGGATGGGCAATAAATGCTGGCATTGCCAGCCACGTCCACATCCCAGGAACGAATAAACAAAAAGATTGGCCAGTTGCTACCGTCGCAGGTGGCCCTCGGGTAATTGAAGCCAAAGGTTGGGTGTTAGGAGGCCAGAGGGGGGATCATTGGAGGGCGGCTCTGAGGCATCGGAGGCATGGGGGAGCATCAGAGGCTGGGTGAGGGGGAGTGGTGGCCCGCGATCTTTAAATGTGGGGTTGGGGGGAGCACTCCTGCTCTGCTGAGCTCAACATTCAGGTAAGTAAATTTCAAAAACTTATCTTGAACGGCTGCAGACGGTCCCAAGGTCTACCATTGGCAAACCAATCTTGAAGTGGAAGCCTCAAACAGGCGTTAGTACCCTTACTTCCATATGCAAAGGGTTAATGCCTGTTTCAGGTGTAGGCCCTGGACACCTGTTTTCTTTTCTGTACTAATCTGGCAGGCCACACACTGCTGGCTGGAAATGTGCATGCGCGTCCTGCCTGCCAAATTGGGGGCTGAGAAGGCCGATTAGTGACTGAAGAATGGGTGCTGCACGGCCCAATTTAATGATCAAGAGGTCTGTGTAATCAATTATTCTTCACAACATCTGGAACTGAACATGCCCCAATGCAACAAAAAGGATAATCTGTCCCTCATTCCATTTATGCCTATGTCCAAAACATTTATATAACTGGAAAACAAAGGAGGTTCCAATGCAGATCCCTGGGGCACATCACTACTTATATTCTGTCAAGCTGTAAAACATCCACTCTTTGGTTTCTGTTACCCAGGATCTGCCCATTCATGCGCCTACATGCCCTTTAATATCACGTTCCTCATTCTTTGTAGAGAGTCTCTTATCAGCTTGTCAAATGCCTTCTGCCTTCTTATACAGCATCCAGCAGATTTCCTTTATCTATACACTCCGTGATTTCCTTGAAAAATGCAATTAAGTTGATTAAGCATGACCTGCCCTTTACAATTCCAAGTTGACTGTCCCTAATTAGTCCATATCTTTCCAGGTTTACTAATTCTATCACATATTATGGACACCAGAGACCCGAAAATATACAAGGGGGTACATCTCGGCATAAGTGCCATGATGCTCAGGTATATCCTGTCCACAAAAAGCAGGACAAATCTAATGCAGCCAATTACCGCCCCATCAATCTACTCTCAATCATCAGCAAAGTGATGGAAGATGCCATCGACAGTGCTATCAAGCGGCACTTACTCACCAATAAACTGCTCACTGATGCTCAGTTTGGGTTCCGCCAGGACCACTCAGCTCCAGAAATCAATACAGCCTTGGTCTGAACGTGGACAAAAGGGCTGAATTCCAGAGGTGAGATGAGAGCAACTGCCCTTGACATCAAGGCAGCATTTGAACAAGTATAGCACCAAGGAGCCCTAGTAAAATTGAAGTCAATGGGAACTGGGGGAAACTTTCCACTGGCTGGAGTCATACCTAGCACAAAGGAAGATGGTTGTGGTATTTGCAGGCCAATCATCTCAGCCCGAGGACATCGCTAAAGGAGTTCCTCAGGGCAGTGTCTGAGGCCCAACCATCTTCAACTGCTTCATCGATGACCTTCTCTCCATCATAAAGTCAGAAGTGGGGATGTTTGCTGATGATTGCACAGTGTTCAGTTCCATTCGCAATTCCTCAGATAATGAAGCAGTCCGTGCTGCATGCAGAAAGACCTGAACAACATCCAGGCTTGTGCTGATAAGTGGGAAGTAACATGCGTACCACACAAGTGCCAGGCAATGACCATCTCCAACAAGACAGTCTAACCATCTCCCCTTGACATTCAATGGCATTACCATTATTGAATCTCCCACTATCAACATCCTGGTTGGTCACCATTGACCAGAAACTTAACTGGATCAGCCACATAAATACTGTGGCTACAAGAGCAGGTCAGAGGCTGGGTATTCTGCGGTGAGTGACTCACCTCCTGACTCCCCAAAGCCTTTCCAACATCTACAAGGCACTAGTCAGGAATGTGATTGTAAACTCTCCACTTTCCTGGATGAGTGCAGCTCCAACAACACTCAAGAAACTCAACACCATCCAGGACAAAGCAGCCCGCTTGATCAGCACCTCTCCACCACCTTAAACATTCACTCCCTCCACCACTGGCGTACCGTGGCTGCAGTGTGTACCATCTACAAGATGCACTGCAGCAACTCGCCAAGGCTTCTGCGACAGTACCTCCCAAACCCGTGACCTCTACCACCTAGAAGGACAAGGGCAGCAGGCCCATGAGAACACCATCACCTGCAAGTTCCCCTCCAAGTCAAACACCATCCTAACTTGGAAATATATAGCCGTTTCTTCATCGTTGCTGGGTCAAAATCCTGGAACTCCCTCCCTAACAGCACTGTGGGAGCACCTTCACCATACGGACTGCAGCGGTTCAAAAAGGCGGCTCACCACCACCTTCTGAAGGGCAATTAGGGATGGGCAGTAAATGCTGGCCTTGCCAGCAACACCTCCATCCCATGAATGAATAAAAAATATATGCGCCCACCAGTAACCTTTTCCGCTGATGCTGGCAAACTTTATGGGGTCATCGGGAGGATCCCTGATTTGTATGTCAATGGCAGGCTTCCAAGCCACTAGAGACACATCTGGGGTTCCCACTATAGTAAAGATGCTGATAAGTCTGGCAGTGGTTTATCTAGGGAGGGAGATGTCAGCCCCCTCCCCAGATTAAAAACATAGCTGTCCTGGTAACACCATTTGTAAAAAAGGGTGCTGAGCAAAGTTTTATGTTCTTTGATAGTGCAGGCCAGGATTGAGGCCCAGATTCACAGTTGCGCCCCATTTCTGCCCCAGTTGGCAAGGTACACTTTGTCTGACAAGCTGTATTGATTGCACTGGGAAAGGTAGAGGTGGAACATGAAAGAGAGGTGCCATGAAGGTGTCCTGCTGAGGAGATGTTACAGAGAAGAATGATGTATTGAGCAGTGATGAAGGTGGCAGAGAGAATGAGTTGAATGAAGAAAGACAACAAACCACTAGTGACTGACTAGGCTGGTCCCGATGCCAGAGGCATGTCAAAAACTGGATTGGAAGGACTGAAACAGGGAGGGATGAGAGAGGTTCAGTGGCATCAAATATGTTCAAGGACATTAGTGAGAAAGGGCAATTTAGAAATAAGGTAGTCGCTTGAAAAAATTGCAGGAGTGAAAGAGAAAGGGAAGCGGATGATCGCAGTACTGAAAGAGTAAGGATAACGCCTAAAAAAAGGCAGAGATTGACAGTGTCGAGATCTGTAAGGAAAGGTTAACATTGTTGCTGTGAAACCAAGGCATATTGGGGCATTTGTATGTCAGAGTCCCAAAATATTTAATTTTGATATGTATCCCTGCATAAATGTAGAAAAATAATTCAACAGCTTCCTTCTCCTTAGCAGTATTTTGCTTCAATTGATGAAGCCAGGAGCAAGATCATTGTTTTGACAATACCCTGGAAGATGCTCTCACAAAACTATACTTTTTTTAAACCCTATGACCGTGAAATTCGACACCTTAACAGTGGCTGTTCAGACCAGTTTTGTCAAAAACATAGCGGCTGACTCGCTTCCGCCCACTTTCGGTGTGGCTCGCGGCAGCTGTCATTTTGGGCAGGTCAGCAGTGCAGCCGTTACCTCCGCTCGCTGGAAAAATGGTAATGAGTCAGATCGTGACTTCAAGCAGCATGCAACGCTGATTTGACACATGACCTGCTATTTTGCACGTCACCACTCCAATGTGTGCCCTCTCCAAAGCACGCACAGCTAGTTGCATGACAGAGGCCCCACCAACACTACCTAAAGGGACACACAAAACTTCCAGGTAAGTTTCGATTTTTGCTTTTGAGCTGGTTCCTCTACAATCTGAAACTAAGGTCTTCAATCTAAACAGAGGAAACTACAAGGGTATGAGGGACAAGTTGGCCATGGTAGATTGGGAGACGACACTAAAAGGTATGAAGGTGGACATACAATGGCTAACATTCAAGGAAATAATGCATAATTTGCAACAAACATATATTCCTCTAGGACATAAAAACCCAAAAGGAAAAGTGATCCAACCATGGCTAACAAAAGAAATTAAAGCTAGTATTAAGTCAAAGGAGGAAGCTTATAAAGTTGCCAGAAAAAGCGGTCAGCCTGAGGATTGGGATCTTTTTAGAAATCAGCAAAAGGGGACCAAGAAATTGATAAAGAAAGGGAAAATGGAATATGAGCACAAACTAGCGAATAATATAAAAACGGATTGTAAAAGCTTCTAAGGTATGTGAAAAGGAAAAGACTGGCGAAGGTAAATGTAGGTCCTTTACAGTCAGAGACGGGAGAATTTATAATGGGGAATGAGGAAATGGCTGAGAAATTAAATAAATACTTTGTTTCTGTCTTCACGGAGGAAGACACAAAAAACCTCCCAGAAATACGAGAAAACCAAGGGTGTGACGAGAATGAGGAACTTAAAGAAATTATTAGTAAAAAAACAGTACTCGCAAAATTAATGGGACTAAAAGTCGATAAATCCCAAGGACTAGATGACCTACATCCTAGGGTTTTGAAAGAGGTGGCCATTGGGATAATGGACGCATTGGTTGCCATCTTCCAAAATTCTATAGATTCTGGAATGGTTCCTGCAGATTGGAGGATAGCAAATGTAACCCCGCTATTTAAGAAAGGAGGGAGAGAGAAAACGGGGAGCTACAGGCCTGTTAGCCTCACATCAGTAGTTGGGAAAATGCTAGAATCTATTACAAAGGATGCAATAACTGGGCATTAGAAACTAATAGTAAGATTGGGCAGAGTCAACATGGATTTATGAAAGGGAAATCCTGTTTGACAAACCTATTGGAGTTCTTTGAGGATGTAACTAGTGGAGTAGACAAAGGGGAACCGGTAGATGTGGTGTATCTGGATTTACAGAAAGCCTTCGATAAGGTCCCACACAAGAGGTTGGTGAACAAAATTAGGGCATGTAAGGGGTGAGACCTGAGGCTCTGTGCTTAGCCTGGGTGCTAGTGCGAGGTTAGGCCTTGTTGCCTGTTCTGGTCTCCAGCCAGCCTGGTAGCACTAGACACCTGTGAGTGGTTCGACCCACTCGCCCTTACGGTTCTGACACTGGACTTAGGTGCGAGAGCAATAATGCAGAGAAAACTCAGGTAGACCCGGTTGAATAGTGCGAAATGGAAAATCTTTATTGCATATTATTCAAGATTACGAAATACATGTCATAAGCACAGATTAATGACAGTACAATCTTACATGCAGTTATGTAACTAATTTTAGGGAAACGAGGAGCGCACGACACATCGAAAAAGGGGGCACACATTACAATTATCCTTAAAACTTAAACCCTCCCCTATCAATACCTGTCCTAAACTAGATTTGTAGGATCGAGACTCATGCTCACCACTCGTGATAACTCGGAGAATTCCGAAACTCTGCTCGGATGTTTTTCCTGCAGCACCTGACCACCCACGTGTTGATCAGGGGTCTCTGTACCCCACTGGTTTACTCGTTTCTGCTCCGGTTAGCAGGCTGGACCGTCTGCTGTCATGAAGATCTGTGTTGTCCTCGGAGTTCCGACACTACTCAAAAAAGAGTCTTCCTGTGCCCTTACACCGATGCGATAAAATTCGAAGAATGGTCTTCCTGGGCAAGGAAAAGTGTTTATTCGACTTACAGGCGCGGTCGGGGCTTACTGACCGTGGCGATACGTATTGTCGTCTTCTTTTCTTCTCATCTCATCTCATCTCATCTCATCTCGGGCCTTCGGTTCCAACACCGTTTACCGACTTCTCGGGATGGTGTGCCCGTTTCAAGGCTTCACAGCCCAGTTCTTCACAGATCTTCGCGGCAAGCCACGAGGTTGATCCTGGCGGATCAGAAAGTTCAATAGTCTTCCAGCAAGTCGAGCAGCAAGAGGCAGAGACAGCAGTCAAGAGTCAAGAGGCAGAGTCAAGAGTCAAGATCCAAGAGTCAAGAGGCAGATGGACGGTTGTACCTTACAGTTATAGTGCTGTAATTCCTCTTTTCCCGCCCAATCTTAATGTCTTTCTTTTGTCAGGGTTTTGGCGCTCAAACTTCTTGTATAGGATGATTTCCGTTTAATGGGTTTCGGTGATACTTGTAACTGCCTGAGTACCCGTTAATACTTCTCCCATTGTGGAACCGGCCAGTATTCTCCCTGGAGGGGTTTTGGGGCTTCCAAATGTTTTCTGTAACTACCCGCAAACGGCTCTCTCATCGTAGAGTCATGGGGATTTTGCATATTAATGTCTTTGGATGGGTTTTTGATCGCTCGGTACAATAGCCCTTATTCGCACCTGGGAGACCGATTCCAGTATTTATGTGTAAAATGCAAACCCATTATGTCTTGTGAATTATCTCAAATGTGCTGAGTCTTGTCCGATCTCGCACAAATGTTTATTGGAACGCCATCTTGTCTGCTCATTGAAAAGTCTAGAACGTTCTGCCACGAGGCGTGGCGGCCATTTTACAGGCTGCTTGTGTCCACTTTGAAAACCTGACAGCATTCTGCTGAAATAAAGCTGTTTGTACGAAACTATATGTCTCCTTCTTATTTTATAAAATCGCAATAATTTTGCGAATTCTACAGGCACATGGAATTGGGGGTAATATACTAGCATGGATTGAGAATTGGTTAACAGACAGAAAACAAAGAGTAGGGATAAACGGGTCTTTTTCAGGATGGCAGGCTGTGACTAGTGGGGTACCGCAAGGATCGGCCCCAACTATTCAAAATCTATATCAATGATTTGGATGAGGGGACTAAATGTAACATTTCCAAATTTGCTGATGATACAAAGCTAGGTGGCAGTGTCAGTTGTGAAGAGGATGTGAAGAGGCTTCAAGGGGATCTCGACAGGCTCAGTGAGTGGGCGAGAACATGGCAGATGGAATATAATGTGGATAAATGTGAAGTTATCCACTTTGGTAGAAAAAACAGAAAGGCAGAGTATTTCCTAAATCATGAAAGATTGGGGAATGCAGATGCTCAAAGGGACCTGGGTGTCGTTGTACATGAGTCACTGAAAGTGAATGTGTAGGTGCAGCAAGCCATTAGGAAGGCAAATGGTATGCTGGCCTTCATTACAAGAGGATTTGAGTACAGGAGTAAAGAAGTCTTACTCTAATTATATAGGGCCTTGGTGAGACCACACCTGGAGTACTGTGTACAATTTTGGTCTCCTTACCTATGGAAGGATATACTTGCCATAGAGGGAGTGCAACGAAGGTTCATGAGATTGATTCCTGGGATAGCGGGACTGTCGTATGAGAAGAGATTGAGTAAACTAGGCCTGTATTCTCTTGAATTCAGAAGAATGAGAGGGGATCTCATTGAAGCATACAAAATTATTACAGGGCTTGATAGGGTGGATGCTGGGAGAATGTTTCCCTTGGCTGGGGAGTCTAGAACCAGGGGCCACAGCCTCAGGATAAAGGGTAGGCCATTCAGGACTGATGAGAAGAAATTTCTTCACACAGAGGGTGGTGAATCTTTGGAATTCTCTACCCCAGAGGGCTGTGGAGGCTCAGTCATTGGGTATATTCAAAACAAAAGTCGATAGATTTCTGACTAGTAAGGGCATCAAGGGATATGGCAATAGGGCTGGTGAATGGAGTTGAGGCAGAAGATCAGCCATGATCTCATTGAATGGCGGAGCAGGCTCGAAGTGCCGAATGGCCTACTCCTGCTCCTATTTCTTATGTTCTTATGTTCTTAACTTATTAGAGTAGTGGCTTGGTGCAAAACTTTTAAAAAGTTGTTCAAGTGTGCAGGGAGTGCTGCTGGATGTTTGCAAGGCTTTGCCCTTTAAAAGAAGGCCTGTGAGAACACCACTTGCTCTCAGTCCTGGGGGCTCGAGTTGCAGTCCCCCTTAGGCTGTAGCATGACATGGAGATGAAGCAGAGGCAGCAAAGGGGGCAAGCTGGTCGTAGAGGGAGGAGGAGGAGGAAGAGGAGGAGGAGTAAGGTGAAGAAGCTGAAGAGGAAGAAGCGGAAGAGGAGGAAGCGGAAGGAAGGAGGCAACCCAGACAACCCCTTTCTGGCCGAGATATCTGGGATTGAATCAGCCACCTGGGGCACCAGTGAACACAACCCCAATTCCCCTTTCAACATTTGTCCCACACCTTACCTTCCCTCTGTTATGCCCATCACAATGTCCTCTTGGCCATAATGCTGAAATAAAAGACACCACAAAGCAAACTTTCCAATCCAATTTTATCCATATATGCATCCAATATTACATCAAAAAATCAACTAATCATCCATGTGCATTCGCTTAGTGACATTCTTGTGTGTGCCTTTGCCTACCTTAGTGCTCCTGTGCAGTGCTACCCCAGTGACAGCAGCATGGCTGGTGGAACGCTGCTGACTTTCAGTGGGGGTGACTGCTGGACGACCTCGAGGAGCTGGTGGCTGGGAGTGTGAAATCAAGTGACAGTGTTTCTCTTCTTCACTCTCCTCTCCCTCTTCTTATTCAACCACTGCTGGGCAGGCTGGATTTCTTGGGTGTCTGAAATGAGAAAGGCACAAGGGTGGAGTTGTGGTGAGAGACAGGGGAGTGGTTAGTGGAAAAGCAAGAGGTGCATGCTTATACCATGTGCAGCTTGTACATCAGAAGAGATTATGAGATGAGGGGGAAGTGGGATGTGAGAAAGAGGATAAGGTATGAGGTTACCAGCAACTTGTATTCTTTCAGTTCTGCCACTGGCCACGGGCTCAGCCATGCCCCTGCCAAGAATGGCCAGCACCGTCTCCTCCAAGGGGGTGAGTGAAGCTCGGAATGTGAGATGTGCCTCGTGTTTGGTAGAGATTGTTGAGTGATTGGGGGTCGGGGGGGGTGCTTTGAGCAGTGTGTGAGGCTAGTGGTGCAGTTGGTAGGAGACAGCTAAACAAAAGGGAAGGTCTGTGATAAGGTGGAAGACAGGAGAGATTTAAAGACAAAAGGGATAATAGTGTGAGGCAAAAGCAGATTTTAATGGGACAAGTCATGAAACAAAAAATGGGTCCATAAGAGATGTAAATGGGAATAGCAGAATCATCAACAGCTACCATCCAAAAAATTGGGGACAGAGGTTAGGATCTGAAATTGTTGAACAAGGCTGTAAAGTGCCTAATTGAAAGTTGAGGTGCTGTTCCTCAAGCTTACATTGAGCTTCATTGAAATAGTGTAGGAGGCCAAAGGCAGAGAGGTCAGAGTGGGAATGGAGCTGAGAATTAAAGTGACAGACAACCAGAAGCTTGGGGTCACACTTGTGGACTGAATGGATGTGTTCTGCAAAGCAGTCACCCAATCTGTGTTTGGTCTTCCCATTGTAGAGGAGACCGCATCGTGAGAAGCGAATACAGTATACTAAATCGACAGAAGTACAAGTAAATCACTGTTTCACCTGGAAGGATTGTTTGGGCCCCTGGACGGTGGGAAGGGAAGAAATAAAAGGACAGGTGTTGCATCTCCTGCGCTTGCACAAGAAGGTGCTGTGGGAAGGGGAGGAGGTGTTGGTGGTGATTGAGAGGTGGACCAGGGAGTCGCGGAGGGAACGGTTCCTTTGGAATGCTGAAAGGGGAGGGGAAGATGTGTTTGGTGGTGAGATCACGCTGGAGGTGGCAGAAATGGCGGAGGATGATCTGTTGAATGTGGAGGCTGGTGGAGTGGAAGGTGAGGGCAAGAGGACAAGGGGAACCCTATTGTGGTTCTGGGAGGGAGGGGAAGGGGTGAGAGCAGAAGTACGGGAAATGGATCAGACACGGTCGAAGGCTATGTCAACCACGGTGGAGGGGAATCCTCGGTTGAAGAAAAAGGAAGACATATCGGAAGCACTGGTGTGGAAGGTGGCATCGTCAGAGCAGATGCGACGGAGACGGAGAAACTGGGAGAATGGAATAGAGTCCTTACAAGAAGCAGGGTGGGAGGAAGTGTCATCAAAATAGCTGTGGGAGTCAGTGGGCTTATAGTGAATATTGGTCGATAGCCTATTTCCAGAAATGGAGACAGAGAAGTTGAGTAAGGGAAGGGAAGAGTTAGAGATGGACCGTGTGAAGGTGAGAGAAGGGTGGAAATTGGAAGCAAAGTGAATGAAATTTTCCAGTTCAGGGCGAGAACAGGAAACGGCACCAATACAGTCACCAATGTACAGGAAAAAAAGGTGAGGGAGGGGACCTGAGTAGGACTGGAACAAAGAATGTTCCACATATCCCACGAAAAGGTAGGCATAGCTAGGACCCACGTAGGTTCCCATAGCAACACCTTTTATTTGGAGGAAGTGAGTGGAGTCAAAAGAGAAGTTGTTTAACGTGAGAACAAGTTCAGCCAGGCAGAGGAGGGTGGTGGTGGAAGGGGACTGGTTGGGCCTCTGTTCAAGGAAGAAGTGGAGCGCCCTCATGCCATCCTGGTAGGGGATGGAGGTGTGTAAGGATTGGACATCCATGGTGAAAAGGAGATGGTTAGGGCCAGGAAACTGGAAACTGTTAAAGTGGTGGAGGGCGTCGGAAGAGTCACAGATGTAGGTGGGAAGAGATTGGACAAGGGGCGATGCCTAAAAGCATTATCAAGGGAGATGGACTAGTAATATTTTAAATAACGTGCGGGAAAAATTCGTCCCTTAGCACCGCCCGTTAGCGCCAGTAGATGGCGCTAATGCGGCATTGAGAGCTGTACTGGCAGCTCTTGTCGAATCCAGCGCCACACGCCAGTTTGGGACCCCCCGTAGCGCTGCCGGTAACAGCAATCGCTGGGGACTTCAACGCCATGGAGATCATGACATCAGTGAGTGTGTAACACTCAAATTGCTTCTTACCACTTACCTCACCGCCTGGAGTAAACACCGACAGGGAGAGCTGGCATGCAGCAACAGGAAGCCGGCTCCAGGGACGTTATTTAAAGGAATCAGCTCCAATCACTCGCACCTGACAGGTTAGTGAAGTTTCAGTGCCTGTGTGTTAGTTCCTGATACTGCAACAGTTTTATTTATTGATTTGAAGATTCTTTGTTATCAGGAGTGTAGTGGCAAGTAGAAAAGTACAAAATGTATTCTTGAAAGATTCAACCTACAACAGTCATGGGGGGTATACTAGCAACCCACCTCGCCTTCCAGGATCTACAGCGGAGGGAGCGGAGGCAACGAGGAAGATAGGAACATGTGCGCAGAGGGAGAAGGAAGAAGATGAGGAAGAAGACGAGGAACAGGAGGGACGGAGGAGGCAGCTGGACAATCGGGCTTCCGGACAGGCGGTCTGTGACCGGCTCATCAGACTCCGATTTGAATGAATGAAACCCCAGATCCCCGTAGCTCACCACATCCCTATCATACCATCCCTGTGTCATGCCATATCACAGCATCCTCCTGGCCGCAACGGTGAAATGCGAGAGACCACAAAATATTCCAAATTCTATTAATAAATTTATGCATAAACATATCACATATCACATGCATTCTAATAACTAATGGTGCTTGTGCCTGCCAAAGTTGAATAGCTGTCACTGTGTGCAAGGTGTGAGATGTGGGTGTGAGTGTTGGTAAGGTAGAGATTGTTGGTGGGTGAGTGCTGGGGTTGTGGTGCATTGAGCAGTGTGTGAAGCTTGTGGTACAGATGGTGGTATGTAGCATTTGTTGAAGCCTTCACTCACCCTGCCCACCCATGTGAGCTTGTTAAAGGTATTCCTGCACTGGGTGTGGGTCCTGGGGACCACAGTGCTGTCCGTGATGTGGTGTGCCACTTCCCTCCACATAGTGTGGCAGACTTGTGGTGAGGGCCTCCTGCCAGTTGGTGGGTGCAGGACCAGCCGCCTTCTCTCCACTGCTAAAACCAATGCCTCCAAAGCTTCATGGGGCGGCAATCTGCCAACAAGATTTGTAAATAAGTGCTCCTTCTCCTTGTCCTTCTTCTTTTGCTTGTTGAGGCAGCGGCACACTCAACAATGCTGAGAATGAGGTGCTGCAGCATCAATGAACCTCCCCTTTAAGTAGTGAAAAAAGCCTGCAGCAATCATGACTTGCGATTAGACTGCGTTCGATATTGGACCAGCCTTTAAGTGTAATGCCAATGAGCTTGGGTTTTTAGACTAGATTTAAGACTGAAATCATTTTATTCAGCAGTGAGGATGAATTTTGCATGCAGTTTAAACTATTTTCAGCTGGCGCTAATTCAGCTTTTTTAGTCCAAACACCGCCCATTCCTTGGTTATAACGAATTTCTAGCCCACAGGTAAGTACTAGGTGGGCTGACATCTCAAAATCTTGGCCATTCATGTTAAAGATGTGTTAGAAGCTATCTAGCTTCCTCTCCAGTCACTCTATCTGTACTGTAGTTGATTGTCTGTCACTTTTTCGATTTACTCTATAAATCCATTATCCTCTGAGACTCTCGGGGACCTTGCAAACAATGCAAGATTTCAAATGCAAAGTTCAACTTATCACATCTACAGATGGACCTTGAAGCTCTATAGTCAATTACATGGCGTACAGCAAATGAAAGCTTGCATTTCACCAATATGCAAATAATTTGCTATATCTAGTGAATAATTCTCCACGCAATGCACAATATTTGATCCTGATCTGAGCTTCCGATCCCATATGCTCTCCATCACCAAGACCGCTTACTTCCACCTCTGTAATATCACCTGTCTCCGCCCCTGCCTCAATCCATCTGCTGCTGAAACCCTCATCTATGCTTTTGTTATTTCCAGCCTCGACTATTCCAATGCTCTCCTGGCCAGCCTCCAATCTTTCACCCTCTGTAAACTTCAACTCATCCAAAACTCTGCTGCCCATACCCTAACTTGCACCAAGTCCCCTTCACCCATCACCCCTGTGCTCGCTGACTTACATTGGCTCCCAGTCCACCAATGCCTCAATTTTAAAATTCTCATCCTTGAGTTCAAATCCCTCCATAGTCTCTCCTCACCCTCTCTCTGTAATCTCCTCCAGCCTTACAATGCACCAAAATCTCTGTGTTGCTCCAATTCTGGCCTCTTGTGCTTCATGATTTCCTTCGCCCCAACATTGATGGCCGTGCCTTCAGCTGCCGAGGCTGCCCTAAGCTCTGGAATTCCTTCATAAACCTCTCCACTTCTCTACCTCTCTCTTCCTTTCAGACGCTCCTTAAAACTTACCTCTTTGATCAAGGTTTTGGTCAGCTGTCCTAATATCTCCTCATGTGGCTTGGTGTCAAATTTTGTTTGATAACACTTCTGTGAAGCACCGTGGGACGTTTACTACGTTAAAGGCACTACCTAAATGCAAGATGCTGCTTTTTTAACTGGGTGAACACATGATTTTTGCGGTCTTAACCAACCCTGTGTGCCAGGGTTGTTTAACAATGGAACAAGAAACAAAAATCAAAATACTGCAACTGCTGGGAATCTGAAACAAAAAATAGAAAATGCTGAAAACACTCAGCAAGATAAGTGACAAGTTAATGTTTCAGGCATAACCCTTTACCAGAACTAGCAACCCTTAATTCTGAAAAAGTGTTATGCCTGAAACATTAACCTGTCACTTCTCTCCACAGACGCTGTGCCTGACATGCAGAATATTTCCAGCAATTTTTTTTAATTTAACAGTGGCTTTTGGGGATCATGGCAATGGTGTGAAACCACGGCTGATGACCCTATTACACAACCAACCAATGCTGCAAAACCAGACACACAAAGCAACATGATCCACCATAAGAGCAAATGAGGAGTGGCAATATAAGCTCAATGGGACAATTTAAAAGCGGGTGCAGGAACAGAGAGACCTGGGGGTGTACATACACAAATCTTTGAAAGTGGCAGGACAAGTTGAGAAGGCTGTTAAAAATCATATGGAATCCTTCGCTTTATAAACAGAGGCATAGGGCTCGATTTTACCATTGGGGGCGGGCTGGGGCGTGTCAGGTGGTCGTTGTGTCAGGATCCCAACTCCGATGTGAAGTGGGACAAAAGTGCAATTTTGCCCTAATTGGGCACTTGATTTCCAGCGTGTGGAAATCCCTGGCCCAATGAGTCTTTTCATACAGAAAGTCGCCTCCGATGACGTCATCAATGCTGCTGGATTTAAGGCCTGCAAGCAGCCTTGTTTCTTTTACAGCCTTTAAACTTTATGCCCATTGTTCTGAGCGCTTCCTTTAGCAATTATGTCCACCAGTAGACTAAAGTGTGCTTCAAGATTCGATGAGGCCTCCCTCCAAGCTCTGGTGGAGGGAGCAAGAGCAAATAAGGAGGTGCTCTTCCCTTCCTCAGGGAGGTAAAAGCCTCCCCAGCAGACTAAAGCTGTGTGGCTGCAAGTGGCCCAAAAGGTAAACGCAATTTCTATGTGCAGCAGAACCTGGCTGCAGTGCAGGAAGAGGTTTCATGACCTTCTCCGCACAGGAAAAGTGAGTATGACTTTCCCATCACCCTCAATCTGATCCCCATCACCTCTCATCACCATCACTGTGCTTTGCCAACCTCTTCCTCCACATCCCACTTGACCCTTACATCCCTGCACCCTTACCCATTCCCGCTCTCTCTATGGTCACATTCACTTAATTATTTGACCATGCAGCCCTCACACTCCCTATCACTGTGATGCAATGACAACAACTTACAAAAATGAGAAGTCGCACAACACCAGGTTATAGTCCAACAGATTTATTTAAAATTACAAGCTTTCGGAGCTGTCGCCCCTTCCTCAGGTAACGAGTGTGGAGCAAATGGAGGAGTCCATCGCGAACATGAGCAGAGCCTTTGTGGAGACATTGGCGCATGAACATATCACCACGGAAAGGATGGCAACCTCCGTGGAAAGGATGGCTACAGTAGAGGAGAGATGGCTACGGTAGAGGAGAGGATGGCTACGGCCATGGAGGAGCTTAGTTGCCAGGGTATTGAAAACATGGTCATTGTTCAGAATAGACTGACATCTCTTGAGGAGCGATGGTCAGTTATTGAGCATAGAAACCAAACCTTCATGGAAGTCCTCTGGAGTAGGACTTCCAGTACAGAAACGGGTCCTCATGGCCCCCCGAAGTGCAGCAAGGTGCTGTCAAGCCACTTGCTAGCTCTGAAGTGGGGCTGACCCATGAGAGGGATGTTGGTGGCAGACAACAAGGAAGTGGGGGCTCCTCTCCAAGTGCTCACATGACCATGCCACTGCAAAGCACTCGGTCACAGCCCCACCAGAGTCCTCACCCAACTGAGATGGGCGTCTCAGCCCCTGCACAGCCACAGGAGCAGCAGACTGTTGCCGAGCCCTCACAGGTTTGCAACTCGAGAGGATGGCTGCCAAAGGTGTCGAGACAGGAGCAGCAAGAAAGTGAGCAAGGGGCCTCCACATCTGCTGAAGCCACAGGGGAAGCACCACGTAGGAGCACGTGTAAGAGGAAGATAAAGCACAAGTAGTCACAAGGGTAGTCACTGGGTGTTCTGTTGTATTGATTTTTGACAAGCCATCCTTGAATTGTTATGATAAACAGATTTGATGGCAAACTGTTGAAGTTGTGGCCTGTGTCATTTCGCAAATGGGACTTCCACATTGAGGGCTTAGGGCGACATGCAATTGTCAGTATGGTGGTCAGGGTGATAGGATTCCGCAGGTTCTTGTCCATTGTCGATGCACAGGTAAGAAGGTGCGAGGCAAAAGTGTTTGATTGTGCAGGCTAAGCAAATCTGGCCAACATGAGTGCGTCCCTTGCATCCCGGGCAGCAATGTGGTCGCATGCTGGCACCTTCTGGCCTGTGCAGCTTCAGGTGGGTGAGCAGCAGCTTGGCGCTCCTATTGTTGCTCCTGCTGTTGGTGGTGCTGTTGTTCAGGGTTCTGCTGCTGCCGCAGCTGGTCTTCATCTGAATCTGATGTCCAGGAATAAAGGAAATAAATGGTTCCCATGCTTCTGGTATATACCTCAGTTGAGGAAGCGCTCAGTCAAGGTGGGGAGAGGGGTTTCACAGGACGTCACACTGGAGATGGGTGTCAGGCTCCAAACTTCCACAACAATGAGTAGGCCTGTTAAAAGTTCCCCCAGACCTGAGACAACAAAGTTCTGCCACCTGCAAATGATCATTGGTGAAAACTCCTTTTTAACGGTGGAGCTGTAGCTGTTAGTAAGCAATCCACTTGTGAGGCCACCAGGATTAACTGGCGTGTTCCAGAGGAGATGTGCAGGATGGTGGAAATGTGTTAAATTCAGAAAGGCTTCTCAAAATGGGATTATAGAGACAATTAACTGGTCGTTAAGGGCCTTAAGGGCCTATCCCACCTCTTGGAGGCAGGATGGAAATGGGGTCTGAAACCACGATTGTGGGAAAATTGCTCAGAGGCGGGATGGATGTGGGATCGGACCCACCTGCCATTTCTTGCGATTTTGACAACTCACACGCCTCCAAACCCGCTTCCTCGGGCCTGGTAAAATCAAGCCCATGGTGTCTAAGAAAGATTATGGGGTCAATTATTACTCACGGGCAGGAATGCAGCTAGTGAGCAGCCGGACCATGCTGTAGTAGGGAGGCTCGGCTGATTTTAACAGCTGGGCCTCAGTCGCTTGCCTCTTGTTGCCATCCCAAAATTCTAAGAAGTTGATGGAAAATGGCTGCCCGGCTGTTCAGAGGCCGCTGCTGGAGACCCAGGGGAATCGTTCCCGGCACAATGTAAGTGGATTGAAGAGCTTGGCAAGGAATCGCGGTGGGAGGTGTGGAAGGCCGGGGCAGGGGAGGGCCAAGCTATATTCCCTCTAATTTTTTTTTCCTGCACGGGTCCTTTAAATTTGCACGGTATCTCTTCAAGTGGCAGCACCTAGTGAGCGGCCTGTGGGGGACCTCACAATTGGTGCGCAGCTGCGTACCTTAGGGGAAACATTGGTCCCAAGTTTACTTTTTGTGCATGCCTGCTCCTCCTTGCCAATGAGGAAACTTCAAATAAATTTTAAAACCTTACTGGGCTGCTTATGGCCCTCGATGCTGTTCCCGGCAGCTTTGCCTTGATGGAGAAGCCACCACTGCTCCCCTGCTCACGCCTCAGGTAAAAATAACAGTTAGGCCCTGATGACATCATCAAAGCATGATCTGTATAGTTAAAGAAGGACCCCACCGGCTTCCGACGGGTGTCCTTGCCGCCTACAATTTAAAATCGCAGTAGGCCAGGAATGGAGTGGGTAAGCCCAGCCATCGTGTAACTGATTCCCCGCCTGGATTCCACCAGGCAAAGGAAGTTGAAATCCACCCGTAACTCCAATTGTAACTTGGGGGCGCTGTTTCTGTTTTTGATTGCTCTCAGTTTTACCTCTTCCCTGACTGTCCTCTTCCTGTATAGTGCTGACAATATTTTACTCATGTTTTACATCTGCAGTTATGCTTTTGTCCAGGTCACTGTTTGCTCTCTGACATCCATTTAACATCTATCTGTCTGTCCATTATTCATCCCAGTGAAACACTTCACCTTCTGCCTGCAGGATTTGTAGAGGGCAATGGGGGAAGAAATTCTACTCACGCCAGTTTCCACTCCTCCTGGCTCCACAGAAATGAAAGTTTTAAAAGGTTCCCTAGCTGTTTTTTGAGCAGCCTCCTTTGGTCCCCTTAAGGATTTACTTCATCTTTCAAATGCTGACAAGCCTCATTGGAGTCTGTAACCTTTTGAATTTATTGCTCGTTTTTCACATTAACCCTAGTGTGCACCTTGGTGCTGCTGGAGAAGTAGATGACTTCTGACCTATTGCTAAAGAAGCCGGCATTAAATGAAATGGGTAAATGAAGTCTTCTTGAACCTCCATTCCTACACTACTAAATCTTCTGCAGAGACAAGCTTAATTGGATCCTTTGTCTTACATAACCTCAGCCTGATAATAAAGGATGACATAAGGACAGTAGCAAGAAAGGATCTTGGCTTTGAAGATCAGGAGGTAGAATCAGTATAGGTGGAGATAAGAAATAACAAGGGGCAGAAAACATTGGTGGGAGTAGTTTATAGGCCCCCAAACAGTAGCTATACCATTGGACAGAGTATTAATCAACAAATAATAGGAGCTTGTATCAAATGTAATACAATAATCATGGGGGACTTTAATCTACATATAGACTGGGCGAATCAAATTGGCAAAGGTAGTCTGGAGGATGAGTTCATGGAATGCATTCGAGACATAGAATAATATGTCATGGAACCAACCAGGGAGCAGTCCATTTTAGATCTTATATTGTGTAATGAGACAGGGTTAATTAGTAATCTCACAGTAAAGGATCCTCTGGGGAGGAGTGATCATAATATGATGGAATTTCACATTGAGTTTGAGAGTGAAATACTTCAGTCAGAAATGAGAGTCTTAAACTTAAATAAAGCCAATTACATAGGTATGAGAGGTGAGTTGGCTAAGGTAGATTGGGAAATTAGATAAAAGGTATGACGATAGATAAGCAGTGGCAAACATTTAAAGAAATATTCCAAAATTCTCAATGAATATACATTGCTTGAGAAATAAAAACTCCACGTGAAAAGTGATCCATCCGTGGCTAAGTAACAAAGTTAAGGATAGTATTAGATTAAAAGAAGAGGCTTATAATGTTGCGAAGAAAGCCTGAGAATTGGGAGAGCTTTAGAAACCAGCAAAGGATGACCAAAAAATTGATAAAAAAGGAGAAAATAGAAATGAGAGTAAACTAGCAAGAAATATAAAAACAGATTGGAAGAGCTTCTACAAGTATGTAAAAAGGAAGAGAGTAGCAAAAGGTCCCTTAGAGGCTGAGACAGATGAAATTATAATGGGGAATAAAGAAATGGCAGAGACTTAAAACAAATATTTTGTATCTGTCTTCACAGTAGAAGACACGAAAAGCATACCAAAAATAGTGGGGTACCAAGGGGTTAATAAGAGTGAGGAACTTAAAGTAACTATGATCAGTAGAGAAAAAGTACTTGAGAAACTAATGGGACTAAAAGCTGACAAATCCCCTGGACCTGATGGCCTACATCCTAGGGTTCTAAAAGAGGTGACTGCAGAGATAGTGGATGCATTGGTTGTGATCTTCCAAAATTCCCTAGATTCTAGAATGGTCCCAGCGGATTGGAAGGTAGCAAATGTAACCCCGCTGTTCAAAAAAGATGGGAGAGAGAAAATGGGGAACTACAGGCCAGTTAGCCTGACATCAGTTGACGGGAAAATGCTGGAATCCATTATTAAGGAAGCACTTAGAAAATCATAATATGATTAGGCAGAGTCTACGTGGTTTTATGAAAGGGAAATCGTGTTTAACAAATTTATTAGAGTTTTTGAGGATGTAACTAGCAGGGTAGATAAAGGGAAACCAGTGGATGTAGTATATTTGGATTTCCAAAAGACATTCGATAAGGTGCCACATAAAAGGTTGCTATGCAAGATAAGGGTTCATGGGGTTGGGGGTAATATATTAGCATGGATAGAGGATTGGTTAACAGACAGAAAACAGAGAGTAGGGATAAATGGGTCATTTTCCGGTTGACAGGCTGTAACTAATGGAGTGCCACAAGGATCAGTGTTTGGGCCTCAAGCTATTTACTATCTATATTAATAACTTAGAGAAAGGGATCGAGTGCAATGTATCCAAGTTTGCTGACGATACAAAGCTAGGTGGGAAAGTAAGCTGTGAGGACACAAAGAGCCTGCAAAGGGATATAGACAGGTTAACTAAGTGGGCAATAAGGTGGCAGATGGAGTATAATGTGGGGAAATGTGAGATTATATACTTTGGTAGGAAGAATAGAAAAACAGAATATTTTTGAAATGGTGAGAAACTATTAAATGTTGGTGTTCAGAGAGATTTAAGTGTCCTCATACAAGAAACACAGAAAGTTAGTGCAGGTACAGCAAGAAATTAAGAAGGCAAATGGCATGTTGGCCCTTATTGCAAGGAGGTTGGAGTACAAGGGTAAGGAAATCTTACTACAATTGATGAGACCACACCTGGAGTACTGTGCACAGTTTTGGTCTCCTTATCTGAGAAAGGAAATGCATGTCTTAGAAGCAATGCAACAAAGGTTCACTAGATTGATTCCTGGGATGAGAGGGTTGTCCTATGAGGAGAGATTGAGTAAATTGGACCTATACTCTCTGGAGTTTAGAAGAATGAGAGGTGATCTCATTGAAACATATAAGATTCTGAAGGGGATTGACAGGGTAGATGCTGAGAGATTGTTTCTCCTGGCTGAAGAGTCTAGAACTAGGGGGCATAGTCTGAGGATAAGGGGTCGACCATTTAAGACCGGGATGAGGAGGAATTTCTTCACTCAGAGGGTTGTGAATCTTTGGAATTCTGAGTCATTCAAGGCTGAGATAGATTTTTGGACTCTAGGGGAATCAAGAGATATGGGGATCGGCCAGGAAAGTGGAGTTGAGGTGGAAGATCAGCCATGATCTTATTGAATGGCGGAGCAGGCTCGAAGGGCCGTATGGCCTACTCCTGCTTCTAATTCTTATGTTCTTATGTTCTCAGGACTGTTGTTCACTGATTGAAAGGTGAAATACACTGTGGCTGATCAGGATATGAAGCATGAAAATGTGCAAGGCTCATGTTGCAAATGACCCTCTCCCCCAAGTGATCAACTCAACAATTTTGCTGCTTGAGGAAACTAATCATAGAATCTTATAGCACAGAAGAAAGCCATTCGGCCCATCGTGCCTGTGCCGGCTCTTTGGAAGAGCTATCCAATTAGTCCCACACGCCTGCTCTTTCTCCATAGCCCTGTCAATTTTTCCCCATTCAAGTTTTTATCCAATTCCCTTTTGAAGGTTGCTATTGAATCTGCTTCTATCACCCTTTCAGCCAACGCATTCCCGATCATAACAACTTACCACGTGAGTTTTTTTTCCTCATGTCGCCTCTGGTTCTTTTGCCAATTACCTTAAATCTGTACCCTTTGGTTACCGACAGTTTCGCCTAAATTACTCGATCAAAACCCTTCATGATTTTGAACAGCTCTATCAAATCTCCTCTTAACCTTCTCTACTCTAAGAAAAACATCCCCAGCTTCTCCAGTCTCTCCACATAACTGAAGTCCCTCATCCCTGGAACCATTCTAGTAAATCTCTTCTGCACCCTCTCCAAAGCCTTGACATCCTTCCTAAAGTGTGGTGCCTAGAATGGGACACATTGGCCCCGATATTAATGGGGAGGTAGCGAGCTAGGGGAGGTGTATCAGCCGGGAAATGTGGGTTTCCCAGAGGTCCTGCTGAATTTAATGGCAGGACCTCATTTAAATTTTTTAATCCATTTCTCAGCATGCAGCTGTAGGGTGGGAAGACCTGTGGCACCGGGCTGCGGCCAGGGAGCAGAGAGGAGAGAGGGAGGGAGAGGTTGTGGGCCGGAGAGGATATCGGGGGTGGGGTGGTTGCTGGAGAGGACATGGGGGGAGGATGGGGAGGAGGCCTCGGTGGAGATCGCGGGCCATGAGTAGATCGGCAGGGGCTGGGGGGTGGGGGGCAAGCAGCCTAATTAAAATATTTCAATGACGACCCGCCTCTGGAGAACAGAATAGTCATCTGTCCCACAAACTGCCTCCGTTAAAACCATTGAAAATTGGAGGTGGGTTGGGATCGAGTTTCTAATTTTTGAATTCCCACCCCTCTCCCGCTATTCCTGTGAGGTTAAAATTCCCCCCTATGGGCTAGAAATTCGCCTCCTTTGTGCCTCCTGTTAGCATCTCTGGGGGGCGATAACGGGGTGCTACCAGCTTTGCGACTGGCTGCGACGAGAGTACTGATGCCCGCAAAATTCCCGTCGAGGTTTGCGGTGGCGGTAACCCCAAGCAACACGATCTCCTGCGCCCAGAGATCATGATGTCATCGCACTGCGCATCGCCCCGGTAGCGCCCTGGACCCGAAATTCGGTTCCGCCCCTTGCATCATTGACGGGCAACAACATCAACAGCTGCAGGAAGGCCGGCCGCTTGGGGAGTGGTATTTAAAGGTGATGATGGTTGCGTGAAAAAAAAATCTTCTTAATGCCCTACGTCCATTTTTCAGCATTTTCTTCGGCCACAATCGATCAGCCCTGCACTCTGCTAGAGTGCTTGGAGCTGATCGCGTCGAATCGCGGCTGCGAGGTGTCAAGGGACCTTGTTTCAATGCAAAGCCTCTGTTCCCGGCAGCGCTGACCTCGAGATTTGGCAGCGCTGTACCGCTACCGCCCCTCTTGCCGGCTTTAGCACTCCAAGGGAAGTGGTAACGCTTGATTTAGCGCTCCACTTCTTTCTTGGAACGCGACAACTGAATTTCGCGGGAGCCTATTATCATTAGCACCTGGTGCTAATTTTTCAGCTTTCGAAGTTTTAACGCCCCAAACGGGGCTATAATGAATTTCTCCCCCTATGAATATTGTCAATAAAATCATAGTTGATGCAGTTGTACATCAGTAACAAGAAGATTGAAAGTGTAGACCTTGTGGGGACGATTTTCGCCAAATACTTTTTTTTTATTCGTTCATGGGATATGGGCTTTGCTGGCAAGGCATTTATTGCCCATCCCTAATTGCCCTTGAGAAGGTGGTGGTGAGCTGCCGCCTTGAACCGCTGCAGTCCATGTGGTGAAGGTACTCCCACAGTGCTGTGAGGGAGGGAGTTCCAAGATTTTGACCTAGCAACGATGAAGGAACAGCGATATATTTCCAAGTCAGGATGGTGTGTAAGTTGGAGGGGAACTTGCAGGAGATGGTGTTCCCATGCGCCTGCTGCCCTTGTCCTTCTAGGTGGTAGAGGTCGCGGGTTTGGGAGGTGCTGCCGAAGAAGCCTTGGCGAGTTGCTGCAGTGCATGTTGTAGATGGTACACACTGCAGCCACGGTATGCCGGTGGTGGAGGGAGTGAATGTTTAAGGTGGTGGATGGGGTGCCAATCAAGCGGGCTGCTTTGACCTGGATGGTGTCGAGCTTCTTGAATGTTGTTGGAGCTGCACTCATCCAGGCAAGTGGAGAGTATTCCATCACACTCCTGACTTGTGCCTTGAAGATGGTGGAAAGGCTTTGGGGAGTAAGGAGGTGAGACACTTACCTCAGAACATCCAGCCTCTGACCTGCTCTTGTTGCCACAGTATTTATGTGGCTGGTCCAGTTAAGTTTCTGGTCAATGGTGACCCCTAGGATGTTGATAGTGGGGGGATTCGATGATGGTAATGCCGTTGAATGTCAAGGGGCGATGGTTAGACTCTCGCTTGTTGGAGATAGTCATTGCCTGGCACTTGTGTGGCTCGAATGTTACTTGCCACTTATCAGCACAAGCCTGGATGTCGTCCCCATCTTGCTGCATGCGGGCATGGACTGCTTCATTATCTGAAGAGTTGCGAATGGAACTGAACACTGTGCAATCATCAGCGAACACCCCCACTTCTGACCTATTGATGGAGGGACGGTCATTGATGAAGCAGCTGAAGATGGTTGGGCCTAAGACACTGCCCTGAGGAACTCCTGCAGCGATGTCCTAGGGCTGAGATGATTGGCCTCCAACAACTACAACGATCTTCCTTTGTGCTAGGTATGACTCCAGCCAGTGGAGAGTTTTCCACCTGATTCCCATTGACTTCAATTTTACTAGGGCTCCTTGATGCCAAACTCAGTCAAATGCTGCCTTGATGTCAAGGTCATTCACTCTCACCTCACCTCTGGAATTCAGCTCCTTTGTCCATTTTGGAACCAAGGCTGTAATGAGGTCTGGAGCCGAGTGGTCTTGGCGGAACCCAAACTGAGCATCAGTGAGAAGGTTGTTGGTGAGTAAGTGCCGCTTAATAGCACTGTCGATGACACCTTCCATCACTTTGCTGATGATTGAGAGCAGACTGATGGGGCGGTAATTGGCTGGATTGGATTTGTGCTGTTTCTGTGGACAGTTTTCCACATTGTCGGATAGATGCCAGTGTTGTAGCTATACTGGAACAGCTTGGCTAGAGATGCGGCTAGTTCTGCAGCACAAGTCAGCATGACAGCTGGGATGTTGTCGGGGCCCATAGCCTTTGCTGTATCCAGTGCGCTCAGCTGTTTTTTGATATTACGTGGAGTGAATCGAATTGGCTGAAGAGTGACTTCTGTGATGGTGGGGATCTCGGGAGGAGGCCGATATGGATCATCGACTCGGCACTTCTGGCTGATGATGGTTGCTAAAGCTTCAGCCTTGACTTTTGCACTTGCGTGCTGGGCTCCGCCATCATTGAGGATGGGGATATTCATGGAGCCTCCTCCTCCCATTAGTTGTTTAATTGTCCACCACCATTCACGACTGGATGTTGCAGGACTGCAGAGCTTTGATCTGATCTGTTGATTGTGGGATCGCTTAGCTCTGTCTATAGCATGCTGCTTCCACTGTTTAGCATGCATGTAGTCCTGTGTTCCCCAGGTTGGCACCTCATTTTTAGGTACTCCTGGTGCTGCTCCTGGCATGCTCTTTTACACTCCTCATTGAACCAGGGTTGGATCCCTGGCTTGATGGTAGTGGTAGAGTGAGGGATATGCCGGGCCATGAGGTTACAGATTGTGGCGGAATGCAATTCTGCTGCTGCTGATGGCCCACAGTGCCTCATGGATGCCCAGTTTTGAGCTAAAGAAGTAAAGAGGTGGCCAAGATCAGGCCTTAAGCTGAAACGCTGGTTTAGCTCGTGCTTAGTGCAAGACGCCATCTTGGTAAAGGAGTTGAAGCCAGCACTATGAACGGCCACCTGGAGACTTGTTAAACAGCTGATTGATACTTAAATTGCCTGCTAGTGCTCATTAAAGAGGCTGCACAGCATTTTGGTGGCTAGCGCTTCAACTAACAGCCTCTCCTAACAGCCTCTCCTAACAGTGACCAGCTGTTTGGGAGTAAACACCGAGTTGCTGTTGATTGCAAGTGTTACTTAAAGGGATACTCACAACTTAAAGGGATACTCACCATTTCATGTTCATTGCTGCTGGAGCTGTGCGGAGGACCTTTGAAACACACTGGAAGACTTTCTGGGACACTTTGTCAAGACTTCACCAACACTATCAACATTTATTCCAGAAATTCTCTGAGGACTTCACGTAAAAAGAGTAAGGCCTAGAAAGTGGATAAGGCTCAAAACCGGGCACGGGCAGTGCAAAGCGCGATGTGCCCCCGCCCCTTCATAGTGGTGCAGGCAGCACGCAAAATTCATGCTGCCTTCCCATTATAATGATTGCAGCGTTGATCTTAGTGCTAAACGTGCTGCAATTTGGCTTAGTGCTGAACAGGGGGGTCAATATCGGATGCAGTCTACTGGCCAATAAAGTTTGGCCTCGGCTCTCCACTACTTAAAGGGGAGGTGGTTTGTTGCAGAAGCACCTCATTGTCATTGTGAAGAAAGCCATGGCCCAACAGCCAAGAGAGAGGGCGAGGAGATTTTCCGATGCAGCACTGGATGCTTTGGTCCTGGGGGTTCAAAGACGCTGTCAGGTCCTCTACCCGCAGGGGGGCAAAAGGCCTCCAAGGCAGAACAGCAGAAGGCTGTGGGAGGAGATAGCTGAAGCCGTCACTACGATGAGTGTTGTACCCAGGCCCTGGATCCAGTGCCACAAGAAGTTTAATGACCTCACACGAGTGGTCAAAGTGAGTGAATGCATCTTCAAATGCCATATCCCACCATTTGCACCACAAACCTCACACACTGCTCAAGGCACCACACCCCCATCACTCACCTACCAACAATCTCTAGCAATCACTACTCATAACTCACAATCATAGCTTCACTTCACCCTCGCACACTTACCACTGCTGCATCTCACACCTTGCACACACTATTCAACCATGGCAAGCACATCACCCAAACACATTGAACCACATTCACTGATACACTTCCCTTTCTCTTGCAGGCAAAGGTGTCGCTGGGAGCAGCAGCACACGGGTGGAGGGGAGGGGAAGATGTCTGCGAATCTGACAGAGCTGGAGAGGCAGTGCTGGAGATCATTGGAGCGGCCGTCACAGAGTCCGTAGTGATCGGTGAATTTGAAAGCATTGCTGATGATGATGGTATGCACATACCTAATCCTTCTTCTCACATCCCACTTCCCCCCTCATCCCACAATCTCTTCTCACTTACAAGCTGCACATGGTGTACGCATGGATATCTTGCTTTCCCCTCACCATAACCCGACCCTTGTGCCTTTCCCCTTTCAGGTACCAAGAAGTCCCACCAGCACAGCCTGTCACCGAAGCCATGGAGGAGGAGAGTGAAGGAGAAGCAGACACACTGTCACTGTATCTGAGATTCCAGGCACCAGCTCAGAAAATGGCACTGTGTGGACTTTAGAGGGTACTATAGACGCGGGATCTGCACATGGTGAGTCACCAGGCACTAGTGGGCTGCAGCCAGGCCAGGGGGAAAGGGTAGCTCGGGTTCCAGCTCCCTGGAGGGCGAGTTCGCGCACGGGTTCTGCTGCACAGATGATGACCTCGATGGGGCGGCCTTCAGAAGAAGGGTGATGGGCATGCACACAGAAATGCTTGGTGCAATGGCAAGCCTGCCAGAGAGCCTCTTGTCAGTGTCAAGGACCATGGAGGAGTCTGGCTCCAACATTGCACGGGGCTTTGTGCGGAGCGTGGAGCCCGTGATTTCCAGAATGGAAATGGTGGACAACTCCATGAGAGACCTTGTGGACCCAGCCATGATGCTGTGTGTGATGGATGATGTCACTGCTTCCATTGTAGCACAGTTCGATGCGACTCAATATCTCAGTGCTGCAGTGGAAGCTCAGACTGCTGCCATCATGGCTGGGTTTACGAGTGTGGAAAGGGGCTTGCAGGGTCTCACAGCACTCCAGCAATCTCTCCTCCAACAGATGGCTAGGAATGCTGAGGTACCGCCCTGGGGGAGTGGCAGTGGCTCTGTGGAGCAAGAACCTGTGGTCCTCTCTCAGGAGGACAGCATGTGTAGTCCCACCACTGCCACTCTGCCAGTGCCCTTGCTGCTGCCTGTCAGCCAGCCAACCAAGACTGCTGCCACCGATGCTGAGGTGGTGCAGTCTACAGCCGGGCCTTCTAGGCCCAGAGGTGCTCGAGGTCATCCTGCAAGGCCATCTGCAGGGTCCCCCATGGGAAGTCAGCAGCCTTCCACCAGCTATGCTGTAGCCACTGGGGGAGCACTTCGTAGGAGCACAAGAGTAGAAAAAGCAACACAAAAGACAGACACTAAGGGAATGCACATGGGTGATTAATTGACGTTGTTGTGTAGTATTGGAATGGATAAATTTATAAATTATGTTTGGAATGTTTGTTTTGTGGTGGCTCTCACTTCAGCTTTGTGCCCAGGAGGACGCTGTGATGTTCCGTGACAGAGAGATGCTAAGATGGGGAAGTGGTGAGCAACGGGATTTGGGGTTTCATTCATTGGATCTGGAGTCTGATGAGGTTCTCGCAGACAACCCCCGTCTGGAATGGGGATCTGCTGCCTGCCCCTCCCTTCCTCCTCCTCCTCCTCCTCCTCTTCCTCCTTCTCCTCTTCCTCCTCCTCCTCCTGAGGTCATCCCAGAATCTGTGGTGGCAAGGGCTGCGCCTTCATGATGGCCAAGTTGTGGAGGATGCAGATGACCACCACAAAATGGGACAACCACTCCGGGGTGTACTGGAGGGCTCCTCCCGAGCAGTCAAGGCTCGGAATCATTGTTTCAGCGGTAGTCTGCTCGATGAGGTGTCTCGTGGCAGCATGGCTCTCATTATATGAATGCTGGCCACAAGTGGTGGGGTTGCGGAGGGGACTCAGCAGATAGCCCTTGTCTCCGAGCAGCCACCCTTGGGTTTGACGTGGTGGCTGGAAGATGGCTGGACTTGCACAGGATGAAGGCATCACGACTGCTGGAAGGATAACAGCATTCACCATCATTATGTGTTGGGCGTGGTCACACACCAACCGCACATTAAGTCAGTGGTACCTTTTGCGGTTATGAAACATCTCAGGATTGATATGCGGCGCCTGCAAAGCCATGTGTGTGTAGTCGATGGTGCCCTGCACCATGGGGAAGCTCAATATCCTGGCAAAGCCACATACACACTCCTTCTGCTTCTCTCTGTTCAGAGAAAAGACAATGAAGTCCCTTCTCCTGCAGTAGAGAGCCTCTGTGACCTCCCGGATGAAGCGATGGTCAGCGAACTGGGAGATGTTAGCTGTGTCTCCTGTTCCAGACTGAAAAGATCTGGTGGCAAAATAAATTGAGGGCCACGATGAACTTGAGGGCCACTGGTAACACCATCATCACCCTGCTCTGAGGCTGCAGGTCTGGTTGCAGGAGTGGCAGAGTTCTGTGACCACCTCTTTTGTAAAGTGGAACCTCCTAATACACTGCTCCTGGTTACTGTCACCTCACCAACTTTAAATAACTGTAGAAAGCTCCAAACAGTTGCACAAACTTACACAGAGTCAGTAGAAATGAAAAAGCAGGTCAGCTGCAAGTTGTTGATGATCCCTTTAAATAGCATTGCTAGGGGGTCCTTCCTGCTGCTGAATGCATGTTCAGCTGGTCATGATTTGGGGAGGGCATTAAATGGAGCGGCGACGTCCAAAATGGCAGATTGTGCATCAAATCAGCGTTGCACACTCATTGACGTCACGATCTGCCTCATTTCATAATCTGCAAAGAGCACAGGCAACAGCACTGCTGCCGACCTGCCTAAAATGGCTGCCGCCGCAGGACCTACCAGGAGTAGGCCGAAGCATGGCGGCCACCATTTTTTCTTCCAAACCGGCCTAAGCGGCCCAATTTCCCGGCCTAAGTGTTGTGCTACTCCACCTTATTGGACACCTTATAGGAGTCACTAGGAGAAAGGGAGTGCTTCATCATGCTCGAGCTCCCCCTTGGACTGAAGGAGGAATGGGAGGAGGACATGAAGCCAAGCAGAGCAGCATCTGCTGCTGCAGGAGAGAGGGACAGGAGGACGAGGTGGCTTCCTTTCCCCCTGCGGGTACAGGACATCCCTCCTCCTCTAGCTCTCCTCCACCAGGACCTCCAGTGCCACACCCGAGAACCTGTGCACCCTCTCCCTCGGTCCCTGAGCCATCCTGCAACGTGCGGCTGTTTGCCTGCCAGGGCACTCCACACTTTTTGTGGAAATGGGTGTGAGGAGCCGACATATGCTGCTCCACAAAAACTGTGTCTAATCAGCACTTGAGTGTTAAACCTGCAGGTATCTGGTTTAGCACCTCCAGGCAAGTTCAAACTATGGTAATCAGCAATTAGGACCAAAATTGTGTGCTAAATCCAGACTCTCAAACAGGCTAGTCTTATTAGCACTGCACCCATTAGTGCCGGTTTTCACCCCTTGTCCAAAATAATCCCCTTTCTCTGTTACTTTATTGTCAGCAATGCTCACAAATGCTCACATTCACTTTGGCAGAAAGTTCCCTGTAACTGTATTTCTCCTGAGAAAATAAATTCTGCTGGTACTGCTACTTTAACAACCAATAAAAATAATGGTGGCTGCAAATTGCAGTACTTTGCTAGTGATTTTCTTTATCTGCTGTGCTGAAATGTCAAAAACACCTTACAACTTGTCACAGAGATGGAGTAATGGTTAGGGAATAGCTTTTGCCACATATCTTGAAAAGTGTAAAAATAAATGGTTTGTGCAGATGATGAATAAAATTCTAAGCTTAAAGCACAGACTGCACTTCCTAGTCACATTTAAATGTCAGCCATGTGATATGAACCATTCATCTTTCACTGAAGAAATTAAATTTTTACTTTAAGGACAGTTGTTTATTAATAACAGCAACTTGTATTTATATAGCGCCTTAATGCAGTAAAACGTCCCAAGGTGCTTCACAGGAGCGATATCAAGCAAAATTTGACACCGAGCCACATAAGGAGATATTAAGGCAGATGAGGTAGGTTTTAAGGAGCGTCTTAAAGGAGGAAAGAGAGGTAGCGAGGCGGAGAGGTTTAGGAGGGAATTCCAGAGCTTAGGGCCTTGGCTGCTGAAGGCACGGCCACCAATGATGGAGCGATTATAATCAGGGATGCTCAAGAGGTCAGAATTGGAGGAATGCAGATATCTTGGTGGGTTGTGGGGCTGGAGGAGATTACAGAGATAGGGAGGGGCAAGGCCATGGAGAGATTTGAAAACAGGGATGAGAATTTTAAAAGTGAGGCGTTGCTGAACCGGGAGCCAATGTAGGTCAGTGAGCACTGGGGTGATGGCTGAACGGGACTTGGTGCGAGTTAGGACACGGGCAGCAGAGTTTAGGATGACCTCAAGTTTACGGATGGTAGAATGTGGGAGGTCAGCCAGGAGTGCATTGGAATAGTCAAGTCTAGAGGCAACAAAGGCATGGATGAGGGTTTCAGCAGCAGATGAGCTGAGGCAGGGGCAGAGTCGGGCAATGTTCCGGAGGTGGAAATTGGCGGTCTTAGTTATGCCGCGGATATGTGGTCGGAAACTCGTCTCGGGGTCAAATATGACACCAAGGTTGCGAACAGTCTGGTTCAGCCTCAGACACATGCCAGTGAGAGCGATGGAGTTGGTGGCTAGGGAACGGAGTTTGTGGTGGGGATTGAAGACAATGGCTTTGGTCTTCCCAATATTTAGTTGGAGGAACTTTCTGCTCATCCAGTACTGGAAGTTGGACAAGCAGTCTGACAGTTTAGAGACAGTGGAGGGGTCAAGAGAGGTGGTGGTGAGGTAGAGCTGGGTGTCATCAGCGTACATGTGGAAACTGATATAAAAACAGAAATGCTGGGAATAGTCAGCAGGTCAGACAGGATCTGTGGAGAGAAAAAAAGAGTTAATGTTTCAGGTCGATGACCTTGCGTCAGAACTGGAAAAAGTTAGAGATGTAATAGATTTTAAGCACGTGCAGGGGCAGGGAAAGGAGGGAGGGGAGGAAAGAACAAAATGGAAGGTCTATGATAGGATGGAAGGCAGGAGTGATTAAATGACAAAAGGTATGATTGTACAAAACAAAAGGTGATGGCAATGGGACAAGTAAAAAAACAAAAGATGAGTCTAGATGAGGTGTAAATGGGAATAGCAGAATCATCAACAGCTGCCATCTGAAAAAATAGGGGCAGAGATTATGATCTGAAATTGTTGAACTCGATGTTGAGTCCAGAAGGCTGTAAAATGCCTAATCGAAAGATGAGGTGCTGTTCCTCAAGCTTACATTGAGCTTCATTGAAACAGTGTATGAGCCCGAGGACGGAGAGGTCAGAGTGGGCGTGGAGTGGAGAATTAAAGTGAGAAGTCGCACAACACCAGGTTATAGTCCAACAGATTTATTTAATTTTACAAGCTTTCGGAGCTGTCGCTCCTTCTTCAGGTAGGGTAGCTGTGAGAGAATCTCCCAGAATTCACAATATAAACACAGAAAAAATGTATTCAAATCTTTCCCTACATCAAAGACACACTAAGAGCACAGCCAAGACAATGAGATGTGTCCCAGGGGGTCCCACGTGTCAAAACACCTGCTGGCTGCATATCCTCTCCATTTGTGTTGGTTCTTGTGTTAGTTTTTCTTTTTAAAAAACCTGGAAAGACCGGCCATGATGTCAAGTCACGTTCTGTATCGTGACATGAACCCGATATCGCGATTGAGGCCATCCTCATGAGTGCGGAACTTGGCTATCAGTTTCTGCTCTATGATTTTGCGCTGTCGTGTATCCCGAAGGCCGCCTTGGAGAACGCTTACCCGCAGATCCGAGGCTGAATGCCCCTGACTGCTGAAGTGTTCCCCGACTGGGAGGCAACCCTCCTGCCTGGCGATTGTTGCGCGGTGTCCGTTCATACGTTGTCTCAGTGTCTGCATGGTCTCGCCGATGTACCATGCTCTGGGGCATCCTTTACTGCAACGTATCAGGTAGACAACGTTGGCCGAGTCACATCGTCGATCGACAGTTCCGACGGGCCACAGCGAAAAACCGCATAGACCTCCTCAGAAGACGAACACGGGACACAACCAACAGAGTACCCTACGTCGTCCAGTACTTCCCCGGAGCGGAAAAACTACGCCATGTTCTTCGCAGCCTTCAACATGTCATCGATGACGACGAACACCATGCTAAGGCCATCCCCACGCCTCCACTACTCGCCTTCAAGCAGCCGCCTAACCTCAAAAGTACCATCGTTCGCAGCAGATTACCCATCTTTCAGGAGAACAGCAACCACGACACCACACAACCCTGCCACGGCAACCTCTGCAAGACATGCCAGATCATGGACACAGATACCATCATCACACGTGAGGACACTACCCACCAGGTACATGGTACATACTCATGTGACTCGGCCAATGTTGTCTACCTGATACGTTGCAGTAAAGGATGCCCCAGAGCATGGTACATCGGCGAGACCATGCAGACACTGAGACAACGTATGAACGGACACCGCGCAACAATCGCCAGGCAGGAGGGTTGCCTCCCAGGGGCATTCAGCCTCGGATCTGCGGGTAAGCGTTCTCCAAGGCGGCCTTCGGGATACACGACAGCGCAAAATCATAGAGCAGAAACTGATAGCCAAGTTCCGCACTCATGAGGATGGCCTCAATCGCGATATCGGGTTCATGTCACGATACAGAACGTGACTTGACATCATGGCCGGTCTTTCCAGGCTTTTTAAAAAAAAACGAACACAAGAACCAACACAAATGGAGAGGATATGCAGCCAGCAGGTGTTTTGACACGTGGGACCCCCTGGGACACATCTCATTGTCTTGGCTGTGCTCTTAGTGTGTCTTTGATGTAGGGAAAGATTTGAATACATTTTTTCTGTGTTTATATTGTGAATTCTGGGAGATTCTCTCACAGCTACCCTACCTGAAGAAGGAGCGACAGCTCCGAAAGCTTGTAAAATTAAATAAATCTGTTGGACTATAACCTGGTGTTGTGCGACTTCTCATTTTTGTCCACCCCAGTCCAACGCCGGCATCTCCACATCATGAGAATTAAAGTGACAGACGACCGGAAGCTCGGGGTCACGCTTGCGGACTGAACGGAGGTGTTCTGCAAAGCAGTCATCCAATCTGCGTTTGGTCTCCCCAATGTAGAGGAAACCGCATCGTGAACAGCAAATACAGTATACTAAATTGCAAGAAGTACAAGTTAATCGCTGTTTCACCTGGAAGGGGTGTTTGGGGCCCTGGACGGTGGGAAGGGAGGAGGTAAAAGGGCAGGTGTTGCATCTCCTGCGCTTGTACGGGAAGGTGCCGTGGAAAGGGGAGGGGGTGTTGGGGGGTAATTGAGGAGTGGACCGAGTGTCATGGAGGGAGCGGTCCCTTCGGAATGCTGAAAGGGGAGGTGAGGGGAAGATGTGTTTGGTGGTGGGATCAGATTAGAGGTGGCGGAAATGGCGGAGGATGATCCGTTGAATGTGGAGGCTGGTGGGGTGAAAGGTGAGGACAAAGGGAACCATATCGTGGTTCTGGGAGGGAGGGGAAAGGATGAGAGCAGAAGTGCGGGAAATAGAATGTACACAGTCGAGGGCCCTGTCAACCACTGCCGAGGGGAATTCTTGATTGAGGAAAAAGGAAGACATATCGGAAGCACTAGTATTGAAGGTGGCATCGTCAGACCAGATCCGACGGAGATGGAGAAATTGGGAGAATGGAATAGAGTCCTTACAAGAAGTGGGGTGGGAGGAAGTATAGTCCAGGTAGCTGTGGGAGTCAGTGGGCTTATAGTGGATGTTTGTCGATAGCCTATCCCCAGAAATGGAGACAGAGAAGTCGAGGAAGGGAAGGGAAGAGTCGGAGATGGACCATGTGAAAGTGAGGGAAGGGTGGAAATTGGAAGCAAAGTGAATGAAATCTTCCAGTTCAGGGCAAGAGCAGGAAACGGCACCGATACAGTCATCAATGTACCGGAAAAAGAGGTGAAGCAGGGGACCCACGAAAAGGCAGGCATAGATAGGACCCCTGCGGGTTCCCATAACAACACAGTCAAAGAAGAAGTTGTTCAATATGTGAACAGGTTCAGCCAGGCGGAGGAGGGTGGTGGTGGATGGAGACTGGTTGGGCCTCTGTTCAAGGAAGAAGCGGAGAGACTCAGGCTGTCCTAGTGGGGGATGGTGGTGTAGAGGGATTGGACGTCCATAGTGAAAAGGAGATGGTTGGGGCCAGGAAACTGGAAACTATTAAGTTGGCGGAGGGCATCGGAAGAGTCGTGGATGTAGGTGGGAAGAGACTAGACAAAGGGAGAAAAAATAGAGTCGAGATCAGAAGAAATCAGTTCCGTGGGGCAAGAACAAGCTGAAATGATGGGTCTACCAGTGAAACTGATGGTGTGTTTTCGGATGATGTCACCAAGGAGCAGCATGTAGATGAAAAATAGGGGGTTTAAGCACAAAATGTAATTCAAATGACCAATATTCGTATTGTATCTTTGACAACTGATGTTAAGCCTTTACAAATATAACTTCCAATTTAATTAGTTTGCAAAGAGAATACTTCAAATCAATATTAGAGATACAATAAATGCCAAAGAGGAGCTACCAATTTTGTCAATTAATCTGATGAAAGGCCATCGACCTGAAACATTAACTCTGTTTCTCTCTCCACAGATGCTGTCTGACCTGCTGAGTTTTTCCAGCATTTTCTGTTTTTATTTGTTAATTAATCACTAAGTTCTGAAAAATGTTAACCAAGATGAATCTGCCATGACTTGACTAAACTATTAAGGCTGCGGGTTGTTTGGCTTCTAATACCTTTGGAGATTATGGGATTTCAATATAGTAGCTGCCAGCTCTCTATTGCTCTGTGCTATGTTTGATTTATCCATCCACAACTCATAACCTCAATTTGTTCAGTCCTGCTTCACTTGAAATTGTCGCCCCTGGGAGCAGCAGCAACTCATCAAATATGGCCTTAAACCATAGATTTTGCGACATAACTTTAGTAATTAGAGGTAGATAGTCAGTATGCAAAATATCAGCAGCAATGCAACCCAAAGACAGGTTGGTTCTATTTCAGAGCAAGATGAAATATTGCACAGTGTGCAGTCGAAAGACACTGGGGTAATTTATAAATAGAACATTGTTTTACACCTAGAGTTTAGTTCTCAAGGATGTTTTATATAATTCCTATGGCACAAAAAACTGAAAAATAAAAAAGTGTTGCAAATTAGTATTGTGGAGATTCTGGCCACAATCTTCCACTCCTCCATAGATATGGGGATGGTGCCAGAGGATTGGAGGATTGCAAATGTTACAAAACTGTTTAAAAAAGGGGAGAGGGATAAACCCGGCAACTACAGGCCAGTTAGCCTAACATCGGTGGTGGGGAAAGTCTTAGAGACAATAATCTGGGACAAAATGTATTGTCATTTGGTAGAGTATGTTAAAGGCAAATCATGTTTGACTAACTTGATTGAGTTCTTTGATGAAGTAAGAGTGGGTTTTTGAGGGTAGTGTGGTTGATGTTGTGTATATGAACTTTCAAAAGGCGTTTGACAACGTACCACATAATAGACATGTTAGGAAAATTAAAGCCCATGGCATTAAAGGGACAGTGGCAGCGTGGATACGAAAGTGGCTAAGGGGCAGAAAGCAGAGAGTAGTGATGAACAGTTGTTCTTCAGACTGGAGGAAAATATACAGTGGTGTTCCCCAGTGGTTGCTATTCAGACCACTGCTCTTTTTGATATATAGTAATGACCTGGGTATACAGGGCATAATTTCAAAGTATGCAGATGACACGAAATTCAGAAATGTAGTAAACAGTGAGGAGGATAGTAACAGACTTCTGGAGGACATAGACAGACTGGTGAAATGGACAGACATATGGCAGATGAAATTTAACGCAGAGAAGTGTGAAGTGATACATTTTGGTAGGAAGAATAAGGAGTGGCAATATAAACATAATGGTTCAATATTAAAGGGGGTGCAGGACAGGGAGACCTGGGGGTGTATGTACACAAGTCTTTGAAGGTGGCAGCACAAGTTGAGAAGGCTGTTAAAAAAGCATATGGGATCCTTGCCTTTATTAAAAGGGGAATAGAGTACAAAGCAAGGAGGTTATGCTAAACCTTTATAAAACACTGGTTAGGCCTTAGCTGGAGTATTGTGTTCAATTCTGGGCACCACACTTTAGGAAGGACATGAAGGCCTTGGAGAGGGTGCAGAAGAGCTTTACTAGAATGGTGCCAGGGATGAGGGACTTCAGTTTTGTGGACAGACTGGAGATGCTGGGGTTGTTCTCCTTAGAGCAGAGAAGGTTAAGAGGAGATTTGATAGAGATGTTCAAAATCATGGAATGGTTTTGATAGAGTAAATAAGGACAAACTGTTTCCAGTAGCAGAAGGGTCAGTAACCAGAGGACACAGATTTAAGATGATTGGCAAAACAACCAGAGGTGACATGAGGAAAGATTTTTTTATGCAGCGAGTTGTTGTGATCTAGAATGCACTGCCTGAAAGGGTGGTGGAAGCAGATTCAATAGTAACATTCAAAAAAGAATTGGATAAATATTCGAAGGGAAAACATTTACAAGGCAATGGGGAAAGAGCTGGGGGTGGGACTAATTGGATAGCTCTACCAAAAAGACGACACAGGCACGATGGGCCGAATGGGCTCCTTCAGTCCTGTATTATTCTATGATTCTATGAAATCTTTAGAGGGAAAAATTCGAAAGCAACCATTTTGGGTCGCTAACATCGCCTGGGTGCTAAATTTAGCGCCCAGCAAAAAATAACGCCGGCGATCGGTAAATTCAGTTTTAGTGCCCCAAGAGGGAGGTGGAGCACTAATTCAAGTGCTCCACTTCCTTCTTAGAATGCTAACCCCGAATATCGAGGCAGTGCGTTCAGCAACGCTACGCACTGCGCCACATAGTGCCTCCTGCCGCTCCATTCCTGCCCCCTGAATCGGCGCAGATTCAGGGGGCGCGGGCCAATTTTGCAGGCGGGGCAAAAACGGGGTGCTGCGGTGATGATGTCGTCATCGCCTGCGCAGCGGAGCGGGGCGCTACCAGTTACTGCTGAGATAGATAGAATTTTGGACTCTATGGCAATCAAGGGATATGAGGATCAACCAGGCAAGTGGAGTTGAGGTCGAAGACCAGCCATGATATTATTGAATGTTTGTAGCAGGTTCGAGAGGCTGTAAGGCCTACTCCTGCTGCTAATTCTTATGTTCTTATGCTCCACAACTTGGTCATCATGAGAGCGCAGCCCTTGCCACCACAGGATCCAGGAGCACCTCAGGAGGAGGAAGAGAAGGAAGTTGAGGAGGAGTCAGGCAGCAGATCCCCATTCCAAGCGCTTCATCAGACTCCAGTTCCAATGAATGAAACCCCAGATCCCTGTTGCTCACCACTTCCCCATCTTACGATGCCTCTGTCACAGAATATCACAGCGTCCTCCTGGGTACAAAGCTAAAGTGAAAGTCACCACACGACACACATTCCAAACATAATTTATAAATTTATCAAATCCAATCCAATCCAAATCAAAACAACAATGTCAAGTAATCACTCTTGTGCATTCCCTTAATATCTGTCTTTCATGTTGCTTTTCCTACTCTAGTGCTCCTATGACGTGCCATCCCAGTGCTGCAGCATGGCTGGTGGAAGGCTGCTGACTTTCAGTGAGGGAGACTTCAAATGGCCTTGCAGAAGGCCCAGCTGTAGACTGCACCACCTCGGCATGGGCAACAGCAGTCTGGGCTGGCTGGATGAGAGACTGCAGCAAGGGCACTGACGGAGTGGATGTGGTGGGAATAGGAATGCTGTCATCCTGAGAGAGGACAGCAGGTTCTTGCTCCACGGAGCCACTGCCACTCCCCCAAGGAGGCACCTCAGCATTCCTAGCCATCTGTTGGGAACAGATTGCTGGAGTGCTGTGAGGCCCTGCAAGCCCCTTTCAACACTTGTAAACCCAGCTATGATGGCAGCAGTCTGAGCTTCCACTGCAGCAGTGAGATGTTGGGACACTTCTGCCTGTGCTACAATGGAAGCTGCAACATCGCCCATCACACGCAGCATCATGGCTGGATCCACAAGATCTCTCATGGAGTTGTCCACCATTTCCATCCTGGAAATCATGGGCTCCAAGCTCCGCACAAAGCCCCATGCAATGTTGGAGCCGGACTCCTCCATGCTCCTTGACACTAACAAGAGGCTCTCCGACAGGCTTGCCATTGCACCAAGCATTTCTGTGTGCATGCCCATCACCCTTCTTCTGAAGGCCATCCCATTGAGGTCATCATCTCAGTCCTGTGCAGCAGAACTCATGCGTGAACTCGCCCTACGGGGAGCTGGCACCCGAGCTACCTTTTCCCCCTGGCTTGGCTGCAGCCCACTCGTGCCCGGTGACTCACCACAAGCAGACGCCGCCTCTAAAGTAACCTCTAACGTCCACACAGTGCCATTTTCTGAGCTTGTGCCTACGAGTGTCAGATCCAGTGCTGATGTGTCTTCTTCTTCTCTATCACTGTCCTTCTCAATCACTTCAGGGACAGGCTGGCCTGGTTGGAGTTCTTGGGTATCTGAAAGGAGAAATGCATAAGGGTCGGGTTGTAGTGAAGGGAGAGGGGAGAGGGGAAAAGCAAGATATCCATGCATACACCATCAGCAGCTTATAAGTGAGAAGAGATTGTGGGATGAGAGGGAAGTGGGATGTGAGAAGAAGGATTAGATATGAGCATACCATCATCATCAGCAATGCTTTCAACTTCCCTGCTCACCACAGACTCAATGACTGCCCCTCCAATGATATCCAGCACTGCTTCCTCCAGCTCCGTCAGGTTCTGCAGGCGGGCTTCCCCTCCACCCGTCTGCTGGTGTTCCCGGTGGCTATGAAGGGCCTTTGCCTGCAAGAGAAAGGGAAGTGCATCAGTGAATGTGGTGCAATGTGTTTGGGTGACGTCCCTGCCATGGTTGAATAGCTGGCAGGGTGTGCAAGGTGTGAGATGTGGGTGTGTATCCTGCAGCAGTGGTAAGTGTGTGAGAGTGAAGTGAAGCTATGATTGTGAGGTATGAATGGCGATTACTAGAGATTGTTGGTAGGTGAGTGATGGGGGTACCATGCACTGAGCAGCGTGTGAGGCTAGTGGTACAGTTGGTGGGATATGGCATTTGATGATGCATTGACTCAGCTTGACCACTCATGTGAGGTCATTAAACTCTTTGTGGCACTGGATCCAGGTCCTGGGGACAGCACGCATCACACTGACAGCTTCAGCTATCTCCTCCCACGGCCTTTTGCTGTTCTGCCTTGAAAGCCTCCTGCCCCCCTGCGGGTAGAGGACCTGACGGCGTTGTTTAACCCCCAGGACCAAGGCCTCCAGTGCTTCATCTGAAAATCTCCTCGCCCTTTCTCTTGGCTGTTGGGCCAGGGCTCTCTTCACAATGACAAACAAATCACCTCCCCTTTAAGTAGTGCAGAGAGCCTAGGCCAAACTTTATTGTCCAGTAGACTGTACCCGATATTGGCCGCCCTGTTCAGCACTAAGCCAATCAGCAGCGCGTTTAGCCTTGAGATCAACGTTGATTTGCGTGCTGCCTGTACCACTTTGAACGGGCGCAGGCACGTAGCGCTTCACGCTGCCCGCGCCTGTTTTTGGGTCTTATCCAATTTCTAGGCCTTTGACTATATTAAAATATATATCAGGGTCTGATGATAACCTCAAAACATTTGTCTTTCATTCTTCAGGTTTATGGTGTCAGCTACTCCCCCACCCCATCCCGATTTGTGTTACCATCTTATAACACAGTGAAATCCAAGCACATGTAACAATATATTTTAAATTATATCATTTTATGTAACATTATATTTTAAAGTATAAATATTTCTTCCCATATTATCAGAAGTAAAGTCAGATGTTGTTTAGCTTTCCTTGTAAATAAATCTGTTTAAAAACCAATATTAGTGCCAGCGTAATCATATGCTGTAATTTGGAGGTATAGAATGTGCTTCAAAATGTTTCAATTAAATCTATTAGATAATGTTATAGAAGTTTGATCAGTGTTGTATGTGATGTGAAAGAAAACCCTGCAGAAATGTATAGCAAAATTTGTTGTGTTTCATTTTCCCATTAACTGGGTGCAGTTAATACTTTTTATCATCAATACATTAGAATTGATGTTACACTCTTGAGCTGTACTGATTAGTTTGCTGGGAACCATTTCAGTATTTTGCATTTACATGTTTCCTCTCATCATGCAAATCACGAGTGTAACAAACTCCACTACATATTATCCACAAAATACACTACAGCAACTTACCAAGGTTACTCTGACAGCACCTCTCAGCCCAGTGACATCTGCCACCAAAAAAGGTATGAGGAGCAATGCCATGGGAACACCAATGCCACCAAGCTCCCCTTCATATCACACACCATTTTGACTGAGGCATTTGTTACTATTTCTCCATCACCGCTTGTCAAAATCCTGAAATTCCCTACCTAACACCATCACCACAAGAACTGTAGCAGTTCAAAGAGAAGGCCCACCAGCATCTTTTCAGGGCAAGTAGGGATGAGCAATTAATACAACCTTGTCAAGTGTCCATGAACAAATAAAAATAAACTGTGCTGTTAGCTGATTGACTATTCTCGTTAATTAATTGCAAATATTATCATTTGAAGTGGGATAACTTCATTAATAATGAATCAACTGGCTGGTTGTTCATCTGATAGAATATTAAATATTTGCATGATAAATAATGCAAGTTGATATAACTTGCAAGAATGAATGCTGCACAGGCTGTTTCCATCATTTTCCCATATCTACTGTGCAGCAACCTGTTTTATACTCCGGGTGATTTTCTTTTCCAAAATGAAAAAGAAAATCGGGCAGAGTGTAAACCGGGCGGCAGATTCGCTATTGCCTGTTTTGCACTACTGCCCAAGAAGAATTACTAGCCCCATGAATTTCCCTACATATTGAGTTCAAAGTTGGATGGCAAGATAAACCAGGCTTCACTTGCACACCTCTGAACAGGTATCTAGTGGAAGATTGCCTGTATGATTTCCCTGTCTATGAATGAGAACTAGCCTAGATGGACCTCCAAATGAGGACTGAGAAATGAGATCCAACAAAAGACACGAGTAGGATAAAGGGCCACTTGGCTGTCTACTGTATTAGCTTCCATAAGAAAATCACACTCTACAAATTGCTTTAACAATGGGAAACATCCCCTCCTACTTCACCCCTTATTACCTGAAGAGCAATACAATGCTAATGTGCTGAAAACAACGAGGAAATTCTAGCTCACTTTTGACACTACACCATATGAATAGGCTGAGGCCTGATTTGTTTTTTAAACAGATTTATTTACAACAACTTGTATTGATATAGTGCCTTTAACATAATAAAAAGTCCTGCATTGCTGACAAAGACCCAGCATTGCTGACAAAGAGCCGGCACGTCTGCCAATCCTGATGTGCTGATTGGAAGCTTGAATGTAAAGTTGCAGCAAAACAACCAGATTGAAGTTTCATTGATAGTACAGATGGTCCTGCCCACAGGGGCAATTATTTTTGACACTGAAGTGAACCTAGCCCACAGCCCAAAGTATATGGCAGGAAGTTCATAAATACTTCCACAATCTGGAATGTCGCCTTCAGCTGCCAGACCCGAAAGGCCACAGGTGGTGAACCACAGAAGGTGAAGAACCAACAGAAACATAACACATAGCTGTCAAATGTTTTGGCCTCAAGTGTCAAGGAGATGACAGAGATTGAAATGGGCTTCTGACTCCAGTAAGCGTTTTTCTTCTGTTAATGCTGTGATGAGAATGCATTTATTTTAAGAAATTTGTTGAAGAGTTACGTGACTAAGACGGGAATGATTACTGTTTACTCAAACAGTTGCTAGGTTCTGTGAGACTGTTGTAAGAAGTAAAGTCAACACTGTTTAGTTTCTCCTTTCCACCTCTTCACCTCTCTCACCTCCTTTAAGACACCCCTTAAAAGCTACCTCTGATCAAGAGTTTGATCACCTGTCCTAATGTCTCCTTCTTTGGCTCAGTGTCAATTTTTTTGTCTGATTATGCTCCTGTGAAGCGCCCTGGGATTTTTTATTATGTTAAAGGCACTATATCAATACAAGTTTTTGTAAATAAATCTGTTTAAAAAACAAATCACGCCTCAGCCTATTCACATGATGTAGTGTCAAAAGTGAGCTAAAATGTACTGTGGAGAACAGAATTTCTTCTAAAGGTTCTATATTCGATCCGCCAGAAAGTTCTATCTTCAGCCATTTGATGCTAGGGTCAACATGGAAAGAAGGATTTTCATGGCTGCAAGCTTCACAGAGAGGATGCTGATGTATATGTTAGCACTCCTGTTTATGGAATTGGGCAAGAAGCAGAATACATTTTCACCTTTGAATCAGCAGATCACAAAAATAACTATGAAACAGCAATGCAAAAAATGTTATGAGTACTTTGTTACAAAATGCAACTCTTCCACAGCTCAAACAGAGAATGGGAGAAACTGCCGAGATCATTTGTCCAAAAACTTTATGCAGTGGTGGAGAAAATGAGCAAATTCAGGACAAAATTGTGATCGGCATTGTTGACAAAGAGCCGGCCTTGCTGACAAAGACCTGTCAAAGGAGCTGGAAATGAAATCGGAGCTGATATTTGTCAGAGCTATCTAAATGGTGCAGCACTCAATAGTTGATGAAATGCCAGATAGCTGCAGAGCCATCTAAAGAGCTGGAAGGTGTTACATGGACATCATTAGGTGCGGGAAAAGAAAGAAATGAAATCATCCTCACAAGACAAGAGATCCACAAAGCCAGCAATACTTGTCTTGTACATGGTGCAATCAAAGACAAGTGAAGAAGATAAGTGTACAGCATGTAATCATAGGTAAAGGCAATGTAACAGGCTGGGCATTTTAATAAAGTGTGCCACACACCAAGGTTGTTACAGCGGTGATTACAGATGACAGATCACATGATCAGGATGCAATCTACCACATGTCACTTATATGTGATGACAACACAGAAAAATCATGATCGTAAACCTGGTGAGTTTGCAAATTTATAAGATTGATAAGGGTGCGCACATTACTGTCGTGTCACAGGAAATCATACTAACACTCGATCATACTGTCCCCTGTTAGAGCTATCAATTATTATACTACACAGTTGAGTAGGGAAAAATGGATTGCACACTACATACAAGGCAAGCTACTATGATCTACCTGGCAGAAGCTCAGCATGTAACTAGATCTGGTAGAGTGAGCAGAAGAAAATGAATACAACAAGGGGGAGTTTGGTGACACTGGGCTGCTGAAGTATGAGCATGTAAAGACAGTGCTTAAGAATGATTCTATCCCTCATAGCATAAGTACATCACATAGAGGACTTGTTTCAATACTTCCTAAAGAGGAAGAGAAATTAAAGAGAATGAAAGTTTAAAAGGAGTAGCAAAGCAAAGAGACTTAGGGATTCAGCAACACAAATCTTTAAAAGTGGGAGGACGACCTGAAAAAAATATGTTGTTGCCATTTACACCTCCTCTGGACCCATAATTGTCCCATTATCACCCCCTTTTGCCTTGCACCGTCATCTCTTTTATCATTTAATCACTCCTGCCCTCCACCTTCCCTTTTGTTCTTTCCTCCCCTGCACCCCCACCTTTTTCCTAGTTCTGTACTTGCTTATAAACTGTTAAATCTCTAACTTCTTCCAGTACTGATGAAAGGTCATCGACCTGAAACATTGGCCCTGATATTAACTCGGAGATGCGTTGGGAGAGTGGGGGCGTCCGATATTGTGTGGGAAACCCATAAGTGAAGTTCAGCACATCTATCATTGGCTTTTTAACACAGCCACTCCATTATCATTTTACTTCCGGATTTGGTGTTGATTGCGAGGCAGCGGGTGTGATGAGGACCTGCATGTCGTGATCTCAACTCCAGTATTTAAAGGGTCAATCCAAAGATGGAATTTGCAGGAGCTTGGAGTTGGAAGCAACAGAGGAAGCACTCTCAGTATGGAATCAGGACGATCAAAGGGTGCGGCCCGCTTTAATGTGCTGATGTGCTGCTGGGGGCTGTAAGGAGCCGGGGAAATATACGGTGCTCCAGCAACAGGAGGAAGAAACTTGCTGCTAACACAAAAAAGGTATGGCTGGAGGTGGCCCACGAGGTCAGCAACACAAGCATTTTGCCATGCTCCTGGATTCAGTGCAGGAAGCGCTTTAATGACCTAACCAGGTCAGAAAAGGTGAGCACTGTTGCACATTCACCTACATACTGCTGTGCACATCACCCCACCCCTCACTCTGCTTTGTCAAGCCTGCTCCATCATATCACCAACGTACCTTGCAAGTGCACCCATCCTTTTCTTTATATGCAGTTCCTCACATCCTCATCTATCCATCCACCACTGCCACTCACCCTCATCCTTATGGAGTTTCATGCCTCTCCCTGATAGTCACCCTCACAAAATGCACCTTGTCAAGCCTACTTCATCACATCACTCCTCACCCCCATTTACCTTGCACATGCACTCTTCCTTCTCTTTCTATGCAGTTCCTCACATCCTCATCTATCCATCCCACATGTTTCCCACATTACATCAGTTTCCCACATTACAACAGTGACTACACTCCAAAAGTACTTCATTGGCTGTAAAGCGCTTTGAGACATCCGGCGGTCGTGAAAGGCGCTATATAAATGCAAGTCTTATTTTTTATTTTATCCACCACTGCCACTCACCCACATCCTTATGGAGTTTCATGCCTCTCATTGATAGTCACCCTCACCAAATGCACTGCATCCATCGGTGAACACATGCCATTACAGTCACTCATAGGTCTGTTCTTTCCCCATTGCAGGAGAAGAGAGCACAGAACACAAGGAAGAGGGAGCTAACCTGAGGTGGCCCTCCACAAATCTTGCAGCTCAAAACTGCAGAGGAGGAGTTGTTGGAGATCAGTGCCGCTTCAGCGTCCCTGGCCGTCGGACATGGGGAGGTGGGGACTTCCCAGCTACCTGATGACACAATTAAATATCAGTGACCCACATGTCATACAGCACTCAATCATGTTGACATGATTTCAACAGCGAGTGAAATATGATCATCTTCAATGATACGTTGCAACATTCTTACCTTGCCAGTCCTAATTCATATCTTTTATCTCTGCCAGGTCCTTCACGTGTGCAGCATCAGTCAATGGAGCTCGCGGACGACGAATCCTCAGAGGAGCTGATTCCTTCTGAGAGTGCATCGTCAAAGGACTCATGCTTACCATGCACCAGCTCAGATACTCGCATTTTGGTGGGACCAGTAAGACAGATAGTGACTCACACGTCATAAATGAGCAAGAGCAGATGGTGGTGGCAGGGACAGCAGTGGAGAGTCCGTGTTAGAGGGCGCAGCCAGACACAGATGCTGTACCCCGGGGGCCATCAATGAAGAGGATAATCATTGAGCAGCAGCAGACAATGTGCAATGCACTGACAGGCCTTTTAAGCACACTGACCACAATTGCAAAGAGAACGGAGGAGTCCAGCTCAAGCGTGAGTGGGTTGATGTCGCAGGGCATTGCGATAATGTCTTCTTGTATGGGTAGAGTGGCCAACTCCATGGAACATCAAAAGTGGCAATTAAATGAGTCCATGCACACCTTGTCTATGGCTGAGCACACTCTGGATGCCAACATGTCTGCCACCTTAAATTGGATGACAGGTACCTTAGCCTTATCCTTACAGCACTGCACCAAAGTGCTCTCCAGCAGCATGGTAGCAGTGAAGTGCAGCTGGGCCATGAGAGGGAAAGGGGACATGGAAGTGGGAACTCCACTCAAAGCACTTCCAGTTCTCACCCGTTGCCCCCTCAGTCAGTAGCTGACATGCTGCCTCATGTCCTGATTGCCAAGTCTTCCCCTGCAAAGGTGCAGGAGGACCAGACTTTGGCGGGGTCCTCATGCACTCCAAAACCCAGAGGACGTCGGCCAAGAGCATCTCAGCAGTCAGAGCAGGGATCTGAGCAGCCTGCCTCTACCTCTGCTCAAAGTACAAGGGTTGCACCATGTAGGAGCGGTAGGAAAAGGAAGAGTAAAGCTTTGTAGTTGCACAAGGGTGTGTACATGGGTGTATGAGACAATGTCGTGTTGTGAAGTTTCTGTTCTTTAGTTCAATCACATAAATGTTATTCTTTTGCACCACTTTCCCATCTTGCTCATTCTTGATTGCTGGGTAGCAAGTCGCCTTTTAACTTGTTTGATGATGAATGGGAAGGCATGAATTGACGGTGACCAATGGGGTGATGTGCAAGGAGTGGTTGGTTGTTTGCAGGACTGCTTTGTGTCAGTGGCATTAGGGGAGGTGGGAAGAATGGCCGTTGCATGTGCTTTTGACATCAGTCCACTGGTGCAACCTAAGTGAACGTTGCACTAATAAGGACATCCCTGTCTACAACCACCTGACGCGACAACCTGAGCCTCCTGAAGCACTGCTGTTCCTACATGTCAAGGAAACTCAGCCTCTGCCTGCACACCCTGTGTTACAAGTAGTGCCTCCAGCGAGCTGCATCCCTCTGCTGCCCCGCTCTCTGATGTCCAGCTACAGGTCTCTCAACAGCGGGCTGGTTCTGGTCCTGCTGCTGGTGCTGGTCATATTGTTCCTTGTCTGAGGGCCAATCTAAGGCAGCCAAAGCGCCACCCATCCAGATGTGATTCAGAAAACCTCTAAAGGGTAGAAAGTAAACTCTCAGCAAAAGTACTGTGAACAAAACCTTTCCCACTAGTAGGTAAGAAAGCAGCTGTGAGTACTGAGTATTTTGTGCAGTATTTCCATGAGTTTTCATCAGCCCCCTCAATTGCCGTTGTGTTCTTGCCTTGTTTTCACTGGCGAGTTTCAGGATGCACGGGCAACCCATGGATGCGCCTTTAAATTTGAAAGTCAGTTGAAATATCGCTCCAATTGAACGATTAGCATATGTTAATAAGCAGCTCGCCTCTCCCGAGGGGGTTGCGCGCCAGCAGCCTAATGTGCTCCAGTTAAATGAGGAAGTCGGTAGGTTGGAGCCGGCATCCTAACACGGTCACATTTTTCCCAGTTTTCACCCGCTCCCAAGCCCACGTGCTCCTCCAGATTAAAATTCCCCCCGTTAACTCTGTTTCTCTCTCCAGAGATGCTGCCTGACCGGCTGAGTATTTCCAGAATTTTCTGTTTTTATTTCAGATTCCGAGCAACAGCAGTATTTTGCTTTTGTTTTAAAGACAAATGGCAGCTACACAAGCTGGAGTATTTTGGGCACCACAGTGGAGACAGAATGAAACTGAATCCACATCAATTTAAGGCTATGAGGGAGTTTCCAAGAATTATGCTGAGTTTTAAGGGTGCTCAGTTACTTAGGTAGATGTTTACTAGATTTGTCATCTATTATGGACCCAACGATTGACTTACTAAAGACAGACACAGGATGGATTTGGGATCAGGCCCAAAAACATGCATTTGTGAAAATTAAGGAAGTGGTATAATTGGTACCAGTGCTCATGTTCTTTGATACAGTAAACTCATTTAAACGGCACCTAATCAACCGGAATTCTTTAATAACCAGCAAAATAGATAGCCGGTAATCTTGCCGAATCCATCCATTTTTCGTTTTTCCGAGTCCGAGTTTCCCACGGTGGCCGAGTTAGTCACTGGTTTTTATTTTTTTTGTGTTAAAAATTGCCTACCTCTCTGTTATCCGGAATTTTTAATCAACCGGCACCATCCCGGTCCCGTCGGTGCCGGATACGAAAGAGTTTACTGTACGAGCAAAACCTACAGTGGTGAGTACAGATGCAAGCAATTACTGCTTGGGAGATGTATTGTTGTAGCAGCACAGAGTTACAGTTTAATTGCGTTTTGCTCCTAAACTTTGACAGAAGCAGAAAGAAGTTTGATTAAGTGTATTTTACAGGATTATGGGCTTTTGTGAGATTTTCCAGATACTTGTATGGGTTAGAATCTTTCAAGTTATTTACTGACCACAAATCTTTGATGCCATTCATCAACAGACAAACTTTGAACAATGCACCATTGAAATGTGTCAGCTGTGCTCAATTGGTAGCATACTTGCCTCTGAGTCAGAATCTTGTGCGTTCAAGCCCCACTCCAGAGATTTGAGACTCCAGTGCAGTAATGAGGAAGTGCTGCACTGTCAGAGGTGCTGCCTTTAGGATGAGATGTTAAACCGAGGCCCCATCTGCCCTCTCAAGTGGATGTAAAAGATCCCATGGCACTATTTGAAGAAAAGCAGGGGAGTTCTCCCCAGTGTCCTGGCCAATGTTTATCCCTCAACCAACATCACTAAAAAAACAGATTATCTGGTTGTTATCATATTGCTGTTTGTGGGACCTTGCTGTGTGTAAATTGGCTTCATTAATTAATGATGTTAAGATTTTCAAGGCGCTTCTGTCCCTATTAACATCGAATCCTCTCTCTGGCGCGGCAGTGGTTGCCTTAAAACAGTCGAAAACTACAACAACAACAACAACAACTTGCATGTATATAGTGCCTTTAACATAGTAAAAAGTCCCAAGGCGCTTCACAGGATGTGTTAAAAGACAAAAATTTGACACCCAGCCACATAAGGAGAAATTAGGGCAGCTTGGTCAAAGAGGTAGGTGTTAAGAAGTGTCTTAAAGGAGGAAAGAGAGGTAGAGAGGTGAAGAGGTTTAGGCAGGGAATTCCAGAGCTTAGGGCCAAGGCAGCTGAAGGCACGGTCACCAATGGTTGAGCGATTGTAATCAGGGATGCTCAAGAGGGCAGAATTAGAGGAGTGCAGATATCTTGGGCGGTTGTGGGGCTGGAGGAGATTACAAAGATAGGGAGGGGTGAGGCTATGGAGGGATTTGAAAACAAGGATGAGAATTTTGAAATCGAGGTGTTGCTTAACCGGGAGCCAATGTAGGTCAGGGAGCACAGGGGTGATAGGTGAACGGGACTTGGTGCGAGTTAGGACATGGACAGCCGAGTTTTGGATGATCTCAAGTTTATGGTTCTCACAGTGGATAAAATTTTAGGGTAAATTCTATCACTTTGCACTCCTAATACACACAGCAGAAATATCAAAGCCTGAAGTGAGAACTTTCAGTTCCAAGATTGTGAGAAAATCAATTTGTTATGTAGGTAATAACTAGATAGTAACAGTAAACTATTCAGGTTCAAAATAATCACCTTGCTTGTTTATAGACTGAAGGTAGGCTACTCCAAAGCCCAGTTAGGACATGTTTGTTTCATTAGCACAAAAGAAGGGAGATGTGATGAGAATATATTTCCACTTTAAGAGCATTAGTTAGAGTAATGTGACTAAGACTGGAAAGTTCAGTGTTTACTCAAGCAGTTGCTTGATTCTATGAGATTCTCAGTTATTAGAGCAAAATCAAAAATTGTTTGGTTTCTTCCTGTAAAGGCTCAAACTAGTTATATGATATATGTCTCACTGATATGAAATAGATTCTATTATACGAAAAGTATAGGTTTCTCTCATGGCTCAGCAAGCTTATTCAGTGATAATGGAGCCATATAGACCAGGAAGAATTTAGGTTCAATTTTGATGTGAGCTGACACAGCTAATCTCAGTTTAATGTGAGAAGTCGCACAACACCAGGTTATAGTCCAACAGTTTTATTTGAAATCACAAGCTTTTGGAGCGCTGCTCCTTCGTCAGGACTTCACCTGACGAAAGAGCAGCGCTCCGAAAGCTTGTGATTTCAAATAAAACTGTTGGACTATAACTTGGTGTTGTGCGACTTCTCACATTTGTCCACCCCAGTCCAACACCGGCATCTCCACATCATGGCTACAATCTCAGTTTAGGTGGTGGTAGGGGCATTACAATTGGTCAATATATTTCATTTGTTCACAGTTGCTATAGTGCAGCCTGTAGATTATACATACTTCAGTCACAGTGAGCCAGCGATGAAGGGGTTGCCAATCAAGTGAACTGCTCTGTCCTTGATGGTGTTGAGCTGCTTGAGTGTTGTTGGGCTGCACCCATCTAGGTGAGTATTCCATCACACCCCTGATATGAGCTTTGGAGATGGTGGATAGGTTTTAGGGGTCAAGAGGTGAGACACTTGTCACAGAATGCCCAGTCTCCGCCCTGCTCATAGCCACAGTGTTGATTTGGTTGAATCGGTTCAGTATCTAGTCAATTGTGACCCCCAAGATGTTGATATTGGGTAACCAAGCAATGGTAGTACCATTGAAGGTCAATAGGAGATGGCTGGGCTTTCTCATGTTTAAAATGTTCATTACCTGGTATTTATGTGGTATGAATGTTACCTGCCACTTGTCAGCCCAAGCCTGGATGTTGTCCAGGTCCTGCTGTAGAGATTGCGAATGGAGCAGAACATTGAAAAATTCAGTGAACATCTCCATTCCTGACCTTATGACAGAGGGAAGGTAATTGATGAAGCAGCTGAAGATGGTTAGGCTGAGGATGCTTCTCCTGCAGAAATGCCCTGAGGCTGTGATAAATGGTCTCTGACAACTACAACCATTTTATTTGTGTGCATTAAACATACGAACACGAACAATGACAAACAAGTAAAGATCCTCTGGTCCATCTAGCCTGTCCCATACAATTGTGATACATTGTATATCACAATATATACTCGCTCCACCTCACCCAAAACCATGTGCTCTCCTGGGAGAGGCAAAAAAACAGGTAAAAACCCAGGCCAATTTGGGGGCGAAAAAATCTGGGAAATTCTTCCCCGACTCATCTAGGCGATCAACACTAGTCCAGGAGATCACTCTGGCCCTGAATTCACTGAAGTACCTACCTTTTGTAAGAGGTGATTCCACCCCAACCAGAAACAGGTCCAGCTCTCACTTGAAGGAATTCAGCGAACCGGCGTCCACCGCACGAGACAGTAGCCTGTTCCTGAGGTCCACTATTCTCTGGGAAAAGAACCAACCACCTCCTGACATCTAACCCAGATCTAGCCTTATATAACTTAAATTTGTGACCCCTGGTCCTCCCTAATCTATTTAATTGGAACAAACTGTCAGCTGGAACACAATCTATTCCCTTCATCATCTTCTAAACGTCAATCAGATCACCTCTAAGCCTACGCTTCTCTAAAGTATAGAATCCCAACTCTTTTAACCTATCTTGATAACTAAGATGCTTTAGACTGGGAATTAGCCTAGTGGCCCTCCTCTGCACCCTTTCCAAAGCCTCGATATCACCCACCATGTGAGGAGACCAAAACTGGACACTGTATTCCAAGTGAGGCCTGACCAAGGTCTTGTACAAGGACAAACTAGTATGCCTTGTCTTATAATCAATCGTCCTTTGAATGCACCCCAACACCCTATTTGCTCTAGCTATTGCTTCATGGCATTGCTCATGTTCCTTTAGAGATCTATGCACTAGAACACCCAGATCTCTTTCTTTCCCCACCTTCTTTAATGCTTTCAGTTTTCCTAGGGTCCAATCAGTCGAATGCTGCTTTGACATCGAGGACAGTGACTCTCACCTCTCCTCTGACATCCATGTCTGGATCAAGGCTGTAATGAAGTTATGATGCGGAGATGCCGGTGTTGGACTGGGGTGGACAAAAGTGAGAAGTCGCACAACACCAGGTTATAGTCCAACAGTTTTATTTGAAATCACAAGCTTTCGGAGCGGCTGCTCCTTCGTCAGGTGAAGTGAAGAAATACAGTAATGAAGTTAGGAGCTGAATGATTCTAGCAGAACCGTAACTTAGCATCAGTGAGCAGGCAATGGATAAGTAGATATTACTTGATGGCACTATTGATGACGCCTTCCATCACTTTACTGATGATTGAGAAGGCGCTGATAGGCCAATAGTTGGTTGAGTTAAACTTATCGGGGTAGAGTTTCTGCTTTGGATGCAATCGACAATTCTGGTGCAAATTGCGGCCGTTTTGAAAAGTGTTTTTTTCACCCACGTTTCCGCTCAAACTCATTTGTATATCGGCAAATGCATGATATGAACTAGTGCAATCGGGCAGCATCTTAAAACATCAATATTTTACAAAAATTTTGCTTTAAAATATACTCTTTGATATATTTAAGAGTGGTAACTTCATAAAGTTTGATTAATACAACTGAAAATGGGTTTATCACAAACAATTAGCATTTTAAATCACAGTGTCAGTCCACTACCTGTGAGTAACCCGATTTTAAATTACTGAAAATGACTTTTAATAAATATACAAAACTATTTTCTAGTTAGATTGAGGTATAGTAGTCAGTTCCTTAGCAATTTTTAAAAATTTATTCTGAAGCTTTCAAAACGTACCTATTAGTGTTCTTGTGCCTAAAAGTTTCAGCTTAATTTTTGGAGCTTTCGCGAAGGGCTGCAAATGAGCAAAATTGGCAGAAACTCCCAATGATGATTAATTCACCCTGGAGGCATGGCCAGTTTTGTGGGCGGGGCCTGCTTCTAGCACGATATTTTTAAAACTAGCGCAAAAAATCGCGGAAACTTGAGCTGTGTTGAACGCAATATGCGCTTAAAATTCCGCGATCTTTTGCGCCGGTTACACTGTTATCGGGGAAAATGCGCCGAACAAACCAGCGCAATCGAGTGGAATCTCCAGGACATCCTGTTTTTTGAGACTGGGACATAGCTGGGCAATTTCTACATTGTCAGGTAGATGTCAGTGTCATAGCTGTACGAGAACAACCTGGCTATGGGAGCAAGGAGCTCAGTACCACAGTCAGGATATTGTCAGTGCCCTTAGCCTTTGCTGTGTAGGGAAACTCAGCCACTTCTTAAGTCACATGGAGTTAATTAAATTGGCTGGATATTGGTTTCCATATTGGTGGAAACATTGGGAGAAGGCTGAGTAGGATCATCCACTCGGCACTTTTGGTGGAAGATACTTGCAATCACTTCAGCCTCATCTCTTGCACTCACGTGTTGAAGATAGGGACGTTTGTGGAGCCTCCTCCTCCTATAAGTTGCCTAGTTCTCCACTACAATTCTCAACTGGATGTGGTAGGGCTACAGAGCTTTGTTTTGATCTGTTGTTTGTGGGACCACATATCTCTGTCTATAGCCTGTTGTTTTTTGTGTTTAGCTTACAGGTAGCCCTGTGCAGTAGCTTCATTAAGTTCATACATCTTTCTAAGGTATGCCTGATGCTGCTCCTGGCATGTTGTCCAATGTTGTTACATTGAACCAAGGTTGATCTCACGGCTTATTGGTAATCAAGGAGTGTCTGGCTACAGATTGAAGTGGTATTGAATTCTGCTGCTGATGGCCCACAGTGTCTCATGGATGCCCAGTTTTGGGTGCTAGATCCATTCTTAGCCCACTAAGCACAGTAGTAGTGCCAAACTACACAATGGAGAATGTCCTCATGATGGAGATGAGACTTTTTCTACACAGAGGTTGTGTGCTGGTGACCTCTACCAATTATATTGTGGACGAACATGTTTGTGGCAGGTAGTTTGGTGAGGAGAAAGTTAAGGAGGTTAATTCCTCGTGTTAGTTCCCTCACCACCTGACACAGGTCAAATCTGGCACTTATGTCTTTCAGAACTTGTCTAGTTTGGTCAATAGTGGAAACAGCTTAGCCACTCTTAGTGGTGAGCTATGAAGTATCTTCTTCCAGAGTATGTTCTGTGCCCTTGCTTCCATTAGACTTCCTCCAAGTGATGTTTAAAATGGAGGAGTACTGCCTTGTCAGTTCAGGTGTGAGGGCAGTAGATGGTGGTCAGCAAGGGGTTTCCTTGACAGTCTTTGACCTGAAGCCACAAGGTTTAATGGGGTCCAGAGTAATTGGAGTCACGTGTAGACCTAACTGGGTAGGGGTGGTATGCTCTCTTCCCTGAGTCAGTTGGGATTTGTTTTGACAATCCAGAGGCTTTCAGTTATTTTTCCCTGGTACTAACTCACAGCTTACCAAATTTATTGATTTCTGTTTCACAACAGACCAAGGTAGGATTGTGAACTCACAAAGCATGGGTTACTAGTCCAGTAACATAACCACTAGATTACCATACCAAATTCCTAGGATAAATAGAGAAAAATTAGCCAACATTCATGATCCTAATCACTATCATCCCTGCTGGAAATTTGCTCAGTTTATCCTATTAGCCTTAGGTCTGAGCTGGACTTATTGGCACCAGTTCCGGAGACCTCTTGGGTATGTGGAAACTGCAACAGGGCTCTTTTTTAATTGGATGCAACTCCCTCCTCCAATTAATCAGCTTAGTTGGTGTTTTACTGACAGCTTCATCAACTATTTCCAATGTCAGAAACAGGTGTTGAAACTTGTAGCCTTCGTCAAGTGGCTAGATGAACAGTTCAAACCACACAGCATGGTTATTTTTGGGCATCATTCAACTGCCAGAAAAATTTATGACATAAGGAAACTCACCACCAAAGTCTGAGGTGAGATGTTATTTTAAAATAAATGGAATGGTAGTCACAAGGAAAGGAAAAGGTTGTCACTTAACATCAGCGGAATTTCTCGAGCAGCTGTCACCAAACTCCTTTCACATGTTGACTATAAAATTGATAATCTGGTGGGTGCTTCAGCTTGGTGATACTGAATTTTAATTCAGAATTGTAATCATTAAATAATAATTGATTCTGTTAAGAATTAATTAATTGGTCTTGAAATTTGAAGTAAAAATGGTGTAATCTTCACTATACAAGTCTGAGTAAACGGATGTATTTTGAAGTAAAACTGACTTTCCAGTGGGTAACAGATGATTACAAAGCTCAATTTGCTAGCAATCAAATAAAATAAGGTGGTGTAAGATCTCTGAGTTCTTGGACAAGACACCAATAGGCAGCAGCCAGTATGTTTGAGCAATAGATCAAGATTTATTAAGCTTACAGCGTAATTAATACTTAACAACAGGCGATAGTTCAACGAGTAACTCACAGCCCTTGGTCTCTGGAACCTCTCGGACACAGATGACGTCGTCTTAAGTCTGTTCCTTTGTTTTCGCAGTAGGTCTGTGTAAAGTTGTTCTCTGAATATCGAGGTTTTAACCCTTTTCTTATCAACAGTTCGTCTGGCCAGTGTCCATATATGGTCTTTAACAAAATCACCTTTTTTAATTGGTTCTAATGGTCAAAATACCATTGTCACTCAGACTAAAGGTAGCATCTTGGCCACTCCTTTTTCAGTACTTTTCCACAACCCTATTCTGCTGTTTTGTTATCTTGTTTATATTTTTTCACCATATTGGAATTTACCATATCGCTTTCATTTCTAGCTTCCCTGGTACAAGGCCTTTATACCAAGGGCCCATATCAGCGCTGTTTCACTAGTCTTGAGGTATCCAAACTATCTCACTTTAATCTACCAGATAAATACCTTATCTCCATGATCCCTCTCATTTTATGTCCTTATACTAATTATTTTTTAAATATCATTGCAATTAGTTTTGGTAAGCGAATTCTAATTTCTACTTAGCATCATAATTTTGTTTTTAGCAATTTAACCTTCACTCGCAGTCTGTGGCTGTTTGTTATCAAAACTTAGTCAAAACGGCTTTTGACCGTCCTTCGCAGCTGCATTTTGAACAAGTCTTAGCTTTCTCGTTACCCAGGAGTAATTATGGGTAATATTATTTGGTCAATGGCTACACTTGAATTTATATGTATATGATTCTCGTTTACTAAATATCTCTAAATATCAGCCTTTCATACAGTGGTTTATGAAATATCTCTTTTGTGATTCCCTGTGCTGGCGGCTTTATGGAATTCTTTGTTACACATGAAAGATTCTCTGTGCAATAAAATAAGATTCAGTTGGGGCTAAAATCGATAACCCCCAAGATCGGACGTGGGGATCACAATGAATTCGTGCCCGTTCAATGTAATGCAGGCAGCACGCCAACTTCATGCTGCCTGCTCATTTCAATGATTTCAGCATCCAGCCAGCATTAACCATGCTGTTGATTGGCTGGACGCTTCAGCAGGGGGTCAATATCGTTAGAGGCTAGCACCAGTTAAAGTTAGCCTGCACTGCTTGAAGCTAGCTTGCACCCCTTAAAGGGGAGGTGCATTGTGGCTGGAGCAGGTTCTGGAAGTCGTTCAGGAAGTGAATCTGACCTGGAAAACAGTGAAGAATGGCACAACATGGGAGAAAGCGGGCTCCAAGTTTTTCCGACACTGCACTGGAGGCCTTGGTGAAGGAAGTGGAAAGGAGGAGGGATCTCCTGTATCCGCAGGGAGCCAGGAGGCCCTCCAGACACACGCTCAGAAGGCAGATAGCCGTGGAGGTCAATGCCAGGAGTCAAGCCCCGTGGACCTGGATCCAGTGCCGCAAGAAGTTCAATGACCTCACACAAGTGATCAAGGTCAGTGAATGCATCTTCAAATGCCATATCCTACCAACTGCACCACTAACCTCAGTCAGTGCGCAATGCAGCAACCCCCATCATTCTTTATAAATCAGGACTCATACATCACATTCCCAGGTTCACCTCACCCTCACACACTTACCACTGCGGCAAGCCTCACACTCAAATTTCACACCTGGCACACACTGCCAGCTATTCAATCATGACAGGTACATCACCCAAACACATTGCACCACACTCACTGACACATTTCCCTTTCTTTTGCAGGCCATGGTGGCTCATAACAGGAGAAAGCAACAGCTAACGGGCGGTGGACAGGCGCGGCTGCATATCCTGACCCAGTTGGAGGAGACTCTGTTGGATATTATTGAAGGGGCCATCATAAAGGCCATGGCAATCGGCGAGGCTGAAACCAGTGAAGCTGACGGTATGCTCATACCTAATCCTTCTTCTCACATCCCACTTCCTCCTCATCCCACAATCTCTTCTGATTTACAAGCTGCAGATGTTGTAAGCATGTCACTCACTGACACACTTCCCACTCTTTTGAAGGACAAGGTGGCGCACAATTGGAGGCAGCAGGAGCTAACTGGCGGGGGAACAAGTGCGCCTACAGGTCCTAATCCCCATGGAGGAGATGGTGCTGGTCATTATTGGAACAGCCATTGCTGAGGCCGTGGCCAGAGGCGGGGCAGAAACCATCAAAGATGATGGTATCCTTACATCTAATCCTCCTTCTCACATCCCACTTCCCCCTCATCCCACAATCTCTTCTGCATACTGCCTTCAAGAGGAGTAGGCTAGCTTTTAGTAAAGCTAGTCTCGCTCCAGCAATGTGAACTTTGGCCCTTGCTGAGTGCACAGCCTGTCAGCAGCGGGTTCAATGCTGGTCTGTGCGCTACAATCGTCATAATTAGCAGGCAGCCCGAAGTTGGCGATGCGAGATACGCCCGTGCCTGTTTTCTGGCGTTATTGAATGTCCCGGCCAGAGTATAAAAACATGGGATTATTTGGCATTAATAAACACTTCAAGATTTCTTCTCACTGTGATCTATGACTGGGAAAGTGCTGTAATAAAAGAGATGGAAATGTGAGAGGACATAAAACCAATTTGCTAAAGACTTTTTTTTCCTCACACAAATGCTATTTCACTGTGTTACAACATGGTGATCAGTTTAGATTGAAGATAAATAATGTATTCAAAATTATCACAAAAGCTTCTCTGTTCATTATTTTTTCATGAATTTGACCATTTTTGGAAATCTTTAATTATCCCCCGAGCTATGTGAAAGTCACTGGAGACATGGCTAACCTAGAAAAACAGATGTATAACCTTCTGGGGAATCGCTAATGGTTCCAAAACATTTGATGGAATTTGGAAAACTACATAGCCCAGCACTCAAATACTACCACAATGCCACTTCATCAAGGACCTTTGAGGATTATAAATGATGGCAGTCAACAAATAACAAATACTTTTCTATGGCAGTGAACTACTGCAATGAGATTTTGCTTTTTGTGCTTTATTATGCCATTTAAGATTATTAGCCTATGTTGTTCTAATCCAGGGGTACGCGAGAAGATTTCAAGGGGTCCGGGATTTAAAAAAAATAAACAAAAAGAATATACCGTCGCGTAAAGGTGGGATTGAGCTGAGCAAACTGGCGGCTCCGGCCCCGACTCGGAGTTCTGTTTCCCCCCCCCTCCCCAATGTCTGTGCGGCAGCTGACGCTGAGCCCAACCTCCGCTCGCTGGGAAGGGCGAGAGGCGGCGCTCACTGGTCGCTGAGCGCAGATCCCCGGCTCCAGCTCTCCGTCCTCCGCTCTCCTCGCGCCGGTTCCATTTCACATTTGATTTTTTTTTGTTCTATTTTTGTTATTCGTGTGGTCGCGATTGCCAGTCAAATGAAGAAGGGTCAAGGAAATAGTCGGCAGATGCAAGGAGGAAAGGAGCTGCCGGGGTCAAACAATGAGTCGCTGTCTTTGTGGAGGAAGAGGAGCGGAATATGTCAACATGAGGAAGCTATTAGGATTGACACTACCAGCAAAATTGAAACAATTTGCAAACTCATCTCAATATTTTGCACTCTCTAATTTCCCTCGCACCCGCCCCATTTTCTCTCTTGCTGTCCTCAATGTGTTCACTCATACTGTAGTATAGTTCTTCTTCCTTCTTCTTAGGGAGTCCCTCGGAACCGAGGATGACTTGTTTCCACATTAAAAATGAGTTCTCAGGTGACTGATGAGTCCAATGCGGGACCTACAGTCTCTGTCACAGGTGGGGCAGACGGTGCCTGCGCTTGGCTTCCGCTTGCTCCCGGCGAAGAGACTCGAGTTGTTCGGCACATTCCCGGATGCTTCTCCCCCAATTTGTGCGGTCTTGGGCCAGGGATTCCCAGGTGTCAGTGGGGATGTTACACTTTTTCAAGAAGGCTTTGAGGGTGTCCTTGAAGCGTTTCTTCTGCCCACCTGGGGCTCTCTTGCCGTGCCGGAGCTCCGAGTAGAGTGCTTGTTTTGGGAGTCTCGTATCGGGCATGCGGACAATGTGACCCGTCCATCGGAGCTGATCGAGTGTGGTCAAAGCTTCGATGCTGGGGATGTTGGCCTGAGCAAGAACACTGACGTTGGTGCGCCTATCCTGCCAATGGATTTGCAGGATCTTGCGGAGGCAGCGTTGGTGGTACCTCTCCAGTGCTTTGAGGTGCCTGCTGTACATGGTCCATGTCTCTGAGGCATACACCAGGGGCGGGGTATCACTGTTGCTCTGTAGACCATGAGCTTAGTGCCGGGTTTGAGGTCCTGGTCTTCAAACACTCTCTTCCTCAGGTGACCAAAGGCTGCACTGGCAAACTGAAGGTGGTGTTGGACTTCGTCGTCGACGTCTGCCCTTGTTGACAGTAGGCTCCCGAGGTATGGAAAGTGGTCCACGTTGTCCAAGGCCTTGTCGTGGATTTTGATAATCGGGGGGCAGTAATGTGTGGCGGGAGCAGGTTGGTGGAGGACCTTTGTCTTATGGATGTATAGTGTAAGGCCCATGCTCTCATACGCTTCTGTGAAGGTGTTGACGATGGTTTGGAGTTCAACCTCCGAGTGAGCGCAGACGCAAGGTCACTGACCTCTAGGAAGGTGTGATCGGCAGAGAGGGAGTAGGGAAAGCCAACTCCAACGGTACCCTCCTCCTGTCAAAATGCTTAGAACATGGCCTTGTCATAACCAACACCTTGTTCCGTCAGAGAGACAAGTACAAGGCTTCATGGCAACACCCTCGCTCCAAGCACTGACATCTGCTGGACTATGTCATCGTCTGAGCAAGGGACCGCAAGGACGTCCGCATCACCTGCGCCATGACAGGAGCTGACGACTGCTGGACAGACCACCGCCTAATCCGCTCTGTCATCTCCATCAACGTAGCCCCAAAACAGCGGCGGCAACAGAAACAATGCCGCAGGAAAATTAACGCTGGAGCACTCAAAGACCCCGCTAAGAAAGCACTATTCAGCCTGCACCTCACAAACAACCTGATGACTCCCAGTGATGCAGAGACACAGAGTGCCCACAGCGCCTGGTCTGCACTCAAGTCCTCCATAATCAGCACCTGTGAAGAGACGCTCGGTCACTCGACCAGGAAACACCAAGACTGGTTTGACGAGAACGACCAGGAGATCCAGGAGCTAATAAGCCGCAAGCGCAAGGCATTCCTGATCTGGAAACAGCAACAGAACTCGAGAGCAAGAAAGCAGCTCTACAGACGCCTGAAGGCTGAGGTTCAACAAAAAACTTGCGAGCTAAAGAGCAGATTGTGGGTGGAGAAAGCACAGGAGATCCAGCAGCTACCTGACAACCACGACGTGCGTGGATTCTTTAGCGCAGTCAAGACCATCTAATGCCCAAGCACCCAAGACCCTACCCCACTGCGGGCCAAGAACTGAGGTACTCATCAAGGACAGAGAGGCAGCCAGTGCCCGCTGGAAGGAGCACTTCGAAGATCTCCTTAACTGCGACTCTGTCTTCGACACGAGTGTCCAAACTCCATCCCGCAGCATGCTACCCGCCACCACATCAGCACAACCCCAGCCCGACATGAGGTTGAAAAGGCCATCCGACAACTGAAGAACAACAAGGCGTCAGGAGCAGATGGAATCCCCGCCGAGGCACTAAAGCATGGCGGAGAAGCACTACTGGTGCGAATTCATGAACTCATTTCTCTTATCTGGAAGGAGGAGAGCATGCCAGGGGATCTCAGAGATGCCGTAATTGTGACCATCTTCAAGAAAGGTGACCAGTCCGATTGCAGTAATTACAGAGGAGTTTCCCTGCTGTCTGCCACAGGGAAAGTCATCGCAAGAATCCTCCTCAATTGCCTTCTCCCAGTGGCCGAAGAGCTCCTCCCAGAGTCGCAATGCGGATTCCGCCCACTAAGGGGCACAATGGACATGATCTTCACCGCACGTCAATTACAAGAGAAATGCAGGGAACAGCACCAACCGCTGTACATGGCCTTCTTTGATCTCACAAAGGCCTTCGACACTGTCAACCGTGAGGGATTATGGAGTGTCCTCCTCAAATTCGGCTGCCCTCAAAAGTTTGTCACCATCCTCTGCCTGCTTCACGACGACATGCAAGCCGTGATCCTGACCAATGGTTCCACCACAGACCCAATTCACGAACGAACCGGTGTCATCGCACCAACGCTCTTCTCGATCTTCCTTGCTGCAGTGCTCCATCTCACCCTCAGTAAGCTCCCCGCTGGAGTGGAGCTAATTTACAAAACAAACGGGAAACTGTTCAACCTCCGTCGCCTCCAGTCCAGATCCAAGGTCGTCCCATCCTCTGTTGTGTAGTATAGTTACAAGGGTGCTGGCTGCCCTTTGGTGCCTAATCTCATTCATTCTTCACTTGCAAGCCTATAACTTGAGTGTTAGCAGTCTTACTCTACCAAGGAGGGCATCACAGGCAGACTTGATTGTTCACATCCAATGTTGGCCTCCAGCTTGGATTTCAACCTTCCAGTATTGTCCTGCAGTTGCCAGGAATAAAACATTAATCTGGACACTGCTATGAGTAATTTGGGAGAAAAATCATACGGGCATTAAAAAAATAGGCCCTGAAATTTTGGTGTCGTATTCCCTTTGAAGGTACACCTTGACAGACCATCCGAACTGCCTGAAAACTGAGCATTGCTGGCACAGAGTTGGGCTATTTGCCCAGTGACTGGCCAGCAATTGCCAACGTAAGTCTTACAGTTGGAGTTATCTAAGGCTCAAATAAGACATTTAAAAATGCAAAATTATGGACATACACTTAATTAAATTCGTTTATGCAAATATTGGCCCGGATTACAGTCTTAATGAGGTTTAAAATTATAATCAAAAAAGTTAATTTTTATTGAGTTTGCTGGAATGAAGGAACTTTATGAATAAAATTGTAAATCTGTACATTGTATAATTTTTACATTTTGGGAATTCCATTGCATATCATTAGGGGATTCCCTTTGTAAATGATTGCAATGGAATTCTCCTTTGTCATTGGAGGACTGGCCCACGTGATCCCAGGGACGCTTCCGAACCGCCTGCATCCCTGGGACCCGTGGGCCTTTACGCTGCCATCCGCCTGGACGCCTGAGACCGCAACTCTTTGCAGCCTGTGCGCCAGGAGGTACTGTCGGAATTGTTTCGCAGGTTGGAGGCGTACTCCGGAGGTACGCCTCCAACCGCAATTTCTAGGTCATTGTGTTTTTTTCATTTTCATTGTACCCTTTGTTTATTAGTTACAAAAATATAGGAGATGGGGGGGAAAAAGCGGCTGTTTGACTGACCATTAAGCAGAGAACCGGGACCAACCGGGAACAGTCGGTGAGGGAGTCGGGGGTTGCATGGAAAAGAGAGAGACTGGGGGACAGGTGATTCGGTCTCATGGGGAGGGAAAGAGGGAGTGGGATGGAAGTGGGGAACAGTATTTTCTGTTGTGTTGCAGGGGGTCCATGGAATTTTTATAACACGGGGGGCGGGGGGGGGCCTCAGAAACAAAAAGGTTGTGAACCCCTGTTCTAATGCATTGACTGATGGATTTACAGTGTTTCCTTCTGTAAAACTCAACATTTTTAAAGTGTGATTTCTGTAATAGAAAGCATGTTAAAAAGACTAAAAGAAATCCACAAAAATATTCCAAGATTTCTCCCAGATTGGAGCCACGCTCGAAGGAAAGGTGCGTCGAAGGATCAGCGCTGCAGTGTTACAGAGTTACGTAGGGCTGAATCTTAACTCCCAAAAACAGGTGGGTTGGGGTCAGGTCAGAGGTTAAAATTCAAAAATTCGAAAACAGGAACCCAACCTGCCTCGAGCCCGCCCACTTCCGGTTTTAACGGAGGCGGAACGAGTGGCGGGTGGCCAATCCGCTCGCAGGAGGCGGGTTGGTCATTTCAATATTATAATGAGATTGCGAACCTTCATGTTAACGGTCATTCTATTTTTAACTCATGTCGGCTGGGTTTCTGTGGCCTCAGGAAACCCAGCAGGTGAAAGGAGGCGCTTATGGACCAACGAGGAGCAGGAGTGTTTTCTCCGGGCCCAACAAGCTACCCAGTAAGCCCCCCACCCCTGTGATCTGTATGCTAATCCCCCATCATCGGACACCCACCCCCCCACAACCACCATTGGACTCCCCGACCACCATCTGCCCGCTGATCACCATCTGCCCCACCCCAACCAACATCAGACCCTCCCCCACGATCAGACCCCGCCCGACCACCATCTGGCACCCCCACCGGGATCGGACCTCACCCCCGCGATTGGACCCTCCCCGCAATTGGACCCCCACCCCTTCCCCCGCCCCGCCACGATCTCGCCCACCCCACCACTAAACGTACCTGCTCTCAGGCCTGCTCGGCTGCGGCCTTGTGCTGTAAGATTTCCCACCCAACAGGCCTCCAGCCTGTCAATCAGGCTGGCTGTGGGCGAGAAACCTACAGAAAATTTTTTGTGACGTACTGCAGTTAAAAACTGCAGGACGTTAAGAAACCCCATATTTCTGGGTTTCCCGACCTCCAATCATCCCCCCGCTCCCTCCCTGTCTCTGAGCTAAAATCTAGGCCATAGAGTCTACAGCACAGAAACAGGCCATTCGGCCCAACTGATCTATGCCGGTGTTTATGCTCCACACAAGCCTCCTCCCACCCCTTTCATCTAATCCTAGCAGCATATCATTGTAGCTGTATCTCTGAGCAGCTTCCCTCTGAGAGGCCGCGATTTCACCCACCATGGGAACAGGTCACACTCGGCCTTTGACAAAACAGGACCAACTGACAAAATTGTCCTGCAGTTGCTTAAACCTTTGACTGTAGAAATAAACAACAAATTGAAGTGACAACTAACATGACATGGATTGTTTTGTCCATGGCCCAATTTAGATTTATTTGCACATGGCCCAGTTCAGCCCAGGTATAGTTTGGATATGCCTGTTCCTTTAATGGGCACGTGCAGAATCAAAAATGCTGCAGGTGTGATATCATTTTCATATTCTGCCACAAGTATTTTTGCTGTCATGACAGCTAGCTGTTGGTGATTGGTGGGTGAAGCAGTGACAAATGTAGATGGCTTTTTATTTTTTCTATTGTTGTAATTGATGGCTCACCTTCGAGGTCTATTGGATAGGGAGGGATTTTTAAACAAGGATCAGGATTTTAAAGCCAAGGCATTTCAGTATAGGCATGTAGTACAGGTTACATATGAACATACGAACATACATACGAACATACGAATTAGGAGCAGGAGTAGGCCACGCGGCCCTTCGAGCCTGCTCCGCCATTCAATAAGATCATGGCTGATCCGATTACTCCACATTCCCGCCTACCCCCGATAACTTTTCACCCCCTTGCTTATCAAAAATTTCTCCTCATCTCTGTCTTAAATGGGTGACCCCTTATTTTTAAACAGTGACCCCCTAGTTCTAGATTCTCCCACAAGAGGAAACATCCTCTCCACATCCACCCTGTTGTAAGGGTTTGATGTCTCTCAGCCTGTGAGATTCGTGTGGCTCTGTGCAGCCCGGGTGCTAGTGCGGGTTTAGGCCTTGTTGCCTGTTCTGGTCTCCAGCCAGTCTGGGAGCACTAGACACACCTGTGAGTGGTTCGACCCACTCGCCCTTACGGTTCTAGACACTGGACTTAGATGCGAGAGCAGTAATGGAGATAAAACTCAGGTAGACTCAGTTGAATGGTACGAAATGGAAAATCTTTATTGCATAGTACTTAAGATTACGAAATACATGTCATACGCACAGATTAATGACAGTACAATCTTGCACGCAGTTATGTAATTAATTTCAGGGAAACGAGGAACGAACGACACATCGTAAATGGGGGCACACATTACAATTATCCTTAATACTTGAAACCCTCCCCTATCAATATCTGTCCTAAGCTAGATTCGTAGGATTCGAGACTCATGCTCACCACTCGTGATAACTCGGAGAATTCCGAAACCTCTGATCGGATGTTTTTCACCGCAGCACCCACGTGTCGATCAGGGGGTCTCCTGGCCCCACTTGTTTACTCGTTTCTGCTCCGGCTAGCAGGCTGGAACGTCTGCTGTCATGAAGATCTGTGTTGTCCTCGGAGTTCCGACTCTACTCAAAAAAGAGTCTTCCTGTGCCCTCGCACGGATGCGATAGAATTCAAAAAGTAATCTTCCTGGCAGTTCTGTAAAATTCGAAGAAGTCTTCCTGGCAAGGAAAATGTCTATTCGACCTACAGGCGCGGTCGGGGCTTACTGACCGTGGCGATAAGTATGGTCTTCTTCTCTTCTCATCTCATCTCATCTCATCTCATCTCATCTCATCTCGGGCCTTCGGTTCCAACACCGTTTACCGACTTATCGGAATGGTGCGCCCGCTTCAAGGCTTCAGAGCCCAGTTCTACACAGGTCTTCGCGACACGACACGAGGTAGATCCGAGCGGATCATAAAGTTCAACAGTCTTTTGAAAAGAGACACGAGGCAAGCAGGAACAAGACGGCGAGTCAAGAGCACAGGAGCAGCCACGAGGATAAGAGTCAACCGAATAAGAGAAAGATGGACGGTTTGGAGCTTGCAATTATAGTGCAAAATCTTCCGTTTCCCGCCCAACCTTAATGTCTTTCCTTTTGTTAGGGTTTGGCGCTCAAATGTCTTGTATAGGGTGATCTCCGTTTTAATGGGTTTCGGGGCTACTCGTAAATGTCTGAGTACCTGTTAATATTTTTCCCATTGTTTAATCGGTCGGTGTTCTCCCTGGAGGGGTTTTGGGCTTCCAGGTGTTTTCTGTAACTACCCACTAACGGCTCTCTCATCGTAGAGTCGTTGGGATTTTACATATTAATGTCTTTGGATGGGTTCTTGATTACTGGGTACAATAGCTTTCATTCGTACCTGGGAGACCGATTTCAGTATTTATGTGTATACTGTAAACCCATGATGTCTCGTGTATTATCTTAAATGTGCTGAGTCTTAATCGATCTTGCACAAATGTTTATTGGAACGCCATCTTGTCTGCCTGTTGAAAAGTCTAGAATATTCTGTCACGAGGTGCGGCGGCCATTTTACAAGCTGCTTGTGTCCACTTTGAAAACCTGACAGCATTCTGCTGAAATAAAAGCTGTTTGAACGAAACTATGTGTTTTTCTCCTTATTAATAAAATCGCGATATATTGCGAATTCTACAGTCCCTCCTGTTGATGCGAATAACTCCGCTTATCGTATCAAAAATATTGTGGTGAGCAATATTATCTCGATTTTCTCCGAATCCAGAAAATTTAATCCCATAACTTAAACTATCTAGGGTCTTTGCGTCGTCCTTATTTCCCAAGAAAATTACATTTTATATCACCGTAGGCATCATTTGCCTTTAAACTTACACCACTTGTTTTCCTTCCCGGTGTGAGCAGGCCGATGCCTCTCGTATCACCTGTATATTCATCTTTTATTTAGGGAAAACAAAACCCAAAACCAAACAATCATTTTTAACTACAACACCATCACCAAAATAATCAACACCAACTCTTAAAACATGTCGAGTTCCAAACGTATTTACAGTCTTTGAAAATCATGATCGAGTACAAACTTCCGCGGCGCACGTGGCGAGCGGGAGTGACGCCATTTTCCGATCACACGGTGCTTTCATCGTGCACGCGCACGTAATGTTCTCGCCACTCTCCCGTGTTTTCATGCTTGGTGAGGCGTTTGCCTCTTTTACAATGTACGACCAATAGGTATACTACAATAAAAACTTGGCATACAACTAAAATGTGGGAGGCTATTCTGATCCATGAAGGCACTTCAATATTGGTGAACAGATTCTACCACGGTGGAATTACTACATCCAGAATGTCTGTCCCTATTTCGACAGTTTTCTGTTCTAGTGTGTAAAAATGTTTTTGTGACACCGCGACGGCTTTTAAAAGCTTGGTGAGGTGTTCAGGGAGAGGGGGAATGAGGTATCCGAAATGCGCGACGAATCGCTGCAAGTCGGTGAAATTCTCTTTTACTGTTAGATGAACAGTGGATGGTTCAGGGATTGGGACAATTCGCCGTTGTGCTACTTGAACTTCTGCCCTGGGTTTGAAACAGAAACTGCTGTCACTCACCGGACACCGGCTACGGTTTCCATGCTGGTAGTGTTGCGCTGCAGTGGTAACACAATATGTTCCACCCCCGATGTATGCTACCTGCGGAGGCACATGATCTTGTGCCATTGCCTCCATGGTGCAATTCATGGACTTGGCGCCAGCCGTTCTGAACCCGCACTGTGGTGTTGAAAAGGCATTCAAGTGCTGGGGACACAGTATTATGTGTGCTCCCCTGCCACGACAACCAGAGAGATCTGTACCTGTCATCGTTTGCTCCCAGCGGATGACGTAGGGTGGAACCGCTGCATAGCGAATGTGGGCTCCCCCCTGAATGACACCAATGTTCTCTACCCGATACACCGGGGCGGGCTTTGCTGTGTCGCCCAAAACCGGCATACGTAGTACTATACCCATGATAGTACGGTTTGATCGTCCACAGTCCACGGGGACTGGGTATGCTTCTGAAGCTAGCCTGAGCTGGCACGGGCTTAATGCGTTCTGAAAAGGGTGGAGCGCCCGCAGGTGTTTGTTACTTATCCAGGACGGGACCAAACCTTGTTTTAAATTCTCCAAATTACTGCGGCCCTCGCCCAGTAACCACGCCCCGTAAAGCACGCACACCTCATTCTGCGCAGCTTGATCGGATGCATTCCGATCTTCCCTAATCAGGGCATTTACCGTTCTCGCGTGTTTCTCCAGCTCTGCTATAATTTCCTTTAAATGGAGAGTCATGGCTTGGTCCTCGTGTAAACCCGACCCAACCACTTTATTTTCGTCTGTTAGAATGTCTTTTAATTGCGTCTTTAAACCATTAATCTGGGTCTGCAGCTCCACACTGTCTAGAGCGTTGACCACAGATGTACCCGTGTTAAAAGCAGTGAACACGTCGTTCACTACACCCCTTCTTTGCCTCCCTACTTGATCCAAAACTTCATGTGGTGCGGTGTACAAACTTGTTTTATCAATTTCCGCGAAATCGAATTCGTAAAATTGTCTGAACATCTTGGTCAACAGTACCTGATATAACTGTTCCGTCTTTTTGGGGCACCACTCTGGTAACCGTACCTCGGTGAGATTTAAAATCACCGAGGCCACCGCGTAATGTACCCCCTGAAATAGTATCTGGTCTGTGGGGACCAGTACCAAACCATTCCCGGGTCCCTTACTAGTTTTAGGGCACCCTTCCTCTTCAGCTAGAACCACCGGAATCATGGGCGGGGCTTTGCGTGGGCGCGTAATGAGTTCAGTGGCATTTACCGGGATCGAAGAGTATGGGGCTCCGCACCCCCTTGTGCTCGCATCCCACCTCATCCCCTGTCCGTTATCCTGCCATTGGTTGATGAAAAATATGGAGATGCCTTTGGGGCAAGCGTACTTTGACCCCCACATGCATACATAAATTCCCTCATCCGGCTCCCACCATTTGTCCCAACAGACTCTCACTTGTCCGTTTGTCCCCGTAATTGTCCGATGGGTATTATTACCCAGTCGTTCCCACTCGACCGAAGAGTTCCTCATGTTTTTGCTCAGCTTTCGCAGCCACCACCATCGGCTCAATGGGACATTCCCATTACAAGTCAAACAAATCTGTTTGCCGACGGTGACGCTGATTCTGGGTGCGATGATCCTTACTTTGGGGCACATTAAAGAAGTCTCTTGGTCGGCAAACCCCGATGTGCTAGAATACTCCGTTGAGTTTGTTCCCAGCCATCCTGGCCACCTTCCCTTGTGGAAATAGGTGGTGGTCTCCTCAGCCTCCCGTCTTCCGGTCCCATCCACCGCGATGGGGGCCGTGTCCCCGGAGCATCCAAACACCACGACATCCTTGGTGCGGCCTCGATAGGCCAATCCACATCCGATTGCCGCGAGCAATACTAGAATTCGTTCTATCCTTCCTTGGTTCCTGTGATCAGATAGAATGAGGTAGCCAGCCTCGCAAGAGTCTCTGGCTTTTGTGAAGGGTGAGCGGGTCCCCTGACCTCGCCTCACGTAAACTTCAATGTTCACTAAATAAACTTTAACTGGACCTATCCAAAGCTCCCATCATTTTACCATTTTCTGTTAAAATTAAACTACAAACTTAACCTTATTTAAAACTATAAACTTATTACCTTAAACTTATAAACTTACAAACTTAAACTTATTACTGTACAGCGCCGCCCGTTCCCAGGGCGGCCCCTTTAAATTCTGAGAAGGCTGCTGCGAGCTCTTCCCGACGGTGGGAGGGCACTGACCCCTTCCTTTGATCTGCCGCAGCCTGTTGCTGCTGCGATGGGACCGGGTCCTACCTGGGCTGCCTTAACCTTGAGTCTACGCCTTGGGGCAGTCTGGGGACATGACCACATCTTCCTGGGCTGGGGTGCTCGACTTGACCTACGAGGAGTTATCGGGGGCAGGAATCCCAGGACCGACGGACCGGGTTCCGAGACTTCCACCGGGACGACCTGTGGTCCCACCACAGTCGCTGGCTCCGCCTCCCCTGACTCCGCCTCCCTGACCTCGGGACTTGCAGCTTGTGGCACCGCCCTGCTCGGCCCAGCAGGCGGCCCTTCACTCGCAATCCCTACCTCCCCCGAGGGCAGGACGTTCAAGGCGGGCGGCTCGGGCTCAGAGGTTTCCACCGTCACGCCCTGTGGTCTCACAGCAGCTGGCTCCGCCTCCCCTAGCTCCTCCCTCCTGTGTTCGGGACCTGCAGCCTCGGTGTCCACCCTGTGTGGATCTCTATCTGCAGCCCCTGTCCTCCCTATACCTGAATCGGGGGCGACCCTTGCGTCCTCCGATACCCACTCTCCACTACCTTCACTATCCTCATCTGACTTGAGTTCCCGGAACTCTCCCTCATCTGACTCCCAACCCCACAAAAATGTTTCACAATTTTCCAGGATGTCTCCTTCCCTGATGCAAGCTGCTTTGCCTGCCTGTGTGCCTTGTGGTCCTACCTGGGGCTGCGAGTCCCCACTCGCAGGTTTTGCCCCTGTGGTTTTCCCTTGTGCACCTGGCTTGTACAGTTTGCACTGGTTTAAATCCCTGCTTCTGGCTACCTGGTAGGCTGCTTTTATTTCTCTAAGCTGCCCTTCTAGCCTGAGCACGTCTAACTTTCCCATTAAGCGGGCGTTCTCCTCCCGCAGGGCCTGCTCTCTAAGCTGCCCTTCCAGCCCATCTATTTTCCCTATTAAGCGGGCGTTCTCCTCCCGCAAGGCTTGCTCTTTTAACCTGGCCTCCTCACCGGAGACGCCCTCCTGTGCGTGTCTTTTAAAAGGACACAGGTAGGCAGGCTGCGTGGGCTCTAGTCATTGGGTACTATTGGACGGGGCTGTGGCACCTGCGGGGCCGGTAGCAACCGCCACCTTTCCATGTGCACTCATGAAGTTGCGCATGGCTCCCAACACTGTTTCAAGGTCGTCGGGAGGGGTGGGTGCACTAGCTTCCCTAACAGAGACAGGCATCTGGGCTCGGGCTGCGGGATTTTTATCCCTGGAATCCTTCCAAGGGTTCCTGCAGTTCTTGCGCCAGTGCCCTGTCCTCCCACACCCGTAACAAGCATTACTTGCCTGCGGGGCGCGGTTACCCTCCTGATGCCACTCCTTTTGAGCCGGGGCTGCGGGTCGTACCTCATGTACTTTTCCCTTAAGGGGACGTGTTCCCATACCCCTTATATTGCGATATCCTACCGTGAGTCGATTCAAGACCGACTCTTCCGTAATGTTGGGGTCATTGGGATCAAACCACGCTTTTGCCTGCTCTTTGACGGCTGGCAAACTGTTGGCTACTATACACCTGAGCCAATGAGTTAAACCGACGCCATCCACAGCGTCGCGCTCTGGCGCACCTGGACAGCTGCGCTGATATACTGGCCACAGCCTGTCGGCAAAAACCTTCGGGGGTTCTCCCTCCATCTGCACTGTCTGTCCCACTCTAGCAAACGGACCTTCATCGTCCGCCCCCAACACTTCTAGGACCTCATTTTTTAATGCCTCATAAGTCTTGGTTCCCCTCTTGCTCTCGTCCGAGAGACACTGAAGGATTGAACTGCCTAACGAAAATAACAGCATTTTTGCTGTTTCCCCATCATCGCAGCCGTTGATGGCTGCGGTTTGCTCAACTTCTCTGAAATGTACGGAAGGGTCGTCTGACTCGGTCAGCTTCCGTACGTGATTTATCATAACTCTCAGCTGGTGTGAGCTGTGAGGCAACACAAGCTGGTTGAGGAGAACCCCTGGTTCCTCCCCACCGTTTCTGTTTGGGCCCCTTTTTATACCCGTAACTGGACACAACGGTCCCCTTTCCACTTCTTCCTCAGTGGGCTCTTCTGTTTCTTCTACTACTTCCTCCCTTACCCAGGTTTCCGAATAGCTGGGTGGCGCGGAGGGCGCAGTGGCTAATACTTCCTTTGCTTTACTTGGTGGGGATTTCTGAAACTCCTCATTTACTAGCGGCTGGTGTGCTGACGGACTGATAAGGCACACCATGCCGTGCGCTTTGTTCACGGCCCTTTTGAGGTGCTCTATCTCCTGTTGGCAGGCGCTATGATCGGCCCCCTGAAACTTATCTTCAAGGGCCAACTTATATGCCGCCCTAACCCCCGTTAAGCTCTCTTCCTGGGTTCTTATCTGGGCAGCTTGGCGGGCACATCGTTCCTTTAGTCTGCCCTCACTTAACTTTGCCTCAGTGACCTGGCACTCGAGGTAATCTATCCTTGTTTTATGGTGACTGGTGATTTCCTGGCGTTCTTGGTGCAGCGCACTTAAATTCCTAATGAGCAACTCCCCTTCAGAGACCTTCTCATCCATTTCCTCCTCTAAATGCCTGATCCGAGCTGGTTGCGCTGTAATGACCTGGTTTGAAATCTGGACCTGCCTTTTGTAACACATTAACCAGACTGCTTTCTCGACTGTCTTTTTATGTTCCTTACTATCTGTCCACCTCTCGGCTGCCTCTAGTGGACTCTTATCCTCTAACAGGTCACTTATCCATTTCTTAGTTAGATTTACCTTTCCGAACACATAATCTGCTATCTTTTCCTGCATAACATTTCGTACATTCACACCAAAGTCTAACACACTACCCTCTCGCTGCCAGTGTCCTGCCGCGGTCGCCATTTTCTGTAAGGGTTTGATGTCTCTCAGCCTGTGAGATTCGTGTGGCTCTGTGCAGCCCGGGTGCTAGTGCGGGTTTAGGCCTTGTTGCCTGTTCTGGTCTCCAGCCAGTCTGGGAGCACTAGACACACCTGTGAGTGGTTCGACCCACTCGCCCTTACGGTTCTAGACACTGGACTTAGATGCGAGAGCAGTAATGGAGATAAAACTCAGGTAGACTCGGTTGAATGGTACGAAATGGAAAATCTTTATTGCATAGTACTTAAGATTACGAAATACATGTCATACGCACAGATTAATGACAGTACAATCTTGCACGCAGTTATGTAATTAATTTCAGGGAAACGAGGAACGAACGACACATCGTAAATGGGGGCACACATTACAATTATCCTTAATACTTGAAACCCTCCCCTATCAATATCTGTCCTAAGCTAGATTCGTAGGATTCGAGACTCATGCTCACCACTCGTGATAACTCGGAGAATTCCGAAACCTCTGATCGGATGTTTTTCACCGCAGCACCCACGTGTCGATCAGGGGGTCTCCTGGCCCCACTTGTTTACTCGTTTCTGCTCCGGCTAGCAGGCTGGAACGTCTGCTGTCATGAAGATCTGTGTTGTCCTCGGAGTTCCGACTCTACTCAAAAAAGAGTCTTCCTGTGCCCTCGCACGGATGCGATAGAATTCAAAAAGTAATCTTCCTGGCAGTTCTGTAAAATTCGAAGAAGTCTTCCTGGCAAGGAAAATGTCTATTCGACCTACAGGCGCGGTCGGGGCTTACTGACCGTGGCGATAAGTATGGTCTTCTTCTCTTCTCATCTCATCTCATCTCATCTCATCTCATCTCATCTCGGGCCTTCGGTTCCAACACCGTTTACCGACTTATCGGAATGGTGCGCCCGCTTCAAGGCTTCAGAGCCCAGTTCTACACAGGTCTTCGCGACACGACACGAGGTAGATCCGAGCGGATCATAAAGTTCAACAGTCTTTTGAAAAGAGACACGAGGCAAGCAGGAACAAGACGGCGAGTCAAGAGCACAGGAGCAGCCACGAGGATAAGAGTCAACCGAATAAGAGAAAGATGGACGGTTTGGAGCTTGCAATTATAGTGCAAAATCTTCCGTTTCCCGCCCAACCTTAATGTCTTTCCTTTTGTTAGGGTTTGGCGCTCAAATGTCTTGTATAGGGTGATCTCCGTTTTAATGGGTTTCGGGGCTACTCGTAAATGTCTGAGTACCTGTTAATATTTTTCCCATTGTTTAATCGGTCGGTGTTCTCCCTGGAGGGGTTTTGGGCTTCCAGGTGTTTTCTGTAACTACCCACTAACGGCTCTCTCATCGTAGAGTCGTTGGGATTTTACATATTAATGTCTTTGGATGGGTTCTTGATTACTGGGTACAATAGCTTTCATTCGTACCTGGGAGACCGATTTCAGTATTTATGTGTATACTGTAAACCCATGATGTCTCGTGTATTATCTTAAATGTGCTGAGTCTTAATCGATCTTGCACAAATGTTTATTGGAACGCCATCTTGTCTGCCTGTTGAAAAGTCTAGAATGTTCTGTCACGAGGTGCGGCGGCCATTTTACAAGCTGCTTGTGTCCACTTTGAAAACCTGACAGCATTCTGCTGAAATAAAAGCTGTTTGAACGAAACTATGTGTTTTTCTCCTTATTAATAAAATCGCGATATATTGCGAATTTTACACTGTCCAGACCCCTCAGGATCTTATATGTTTCAATCAAGTCACCTCTTATTCTTCTAAACTCCAGTGGATACAAGCCTAGCCTGTCCAACTTTTCCTCATAAGACAACCCGCCCATTCCAGGTATTAGTCTAGTAAACCTTCTCTGAACTGCTTCCAAAGCATTTACATCCTTCCTTAAATAAGGAGACCAATACTGTACACAGTACTCCAGATGTGGTCTCACCAATGCCCTGTATAACTGAAGCATAACCTCCCTACTTTTGTATTCAATTCCCCTCGCAATAAACGATAACAATCTATTAGCTTTCCTAATTACTTGCTGTACCTGCATAGTAACCTTTTGCGATTCATGCACTAGCACACCCAGATCCCTCTGCATCTCAGAGCTCTGCAATCTCTCACCATTTAGATAATATGCTTCTTTTTTATTCTTCCTGACAAAATGGACAACTTCACATTTTCCCACATTATACTCCATTTGCCAGATCTTTGGCCACTCACTTAACCTATCTATATCCCTTTGTAGCCTCCTTATGTCCTCTTCACAATTTACTTTCCTACCTATCTTTGTGTCATAAGCAAATTTAGCAACCATACCTTCGGTCCCTTCATCCAAGTCATTTATATAAATTGTAAAAAGTTGAGGCCCCAGCACTGATCCCTGTGGCACACCACTCGTTACATCTTGCCAATCAGAAAATGACCCATTTTGGTGAGGACAGAGTTGATAGGTGAGCAGGACATAGCATGGGATAGGATGCAAGTGGCGGCAGTTTGAACTGGTTGGATTTTATGTAGGACGGAGCTCAGAAGGACAACAAGGAGCACTCTGGACAAACTGACCTCGGATGCGGCAAAGGCTGGTTTTAGCAGCAGAGATGGGGGAGTGAGGTTTGGATGGAGGCAGGCAATATTTTGGATGTGGCAATAATTGCATTGGTGGTAGAAAGCATATGAGCTTTGAAGCTCAGCAGCAATACTGAGGTTGTACACCTCTGGGTTTAGCCTAAGTCAGCAGCAAGGAAGAGAGATGAAATCAGGGTCTCGGATGCATGATTCCTGGTGGGTGCCAAGCAGGATGGCTTTGATCTAGCCAATGTTAAGCTGGAGAAAATTCTGGCTCCTTGATGTTGAACAAGTAGTCAGACAGCACGGTAACAGTCATGGAGTTGAGCGTGGTAGTGGAGAGATAACACTGGCTGGGAAACTGACCATGTAATAAGAGATAAACATTATAGATTAAGAGATTGAATTTTTGTGGAGATTCTCCCGATCATCCACCATAACTCCAGAGGAAGATCTCAGGTACTTCGTGTAATTGTATAAATGGTGCAGCAATTGGATATCGAAACAGAAATTACTATGGTTGTTTGAACATATGGTGAGTGGAATGAAATGTTATTTTGTGTTGAAGATTGCACTGACCAGGGACTAGAATTTACTTTGTCTTGTCTGGGCAATGCCTGGGGTACTTTATATTTGCATTTACTTGACTATAATGTAATACTGTTACACAATGCTGTGAAGTATATAATATTCAGCTTATTTTGGCAGGTATAAATACATTATAAGTTTTGTTTTGTGATGGACTACTGTAACATTTTTAATTCATTCAGTCCAGACTTCTGGAATTTTAGGTCATATATTAAAGAATTCTAAATTGATTTTTGGCACCATTTCATTCACAGTTTTAGTTATGCTCATCTTTTGACGAATACTGTATTTCTTTACTCATTTTAGGAAAGTATTAAATTTCATTATGAGCTAGAGTCTAGGGCAATAAATGCCAACGATCTTGGATAAATGATGGGACTGCAGGCAGTGGAAATCTGTTATATTGAAAATGTTAGCTTAGAGCAAAATTCCTATTAGACTATACCTACAGATCTTAAAGTCTGGATCTTTCGTGACAGAAGCTAAAAATTGGCCCACATGGTGCTTCAGCTAGAAGCTGCTAGCTGGCTCTGGGAATAAAGTGGCACTGTATTTGCAGAGAGTAAATATATGTTTCAGAAATTGCAAGATTCCATTCAAGCAGGAAATACATTTAGCTCCCCAAAACTGAGATTATAAGATTTATTGTTTCTGCCCTAAAGCATTTAGCTCTCACACTGCCTTGATTTCTGAGTCTACATATACCTCTAATAAACCAAATAAAAGGCTGTCTTGCCATTTAAATATCAAACCTAACAAATTAATATTTGGGGCCTCGGCACAGTTCTTTATACTAAACAAATGGCAAAATGTCTCCCAAAGCAGGAATCCTAGTTAACTGTTACAGACCATGACAAAAACTGCTGATATTAATTTTCAGGACCCATTCACTTCAAAAAGCTTGGGGAAAAAAAGGTAACATTTATGACTTATTTCCAATATTTGTGACAAAGCTGTTTGAGCCTAATGTAACTAAATCTAGTGTGATCAACTATCAGGCTAAGAATTGTTCCCGACAATCAAATGATCCAATCACTAAATCATAATTTATAGCTAACTCAATCAGTCAGCAGACAGAACCATCACCTTTACAGGAGGATGCTGATCCTTTTTATTTTTGGAACTTACATTACAAATATCTTATTATTAAGTATTTTTTTGTTCTGTTACATTATGTTACTTCATTGCAGTAAAAAATATAATGCAAAAATATTGAATGATGCCACAAGACTATCAATCAACGCCAATGTGATTTATTTTTCTAGCCAGCGCTATCCCATCATGTGTGCTTACTAATGCAATGCATTGTTCTGTATTTCATTGTTATTTCATTGTTAATAAATGTGATTGCTTTATTTTAGGGTAGATTTGATTATAATCTCACAAGCAGAATAGAGAGTTTGTGTTATTTGTTTGCAGCTGCAGTATAATAATAGAGTAAAAAATAACAGAAGTGCCATGTCAGATTGTGATGTTTCAGGCCATGAGATATCTTATGATGTAATAGACATTAGGGATACAACTGGACCTGTTTTGGGTCAGATTAATTGGTTGCATCCCTGAATCTGAGTCAGTTCAGACACTCCTGGTTTGAGCTGCCACATCCTTTTAAAGGGTTGCTCTGCATTGCTATACCTCAATTTTCATTATTCGTTCCTAAGTTTACCTGACAGCATGGAAGGCAATAAATCAGTTTTGAATCAACAAATGACAAATGTGGCCTTTTAAATAGTATTATTATTATTACCTGATAGTCTAGTGTGTGTGAGTTTATCGAGGAGGTGATAGAGGAGGTGGCGATGGTATTTGGCTCTTTAAAAAATGATAAACTTTTAAAAATCTGATTCTGAATAGTAGGAAGAGAACTATTTGGCCTTGTAGATGTACATCACTATGGTATATAGAGGAAGGGAACAATCTGGCACTGTAATACATATGCTTGCCTCAGCTGCCTGGTAAATCAGTAGGCAGAGGGCAATAATGCAGCCTCATGGTAGTGATGTAGAATCCAATTAGTGATAGATTAACTAAATGGTGGCAATTCAAGTATTCCATTCGGCACAGTGATCCCTGTGTTGCTGGGCTGGGAGGGTAGGCTTTTGTTCTCCATGGAGAGTAGCAGACCAGGGATAAACAGTAAGATGTGGGAAGAGATCAATATTCTGGAGCTTTGCTTCACTACCATTGAGGATCAGAAAGAGTTCATGCAGAACTTTCCCTCAGGAGATCAAATGAACAGGATTGAGTTCTTAATAGGGTAGGTTTTGAATGGTCTCTGGAAGAAATGGGTTTTGTGGGCTTTCTTATGTTCATATAACTAACCAGTCTTATTTGCTTTGTGCGAATTTTGCTGCTGCTTGGGAATGAAACATTTTCAAGGACTCCCAAGTGTAACATTGTTAGATGTACAATCCGCGCAAGGATCAGTGATGGGACTTTTGATATTCGCACTGTCTATCAATGATGTGGAATTGGGGATAGCGGCAAAGCTGTCAAAATTTGCCTATGACACCAAGATGAAGGAATTGCAAGCAATTAAGAGCAGGCTGACCAATTGCAGAGGGATCTAAATAGATTGGAAAGTTGGGTTGAGAAATAGCAAATTAAATTCAATGTTGACAAGTGTAAAGCAATGAGACTAGGGAAGGAGAATAAACAATTATTCTCCAGGCATTATTGAACATACGAATGCATCAACCATCTGGGCAACTGAGTCAATGCTATTTACTTTTGTGATGATGATAAATGATCCTTTAGCTTCTCCACAGCATCTAGAAAGCTAAAAAAAAGAAAGCAGCTGGTTAAAATGATGATCATATATTGATATATATTAATGACTTGGACGTGGGTGTACAGGGCACAATTTCAAAATTTGCAGATGACACAAAACCTGGAAGTATAGTGAACAGTGATGAGGATAGTGATAGACTTCAAGAGGACATAGACAGGTTTGTGGAATGGGCGGACACGTGGCAGATGAAATTTAACGCAGAAAAGTGTGAAGTGACACATTTTAGAAGAAAGAATGAAGTGAGGAAATATAGACTAAAGGGTACAATTCTAAAGGGGATGCATGAACAGAGAGACCTAGGGGTATATGTGCACAAATCGTTGAAGGTGGCAGGGCAGGTTGAGAAAGCAGTTAAAAAAGCTTATGGGATCCTAGGCTTCATGAATAGAGGTATAGAGTACAAAAGCGTGGAAATTATGATGAACCTGTATAAAACACTGCTTTCGGCCTCAACTGGAGTATTGTGTCCAATTCTGGGCACCGCACTTTAGAAAGGATGTGAAGGCCTCAGAGAGGGTGCAGAAAAGATTTACGAGAATGATTCTAGGGATGAGGGACTTCAGTTACGTGGATAGACTGGAGAAGCTGGGGTTGTTCTCATTAGAGCAGAGAAGATTGAGAGGAGATTTGATCGAGGTGTTCAAAATCATGAGGGGTCTGGACAGAGTAGATAGAGGGAAACTGTTCCCATTGGCAGAAGGGTCGAGAACCAGAGGACACAGATTTAAGGTGATTGGCAGAAGAACCAAAGGCGACAAGAGGAAAATCTTTTTTACGTAGCGAGTGGTTAGGATCTGGAATGCACTGCCTGAGAGGGTGGTGGAGGCAGATTCAATCATGGCTTTCAAAAGGGAATTCGATAAGTACCTGAAGGAAAAAAAATTACAGGGCTATGGGGAAAGGGCGGGGGAGTGGGACTAGCTGAAGTGCTCTTGCAGAGAGCTGGCATGGGCTCGACGGGCCGAATGGCCTTTTTCCATGCTATAACCATTCTATGATTCTATGATTATGGGCAAAATGATCACTTAAATGACAGGCTACTTATTCAAAAATCACTGAATTCAGGAAGCTAATAGTTGAAAATTCTCATTAAAACAAAAGGAGGAAAAAAATCAGAGCTACTGTCAAAGGATAAAAGAAAGATAATCAGTCCTTGAAACATAGGCATCATTGGAGCCATAAGAAAGCAAAACATGCAGTAACAAGGTAGTTGATAAGATGTGTGTGCATGAGGGCCTCACACAGCCATGGTTTTTAAGGAGCTCTTATTGACTAGTACCAGTTCCAGTTAAAAGTACACACTAGATACATGTAGGTAACAGGAGAGGCTCTGCTCTGCATCAGAGCACAATGAAACCAAGTGCTACACGTCATTAAAATGTGCCATTTAATTTTTGCTAGTGTGTGATTTTATTTGAATTTATTTTCTGTAGTTCTCCACATTGGTGATATTACACCTTGGGAATGAGGATTCATTCCAAAGTAAGTTCAATGTTTGACTGATTTCTACTGTGGTTCTCATTTTTTTACCTGATTCTTTATTTCATTTGTCAGGTAGTTTTACGTGCATCAATTTCTATTGGCCTGCACCTATTTCTTATCTATATGCGGCCCCTCAGTGACATCATCCAAAAACACAACATGAAGTTCCACATGTATGCTGATAACACCCAGCTCCAGCTCACCACCACCTCTCTTGACCCCTCCACTGCCCGTGATTTGTCACGCTGCTTGTCCAACATCCAGTATTAGAAGAGCAAAAATTTCCTCCAATTAAATATTGGGAAGACTGAATCCATTTGGGGGAATGTTAACATTAAAGAGTGAGTGTGTTTGGGAGTGGGTGGGTGGTTAAATGCACTGAAATTGACAGCGCTTCGGGAAGCCGGCTCCAACCCGCTGACTTTTGCATTTCACTCGAGCGCGTTCGGCTGTGTACGAGAAACCCCCTTGGGAGAGGCGGGTTACCAATTTAAAGCTATTAAGAAGTCGATGGGAATCAGGGGAAAGACTCTCCACTGGCTGGAGTCATACCTAGCACAAAGGAAGATGGTTGTGGTTGTTGGAGGCCAATCATCTCAGTCCCAGGACAGCGCTGCAGAAGTTCCTCAGGGCAGTGTCCTAGGCCCAACCATTTTCAGCTGCTTCACCAATGAACTTCCCTCCAACATAAGATCAGAAGTGGGGATGTTCGCTGATGACTGCACAGTATTCAGTTCCATTTGCAATTGCTCAGATAATGAGTCAGTCTATGCCCGCATGCAGCAAGACCTGAACGACATTTAGGCTTGGGCTGATAAGTGGCAAGTAACATTCGTGCCACAGAAGTGCCAGGCAATGACTATCTCCAACAAGAGAGTTTCTAACCACCGCCCTTTGACATTCAACGGCATTACCATCACCGAATCCCCCAATATCAATATCCTGGGGGTCACCATTGACCAGAAACCTAACTGGACCAGCCACATAAATACTGTGGCTACAAGAGCAGGTCAGTGGCTGGGTATTCTGCGGCACGTGTCTCACCTCCTGACTCCCAAAGCCTTTCCACAAGGTACAAGTCAGGAGTGTGATGAAATAATCTCCACTTGCCTGGATGAGTGCAGCTCAACAACACTCAAGAAGCTCAACACCATCCAGGACAAAGCAGCCCGCTTGATTAGCACCCCATCCACCACCTTAAACATTCACTCCCACCACCACTGGCATACCGTGGCTGCAGTGTGTACCATCTACAAGATGCACTGCAGCAATTCGCCAAGACTTCTTCCACAGCACCTCCCAAACCCACAAACTCTACCACCTAGAAGGACAAGGGCAGCAGGTGCATGGGAACACCATCACCTCCAAGTTCCCTCCAAGTCACAGACCATCTTGACTTGGAAATATATCGCCGTTCCTTCGTAGTTGCTGGTTCAAAATCCTGGAACTCCCTCCCTAACAGCAGTGTGGGAGTACCTTCACCACACGGACTGCAGCGGTTCAAGAAGGTGGCTCAGCTAGGAATAGGCAATAAATGCTGGCCTTGCCAGCGACACCCACATCCCAGGAATGAATTAAAAATAAGGTAGTTAACGAGTTTTTTAACAGGGGTTTTCAACTTTCTCTGTGGGTGCACCGGTTTCCTGGGCTTCCTGGACCTCGCCAGTGAGAGCAAGGTGAGAACACAGCGGCAATTGAAGGGGCTGAAGAAATAACAGGCAAAAAATCGTATAAGTACTGAGACCGCACACCTGCTTTCTTGCCTAAGTTCAAACCTGCCGCTCCACAGGAGAGAGGGGATGAGTACAGAGGTTCAGCTCGTAGGAGGCGATACCCGCAACACTGGGTATATAGGCAGAGGATCAGCTTCCTTGACATGTCCGAACACCCGTGCCTCAGGAAGCTCAGGGTATCGCGTCAGGTCACGGCAGACATTTGCACCCTGCTGGAACAAAACCTGCTGCCAACTGGACCTGGGGGCCACGCTTTACCAATGGCTATCAAAGTGACTACTGCCCTCAACTGCTTTGCAGGAGACTTTTGCAGGGTTTCGCAGTTGGCTGCCTACAAATGCATTACACAGGTGACCAATGCCATGTTTGCCAGGGCAGGCAATTATGTACACTTTGCCACCGATGAAGCCAGTCAAAATGAGCGGGTGCTCGGCTTTTCGGCTCTGGCTGGCTTCCCAGAGGTGTAGGGCGTCATCGACTGCACACGTGGCTATCAAGGCTCCCCCAGATCACCCAGGAGTCTTCTTGAACCATAAAGGCTTCCACTCCATCAATGTGCAGCTCGTCTACAACCACAAAAAGTTCATTATGTAGGCGTGTGCAAGATTCCCAGGGAGCTGCCATGATGCATTCTGTAAGATCCCAGAGGGACCCTGGTTCCAAATGATTCGAGGTTGACCCATATTGGGGACAGTGATTTAACTTTATTCAGCACAAGCAAGACTTAATACATTACAGTATACGAGCAGCATTTTACAGAGTATAATTGAGACTTATATTACCCCTTATACGCTGGGTAGAAGCCACAACTGTAAGCTGAACGCTGTGTCTCTTGTCTCTTGTCCCTCTTTGTCTTCTGAGTGCCTCTAATTCTTCCTGAAGTTTTCTACTCTTTCTGAAATCTTCTACTCCTGAAATCTTCTACCCTTTGTGCCTGTTAAGACCCTCTTCTTTTACCCTTACTCTCATTCAAAACCTATGGAGTCCTCCTGAACCAATCACTGGCTGACACCCAAACCCAAAATCCAATCATAAAGATGCCACGTTCATAGCACCTTGGCTTACGCAGGTTCTAGTCTTATGAGACCCCTACATCATCTGTTTTTGACCATCAAGATTCATATCTGGGGTAGTTACGGCAATACAAAGCAACGAACCTGGTCAGGAACAGAGAGGAGAGAAAAAAAAGAAAACATCCAGGCATGACATCACAGGATAGCTGGTAACTGATTGGTTGGTAAAAGTCACGTCGTTTTGTTTGCCCTTCAAGTTAGGGGCTGGGGTTAAATAGCTGGCTAGGAATTAGGCAGAAACTTGGAGATTAATAAAAGTTAAATTAGTAACTGTTATATTAATAACTTGAATCAGATACATCTTTGTCTTAAGTTTCTGTAAGTTAGTTAATAGCCTATTAAATAGAGGCATGGCACGGCAGCTCAATCCCGTGGAATGCACATCCTGTGCCATGTGGAAAATCCAGGATGCTTCCCGTGTCCCGGACAACCACGTGTGCAGGAGGTGTCGTCAGCCTGCCAACCTGAAAATGACTTGTTAATTCCTACTCTCTGTTTTCTGTTCGTTAACCAAACCTCAAACCATGTTGATATATTCCCCCCCAATCCCACAAGGCCTAATTTTGTATAATAACCTCTTGTGTGGCACCTTATCGAATGTTTTTTGAAAATCCAAATACACTACATCCACTGATTCCCCCTTATCCACCCTACTAATCTCAAAAAACTCTAACAGATTTGTCAAACATGATTTCCCTTTCATAAATCCGTGTTGACTCTGCCCAAGCATATTATGATTTTCTAAGTGCCCTGATATGACATCCCTAATATTACATTCTAGCATCTTCCCTACTACTGATGTCAGGCTAACTGGTTTATAGTTCTCAGGTTTTCTCTTTCCCTCCTTTCTTGAATAATGGGGTTACACTTGCTACCTTCCAATCCACGGGAACCGTTCTAGAATCTAGGGAATTCTGGAAGATCAAAACCTATGCATGCACTCTCTCTGAAGCCACCTCTTTTAAAACCGTAGGATGTAGGCCATTAAGTCCAGGGGATTTGTCAGTTTTTAGTCCCATCAATTTCTCCAGTACTACTTCTTTACTAATACTAATTTATTTAAGTTCCTCATTCTCACCTCACCAGATCCTTTGTTCCCCACTATTTCTGAATGTTTCTTGTGTCTTCTACCGTGAAGACAAATTTATCCTTCTAAATATTTGAGCTCTACATATTGGGGATATTTTATGGTCGCCAATGATATATTTCCTCCAGTGAGGCTGCTTGAATAACTTGTGTACATTATGATCAGAATCATACATGGAAAAGTAACGCACAATACAATCTACTTCTCTTATTTCAAAGTTGCTAATTGAAATTAGCACTAAATACCTTCCTTGCTATGTTATTTACTTTGCTTAATTCAAATTAATGGAAAATTCCATTTTTTTTAGCACAAAAACTAACTGACTTATCATGAGTAAACTTAAATCCCGAGACCATGAAGCACAGCATTGGGCCGGGCCATCTCACGATGCATGGTGTTAGTTAAACTTTTTTCTGCACCCTTCAACTCGAAAAACTTTTGTGCCGTAACTTGCTGGAAGTACGAGCTGATAATGGCGCAATGAGGGCAATGGGGCATCTGGGACCTTAGTGAATGATGGGAACAGTAGCATAGTGGTTATGTTACTGGACCAGTAATCCAGAGGCTTGGACTAATAATCCAGCGACGTGAGTTCAAATCCCACCACGGCAGCTGTGGAATTTAAATTCAGTTAATTAAATAAATCTGGAATAAAAAGCTAGTATCAGTAATGGTGACCATGAAATTACCAGATTGTCGTAAAAACCCACCTGGTTCACTAATGTCCTTTAGGGAAGGAAATCTGCCGTCCTTACCTGGTCTGGCCTATATGTGACTCCAGACCCACAGTAATATAGTTGACTCTTAACTGCCCTCTGAAATGGCCTCGCAAGCCACTCAGTTTTAACAAACCGCTACAAAGAAGAATAAAACTGGACGGACCACCCAGCATCGACTTCGGACACAACAACGGCACACCCAGCCCAGTTGACCCTGCAAAGTCCTCCTGGGGACTTGTGCCAATATTGGGAGAGCTGTCTTAGTCATACTAACAGAATCATACCTTTCTGCCAATGTCCCATCACCACCCATCAGAGGTGGCGGCACAGTGATATACAGTCGGGAGGGAGTGGCCCTGGGAATCCTCAACATTGACTCCGGACCCCATGAAGTCTCATGGCTTTAGGTCAAACACGGTCAAGGAAACCTCCTGCTGATTATCACCTACTGCCCTCCCTCAGCTGATGAATCAGTACTCCTCCATGTTGAACACCACTTGGAAGAAGCACTGAGGGTAGCAAGGGCACAGAATGTACGTTCTGTGGCGGACTTCAATGTCCATCACCAAGAGTGGCTCAGTAGCACCATTACTGACCGAGCTGGCCAAGTCCTGAAAGACATAACTGCCAGACTGGGCCTGCAGCAGGTGGTGAGAAAACCAACACGAGGGAAAAACCTATTTAATCTCGTCCTCACCAATCTACCTGTCACAGATGCATCTGTCCATGACAGTATTGTTAGCAGTGATCGTCGCACAGTCCTTGTGGAGATGAAGTCCCATCTTCACAATGAGGACACCCTCCATCGTGTTGGGTGGCACGACCATCGTGCTAAATGGGATAGATGGCAGCTCAAAACTGGGCATCCATGAGGTGCTGTGGGCCATCAGCAGCAGCAGAATTGTTTTCCACCACAATCTGTAACCTCATGGTCCGGCATATCCCTCACTCTACCATTAACATCAAGCCAGGTGACGGAGTAGGCCACTCGGCCCTTCGAGCCTGCTCCGCCATTCAATAAGATCATGGCTGATCCGATTACTCCACATTCCCGCCTACCCCCGATAACTTTTCACCCCCTTGCTTACCAAGAATCTATCTACCTCTGCCTTAAAAATATTCAAAGACTCTGCTTCCACCGCCCTCTGAGGAAGAGAGTTCCAAAGACTCACGACCCTCTGTGAGAAAAAATTTCTCCTCATCTCTGTCTTAAGTGGGCGACCCCTTATTTTTAAACAGTGACCCCCTAGTTCTAGATTCTCCCACAAGAGGAAACATCCTCTCCACATCCACCCTGTCCAGACCCCTCAGGATCTTATATGTTTCAATCAAGTCACCTCTTATTCTTCTAAACTCCAGCAGATACAAGCCTAGCCTGTCCAACCTTTCCTCATAAGACAACCCGCCCATTCCCGGTATTAGTCTAGTAAACCTTCTCTGAACTGCTTCCAAAGCATTTACATCCTTCCTTAAATAAGGAGACCAATACTGTACACAGTACTCCAGATGTGGTCTCACCAATGCCCTGTATAACTGAAGCATAACCTCCCTACTTTTGTATTCACTTCCCCTCGCAATAAACAATAACATTCTATTAGCTTTCCTAATTACTTGCTGGACCTGCATAGTAACCTTTTGTGATTCATGCACTAGGACACCCAGATCCCTCTGCATCTCAGAGCTCTGCAATCTCTCACCATTTAGATAATATGCTTCTTTTTTATTCTTCCTGACAAAATGGACAACTTCACATTTTCCCACATTATACTCCATTTGCCAGATCTTTGCCCACTCACTTAACTTATCTATATCCCTTTGTAGCCTCCTTATGTCCTCTTCACAATTTACTTTCCTACCTATCTTTGTGTCATCAGCAAATTTAGCAACCATACCTTCGGTCCCTTCATCCAAGTCATTTATATAAATTGTAAAAAGTTGAGGCCCCAGCACTGATCCCTGTGGCACACCACTCGTTACATCTTGTCAATCAGAAAATGACCCATTTATGCCTACTCTCTGTTTACTGTTAGCTAGCCAACCTTCTATCCATGCCAATATGTTACCCCCTACACCATAAGCTTTTATTTTCCGCAATAACCTTTGATGTGGCACCGTATCAAATGCCTTCTGGAAATCTAAGTACAGTACATCCACAGCACGTTACTTCCTCAAAGAACTCCAATAAATTGGTTAAACATGATTTCCCTTGCACAAAACCATGTTGACTCTGCCTGATTACTTTGAACTTTTCTAAATGCCCTGCTATAACATCTTTAATAATGGCCCAGAAATTTGACTCGGAGGCTTGCCGCGGGGGTAAGGATCGCGCGCGATATCACACTCCACGCCGGCCGTTGTGTTTTGGGCCCACAGGAACTTCGGGTCCTGGGCCTCTCCCTAGTGCCGGCGCGCAGTGCTTGCGTGTCTCAGGGGCGCAGTTAGTGCGATGCGACCTCTGGGATCACGTGGGCCATGGAGAGCCAATGGAAGCAGACCATCTTTCATTCATAGATTTGACAGGAGACCTGTCAAATCTGTGAATTGAAAGAGACCCCAAAAGAACAGCTAAACCTCAAATAAATTTAAAAAAACATTACATTAATAAAATAACTATAGTTAAATAAATTAACAACTTTAAACAAAAATTGAAATTTTTGAAAAAAATTTAAAAAAAATTTAAAAGTTATAAAAATAAACTTACGTTTCTTTACATTCTCTAAAAAAGATAAACCTGTTGAAAAAAATTAAAAATTATACTTAATTAACTACTTACCTTGTTTAAAAGGGGTCTTACGCCTCCTTTTTTCTTGTGTAAAATCTTCCATACTTACCCTCGCGTTGAAACCTGAAAAAAAACTTAAGTGTGCTGCGTGCGCACAGCCTCTAGTGCGCACGCGGTTTACTTAGGAACCGCCCCCTTCGCCATACCGGCAGTGCATGCAGGAAACCGGCACTTCGGGACCGAATACAGGTGAGTACGCAGCGGGTACTCTCCCGTATTCGGCCGAATTTTTGGGCCAATAGCTTCTAACATCTTCCCGATGACAGATGTTAAGCTAACTGGCCTGTAGTTTCCTGCTTTCTGTCTCCCTCCCTTTTTGAATAAAGGAGTTACATTCGCTATTTTCCAATCTAATGGAACCTTCCCCGAATCTAGGGAATTTTGGAAAATTAAAACCAACGCATCAACTATCTCACTAGCCACTTCTTTTAAGACCCTAGGATGAAGCCCATCAGGACCCGGGGACTTGTCAGCCCGCAGCTCCAACAATTTGCTCAGTACCACTTCCCTGATGATTATAATTTTCTTGAGTTCCTCCCTCCCTTCCATTTCCTGATTTACAGCTATTTCTGGGATGTTACTTGTATCCTCTATAGTGAAGACCGATGCAAAATACCTGTTCAATTCAACTGCCATCTTCTTATTTTCCATTATTAGTTCCCCAGACTCACTTTTTATAGGACCAACGTTCACTTTGTTAACTCTTTTCTGTTTTAAATATCTATAGAAACTCTTACTATCTGTTTTTATATTTCTAGCTAGCTTTCTTTCGTACTCTAATTTTTCTCTCCTTATTAATCTTTTAGTCATTCTTTGCTGCTTTTTTTATATTCTGTCCAATCTTCTGACCTGCCACCCATCTTTGCGCAATTATATGCTTTTTCTTTAAGTTTAATACTACCTTTAACGTTTTTAGTTAACCATGGATGGTGGGTCCTCCCCTTGGAATTTTTCTTTCTTATTGGAATGTATACATCCAGTCGTGAATGGTGGTGGACCATTAAACAACTGAAGGGAGGAGGAGGCTCCATGAACATCCCCATCCTCAATGATGGTGGAGCCCAGCATGCGAGTGCAAAAGACAAAGCTGAAGCGTTTGCAACTATCTTCAGCCAGAAGTGCCGAGTGGATGATCCATCTATGCCGCCTCCTGAGGTCCCCACCATCACAGAAGCCAGTCTTCAGCCAATTCGATTCACTCCAAGTGACATCTAGAAACGGCTGAGTGCACTGGACACAGTAAAGGATATAGGCCCTGACAATATCCAAGCTTTCGTGCTGAGGACATGTGCTCCAGAACTAGCCGCACCTCTAGTCAAGCTGTTCCAGTATAGCTACAGCATTGGCGTCTACCCGACAATGTGGAAAACTGCTCCGGTATGTCCTGTCCACAAAAAAGCAGGACAAATCCAATCCGGCCAATTACCGCCCCACTAGGCACAAGTAAGGAGTGTGATGGAATACTCTCCACTTGCCTGGATGAGTGCAGCTCCAACAACACTCAAGAAGCTTGACACCATCCAGGACAAAGCAGCCCACTTGATTGGCACCCCATCCACCACCTTAAACATTCACTCCCTCCACCACCAGCGCACCCTGGCTGCAGTGTGTATCATCTACAAGATGCACTGCAGCAACTTGCCAAGGCTTCTTCGACAGCACCTCTCAAACCCACAACCTCTACCACCTAGAAGCACAATGGCAGCAGGTACTGAGCCTCCAGTGTATGGTATCCATCTGATACAAATCTAGGTGCAGAAACTTGGGCTTCTAAAAGTTGATCAAATGTTGATGGATAAATCTTCATGAATTTAAGTCCCTAGATAGATATGACAGGAGATACACTTTTTAATAAGGGGTGCAAATCTTATAAAATGCTGGCTGCTCCATCTGTCATAATAAACGTAAGTGTTTTTCTTTAAATAAGATAGTATTGAGTGTATTACAAACCTGCTGGCTGCACATAAAATTGTTTACTCAGGCGAGTTGATTAAGGATAAGGAAATCAATGGACCAAAGTAATGATGATTTATAACACTCATATGGAGAAATATCAATGAAAATAGAAATTATATTTTCACAGATATAACTTCACAATAGCAATGTAACATTGCAACACAACTTCAACTCATTTTCTTGATCTCAAAAAATCCGAGAAAAATACTTTTCAGAAACCTACTGCAAGTATTTATAATGAAAACCTGGCATTATTAGCCATAATGTGCAGTAAGTGCCTCTACCAAAACTCTTTTGTGACTTATCTGATCTGATTTAGTCATATTTATCACATACCATGGCCAAAAGGGGCATATCTTCCATTTAGAACACTGTGTAAAGAAATGATTGTGGAAGCAAAGATCAAATGATATGACCAGGCAGTTTCCTTCGATTTTCTTCAGCTAAAAATGCTACAAACCTACTCATTACAACTTGTACTTTTTTGTTGGAACACACTGTAAATATTTTGACTATATTGGGTCAGATCTTGCTGGAAAATGAACGCTATATTAACGATGCACGCCATTATTAATCACAAATCGGCCAGTAAATTCAGGGAATTAAGATATATGCTGTGAGTTGCGAATCTCAAGAACTTACTTGTCGATTTGTGCCCCTCCACTGTTTGCTTCGCACAAATGGCATCTCACCCTTAGCCTCCCCGTTATTTTCAAGAACTTGCTGGATTTGCACATTAATTACCCATTAATCTTGCAGAACAAAAAGTTCAAACTGGTAATTAAGAGCGTAAGCACCCTTTTGATGATGTGGTAATTTTTTAAAAATTCATTCCTGGGATGTGGGCGTTGCAGGCACGGCCAGCATTGAGTGCCCATCCCTAATTGCCCTTGAAAAGGTGGTGCTGAAGTCCGCGTGGTGAAGGTACTCCCACAGTGCTGTTAGGGAGGGAGTTCCAGGATTTTAACCCAGCAACGATGAAGGAACGACGATATATTTCTAAGTTAGGATGGTGTGTAGCTTGGAGGGGAACTTGGAGGTGATGGTGTTCCCATGCGCCTGCTGCCCTTGTCCTTCTAGGTGGTAGAGGTCCCAGGTTTGGGAGGTGCTGCCGAAGAATCCTTGGCGAGTTGCTGCAGTGCATCTTGTAGAAGGTACACACTGCAGCCACGGTACGCCGGTGATGGAGGGAATTAATGTTTAAGGTGGTGGATGGGGTGCCAATCAAGCGGGCTGCTTTGTCCTGGATGGTGTCAAGCTTCTTGAATGTTGTTGGAGCTGCACTCATCCAGGCAAGTGGAGAGTATTCCATCACACTCCTTAATTGTGGAAAGGCTTTGGGGAGTCAGGAGGTGAGACACTCGCCGCAGAATACCCAGCCTCTGACCTGCTCTTGTTGCCACAGTATTTATGTGGCTGGTCCAGTTAAGTTTCTGGTCAATGGTGACCCCCCAGGATGTTGATGGTGGGGGAGTCGGTGATGGTAATGCCATTGAATGTCAAGGGGTGGTGGTTTGACTCTTCCTTGTTGGAGATAGTCATTGCCTGGCACTTGTGTGGTGCAAATGTTACTTGCCACTTAGCAGCCCAAGCCTGAATGACATCCAGGTCTTGCTGTATGAAGGCATGGACTGCTTCATTATCTGAGGAGTTGCGAATGGAACTGACCACTGTGCAATCATCAGCGAACATCCCCATTTCTGACCTTATGTTGGTGGGAAGGTCATTGATGAAGCAGTTGAAGATGGTTGGGCCTAGGACACTGCCCTGTGGAACTCCTGCAGCGATGTCCTAGGGCTGAGATGATTGACCTCCAACAACTACAACCATCTTCCTTTGTGCTAGGTATGACTCCAGCCAGTGGAGAGTTTTCCTCCTGATTCCCATTGACTTCAATTTTATTAGGGCTGCTTGATGCCACACTCGGTCAAATGCTGCCTTGATGTCAAGGGCAGTCACTCACACCTCACCTCTGGAATTCAGCTCTTTTGTCCATGTTTAGACCAAGGCTGTAATGAGGTCTGGAACTGAGTGGTCCTGGCAGAACCCCAATTGAGCATCGGTGAGCAGGTTATTGGTGAGCATGTGCCGCTTGATAGCACTGTCGACAATACCTTCCATCACTTTGCTGATGATTGAGAGTAGACTGATGGGGCGGTAATTGGCTGGATTGAATTTGTCCTGCTTTTTGAGGACAGGACAAACCTGAGCAGTTTTCCACATTGTCGTTTAGATGCCAGTTTTGTCGCTGTACTGGAACAGCTTGGCTAGATGCGCGACTAGTTCTGGAGCACAAGTCTTCAGCATGACAGCCGGTATATTGTCAGGGCCTTTGCTGTATCCAGTGATATCAAGCTGTTTCTTGATATCACGTGGAGTGAATCGAATTGGCTGAAGACTGGCTTCTGTGATGGTGGGGACCTCAGGAGGAGGCCGATATGGATCATTCACTCAGCACTTCTGGCTGAAGATGGTTGCAAATGCTTCAGCCTTGTCTTTTGCACTCGTGTGCTGGGCTCCGTCATCATTGAGGATGGGGATATTCATGGAGCCTCCTCCTCCTGTTAGTTGTTTAATGGTCCACCACCATTCACGAATGGATGTGGCAGGACTGCAGAGTTTTGATATGATCCGTTGATTGTGGGATCGCTTAGCCCTGTCTATAGCATGCTGCTTCCGCTGTTTAGCATGCATGTAGTCCTGTGTTGCAGCTTCCCCAGATTGGTACCTCATTTTTAGTTATGCCTGGTGCTGCTCCTGGCATGCTCTTCTGATTTAATGTCACTTCCACCTGTTTTGGGCATGAATCAGGGAAGTGACAAAAATCTAAGTTGGGAGCTGCTGCACCCGCTGGGAGGTATCATATCAAGCATTGTGAACAACTATTTTCCTTTCTTGTATTCACTCTCGGGATATGAGCGCGCTGGCATTTCATTGCCCATCCCTTGTTGCCTTTGAGAAGGTGGTGGCGGGCCTTCTTCTTGAGCTGCTGCAGTCCGTGTGGTGAAGTTACTTCCACACTGCTCTTAGGTAGGGAGTTCCAGGAGTTTAATCCAGCAACAATAAAGTAACAGTATTGTGGCTGCCGCGAACCACGAATTGAGGCCGAGTCAATATGTGGAGCACATGGCTTTTAATTACATACTCCTTGGCAAAATGACTGCTACAACTTCTCTCTGCAAAACTCTACTGGTTGAGGGCGACACCCGCTCTTTTTAAGTTCACACTGAGGGCGACGCCCACTCCTTTTTTCATGCCTTAAAGGCAGCATGCGCCTTAAAGGCAAGGTGCCCAATTTATTGTCCACGGACGGAAAAGTGGATTGCGCCCGTTTAGGTGGCGATCCGCCACACAGCTCCCCCCAGAATCCGCTTAGGAGGTGTGGACGAGATGGTGCGGCGGTCTGATGGGCCGGCCGGAGCAGCTCTTGTAGGACGCCGGTGGACGTGGAACGGCCGGGCGTGGAGCAGCTGGGTGAACTGGCTTGAGGGCAGGTCGGCCGCATGGCGGTGGACGAGCTACAGGGACCTGCTCACCGGGCTCCGAGTGTGCTGGCTTGAGTCGGTCAACCGACACTTTTTCGGTCCTGTCGCCCACTTGCAGGGTGAAATATTTGTCCTCAGCCTATAGCACCTTGTAGGGCCCGTCGTACGGGGGTTGAATGGGTCCGCGGTGGGAGTCGTGCCGGACGAAAACGAACCGTGCCTGGTGCAGGCTTAGTGGGACGTGTGAGGTGGATTCGCCGTGTCGGGCAATGGGCACCGGGGTGAACTGTAGCGCCGGTGAGGCGAAGTCGTGGCGTTGCTGGTCAGCTGACCAGGGTGTCGTGGCGGTGGGCAGGAACTCGACGGGTACGCGCAGTGGCTGACCGTACACGAGCTCTGCTGCCGATGCGTGGAGGTCTTCTTTAACCGCGGTGCGCAGGCCAAGGAGGACCCATGGGAGTCGGTCGGTCCAGGCGCCGTCCTGGAGGCTGGCTCGAAGAGATGCCTTCAAGGATCTGTGGAACCGCTCACACAGTCCGTTGGCTTGGGGGTGGTACGCTGTGGTGCGGTGAATGGTCACCCCGAGATTGCGTGCGACGGCGGTCCAGAGTTCAGAGGTAAATTGCGGACCTCTGTCCGACGTCATGTCGGAGGGGACGCTTAACCGTGCGACCCAGGTGCTGATGAAGGCTCTGGCGATGTCGGTGGTGGTGGTAGAGGTCAGTGGAATTGCCTCGGGCCAGCGCGTGGTGCGGTCAATGATCGTCAGCAAGTGCGTGTGGCCTTGCGATGGCGACAGGGGCCCGACGATGTCCACGTGGATGTGGTCGAATCTACGCGAAGGGACGGTAAACTCCTCGAGGGGTGCTTTTATGTGTTGCTGCACCTTGGCCCATTGGCAGGCTAGGCAGGAGTTGGCCCAAGTACGCACATCCTGCGAAGGCCGCGCCAGACGAAGTGGTTGGCTACCAATTTGATGGATGTGCGGGCACCGAGGTGGGAGAGGTTGTGGAGAATCTCGAATACCCGGCGGCGCCAGGACGCTGGGACGACGGGCCGAGGTTGACATAGGGATATGTCGCACTTAACCGTGACTGCGGTCGGGCCACAGGCGACGTCGGCCAGGCGTAGCCCTGGTAGGTTGGTAGGTGCAGAGAGCAGATCAGGGTCGGTGATCTGGTCTGCTGCGAGTTGAGCGTAGTCGACTGCCAGGTGTGCGGCATGGATGGCGGGGCGGGAGAGGCAGTCAGCTACCACATTGTCTCGGCCGGAGACGTGTTGGATGTCCGTGGTGAACTCGGACACTGCCGCGAGCTGGCGCTGCTGCCTGGCGGACCAGGGGTCGGTTGTCTTTGCCATTGCGAATGTCAGGGGTTTGTGGTCGACAAACGCAGTGAAGGGGTGGCCCTCCAGCAAAAAACGAAAATGGCGGACCGCCAGGAACAGCGCGAGGAGCTCGCAGTCGAAGGTGCTGTACTTGACCTCCGGGGGGCGTAGTTGGCGGCTGAAGAAGGCAAGTGGTTGCCAGGCGCCGTCGACCCACTGCTCATACACGGCGCCGACCGCGTGGTCGGAGGCGTCCGTGGTGAGCGCTACCCTGGCATTGGGCCGTGGGTGCGCGAGCAGGGTAGCGTTGGCGAGCGCGGTCTTGGTGGAGTCGAAGGCGGCTGACGCGTCTGCCGTCCATTCGACCGCCATCTTGCTGCTCCTGCCCTGGAGGGCTTCATACAGGGGCCTCATGAGGGATGCCGCTTTGGGGATGAAGCGGTTGTACAAATTCACCATCCCGAGGAACTCCTGGAGGCCTTTGATGGTGGTGGGGCGGGGAAATTGTTGGACGGCCTGCACCTTGGTGGGCAGGGGAATGGCCCCAGCATGGGTGATGTGGTGGCCGAGGAAGTCGATCTTGTCCAGGCCGAACTGGCATTTGGCTGGGCTGAGGATGAGCCTGTGGTCGCTGAGGCGCCCGAACAGGATGCAAAGGTGTTCGAGGTGTTCCTGCTTGGAGGAACTGGCTACCAGGATGTCGTCCAGGCAGACGAACAGGAACTTCAGGTCCCGAAGGACCGAGTCCATGAGCCGTTGGAATGCCTGGGCCGCGTTTTTGAGGCCGAAGGGCATCCGCAGGAACTCGAAAAGGCCGAAGGGGGTGATTACAGCCGTCTTGGGGACGTCCGCAGGGTGGACGAGGACTTGGTGGTAGCCGCGCACCAGGTCGACCTTGGAAAAGACTGAGCGGCCGGCCAGTCTAGCCGAGAAGTCCTGGATGTGCGGCACGGGGTACCGATCAGGGGTGGTGGCGTCGTTGAGGCGGCGGTAATCCCCGCAGGGGCGCCAACCCCCGCCTGGTTTGGGGGCGATGTGGAGTGGGGAGGCCCAGGGACTGTTGGAGCGGCGGATGATGCCGAGCTGTTCCATGGTGGCAAACTCGGTCCGCGCGATCTCCAGTTTGGCCGGGTCCAGCCTGCGGGCGTGGGTGTACACTGGGGGGCCTGTGGTGGGGATGAAGTGTTCCACCCCGTGTTTGGCGGCCTCCGCGGAGAAGGTCGGATTGGTAAGGGCCGGGAATTCGGCCAGGAGTGCCGAGTAGTCATCCGTGGCCCGGGCGTGGCACTGTGACGCCATGTCGGCGGGTTGACGGGGGGCCATGGCACCCAGGATGGGGGACATGGTGTTCATGTCCACGAGGCGGTGTCGAGGGATGTCTACCAGTAGGCCGTGGGCGCACAGGAAATCTGCGTCGATGAGAGGGGAGAGCACCTTGGCAGTGATGAACTCCTATCGGTAGCGGCGACCAGCGAGGTCGAGGGTGACTGTGCGGGTGCCGTACGTCCGGATGACCGAGCCGTTAGCAGCAGCCAGCACCGGTCCTCGTTTGCCCTTTTGGATGTCGAGGGTGGAGGCCGGGATGATGCTGTGCTGAGCTACAGTGTTGCACAGGAACCGGCGGCCGGTTTTGTCATCCATGACGTACAGCAGGGAGCCCGCGTGGCCCATGGCCATCGCGGGGGCTGGTACGGGGGCGGACTTGAAGGAGCAGGGAGGTGTGCACCGTTGTGCCCTGGCGCCGAACCGTGCGTCGTAGTAACAGTGGCCCGGGTTAGTGGGGCGCGAAGGCCCCGTGAGCCCAGTGGCTGGGCCTTGTGGCCGCGTGGTGGCCGGTGAGGGGCGCGCCCAGGCAGTTGCTGCCAGGTCCGGAGTGACGTCGCGGCTGGAGTGAGTGGACAGCAGCTTGTCGACCTCATCGGCCAGGGCTTCCAGGTCCGTGAGGCCGGACGCCACGATCGCTGGGCGGATGCTGAGAGGTAGCTGGCGGATGAACAGCGTGCATAAGAGGGATCCGGGTGGGCTCTCGTCGGTGAGGGAGAGCATGTGGGAGAGGAGGTCTGACGGTGAGGCATCACCGATGCCTGGAAGGTCGAGGAGGTGGCAGTTTCGCTGGTATGTCGAGGCCGTAAATTTTTTAGGGAGCGCGGCCTTTAGATGTGCATACTTGCCCTCCTCTGGTGGGTTCTGCAGCGCTGTCCAGACCTTCGTAACTGTGGAGCTACCGAGTGATGTGACGAGGTAGTCGTACTTCGTCCCATCTGTGGTGATGTGTCGCAGCCGGAATCGGGACTCGGCTTGGAGGAACCAGGCTTCAGGCTAGTTTTCCCAAAACTCCGGCAGTTTCACGGAAACTGCGTTCGTGTCTGCCATTGCAGTGCTCGGGATACTTTCTGAGCGTCGGGGTCACCAATATAGTGGCTGCCGCGAAGCACAAATTGAGGCCGAGTCAATAGGTGGAGCACATGGCTTTTAATTACATACTCCTTGGCAAAATGGCTGCTACAACTTCTCTCTGCAAAACTCTACTGGTTGAGGGCGACGCCCGCTCTTTTTAAGTTCACACTGAGGGCGACGCCCACTCCTTTTTTCATGCCTTAAAGGCAGCATGCGCCTTAAAGGCAAGGTGCCCGATTTATTGTCCACAGACGGAAAAGTGGATTGCGCCCATTTAGGTGGCGATCCACCACAACAGCAATATATTTTCTAGTCGAGATGGTGTGTGACTTGGAGGGGAACTTTGAGTTCCCATGCGCCTGCTGCCCTTGTCCTTCCAGGTGGTAGAGGTCGCGGGTTTGGGAGTTGCTGTCAAAGAAGCCTTGACGAGTTGCTGCAGTGCCTCTTGTAGGTGGTACACACTGCAGCCACGGTGCACCGGTGATGGAGGGAGCAGATGTTTAAGCTGGTGGATGGGGTACTGATCAAACAGACTGTATTGTCTTGGATAGTGTCGAGCTTCTTGAGTGTTGTTGCAGCTGCACGCATCCACACAAGTGGAGAGTATTCCATCGCACTCCTGACTTGTGCCTTGTAGATGGTGCAGAGGCTTTGGGGAGTCAGGAGGTGAGCCACTTTGCGTAGAATTCCCAGCCTCTGAACTGCTCTTGTAGCCACAGTATTTATGTGGCTGGACCAGTTGAGGTTCATATCAATCATGACCCATAGGATGTTGATAGTGGGGGATTCAATAATGGTAATACAGTACAGTAGCATAGTGGTTATGTTACTGGACTAGTAATCTGGAGATCTGGACTAATGATCCAGAGATTCAAATCCCACCATGGCAGCTGGGGAATTTAAATTCAGTCAATTAAATAAATCTGGAATAAAAAGCTATTATCAGTAATGGTAACAATGAAATTGACTTATTAGCTAGAGAGCTTTTACCAGATGGTAGAGTTCTCTTGACTACAAAAAGTTGCACATGGTGCACATGGTACATTTATCAGTAATGGTGACCATGAAACTATCGGATTGTTGTAAAAAAAAAACATGTGGTTCACTAATGTCCTATTAGGGAAGGACTTTACCCGGTCTAGCTGAAATGTGACTCCAGACCCACAGCAATGTGGTTGATTCTTAACTGCCCTCTGAAATGGCCGAGCAAGCCACTCAGTTGTACCAAACTGCTATGTCAAAATCAGCACTGTGGGAGTACCTTCACCACATGGACTGCAGCAGTTCAAGAAGGTGGCTCACCACTACCTTCTCAAGGGATTAGGGATGGGCAATAAATGCTAGCCTGGCCAGCAATGCTAACATCCCAACAACGAATACATTTTAAAAAATACCGTTTTATGTCAAGAGGAGGTGGTTCGGTTCTCTCTTGTTGGAGATGGTTATTGCCTGGCACTCGTGTGGCATGAATATTACTTGCCATTTAGCAGCCTAAACCTAGATGTTGTCCGGGTCTTGCTGCATGTGGGCATGGACTGCTTCATTTACTGAGGAATTTCAAAGGGAGATTTAGCAGACATTGTTTCAAAATGCATTAGCTGCATGCCACACTTTTCTTGAATGTGGGAGTGGAAGTCAAGAAATAGTAAATAAGCTGAGGCATCAAAGCCAGGTGCTCCTCTGGGTTTCTCAGTGCAGTCAGCAGCCATGGATGCAGAGGATAGCCCCATTTCCTGCAAGTCATCCATCCAAGTAATATGGGCATTGTTGAATAATGAAGGTATCATGGCTGTTTCCTGGATAACGGCTGATTATGTGTATGATGACGTCTTTATGGTCAGGTATCACCCCAGCTTTAATTGAGTGCAAACCTTTTCTCTTCAAGAAGAATATGTGGTTGTGCCTTGATACCCACATGGGTACCATGTGCAACTCTTTGTAGTCAAGAGAACTCTACCATCTGGTAAAAGCTGTGTGTCCTGCCTAGCTAATGCCTCATTTCCACAGGAACAGTGAAGTAAGGTGATACCCTTTGCAAACATGGTCATTGCCGCCACTGATATAGGTGTGCAGTGCAAACTGCCTGATGTGGCAGATATCTTTTGGGGTGGCTTGGAAGAAATCATGAAACCTTCATACTGTGGTAACCTTCACTTCTATAGGAAACACCATCCCTGAGTCAATGTTGTGCACAGATATATGTGCAGCAGATGACACACTCTGTGGCAGCCTGTCTTGTGAAACAGAGGTGGTGATGACGTTACTCTTCTGACATGAGGTAGTGACGGGTGTGGCCAAAACACCCGAGTGGTCATTACACCAATATTGTTGGTCTCTCTTGAACTCCTTTTCCTTACCTCAATACTTCAGTATGTTCAAAACCCTTAAAAGAATGCCCATCCTCCCCTCTTCAGAAAGTACCATGTCAAAAACTATTGGTGGGGAAAGAAATCTAAAAATGGAATAATGGAGGCCTGCCCAGCAAAACTAAGTAATGCATTGAACAAAATGCATCAATGGGAATAATAGACTGCCAAATCATCTTCATAAAACCTACCTTCCCCCTTCAAGAAGTTTGCTTCACCAGCCAAACCTCAGGACTTTTGTAGACCAGAAAGTTTACTAATGAATTTTAACAGTTAAATAAGATCACACATGCTGGTAGTGTGGCCTTGTTGATTGACTCCAAAATGTGTCTTGTATAATTGGGTGTAAAATGAATCAGGTACATGAGATTATGCATCCAATTTTGCAACCTTCAACAGCAGAGTGCAAACCCCAACAATGACTCCAGGCCTCACAAAATTCATCATGTTATAAGAACATGAGAACATAAGAAATAGGAGCAAGAGTAGGCCATTCGGCCCTTCGAGACTGCGCTGCCACTCAGTAAGATAATGGCTGATCTTCTACCTCATCTTCACTTTCCTGCACTATCCCCATATTCCTTGATTCCCTTAATATTCAAAAATCTATCTATCTCTGTCTTGAATATACTCAACGACTGAGCCTCCACAGCCCTCCGGGGTAGAGAATTCCAAAGATTCACCACCCTCTGAGTGAAGAAATTTCTCCTCATCTCAGTCCTAAATGGCCGACCCCTTATTCTGAGACTGTGACCCCTGGTCCTAGACTCCCCAGCCAGGAGAAACATCCTTCATGCATCTACCCTGTCAAGCCCTGTAGGAACTTTGTATGTTTCAATGAGATCACCTCTCATTCTTCTAAACTCTGGAGAATATAGGCCTAGTCTATTCAATCTCTCCTCATAGGACAATCCCCCCATCCCAGGAATCAGTCTGGTGAACCTTTGTTGCGCTCCCTCTATGGCAAGTATATCCTTCCTTAGGTAAGGAGACCAAAACTGTACACAATACACCAGGTATGGTCTCACCAGGGCCCTATATAATTGCAGTAAGATGTCTTTACTCTTATACTCAAATCCTCTTGTAATAAAGGCCAACATATCATTTGCTTTCCTAATTGCTTGCTGTACCTGCATGTTAACTTTCAGTGATTCATGTACAAGGACACCCAGGTCCCTCTGAACACCAACATTTCCCAATCTCTCACCATTTAAAAAGTACTCTGCTTTTCTATTTTCCCTACCAATGTGGATAACTTCATATTTCTCTACATTATATTCCATTTGCCATGTTCTTGCCCACTCACTTAGCCTGTCTATATCCCCCTGAAGCCTCCTTGCATCCTGTTCACAACTTACATTCCCACCTAGCTTTGTATCATCAGCAAACTTGGATATATTACATTTGGTCCCCTCATCCAAATTATTGATGTAGATTGTGAATAGCTGAGGCCCAAGCACTGATCCTTGTGGTACTCCACTAGTTATAGCCTGCCAACCCGAAAATGACCAGTTTATTCCTACTCTCTGTTTTCTGTCCGTTAACCAATCCTCAGTCCATGCTAGTATATTACCCCCAATCCCTTGAGCCCTAATTTTGTTTAATAACCTCTTGTGTGGCAACTTATCGAATGCCTTCTGAAAATCCAAATACACCACATCCACTGGTTCCCCCTTATCTATTCTGCTAGTTACAACCTCAAAAAACTCTAACAGATTTGTCAAACACGATTTCCCTTTCATAAATCCGTGTTGACTCTGCCCAATCCTATTATTATTTTCTAAGTGCCCTGTTACTACGTCCTTAATAATAGATTCTAGCATTGTCCCTAATACTGATGTCAGGCTAACTGGTCTATAGTTCCCCATTTTCTCTCTCCCTCCTTTCTTAAATAGTGGGGTTACATTTGCTACCTTCCAATCTGCGGGAACCGTTCTAGAATCTATGAAATTTTGGAAAATGACAACCAATGCATCCACTACCTCTATAGCCACCTCTTTCAAAACCCTAGGATGTAGGCCATCAGGTCCAGGGGATTTATTGGCTTTCAGTCCCAATAATCTCTCCAGTACTATTTTTTTACTAATACTAATTTCTTTCAGTTCCTCATTCTCGCTAGACCATTGGTTCTCCACTATTTCCGTAAAGTTTTTTGCATCTTCTTCCATGAAGACAGACACAAAGGCCGCAAATTTAATCGAGCTCAGAGGGCGGGTTTGGAGGTGAAATAAAACATTGCAGAGAAAAGACTTCTCATGCTGAATAAAGGATACCTTGTCTGTTAGCTGTCGGTGCTGAGAGTTCACAGGCCTGGGATATGACACGAGGCGGATGGTAGAAACCATGAGGCACAAAAGCCTTTATGGGGGTTCCCATTACTTATCGCGCCGTCTCAATTAAAAATCCAGAAAGGAGAAATTTAAAAAGAGCTCAGGGCCTTTGCTTCCAACCCTTTCACTCTCCCCCCATGTCTCTCGTTTGCCTGACTCCGCAAATTGTGACTTTGGGGAATTTTACACCAAAGTTTCGAATGTGCTTTAACTTTAACAAGGACTTATTATCAAAGACTGCGGTAAGGTAAGAAAATCTAAAAAATTGACGGTGGATTGCGAACCTGCTGCCATCCCGCCTCCACGTTACTTTGGCAAGTGTCGGGTCAGCAATTCCCGATCTGACCTGACACCAAACGGCAGGAGAGCCACTTAAGGCAGTTAACAGCTTGTTAACTGCCTTGATCTTCTTCTTCTTAGGCAGTCCCTCGGAACCGAGGATGACTTGCTTCCACACTAAAAATGAGTTCTCAGGTGACTGATGAGTCCAATGCGGGACCTACAATCTCTGTCACAGGTGGGGCAGACGGTGGTTGCCGGGGCGGGTGGGTGGGGTGCTTGGGTTGACGTGCGTTCCTTCCGCTGTTTGCACTTGGCCTCCGCTTGCTCCCGGCAAAGAGACACGAGTTGTTCGGTGTCTTCCCGGATGCTTCTCCTCCACTTTGTGCAGTCTTGGGCCAGGGATTCCCAGGAGTCGGTGGGGATGTTGCACATTTTCAAGGAGGCTTTGAGGGTGTCCTTGAAGTGTTTCCTCTGCCCACCTGGGGCTCTCTTGCCGTGTCGGAGCTCCGAGTAGAGCTCTTGTTTTGGGAGTCTCGTATCGGGCATGCGGATGATGTGGCCCGTCCATCGGAGCTGATCGAGCATGGTCAAAGCTTCGATGCTGGGGATGTTGGCCTGAGCGACAACACTGACATTGGTGTGCCTATCCTGCCAATGGATTTGCAGGATCTTGCGGAGGCAGCGTTGGTGGTATCTCTCCAGTGCTTTGAGGTGCCTGCTGTACATGGTCCATGTCTCTGAGGCATACAGGAGGGCAGGTATCACTACTGCTCTGTAGACCATGAACTTGGTGCTGGGTTTGAGGTCCTGGTCTTCAAACACGCTCTTCCTCAGGCGACCGAAGGCTGCACTGGCACACTGAAGGCGGTGTTGGACTTCGTCGTCGACGTCTGCCCTTGTTGACAGTAGGCTCCCGAGGTATGGAAAGTGGTCCACGTTGTCCAGGGCCTCGTCATGGATTTTGATAATCGGGGGGCAGTACTGTGTGGCGGGGCAGGTTTGTAGAGGGCCTTTGTCTTACGGATGTTTAGTGTAAGGCCCATGCTCTCGTACGCTTCGGTGAAGGTGTTGACGATGGTTTGGAGTTCGACCTCAGAGTGTGCGCAGACGAAAGCGTCGTCTGCATACTGTAATTCGATGACAGAGGATGGGACGACCTTGGATCCGGACTGGAGGCAATGGAGGTTGAACAGTTTCTCGTTTGTTCTGTAGATTAGCTCCACTCCAGTGGGGAGCTTACTGAGGGTGAGATGGAGCATTGCAGCCAGGAAGATCGAGAAGAGCGTTGGTGCGATAACACAGCCTTGCTTGACCCCGGTCCGTACGTGAATTGGGTCTGTGGTGGATCCGTTGGTCAGGATCACGGCTTGCATGTCGTCATGAAGCAGGCGGAGGATGGTGACAAACTTTTGAGGGCAGCCGAATTTGAGGAGGACACTCCATAATCCCTCATGGTTGACGGTGTCGAAGGCCTTTGTGAAGGCCATGTACAGCGGTTGGTGCTGTTCCTTGCATTTCTCTTGTAGTTGATGCGCGGTGAAGATCATGTCCATTGTGCTCCTTAGTGGGCGGAATCCGCATTGCGACTCTGGAAGGAGCTCTTCAGCCACTGGAAGAAGGCGATTGAGGAGGATTCTTGCGATGACTTTCCCTGTGGCAGACAGTAGGGAGACTCCTCTCTAATTACCGCAATCGGACTTGTCACCTTTCTTGAAGATGGTCACGATTACGGCGTCTCTGAGATCCCCTGGCATGCTCTCCTCCTTCCAAATAAGAGAAATGAGTTCATGTATTCACGCCAATAGTGCATCTCCGCCATGTTTTAGCGCCTCGGCGGGGATTCCATCTGCTCCTGAGGCCTTGTTGTTGTTCAGTTGTCGGATGGCCTTTTCAACCTCATGCCGGGCTGGGGTTGTGCTGAAGTGGTGGCGGGTAGTATGCTGCGGGATGGAGTTGAGGACATTCGCGTCGAAGACAGAGTCGCGGTTAAGGAGATCTTCGAAGTGCTCCTTCCAGCGGGCACTGACTGCCTCTCTGTCCTTGATGAATACCTCTCCGTTCTTGGCCCGTAGTGGGGTAGGACCTTGGGTGCTTGGGCCGTAGGTGGTCTTGACTGCGCTAAAGAATCCACGCACATCGTGGTTGTCGGCTAGCTGCTGGATCTCCTGCGCTTTCTCCGCCCACCATCTGTTCTTTAGGTCGCGAGTTTTTTGTTGGACCTCAGCCTTCAGGCGTCTGTAGAACTGCTTTCTTGCTCTCGGGTTCTGTTGCTGTTTCCATATCAGGAATGCCTTGCGCTTGCGGCTTATTAGCTCCTGGATCTCCTGGTCGTTCTCGTCGAACCAGTCTTGGTGTTTCCTGGTCGAGTGACCGAGCGTCTCTTCACAGGTGCTGATTATGGAGGCCTTGAGTGCAGACCAGGCACTGTGGACACTCTGTGTCTCTGCATCACTGGGAGTCGTCAGGTTGGTTGTGAGGTGCAGGCTGAATAGGGCTTTCTTAGCAGGGTCTTTGAGTGCTCCAGCGTTAATATTCCTCCGGCATTGTTTCTGTTGCTGCCGCTGTTTTGGGGCTACGTTGATGGAGATGACAGAGCGGATTAGGCGGTGGTCTGTCCAGCAGTCATCAGCTCCTGTCATGGTGCAGGTGATGCAGACGTCCTTGCGGTCCCTCGCTCGGACGATGACGTAGTCCAGCAGATGCCAGTCCTTGGAGCGAGGGTGTTGCCATGAAGCCTTGTACTTTTCTCTCTAACGGAACAAGGTGTTGGTTATGACAAGGCCATGTTCTAAGCATTTCGTCAGGAGGAGGGTACCGTTGGAGTTGGCTTTCCCTACCCCCTCTCTGCCGATCACACCTCCCCAGATGTCTGTGTCCTTTTCAACTCTGGTGTTAAAGTCACCAAGGAGGATCAGCTTGTCGCCCGTTGGGACTCGGAACAGGGATTGTTCGAGGCTGGAGTAGAATTCCTCTTTGGTCTCATCTGTGGCTTCCAGTGTTGGGGCGTACGCACTGATGACCGTAGCACACTGGTTCTGGGCTAGGGTGAGCCGTAGATTCACGAAGAGTTTGGTTATTCCACAAAGGGAGTCTCTGAGACATTCAACTGTCTCCTTTTTTAGCGAAGCCTACCCCATGGAGGCAGTGTTCTTCTTCAGGTTTGCCTTTCCAGAAGAAGGTGTAAGCACCGCCTTGCTCCTTGAGCTGCCCTTCCCTTGCCCGCCGGGTCTCGCTTAGGGCGGCGATGCCTATGTCGAAACGTCTGAGCTACCGGGCAACAATAGCAGTACGGCGCTCTGGTCTGTTGCTGTTGGGGTTGTCCATGAGGGTCCTGACGTTCCAGGTCCCGAATTTCATTTTAAAGGGTGGAAGATGCCTGTGCGAGAATTCTCTTAACATTGTTTCCCCTGCTCCCTGTGATGAGCACCTATTCAAGACAAACACTTACAACTGACTGACTGTTAACTGCCACTGGCAGGCAACTTCTGTTAACTACAGTTTTTAGGTTAAAATCAAAATCTTAAACTAAATTTCACTTTTTACAGCTTCTACTTACCCAATACTTACCAGGAATTCCTACTGTTTCCAAATTCCCAAATAAAACGCTCTTTTTAAGTGCACTCCGTTTAATCCCACTCTGTGCAGACTGCTCTATTCTCTGCAGAAATGTTTACTCTTATACTCAACACCTTAGGTCTGAATTAGGCTTTTATCACTGGAAAAGCATATCAGGAAATCACAGGTGCACTCCCCATGAATTTACATCCATTAAATAAATGGAGCAGCATTCATACAATGCATTTTATTGGAGCTGATCACTCCACTTGCAGTCCACCACCTTGTGCAAGACTCAGTGGAAGCAATCCAGGCAGGGTTGCTTTGAGTTTCACTGTTCTGCAGTCATATCTTCACACCACATTTGTGTTTCTATATTTATAAATGTGGCACAAGACCCCTTGTATAATGAGGATATTTGACTGGAAGTCTTGTGTTAACATTCGCTCGTACTGGTGTAAACCTACCAATGCAAATGAAATTATAGTAAAGTCACTGACGAAAAGAATTGCAAAAACAATAGCCTGTAATGTTTTATCTTTTAGAGTTTCACAAGGTTTCATTTAACAATATTGATAAATCTAATGAGCATTATGCATTGGGTTATAATTTATTACAAATATTAAACTTTACAGACGATTGAGTGAATTTCTAGTCAGATTAATTTCCATCCAGTATGAGTAAAACTGTATCCAAGACAAAGCCAACAGTGAACCACTAAACATCTCTGTCAACCTGTCTACACCGTCCACAAACACCAAACATCTCTGTCAACCTGTCCGCACCATCCACAAATGGATTTGCCCTTGAAAATGTGCATTATTGACTCTGGAAGCTGTTGCTCTGAGCTGTTGTCCGAATAAGAACTCCTGGTACCGAGAGAACACTCTCAGATCTAGAGCAAGGAATTAGAGTTGAAAACCTACCTACTAATTACCTTTTCTTGTTTTGTCATTTTAAATGACTTTATTTTTTTCAATGTATTGAATGCACAGGGAGCTGGGCAATCTCACATTAGAGTTGAGGACAGGGAGATGGGGCTTACAGCAATGCTATGGTAGCTGTTTCCATGAAATTCTCATCTGAATGACAGTTTTTTTCATCTTCTTGTAGTTTTTAATTAAATCACAAAAAGGTGCAATACCCACACAATCTGTATTGCAATCATAACAGACCAATTTTTAATTAAAGTGCTGATAAAAGATGGCAAAGTTAACATGCAGGTACAGCAAGCAATTAGGAAAGCAAATGGTGTGTTAGCCTTTATTGCAAGGGGGTTGTAAGAGTAAGGAAATCTTGCTGCAATTATATAGGGCTTTGGTGAGATCGCACCTGGAGTACTCAGAAGGGGTGCAACGGAGGTTCACTAGGTTGATTCCTGGGATGAGACGGTTGTCCTATGAGGAGAGATTGAGTAGAATGGGCCTATATTCTCTGGAGTTTAGAAGAATGAAACATATAAAATTGTTAGAGGGCTTGACAGGGTAAAATGCCGACAGGCTGTTTCCCCTGGCTGGAGACTCTAGAACTTGGGGCCATAGTCTCAGGCTAAGGGGTCGGCCATTTAGGACTGAGTTGAGGAGAAATTTCTTCACTCAGAGGGTTGTGAATCTTTGGAATTCTCTACCCCAGAGGGCTGTGGATGCTGAGTCATTAAGTGTATTCAAGACTGGGTTTGTTAGATTTTTGGACATTAAGGGAATCAAAGGATATGGGGATAGGGCAGGAAAGTGGAGTTCAGGTAGAAGATCAGCCATGATCTTATTGAATGATGGAGCAGGCTCGAGGTGCTACATAAATGCAAGTTGTTGTTGTATGGTGACAGTTGGCAGAACTTGAGACTTAAAAATAGTCACTGCATTCATATCATGGTGAATCGTAACTAAAATAACTAGAAATGATTACACTTGTAATGGTTGTGATCTACCGTAATGGGAATCATCCATGTCCTGGAGGTGAAGTGACAGTGCCTCAGAACTGCAATTTGGTTTGAGTGCATTCACTTGCTGGAAACACTAATGATGGATGAACCATGTCTATTCATTGAGCTTTCCTTTGTCCTGAAGAATATCAAATGATTTCACCAAAAGGCATAAAGTGGTTGCAGGAAAAGACTAAAAACATTTTATTTATAACAACAGAAAATGCTGGAAACACTCAGCAGGTCAGGCAGCATCGTGGAGAGAGAAACAGAGTTAACATTTCAGTTCGGTGACCCTGCATCAGAACTGGAAAAAGTTGGAGAAGTAACAGATTTTTAAGCAAGTATGGAGCAGGGAAAGTGAGGAGGGGAGGAAAGAACAAAGGGAAGGTCTGTGATAGGATGGAAGGCAGGAGAGATTAAAAAACAAAAGGGATGATGGTGCAAAGCAAAAGGAGATGGTAATGGGGCAAGTTAAGAAACAAAAGATGGCTCCAGATGAGGTGTGAATGGCAATGGCAGAATCATCAACAGCTGCCATGTGAGAGAGAAAAGAAAACATAGGGGCCGAGGTTATAGTCTGAAATTGTTGAACTTGATGTTGAGTCCAGAAGGCTGTAAAGTGCCTAATCGAAAGATGAGGTGCTGTTCCTTGAGCTTACGTTGAGCTTCATTGGAACAGTGTAAGAGGCCGAGGACAGAGAGGTCAGAGTGGGCGTGGAGCAGAGAATTAAAGTGACAGGCGACCGGAAGCTCGGGGTCACCCTTACGGACTGAATGGAGGTGTTCCGCAAAGTGGTCACCCAATTTGCGTTTGGCCTCCCCAATGTAGAGGAGACCGCATCGTGAGCAGCGAATACAGTATACTAAATTGCAAGAGTACAAATAAATCGCTGTTTCACCTGGAAGGAGTGTTTGGGGCCCTGGACAGTGGGAAGGGAGGAGGTAAAAGGGCAGGTGTTGCATCTCCTGCGTTTGCACGGGAAGGTGCCGTGGGAAGGGGAAGGGGTGTTGGGGGTGATGGAGGAGCGGACCAGGGTTTCGCGGAGGGAGCGGTCCCTTCGGAATGCTGAAGGGGGGGAGGGGAAGATGTGTTTGGTAGTGGGATCACACTGGAGGTGGCAGAAATGGCGGAGGATGATCCGTTGAATGTGGAGGCTGGTGGGGTGAAAGGTGAGGACAAGGGGAACTCTATTGTGGATCTGGGAGGGAGGGAAGGGGTGAGAGCAGGCCAAAGAATGTTACACATATCCCACGAAAAGGCAGGCATAGCTAGGACCCATGCAGGTTCCCATAGCAACACCTTTAATTTGGAGGAAGTGAGTGGAGTCAAAGGATAAGTTGTTCAATGTGAGAACAAGTTCAACCAGGCGGAGGGGGGTGGTGGTGGATGGGTACTGATTGGGCCTCTGTTCAAGGAAGAAGCAGAGCGCCCTCAGGCCATCCTGGTGGGGGGTGGAGGTGCAGAGGGATTGGACATCCATAGTGAAAAGGAGACAGTTGGGGCCAGGAAACTGGAAACTGTATTTTATTTATACTTGGAATATTGCTTCTTAAAATATTTTCAGTTTAATGTTTTAAAAACTGCTCTTCGAAGAGAAGGTTTTAAAATGGTTTTAGAATGCATTTCAATATTTGTACAATAACACAACATTAAAATGAGAAGTCGCACAACACCAGGTTATAGTCCAACAGATTTATTTAATTTTACAAGCTTTCGGAGCAGTTCGCTCCTTCGTCAGGTAAGTTTAGCAGTGAGAGAATCTCCCAGAATTCACAATTTAAACACAGACAAAATATATTCAAATCTTTCCCACATCAAAGAGCATAGCCAAGACAATGAGATGTGTCCCAGGGGGTCCAACGTGTCAAACCACCTGCTGGCTGCATATCCTGTCAATCTGTGTAGGTTCTTGTGTTAGCCTTTTTTTAAAAAAACACCTGGGAAGACCGGCCATGATGTCAAGTCACGTTCTGTATCGTGACATGAACCCGATATCGCGATTGAGGCCCTCCTCATGAGTGCGGAACTTGGCTATCAGTTTCTGCTCTATGATTTTGCGCTGTCGTGTATTTCGAAGGCCGCCTTGGAGAACGCTTACCCGCATATCCGAGGCTGAATGCCCCTGGCTGCTGAAGTGTTCCCCGACTGGGAGGCAACCCTCCTGCCTGGCGATTGTTGCGCGGTGTCCGTTCATACGTTGTCTCAGTGTCTGCATGGTCTCGCCGATGTACCATGCTCTGGAGCATCCTTTACTGCAACGTATCAGGTAGACAACGTTGGCCGAGTCACATGAGTATGTACCGTGTACCTGGTGGGTAGTGTCCTCACGTGTGATGATGGTATCTGTGTCCATGATTTGGCATGTCTTGCAGAGGTTGCCGTGGCAGGGTTGTGTGGTGTCTTGGTTGCTGTTCGCCTGAAAGATGGGTAATCTGCTGCGAACGATGGTACTTTTGAGGTTAGGCGGCTGCTTGAAGGCGAGTAGTGGAGGCGTGGGGATGGCCTTAGCAAGGTGTTCGTCGTCATCGATGACATGTTGAAGGCTGCAAAGAACATGGCGTAGTTTTTCCGCTCCGGGGAAGTACTGGACGACGTAGGGTACTCTGTTGGTTGTGTCCCGTGTTCGTCTTCTGAGGAGGTCTATGCGGTTTTTCGCTGTGGCCCGTCGGAACTGTCGATCGACGAGTCGAGCGTCATATCCCGTTCTTACGAGGGCGTCTTTCAGTGTCCGTAGGTGTCCATCGCGTTCCTCCTCGTCTGAGCAGATCCTGTGTATTCGCAGGGCTTGTCCATAGGGGATGGCTTCTTTAACGTGGTTAGGGTGGAAGCTGGAGAAGTGGAGCATCGTGAGGTTGTCCGTGGGCTTGCGGTAGAGTGAAGTGCTGAGGCGTCCGTCTTTGATGGAGATTAGTGTGTCCAAGAATGAAACCGATTCTGAGGAGTAGTCCATGGTGAGTTTGATGGTGGGATGGAACCTGTTGATGCTATCGTGTAGTCCTTTCAGTGATCCTTCGCCGTGGGTCCACGGCGAAGGATCACTGAAAGGACTACACGATAGCATCAACAGGTTCCATCCCACCATCAAACTCACCATGGACTACTCCTCAGAATCGGTTTCATTCTTGGACACACTAATCTCCATCAAAGACGGACGCCTCAGCACTTCACTCTACCGCAAGCCCACGGACAACCTCACGATGCTCCACTTCTCCAGCTTCCACCCTAACCACGTTAAAGAAGCCATCCCCTATGGACAAGCCCTGCGAATACACAGGATCTGCTCAGACGAGGAGGAACGCGATGGACACCTACGGACACTGAAAGACGCCCTCGTAAGAACGGGATATGACGCTCGACTCGTCGATCGACAGTTCCGACGGGCCACAGCGAAAAACCGCATAGACCTCCTCAGAAGACGAACACGGGACACAACCAACAGAGTACCCTACGTCGTCCAGTACTTCCCCGGAGCGGAAAAACTACGCCATGTTCTTCGCAGCCTTCAACATGTCATCGATGACGACGAACACCTTGCTAAGGCCATCCCCACGCCTCCACTACTCGCCTTCAAGCAGCCGCCTAACCTCAAAAGTACCATCGTTCGCAGCAGATTACCCATCTTTCAGGCGAACAGCAACCAAGACACCACACAACCCTGCCACGGCAACCTCTGCAAGACATGCCAAATCATGGACACAGATACCATCATCACACGTGAGGACACTACCCACCAGGTACACGGTACATACTCATGTGACTCGGCCAACGTTGTCTACCTGATACGTTGCAGTAAAGGATGCTCCAGAGCATGGTACATCGGCGAGACCATGCAGACACTGAGACAACGTATGAACGGACACCGCGCAACAATCGCCAGGCAGGAGGGTTGCCTCCCAGTCGGGGAACACTTCAGCAGCCAGGGGCATTCAGCCTCGGATATGCGGGTAAGCGTTCTCCAAGGCGGCCTTCGAAATACACGACAGCGCAAAATCATAGAGCAGAAACTGATAGCCAAGTTCCGCACTCATGAGGAGGGCCTCAATCGCGATATCGGGTTCATGTCACGATACAGAACGTGACTTGACATCATGGCCGGTCTTCCCAGGTGTTTTTTAAAAAAAAGGCTAACACAAGAACCTACACAGATTGACAGGATATGCAGCCAGCAGGTGGTTTGACACGTTGGACCCCCTGGGACACATCTCATTGTCTTGGCTATGCTCTTTGATGTGGGAAAGATTTGAATATATTTTGTCTGTGTTTAAATTGTGAATTCTGGGAGATTCTCTCACTGCTAAACTTACCTGACGAAGGAGCGAACTGCTCCGAAAGCTTGTAAAATTAAATAAATCTGTTGGACTATAACCTGGTGTTGTGCGACTTCTCATTTTTGTCCACCCCAGTCCAACGCCGGCATCTCCACATCATGACAACATTAAAAGATATTTGACGATTCTAGTTCAAACATTTGAGTGTAGATTCATATATTCAACTTCATTGTTAACTGTCATCTTCAAATATGAAAACTCTTATAATTAAAAAATGAATATATGTTCTTTGCTTGAAAGACAAATATATATTAAATTTAAGCTATTAACCAATGTGTCATTACATTAGTGACTTTACGTGATTTATGCCTTCCTCAGCCAGAGTTATTGTGGACTGTGTCATCACCAGAAGTGCCCGTTGAACATTAGACTACTAACCACAGACATCACAGGAAAGACACTTTTGAATTAGAGGATGTTCAGGCACCTGTCATGGAAACCAAACAAATGTCAATTGTTTCATTCATTGTATTTCTACTAAAGCACTAGTATGTGGGTGAAAGCCAGAAAAACCTGACACACATGAACTGAAATCATGCTGTGCAATTATGGTGATGAATGGCATTCCTTTGTTATTTGTTTCAATGAAGGCGTTAAGCTGTTTTATTTAAAATATCACAAAAATGAATTTCATATGTACATATTAGTGTCTTTGCTACTAATATAACACAAATCAGGATTTCAATCCTAAGGATTCCAGTATCCAAATTTATAGCTTCCACACTATCTGGTGAAATAGTTGTGAATGAAATTGCCATCCTAATTGTAAAATATTCTACTTTTTGTAATGTTAATGAATAAATGTCTTTTAATGGGGTGACTTTGACATCTGGTGATGACAACTATTTGCATGTTATAGAATGGCTTAAAGTAAAGAACATTCTAAGGCACTTCACAGATGAGCATATAGAAAATGAATGCTGAGCCAAGAAGGGAGAGATTGGGGGGATCAAATACTTGATTGAAGAGTTGGCATTTGAGTTGTGTTTTAATTGAAGAGGGAGAGGTTGGGAAGCAGCGGGGTTAAGTGAGGGAATTACAAAGATTGGGACCGAAGTGGCTGACGGTTTTTCCACTATTTTTTTATTCGTTGCTGGAATGTGGGCATCGTTGGCAAGGCCAGCATTTATTGCCCATCCCTAATTGCCCTTGAGAAGATGGTGGTGAGCTGCCTTCTTGAACCGCTGCAGTCCTTGTGGTGAAGGTACTCCCATAGTGCTGTTAGGGAGGGAGTTCCAGGATTTTGACCCAGTGACGATGAAGGAACGACGATATATTTCCAAGTCAGAATGGTGAGTAACTTGGAGGAGAACTTGGAGGTGATGGTGTTCCCATGCACCTGCTGCCCTTGTCCTTCTAGGTGGAAGAGGTCGCGGGTTTGGGAGGTGATGCCGAAGAAGCCTTGATGAGTTGCTGCAGTGCATCTTGTAGCTGGTACACACTGCAGCCACGGTACGCCGGTGGTGGAGGGAGAGAATGTTTAAGGTGGTGGATGGGGTGCCAATCAAGTGGGCTGCTTTGTCCTGTATGGTGTCAAGTTTCTTGAGTGTTGTGGGAGCTGCACTCATCCAGGCAAGTGGAGAGTATTCCATCACACTCCTGACGTGTGCCTTGTAGTTGGTGGAAAGGCTTTGGGGAGTCATGAGGTGAGACACTCGCCGCAGAATACCTAGCCTCTGACCTGCTCTTGTAGCCACAATATTTATGTGGCTGATCCAGTTAAGTTTCCTGTCAATGGTAACCCCCAGGATGTTGATGGTGGGGGATTCGGTGATGGTAATGCCGTTGAATGTCAAGAAGTGGTGTTTAGACTCTCGCTTGTTGGAGATAGTCATTGCCTGGCACTTGTGTGGCATGAATGTTACCTGCCACTTATCAGCCGAAGCCTGAATGTTGTCCAGGTTTTGCTGCATGAGGGCATGGACTGCTTCATTATCTGAGGAGTTGCGAATGGAACTGAACACTGCAATCATCAGCGAATATCCCCACTTCTGACCTTATGATGGAGAGAAGGTGATTGATGAAACAGCTGAAGATGGTTGGGCCTAGGACACTGCCCTGAGGAACTCCTGCAGTGATATCCTGGGGCTGAGATGATTGACCTCCAACATCCACAACTATCTTCCTTTGTGCTAGGTATGACTCCAGCCAGTGGAGAGTTTTCCCCCTGATTCCCATTGACTTCAATTTTCCTTGGGCTCCTTAGTGCTACACTCGGTTAAATGCTGGGTTGATCGGTGGAGTGAAGGAAGGGGAGGATGCCTAAGAGGTGAAAGTCAGTAAAACAGAGTTTTCAGCAGGAATATAGAAACCATGGAGGGAATTAAACACGAGGACAAGGATTTTAAATTTGAGGCATTGGGGGGTTGGATCCTAGAGTAAGTCTGCGACAATGGGGCTGATAAGCGAGCAGGACTTAGCATGGTTAAAGATATGGGCAGCAGAGTATTGGACAAGTTGAAGTTTATGAAGGTAGAGGATGGAAGGCAGGCAGGGAGAGTTGAGATAGTTAAGTTCAAAGGTGACATGGGCATGTATGAAGGTCTCAGCGGTGATGGTGAGGTAGGAACAGCAGAGCAATCTTTCTGATGGATAGGAGGTAGAGCTGGATGTTATTGGCGTACATGTGGAAGCGGACCCCATGTTTACAGATGATAGCAACAAGTGGCAGTACAAGGAAGAGGGGGGGCAACGATAGATACTTGAGCGATGTCAGAGTTCATGGTGTGGGTGACGGTAGAGCAGGAATTGCTGAAGATGCTCTGGCTACATTCAGATAGGTAGGAGCAGGACCACGTAAGGGTGGTCCCATGTAGCTAGACAATGAAGGAAAGGTGATTGAGAAGGTGATTCAATAATGTCAAATACCCCAAAGAGGTCAAAAAGGGTGAGTAGACTTAGAGGATCCCATTTGTGACTTTGATTGAGGCCATTTTGATATTGTGACAAGAGTGGAATCCAGACTAGAGAATTTGAGCAGGAAGTTAAAGAGGCAGATACAGATCTGGGTGCAGCAATGTGTTTAAAGATATGAGACAGCAAAGGGAGGTTGCTGATAGAGCAATAGTTGGTGAGGATGGAACAATTGAGGGTGTTTATTTTATAAAAGGGGAGATAACATTAGTTTTGAAGGGGAGTGGGGCCAGGAATTAGAGCTGGGTGGTCAGAGGTTGAGTGGAGTGAGGATTGAGGAAGCAAGAGGTGGATCTCATAAGAACATAAGAATTACGAGCAGGAGTAGGTCATAGGGCCCTTCGAGCCTGCTCCGCCATTCAATAAGATCATGGTTGATCTTCGACTTCAACTCTACTTTCTTGCCCAATCCCCATATCCCTTGATTCCCCTAGAGTCCAAAAATCTATCTATCTCAGCCTTGAATATACTCAACGACTCAGCATCCACAGCCCTTTTGGGTAGAGAATTCCAAAGATTCACAACCCACTGAGTGAAGAAATTCCTCCTCATCTCAGTCTTAAATGGCCGACCCCTTATCCTGAGACTATGCCCCCTAGTTCTAGACTCTCCAACCAGGGGAAACAACCTCTTAGCATCTACCCTGTCAATCCTCCTCAGAATCTTATATGTTTCAATGAGATCACCTCTCATTCTTCTAAACTCCAGAGAGTATAGGCCCATTCTACTCAATATCTCCTCATAGGACAACCCTCTCATCTCAGGGGTCAATCTGGTGAACCTTCGTTGCACCACCTCTAAGGCATGTACGTCCTTTCTCAGATAAGGAGACCAAAACTGTGTACAGTACTCCAGGTGTGGTCTCACCAAAGCCCTGTACAATTGTAGTAAGACTTCCCTACTCTTGTACTCCAACCCCCTTGCAATAAAGGCCAACATGCCATTTGCCTTCTTAATTGCTTGCTGTACCTGCATGCTAACTTTCTGTGTTTCCTGTATGAGGACACCCAAATCTCTCTGAACACCAACATTTAATAGTTTCTCACCATTTAAAAAATATTCTGTTTTTCTATTCTTCCTTCCAAAGTGAATAACCTCACATTTCCTCACACTATACTCCATCTGCCACCTTATTGCCCACTCACTTAGCCTTTCTATATTCCTTTGCAGGCTCTTTATGTCCTCCTCACAGCTTACTTTCCCACCTAACTTTCTGTCATCAGCAAACTTGGATACATTGCACTCGGTCCCTTCATCTAAGTCATTGATATAGATTGTAAATAGCTGAGGCCCAAGCACTGATCCTTGCAGCATCCCACTAGTTACAGCCTGCCAACCGGCAGTGAGGACAAGTGGCAGGCTCGTCTAGGAAGCCCGGGGCACTGGAGAACTAGCATAAACAGGGCAACAAGCTATTTCAGGCCACTACCACCCTGTTTATGCCAGCCAGCCCAAGTTAAAAGCTATCCCAAAGAGTCAAGAGAACACGTGGAAAAGTGGTATTAACTTTCTTCACATGCATGTGGAATCTAATCCCATACCTACAAATTATGTTGCTGAGAGGGAGCATATAGATAGAGCCTTTCACTGGGCGATGCAACACCCACCTGTTATAGGCAGTAGGTTCTTTAATATGCAAATTGGGGTCCTATGACATACATGGGATGCCGAATGCAATTTTGCTGGACCACTGGACGGGGTGTGCCCCGAGCCCTCTCTGCTCAGTTTTACTTGGTGGTACCAACAGAAAAGGCACCAAAAAAGTAAGTTTAACATTTTTTTTGTGGGACCAGGAAGAGCAATAATGTGGGCCGCTGCGGGCTCTCCCCTGGAACTATCTTCCTGCCGGCCGACTTGGCCTCTGGGCCACCCGATATTGTAACATCTCGACAGTTGGCAAGCTGCAGCAAGGCACCCATTTAGCACATGCAGCTCACTGGCAGCATGGTAATGAGGTCCACGTGGTATCAAGAAACGGCTGCGCACACTGGATGCAGCAAAGGCCATGGGCCCCGACAACATCTCAGCTATCGTGCTGAAGACTTGTGCTCCAGAACTAGCCGCGCTCTAGCCAAGCTGTTCTAGTACAGCTACAACACTGGCATCTATCCGACAATGTGGAAAACTGCCCAGGTATGTGCTATCCACAAAAAGCAGGACAAATCCAACTCGGCCAATTACCGCCCCATCAGTCTACTCTCAATCATCAGCAAAGTGATGGAAGGTGTCATCGACAGTGCTATCAAACGGCACTTACTCACCAATAACCTGCTCACTGATGCCCAGTTTGGGTTCTGCCAAGACCACTCGGCTCCCGACCTCATTACAGCCTTGGTCCAAACATGGACAAAGGAACTGAATTCCAGAGGTGAGGTGAGAGTGACTGCCCTTGACATCAAGGCAGCATTTGACCGAGTGTGGCATCAAGGAGCCCTAGTAAAACTGAAGTCAATGGGAATCAGGGGGAAAATGCAGGGGGAAGATGGTTGTGGTGGTTGAAGGTCAATTATAACAGCCCCAGGACATCACTGCAGGAGTTCCTCAGGGCAGTGTCCTAGGCCCAACCATCTCCAGCTGCTTCATCAATGACCTTCCCTCCAACATAAGGTCAGAAATGGGGATGTTCGCTGATGACTGCACAGTCTTCAGCGCCATTCGCAACTCCACAGATAATGAAGCAGTCCATGCCCGCATGCAACAAGACCTGGACGACGTTCAGGCTTGGGCTGATAAGTGGCAGGTAACATTCGCGCCACAGAAGTGCCAGGCAATGACTATCTCCAACAAGCGAGAGTCTAACCACCTCCCCTTGACATTCAATGGCATTACCATCTCCGAATCCCCCACCATCAACATCCTGGGGGGTCACCATTAACCAGAAACTTAACTGGACCAGCCACATAAATACTGTGGCAACAAGAGCAGGTCAGAGGCTAGGTATTCTGCGGCGAGTGTCTCACCTTCTGACTCCCCAAAGCCTTTCCACCATCTACAAGGCACAAGTAAGGAGTGTGATGGAATATTCTCCACTTGCCTAGATGAGTGCAGCTCCAACAATACTCAAGAAGCTCGACACCATCCAGGACAAAGCAGCCCGCTTGATTGGCAACCCATCCACCAGCTTAAACATTCACTCCCTCCACCACCGGCGTACTGTGGCTGCAGTGTGTACCATCTACAAGATGCCCTGCAGCAACTCGCCAAGACTTTTTCGGCAGCACCTCCCAAAGCCGCGACCTCTTCCACCTAGAAGGACAAGGGCAGCAGGCGCATGGGAACACCACCACCTCCAAGTTCCCCTCCATGTCACACACCATCCTGACTTAGAAGAGTATATCGCCGATCCTGCATCATCGCTGAGTCAAAATCCTGGAACTCCCTCCCTAACAGCACTGTGGGAGTACCTTCACCACACGGACTGCAGCGGTTCAAGAAGGTGGCTCACCACCACCTTCTCAAGGGCAACTAGTGATGGGCAATAAATGCTGGCATTGCCAGCGATGCCCTGATCCCATAAACGAATAAAAAAAACCTCTCAAAATGGACCAGATGTTTGATAGTTAAAATCTACCCCCTCAACTGCTTTTTGGTTTATGGATTGGTTGTCTGACATCAAACCTGATGAGCCACAATTCCTTCCAGTACAAAACCAAATTGTCATTATATTTGGCCCCTGCCACAGACTCCATTCATTTGACCCCGATTCAATCAATCTTCTTAGCTGTTCTCTTAGGCTAAAATAGACTGTAATCTGAGAGTGGATTGGTCGCCCAGCCCACCGACCCGCCTCCTGAGAGTGAAATGGTCGCCCCCACAACCCGTCTCCTGAGAGTGGATTGGTCACACGCCCCTCCCCCCCCCCACCCCGGCCCACCTCCTGAGAGAGGATTGGTCACCCGACCCGCCTCCTGAGAGTGAAATGGTCGCCCCCACAACCCGTCTCCTGAGAGTGGATTGGTCACACGCCCCTCCCCCCCCCCACCCCGGCCCACCTCCTGAGAGAGGATTGGTCACCTAACCCGCCTCCTGAGAGCGGATTGGACACTTGTCTCCCCCACCCCACCCCCCCCAACCCACCTCCTGAGAGTGGATTGGACACTTGTCTCCCCCACCCCACCCCCCCAACCCGCCTCCTGAGAGTGGATTGGTCACCCGCCCCCCTGCGGGGAACCCATACCTCCAGGTTTCCCATCTGAAAATTCTCCCCCTGCTCTTTTTCCGGCTCTGAGTTATCGGGCCCATTGTGTGCAGATACTATTGTGCCTCAGTAGATTAAACCATTTTAATCCTCGATTAATATTGTTGCCGAAAAATATTTCTACCTTTTTATGGAAAATTCAGCTTTTGCCTGGAAGTCAATTTACTGCTGGCTGAACCAGTGTTAAGTTTGCTGCTGCCTGCTCTGGGGAAATCACAGCCAACATTAAACCATGGCAAATATTCATGCATCAGATAATGTCAGATTCTTTTCGCTACTAAAGTTAATAAAAAATGGACTGGGGAGATTATTTTTGTGATATGATGGTATTGTGCTAGTTATTATTCTATTTAAGCTAGATTTATCATTTCAGCTGATATATCTGAAATGCCTCCTTGCCATTTGCTTTTTATCTGATTGATCAATGCACCATAAATGTCAATTCCATCATTCAGACATTGAGCCACAAGATGTTCAGCATGTAATAAATATAATTGTGCTTCAGTCTCTTTTGACATTCTCTGGCCATGTTACACTGCTCCAGATCAGACAGTAAGCTGCATTGCCAGATTTTATTGTTTACAGCCGCTAAGAATTTCGAGCTTTAAACATATCTCTAATTTTGAGCTGTTGATTTAAAGAGCTGAAATGTGTGCTGAAATAATTTTCATGTTTCGTGGGGGGGCCGGCCAATCGTTGGGGGGTCAGTCGATCGTGGGGGGGTCGGTCGATCGTGGGGGGATCAGTCGATCGTGGGGGGGTCGATCGTTGGGGGGTCGATCGTGGGGGGCGTCAGTCGATCGTGGGGGGGTCGGTCGATCGTGGGGGGGTCAGTCGATCGTGGGGGGGGTCGGTCGTAGGGGGGGTCGATCGTGGAGGGTCGATCATGGGGTGTCAGTCGATCGTGGGGGGTCAGTCGATTGTGGGGCGTCGATCGTGGGGGGGTCGATCGTGGGGGTCGATCGTGGGGGGTTCGATCGTGGGGGTCGATCGTGGGGGGTTCAATCGTGGGGGTCGATCGTGGGGGGTTCAATCGTGGGGGTCGATCGTGGGGGGGTCGATCGTGGGGGTCGATCGTGGGGGGTTCGATCGTGGGGGTCGATCGTGGGGGGGGGTCGATCGTGGGGGGGGTCGATCGTGGGGGGGTCGATCGTGGGGGGAGTCGATCGTGGGGTATCAGTCGATCGTGGGGGGGGGGGGTCGATCGTGGGGGATCAGTCGTTCGTGGGGGATCAGTCGATCGTGGGGGATGGTCCATCGTGGGGTGGTCGGTCGACCGTGGGGTGGTCGACCGTGGGGGGGTCGATCGTGGGGGGGTCGATAGTGGGGGGTTTTCATAGATCTTGGGGGGTCGTCGATCGTGGGGGTGTGTGCAGTCGATCGTGGGGGGGGGGG